>JASAUF010000431.1:2037500-2637500 GCA_030180095.1 Magnolia changhungtana | reverse complement strand
GATCCACCGGATCGGGTCCAAAATGCCCACCTCTATCCATGGGGATCCACCTGATGCATGTGTTAGCAGCACGTGGCCCCACCATAATGTAAGTGTTTTATCAACACCGTCCATTTGACAGTGGGCCCCACCTATGATGTAGGTGTTTCATCCGTCCGTCCATCATCTGGACGCTAGCCAGCAGCCTAGTTATATAATTGTTGTATTGATGTCAACAAGTTCTGCGGCATAGATCATGAGGTTTATGTTATATCCAAACTGTCTATCAGGTGGACCACACTGCAAAATTCAGTGGAAGATTGAACGTCCACCATTGAAACTGTTTTGGGGTCACAGAAGTTATGGATCAATATGGAATTTATTTTTCCTCTTAATTTAGGTCTTTGTGACCTTATGATCAGATTGGATGAAAAATAAGCATTATGGTAGGCCATGTGATTTGTTTAACAGTGAAAATCATTATCTCCACTGTTATTTGTGGTATGGTCCAGATGATCTTCTGATATGATTCATTTTTGGGTAATGCTCTATAATGGTCTCTAAAAAATATATATGAATGGTGTAGATAGTCCCGCTAGGTCGATGAGCCCAGTTGATGTATATGAGGACCATTGTTGCGGCCCATCTTGATGTATATGAGGCCCATTGTTGTGGCCCATGTGATGTGGCCCACTTGATGTATATGAGGCCAATTGTTGCGACCCATGTGATGTGGCCCACTTGATGTACAAGAGGCCCATTGTGATGTATATAAGGCCCATGAGATGTGACCTATTGTGATGTATATGCGGCCCGTATTTGAGGCTCATTGTGATGTATATGCGGCCCGTATTTGAGGCTCATTGTGATGTATATGCGGCCCATATTTGAGGCCCATTTGATGTATATGTAGCGCGTGTGATGAGGTCCAGTGTGATATACTCGAGGTCCATGGGATGTGGCCCAATGCGATGTATATGAGGTCCTTGTATTAGGCCCATGTGATGCGGCCCATTATATTGTATTTGAGGCCCATGTGATGCTGCCCATTGTGATGTGTATTAGGCCCATGTGATGCGGCCCACTTGATGTATATGAGGCCCATATGATGCAACCCATTTGATGTATATGAGGCTCATGTGATGCGGTCCATTGTGATATATGAGGCCCATATGATAAGGCTCAGTGTGAAGTATGCGAGACCCTTATGTGATGCCCATTATGTTGTATGTGAGGCCCTTATGTGAGGCCATGGACCCCATTATATGTTTGGCCTTATGAGTGTCACTCCTTGGGAGCAATGTTGGTTGAATGTCCACATTGATGGGCAATGATGGTTAAATGTCCACATTATGACCTCTCATAGGCCTCGTTAGGCCCATTCTTAATATGAGTAGGCCGTCTAGGCCCATCCTTGACATGGGGAGAGTACATCGTCATCATATAACATGCTTAGTATAGCTTCATGATCCATGCCCATGCGCATCATATGTATGCTTGATATGAGGAGTGATTGATCATAGTACATGTTATTGGCGGATTATTATGGGACTCCCTGATAGACGAAGTTACTCCACATGAGCGTCAGTACATGCAGGTTAGATGCATGACTAGATAGTATGACTCATGCATTTCACATTTTGTGATATGACTATTGTACACCCTAGCGATATTAGGGCCGTAGTCTTTATAGGCTTTTCGAGGATGGCCAGATGGGACATCGAAAATCTTTTTCTACATAGGGTGCTATAGATGTCCTTGGGTGAAAGTCCCTAAACCTCCCTGGCCAGGAGACGCTCCAACGTCTAGACCGAGTGGATACATGAGCGCCTGAGTGCCAAATACCAGTAGGCCGCATCTCCCACTATGTCGTGGTCGGTTGGAAGGGGGTGTGGCCTTACCCACCCAAGGATAGGAGGCATAGCTAGGCTGAGTTTGACCAGCTCGTAAATGTGTCACGCCCCAAACTCGGAAAACGACCTCACAAAATTCCCGATCGCCGAATCCGGCGTCGACAGCCTCTGTAGTGCCCCATTATCGAATCCTAGCACTCACATGCCAGATTCCAATCTTGGGATTCTATAAGGAGGATTTTCAGTATGATTTTTTTTTGTAATGGAGCATAACCATAAACATAACCAAGTCACAAAACGACATCACCACATATCTACTATATCAAAAACTTCAAGTACAATGTGGAAAGGGAAATACAAGGTGATCAAAAACTCCAAAATGATTTGATGTGCACTCCTACCTAAGCGCTGTTGCGATCCAAGGCCACCTGCATGCAACGGTTGTGCATAAGCTTACAAAAGCTTGGAGGGTGGTGAAGTGTGTGTGCAAGGCAAGTGCCAAGTATACAATATCAGAGTAATGCAAAAATATGTAGCAAGTCCATGAATGCTATCAGCTGTACCAAAGTTATGTGATGCAAGGCATGAATGCTATTAGCCATACCAAGGCCATGCAATGCGAGGCCTATGTAGTCAAATGTCATATGCGAGATGCAAAATAAGCATGCCACTACTCATCAAGTACACATATCAGTACAGTTCCTCTCTGGGATATCACCGGGTCTAGTACACTCCACACTGACTACCGCCTCCTTAGTCGCACAGCCTAGCGAGCAGAATAGACTTCATTATCCACCTGACTAGTAGTTTGCTAATACTTACTCGGCTTGTCAATAGTGGACTCATTTACGAGCTGATCAAACTCAGCCTAGCTTATAGCCCCCTCACTCGGCGGATAGGACCACACTCCCTTCCAACCGACCACGACACAGTGGGAGACGCAGACTACTGGTATTCGGCACTCGGGCGCTTGTGTATCCACTCGATCTAGACATTGGAGCAGCTCCTAGTACCAAACAGGTTCTGAGATTTTCACCCAAGGCATCCTAAGTGCCCACAGTGCTAGAACTAAGTATTTTTTATATCCGATATGGCCATCCACAATGTACCTGTGGAGCCACGGCCCTGATGTCGCTAGGGTGTACAATGATCAAGTCACACATATGCGAGATGCATGAGTCACATCGTCAAATCATGTAGCAATCCCGCGCGTACCGTGCGCTCATGTGGGACGCTCCATCTCATAAGGAGTTTCGTAATGTCCCAGCCTAATGGCTTATGCTATGATCAAACATTCGTCATATCAAGCATACATATGATGCGTATGGGCATGAATCATGGAATTGTACTAAGCATGTTATAAAGTAATGAACTATCTTTACAACGCAGCTGGGCCTAGATGGCCTACACACAATAAGTACATGCCTATCAATGGGCCCTAGGGAGAGTTATAATGCGGACATTTAACCAACATTATTCTTACAATGTGGATATCAAACCATCATTGTTCCCAAGGCACGACCCGCCATAAACATCATTATATATACCACGATGAATTCACACATTGCAATGGACCTATATACATCTCTTTAGGCCTCGACCCATGGGCCTCAGATACATCAAATGGGCCGCATCAATGGGCCTTATATACATTGCAATGGGTCATATCTCATGGGCTTTTGAATACTCATAATGGGCCCTCATGTATATCAAATAGGTCATACCAATTGGGCCCCATGCATATCAAATGGGCCATACCCAAGATAAGTGGTGATGATAATTTTCACCATTAAAATTCCCAAGGTCCACGATAACATTTATTTCCCATCTAATCTGATCATAAGGTAACAATGACCTGAAAGGGGTTTTAATGGTGGATGGTTAAACCCACTGATTTCTATAGTGTGGTCCACCTAATCCTAGATCTGCCTTTTTTTTTTTATATATATATAAAAAGTCTCAAGCCCTAAAATAAGCTTTCAAAATGGTTGGATAGATTGGATGCAACACATGTATCATGGTGTCCACATAACGGACGGCTGATATAAAACACATATACCAAGGTAAGCCCTGAAAGTGCCTTGGTTTGTCAATTAGCGTGAGTGTTAAGTCAATTAGACTGTAGAGCCTCATAGGAAGATCAACTCAAGCGTCTACCTCAACCGGGATGTGTTCAAGCTCGCCACAGGTAAATTTAAGCCTCACATCCCTTGTCTCAAAACACCAGGTATATAAAACCCTTAAAACAAACTAGAACATCATAGGGTTTTTATGTTAAGAAAACTTTTTTTAAAATAAAAAAATTCTCTAAGTTTTCTTGCTTTATCGATTTTATCGATACACATCTCGATATGATCAACCTGCGCTGTCGATGTCCTCAATACCTAAACGATATCATCGGAATGAGGACAAAAGTGTTCAGCAACCACATGAACATCAGGACGGATTTAACGATGTATCGATATCATCAATATTCAAATCTCGTGTCCATCGAAAGTGACTCGATAATATCGACAGGCAGATTTCCGGTGCCCCTATTTTTTCTGTAGAATATCATATATGCTTCGATATATCGAAGCTGTTCTCGATATCATTGAAGTTCAAATCTCGATGATATCGGAAGGCTTTCGATGATATCGGTCATGAGCGCCAAGTTCTTCCAGTAAAATATTTCAGGGTTATTTATCTATGATCAGGGGTGAATCGATATTCAAATATCGATGATATCGATGCTATATCGATTGCATCGAACAAGGACAAAAACTGTCCAGCAAGCTTAATGAAAAATCCTTTGATTTATCGATGCATCGACACAGCTATTGATAGCATCGACATCCAAATTCTGATGATCTCGAAAGTCCCTCAATCATTCTTATAAACCTAAAATATTTCAAGTCAAGTCTCTCTCATTTTTCAAATATCGATGAATTGACACTAGTATCGATAATATTGAAGTTCAAAATTCAATGTCATTGACACCTGTTTCGATTCCATCGACTAGATGGCAAAAGGTTTCAATAACATATTACATTTGAGTTTGTGTCATCGAGCGGACCATCGATGCCATCGAGAGTATACGCTTGATGATATCGAACCCGCTCGATGATATCGAACTCTGTCATAAACGTGACCATTTTATATCTGTTGGAACCTTTTGCCTATATATAGTGGGCTTGTCTATTGTTGTTGGGAGAGAAAAAAGAGAGTGCTTTTAAGTGTTTAACCTTAGATCATATACCCAAAGCCCTTTCTCTCAGGGAAGTTCATCCTCCAATCCACCCTCACCATTGATATTCAATAGAGTGAATTGAGGAATGAACTTCCACATTTAAGGATCTTTCAGCTACTACCTTAATGACAAATCATGAAGTTAGGATGCCTTGAATGCATAGATGATTGAAATCGCACTATCTTCCTTATAGAAAAATCTTTTGAGAGTAGGATTTCATCATAACCTTGACCCAACCTGTCGCCATGTATTAGTATATCATTTGAGCTGTGGATCAATGAAGCTGAAGACTCTTCATCAACAAAGGAGGAGATCTTCGTCAACAAGTTGAATGGGGCTCATCTTCTTATCTGTAAGTTATTAGAGTCTAGAGGACACTTATGATCATTCATTTTTAGGATTGGGTCTTTTGTGTTTCTCACCCTTGCAAGCCCTCGTAGATGGCCTCCGGTGGGAGTGTACGTGGTGGGTACATTGTGTGGACTGTTGCTCTGTGGAGAGCATAAACATCCGGTTGAAGGTGAACATGTCTAAAACCTTAGATTTGAGGTGATCTGAGTGAAACCTCCGTTAGGGTCTTATGGAAGATCTTTGGCCAGTGTGCCTAAAAGTGGATGCATTGTGTTGACCCTTGCTCGTGACAGCATAAACAGTCAGCCTCAGTATAGGTTGTAAAGGTTGAAGGAGACCCTAATTTAAAACCTTAGGTTTGAGGTGAACCGCTGTGAAACCTCCTTAGTGAAATCCAGTACACTCAAGGGTTGAGTGCGGTTACCGGGAGTAGAGTAGACAAGTAATCAAACCACTATAAAAATGACTGTGTTTGAGATTGCTATTCTTCTGATTGTGTGATTTACCTTAATATTTTCATATCTGAATATCTGAGATCACACCTCACACACATACACAGTCATATCCATCATAAACTAGTTTGCATATTTTTTACTTCTTGAATAGTTTGTGATTGGATCCTCTACCGGGCTTTGAAGCCAGTAGAGTTACTTTTGAGTATCCTAATATGAGCTTGTTATTAAGATTAGTGTAATAGGATTTTAAATAAACCATAAAAACCTTAAAAAGTCCTATTCACCCCCCTTTAGGACATATTGGCATATTCTTACTTCAATTAAAGCGGTCTTCACCGTAATTTCAATTGGTATCAGAGCGGGTCTCTCTTTAAGGGCTTCACCGCCTAGAGAGTGATCTTGACTGAAGTTAGGAATATGGCCAAAGGAGAGGGCTCATCAGTCACTAGACCTCCAGTATTTGATGGATTAAATTATGCATATTGGAAGGCTAGGATGCACTACTTTCTGAGATCTTCGAATCATGATGTTTGGGATATAGTTGAAAGTGGATACGTGTCACCAATTGAACAAATTGTACTTGACAGTGGCACAACTATCACAAAACCCAAACCCAAACAAAAGTGGATGACATTCGATAAAGAAAAACAGACTGTTGAAGCTAAATCTATGAACGCCATCTACTGTTCCATGTCCCAAGATATTTTTAATCAAATAAGTATGTGTGGGACATCCAAAGAAGCATGGGATCTATTGGAAACAACTCATGAAGGCATAAGTACTGTGAAGAGGTCCAAACTACAACTACTGACTTCACAGTTCGAAAGTCTCAAAATGGAAGAGCATGAGACCTTTATGGAGTTCTTCACTAAGTTAAATATCATTTGCAACTCCATGGGTGGATTAGGAGAGAAAGTTCCGGTACCAAAAATCTGTAGGAAAATTCTAAGATCCCTACCAGAAAGGTTCAATCCTAAGGTAACGAGTGTAGGAATATTGATGAAATAAAAGTAGAAGAACCAGTAGGTTCCCTACAAACTTTTGAACTACACTTCAAACAAACCCAGAAATCCAAAACAACTGTCCTAAAAACTTCAAAGAAAACAATGAATGAGGACAGTGGAAGTAAAAAGGAAGATGAAGATGAGGAAGTGGCTTTATTGGCACAAAGAGTCAAGAAATTCTTTCAGAAGAATCGTGGCCGTCCTACTAGAGGAAGAAAGATGGACAACAGACCTTCTATAGACAAATTTGGTAAAAAGACCAAAGAACCACAATGCTATGCCTGTCAGAAGTATGGACACCTATAACGCCCTGAAAATCGGGGGTCGAGTATGAACTCAACTCCCGAGTTCCAACGCATCACTTATGCAACATACACAATGATGGTTAAATGTTGTCTGAGTTAGAGCAATAAACATGAATGAGATTATACCAAACAGTAATTCATACTCCAAACTGTATAAAGGCAAGCGGAAGACAAATTTTATATTCAAAATATGTAAAGTATCAAAATTTGTGAACTCCGTAGTATGAGTACTAACTGAGTACCAATATACATGTATTGTTTCTAAGTCAAAAATCAAAATACAACTCGTAGATAAGCCCCTGGAATCCCATGGTCGGCCTAAGCATAGCCGTCGAGTCGCATAAAGGAGAACTCCTCCCGATCCTCCTCGAAGTCGGACTCCCGGCTCCGAACCAAAGCGCCATCTACACTGTGACAGTCGGTGGGTGTTGCGAACACCGTCCCGTAACGTGGGAGTGAGTAGCTAACTCAAGAACAATAAAGCATAGGTTAACATGTTATCAAATCAATCAAGCAGTAATGATAAAACAATATAATTCAAACATTTCTAACTACTCTTGTTAAATGCAAAAATGATATGACATGATGTTGTATGCCCTTGCCAAACCACCCTCAAGCGACATCATCTTACGTTCGCAAATGCTTACTCCCTCAGTGCGCCACATCTACAAAGCACATGCGGTGCGATGATGCTCATGATTACTAAGTTTTTATTAATCCATTTCAACCAAAGAAGTATTGGGAAACTAAGGTACCTCCCTTGTATCATTCCCAAACATGATCCATTCTAGGGTCGTCAATCCTAGCTAATCTCATACGATATTATGGTTTGAGAAGCGTAGTGAAGGCATCGCAAAGGCTCGTCACCCGTCGGCCGCGGATCTGAGATCTCACCATATGCGGCTCAATTGCCTGGCCGTCGGCTCAAGTACATATCTCACCGTACTTGGCTCAATCACTAGCCGTCGGCTCAGTACGGTCTCACCGTACTCGGCTCAACTCATACTCTAGTTACTTGTGAAAGACTTGTCGCCAATCACGCATACACTTGGAGTATACTCAAAGATACTACGGAGGACTCGTCGCCCATCGGCACGAGCACGGTCTCACCGTACTCGGCTCTCGCCGTAGTATCGAAAATCGAATATAGTGTCCCATACCACCATAATCGGCTCACGAGTTTGGTTGCGCAATGGTCACTACGGGAGGCACATGACCCCAACAGAGGCCGACAATTCGACCACGGTGTCCCATACCACCATGCCCGGCTCATGCGTCTTAGCGGATCGAGGTACCATGGTTAACGGGATCGCCACTTGGTAAGTTTGGTACCCTAGGTTCAAGCAGTAGCGACCAAACATGGTGAACATACATATACACTCCGGTTTACTTGACGGGCCTGACTAGCTCGAGCACACCACAAGTCGAGCGATATGGAGCGCAAAAGCACTCCGTGTGGCCAACCACTATCGCCAACCGAAGTACGACTCAGGTTCGCCACACGTCCGTTGTGGCGATATGAATCTCGGTCCACAACCGCAAGTCGGTGCACGGATGCTTGGACTATAGGCATAGTTCCAAACTCAAACAGTTGTAAGGCATGAAGTTAAGCATGAAGTAAAGCATGTTAGATGTTATAAAGCATGAAGTAAAGCATGAAGTAAGGCATGTTGTAAAGCATGTTGTAAAGCATGTTGTAAAGCACTATACACATAGGGATACAATTACATCCACATCTCAAGTGAGTGGTTATAGCTAACCACCGCATGGAGGGGGTCCTACATGTCTCTAAGGGAGTCGGAATCCCATATCAGCACCTCTCTAAGGCACTAACACTCAAACATTTACACACACAAGCATCTACGCGAACACTTAGAATACACTATTCCAACATACACGACGTATGTTAGCAAATGCGTATTAGGGCTATTCTTTAATTAGCGGTTAATTTATCAGCACATACCATATTCATACGACAAATAATCATGACAATTACATTTCCAAAATTTATACATATGCGGTATTTCTAGAATACGCAATTTCAACATACATAGTGTTTACAAGCGAACATAGATTACGGTGATTCCTTTCAAAACCGTATTTTATTCATGTATTGTATAATCATATATTAAATAAATATGTCAAACATTGCTCCAAAAGAAATACGTATACGGTATTTCTAAAATACACAATTTCAACATACGTCGCATTTACAAGTGAACATGTATTTTGGCGATTCCTTTTGCCAAACTAGTATTTTATTCATATATTATATAATCATACATTAAATAAACATGTCAAACATTTACCCAAAAAAAATACGTATACGGTATTTCTACGTATACCTAGAATATGTGAAATTCCATATTTCACAACGTTAGTCGAAACAGGAAACGGAAAGCACTTTGTACATGTGCAATT
Source organism: Magnolia changhungtana (assembly GCA_030180095.1). Lineage (NCBI taxonomy): Eukaryota > Viridiplantae > Streptophyta > Magnoliopsida > Magnoliales > Magnoliaceae > Magnolia > Magnolia changhungtana. The sequence continues at coordinate 2,627,903 of JASAUF010000431.1, read as the reverse complement.
ACAAGCAGATCATGAATCTACCATTATCTGGCATTGAAAGCGTTGAAAACCGTAACTTATACACTTAAAGTCCTCACCTTTGCCTTTTGAAACGCAACGAATCAGCAAGGGTAGTAAATCTTAGTATACGGGAGTTTTCTAGCCTAAAGAGCGGAATCGGTTAGTCGTTACATAACCCACATCGATCCTACCTTAAATCAGACCTAGGGTTAGGGTTTCTTACCTTCAAATGGGATGGATACCGCCGGAAAACCACCTAGAATGGGGCGGTGTAGGCCGTGCGATGAATGGAAGCAGTAGGAGGAAGATCGCCCACAAACTCCAAGCTATTCTCTCACTTTTCTCTCTCTCTCTCTAGGGTTTTATCCCAAATTCGTATGGCTGTGAGAGGGGCTGTTCTAAGCTCCTTTTATAGCCAAAAACATTCCCAAAATAAACTCAGGTTCAAGGGTTAACTTAATATAGGATATTCGTCACTTTTCCAGCTCAAAAGGGAGGTTCTGGTGGCCCTCCTTGAACCAAACGTCAGACTTAAGCTCACCATCTATGGATCTACGTGGGATTACGTTTTTGACTCGATCGGATTCCTAGATCGCACGTGGCGGACCACTTTCAGTTCGACGGTCAGTGGGCCACGATCAGAAATTCCAAGTACATGTAAATGTTCCTGAAATTTTTCTTAATCAGGGTGTAATTTGGTCACGATTCGACGGTCGGTTGCTTAATCTTGACGTCAACGAATGATGCCGATCACTATTCCGTATATTTATTTTGGAATGGGAATAGTGTTTTTCACACACCTCGCTCCGGATCGAAGCGAATGGCCGTGGAACATCGGATGGAGCGATTTTTGAGATGATTGTTAAGCCCGGTGGGCGGTCCTAGTTCCTTAGCTTCGGGTTAATCGGACTCCGATGTGCGATCTAGACCTAATATGAAGTTTCGTTTCATTCCCGAGAGCAGACGGGAAATGAGTTTGGTTCTAAACTTTAGGGTAACCTAGCGTCAATGATTCTACAACTTTTGGGTCTTGCAAATCGTATTTAAAGCGATCCTAACGGATTTCATGGCTAATCGAGTTTAGTACTTAGTTAACTTTGTTAAATTTCTAAAGAATTTAATCCTACGTGATTTCTGGTCGAGGTGGTACTCGACCCAATGTACGGAAATTTACGGGTCGTTACAACACCTATCTACTGAATGCCCAAACAGAAAAACTAAGGGCAAGGCTATGACTGCCTCATGGGATGATACAGATGAGTCAAACTCAGAATTTAGTGACTCAGAGAGTGATGGAGATCAGAAATCATTGAAAATTCTCATGGTCTCCACTGCTCCAATCATTCCCACGGAATATGAAAACAAGGAAGAACCACAAGTCACTGAATCATTTTCATCAGATAATGAAGAGATTGAAAAGGAAGAAGAAGAGATAGAAAAGGATAAACTACAAGATGCTTATAATCAACTCTATATTCATAGCATCAAAGTTATTAAAAGACTTGGAATATCTGAGAATAAGAAGGAATTGCTGTAAAAAGATTTGGATAAAACTCTGGAAATTAATACACACCTAATCAATGACTTACAACAATATCACTCAGATAATGACAGACTTAAGAGAATTAACTCCCTTCTTAAAACCCAATTTGAAAAACTAAACAAACAGGTTGAGCAATTAAAAGAAAAAAAATATGCTTCTTCAAAATGAAAATCATACACTCCTGTTTGATATAGAAGAATCCAGAAAAATTGCCAAGTTAAGCTGTAAATTTTCCCAGAGTGGTGATAAGTTACAAAAACTTTTAGGTATGGGAAAATCAGGAAATAACAAAAACGGCTTAGGGTATGAGACAGTTAGTGCAAAAACTGGATATCAAATAGTTGAATCAAATAAGAAAACTAAATTTGCTGTAAGTAAGAATCCTATCACAAAGTGGGTAATTAAAGAAAAGAAAATTTGTTTTGCTACTCACTCAAATTATTTAAAAGGCAATGACACTAAGTGGTACCTAGACAGTGGCGGCTCAAGACATGTCACAGGTGAGAAGTCCCTTCTTTCAAACTATAAGAATCTTTATAATGGGATAGTCACCTACGGAGATGGAACCACTGCTAAGTTAATTGGACAAGGAATCATTAAAGGGATAAATTTGCTTTAAAATGAGAATGTTTTCTGCATAAAAGATTTGGCACATAATCTCCTAAGCATATCTCAAATCTTTGATAATGGGCATGTGGTCAAATTTAACAACCAAGAATGTGAAATCCTAAACCAATCAGGAAAATCAGTAATGAAGGGTCATTGCACAAACAATCACTACTACATTATCAGAGGCAGAGAAAGGACTGATGCTTAGAAGTACTGAGCATAGAAATATAAGTCCAGGTCATGCATCTAGATCTGTATATTAGTTGAAATGATGCAATTTTTGCTGAGCTTTAAATGATATATCTGAGGTTCCTCACCTCAATCTTTTGTAGATAAACATTCAAATGTTTATAATTTTGATTTGTACAAAAATTGTACATAATTTTGCTAAGTATACTACTCATAGAAATACTAAAAGTATACTTGAAAGGTCATTTGTATTCTGAAAAGGAAAAATTCATCTTCGATATATCCCTCGATAAATCATTCTCAATTAATCGATCAAGCATCGATCGCATCGACGCCTCTTTGGAATGAAAAGAGCCATATGATCGAGAATGATATTAAAGGCGGTTGAGCGATTTTTTTTTATTTTTTTTTTTGAAAAAGGTTTTCTGTTTTCTTTTTGTTCAAATTCTTGGCCGGAAGTACATCGTGGGTCCTGAAAGCTCCTCGAGAACTGGTAGTATCCTTCCACCCCTTCCATTTCAGAGTCATCTTGTCTTTTGGTCGAATACTTTCAGTTTCTTTAAAAGAGGAACTCTGTTCGTTTTTCTAAAATCTGTCGTTATGGGAAAGGACAAAGGTAAGGCATCTGGTCCGGGTGAGTCATCAAGGTCCACTCGACAAAAAGTGGTCGCCTCAAAAGGAAGTGCAAGGGCCCCGGAACGTTGAACCCCCACAAGGTAATGCATAAGACAGAGTGGGTCCCAGTTTGATGCGCAAACACCTAAACTGGTGTAAGTCAATCTGGTCTTGGCAAAGTTCACTGGGAGAAAAGTTATTCCAGAGAGGAAAGTCGATAGAAGTTGTCTGATTCCATATAATCTAGAACATCTATTTACCGCCATAGAATGGTTACCAGTTCTCGACTTTGGGGGACCATATCAACTCGAATGGACATATAATTTCTTTGGCACCTGTCATTCTCCAGTGTCTGACCCTCCGTCCATCACCGTGACCGTCGATGGTGATGATCTGCAGATCACTCCTGAGTCTATCGCAGGAATTTTCAATCTTACTCTATCACCTGTAGGACTCCCAGATATGGACATGGAAGATATTGAGGTTTGATCCAAGGTCACCAAATTCCTCTGTCATGGTCATGACGTCTAGTGGCACCAAGGGAATGCCCTGAAAGCTAAATTCATGGAACTAAGCTATCGCATCTTGCACGACATTCTTGCCTCAAACATCTACTCTAGGGGTTTAAACATGGCAGATCTCACGGGCTTCATGACTGTGATAATTTATTCGATCCCCTTTGAGATCAAGATTTGTCTGCCTACCCTCATTTTGCATTATTAGTTTATGCTTTCCATATGGCAAGGGATGTCCACTTACCATATCCCTGGATCATACATACTATATGTAATGCCATTGCCTTTCCAACTACAAGTGATCCTGTATTTCCTCTCCAAACCTTCAACAAAAGTAACATTCGAAGAATGGATTTGAAGTTTCATAAATATCCTAAGGATCCACCTGAGGCAGGCATTCAAGTAGAAAGGAAAAGTGGAGCAGGTGACACTTCCATGGAAGGGATTGAGATGGCCGGTGATGAACCTTTTAGACCCGATCCAGCAGTGTCAACCTCAACGCCCGGGTATGCTGAACGATTCAAGCTGGACAGGAATAGGGCAATTCAGAGGGATGTCCACTCGATGCACGAAAGGCTTACCGTGTTGGAACGGCTGGTCCAAGGAGTGCAGCAGACGGTACAATAGTTGGTTGATCTGCTCACTTGCTGGCGCGACGACATGACACCGTCCTCCTCGGCTCCATAAGCACTGGTTTCTGAAAGTTATCACATACACTTCGCTCTTATTTCCATGTATGAATATTAGTATCTTTTTGAATGTTCTACGTTCTTATGGGTGTATGTGATAGCTCTCTAACTTGCAAAGACTGACGTTTTGTTTTCTGTTTTTGGTTGTATATGCCCACAGTTGGGTTAAATACTGATAGTTATTTCTGGGTGTCCTTAAATGGGTTTAATGATTTTTGGGGTAACTGGTAATCTACTGCTATATGTGGCAGTATGTATTTTTTGGATATTGTTGCATATGGCTGAATGTAATTCTCATCTTTATTGCCATAATTCGGTTCACAGACCCCCTAGTTTATCTAGTTTATATGTAGAATGCATATGATGTTTTTACTAATTATTCTATCTGCTATATCACTGCTCTATCTAATCTGCTATGCATACATACTTACTGTAAATGATGTCTGTTAATCAACTGTTAAGCATTTTACATCTATCTGTTATATGCATATTCCTTTGAATGACGTTCTCCCACATTGTAATACACTTCAGTCAATATCAACTGCTATATCTTTGTCAATGACTACCAAAAAGGGGGAGAACAGTTCAAACACCCCGAACGAAAAATTGTATATCTGCTTAAATAGTGTTGCAGGTGTTAGGGGGAGCGGCTGCACCAAGATAAGGGGAGTTTGCAGTCAAGGGGAGTAAATACTAGGTTTGTACATGTCTTCACTAGAAATTGTAAAATTGTATAACATGCATGTACACATAATTTAGGATGTGTTTGTATAGATACTGTTCTAGGGTGTTTTGGTATATTGTCACGTAATTGACAAAGGGGGAGATTGAAAGTGCACTGGTTTGTCAATTAGCATGAGTGTTGAGTCAGTTAGACTGCAGAGCCTCATAGGAAGATCAACTCAAGCGTCTACCTCAACCGGGATGTGTACAAGCTCACCACAGGTAAATTTAAGCCTCACATCCCTTGTCCCAAAACACCGGGTATATAAAATCCTAAACAAACTAGAATATCATAGGGTTTTTATGTTAAGAAAACTTTTTTCAAAATACGAAAATTCTCTAAGTTTTTTTGCTTTGTCGATTTTATCGATACACATCTTGATATGATTGACCTGTGCTGTCGATGTCCTCGATACTTAAACGATATCATCGAAATGAGGACAAAAGTGTCCAGCAACCACATGAACATCTGGACGGATTTATCGATGTATCGATATACCTATCGATATCATCGATATTCAAATCTCGAGTCCATCGAAAGTGACTCGATAATATCGACAGGCAGATCTCCGGCGCCCCTGTTTTTTCTATAGAATATCATATATGCTTGGATATATCGAAGCCGTTCTCGATATCAAATCTCAAGGATATCGGAAGGCTCTCGATGATATCGGTCATGGGCACCAGGTTCTTCCAGTAAAATATTTCAGGATTATTTATCTATGATCGGGGGTCACTCAATAGAATCGATATTCAAATATCGATGATATCGATGCTATATCGATTGCATCGAACAAGGATAGAAACTGTTTAACAAGCTTATTGGAAAATCCTTTGGATTTATCGATGCATCGACACAACATCGATATCATCGACATTCAAATTTCGATGATCTCGAAAGTCCCTCGATCATTCTTGTAAACCCGAAATATTTCAAGTCAAGTCTCTCTCATTTGTCAAATATCGATGAATCGACACTAGTATCGATAATATCGAAGTTCGAAAATCGATGTCATCGACACCTGTTTCGATTTCATCGACCAGCTAGTAAAAGGTTTCAATAGCGTATAGCATTTGAGTTTGTGTCATCGAGCGGACCATCGATGCCATCGGGAGTATACACTCGATGATATCGAACTCTGTCATAAATGCGACCATTTTATATCTGTTGGAACCTTTTGTCTATATATAGAGGGCTTGTCTATTGTTGCTGGGAGAGAAAGAAGAGAGTGCTTTTGAGTGTTTAACCTTAGATCAGATACCAAAACCCTCTCTCAGGGAAGTTCATCCTCCAATCCACACTCACCATTGATATTCAATAGAGTGGATTGGGGAATGAACTTCCGCATTCAAGGTTCTTTCAACTACTACCTTAATGGAAAATCATGAAGCTGGGATGCCTTGAATGCATAGATGATTGAAATCACTCTATCTTCCTTATAGGAAAATCTTTTGAGAGTAGGATTTCATCATAACCTTGACCCAATCCGTCGCCATGTATTGGTACATCATTTGAGTTGCAGATCAAGGAAGCTGAAGACTCTTCGTTAACAAAGGAGGAGATCTTCGTCAACTTACTGAATGGGGCTCATCTTCTTATCTGTAAGTTATTAGAGTCCAGAGGACACTTGTGATCATTCCTTTTTAGGATTGGGTCTTAGGTGTTTCTCACCCTTGCAAGCCCTCATAGGAGGCCTCCGGCGGGAGTGTACGTGATGGGTGCTTTCTGTGGACCCTTGCTCTATGGAGAGCATAAACATCCGGTTGAAGGTGAACCTGTCTAAAACCTTAGGTTCGAGGTAATCCGAGTGAAACCTCCGTTAGGGTCTTATGGAAGATCCTTGGCCTGTGTGCTTAAAAGTGGGTGCGTTGTGTTGACCCTTGCTCGTGAGAGCATAAACAGTCAGCCTCGGTGTAGGTTGTAAAGGTTGAAGGTGAACCTGATTTAAAACCTTAGGTTTGAGGTGAACTGCTGTGAAACCTCCTTAGTGAAATCCAGTACACTCAAGGGTTGAGTGCGGTTACCGGGAGTGGAGTAGACAAGTAATCAAACCACTATAAAAATGACTGTGTTTGAGATTGCTATTCTTTTGATTGTGTGATTTACCTTAATATTTTCATATCCGAATATCTGAGATCACACCTCACACACATACACAGTCATATCCATCATAAACTAGTTTGCATATTATTAACTTCTTGAATAGTTTGTGATTGGATCGTCTACCAGGCTTATAAACCAGTAGAGTTACTTTTGAGTAATCCTAATATGAGCTTGTTGTTAGGATTAGTGTAATAGGATTTTAAATAAACCATAAAAACCTTAAAAAGTCCTATTCACCCCTCTCTAGGACATATTGGCATATTCTTACTTCAATTAAAGCGGTCTTCACCGCAATTTCAAGCCCCACCGTACATCACGTGGTATCCCACCATCCAGATGATGGTCGACTGGAATAAAACCCATATTAAATGGTGTCCCACCATCCTTTGTTGGATTGGATGGTGAGGATACAATACATAAATCACGTGTGTCCCACCTGCTGGACTGCGTGAATCATGCAACAAGGTGGGTTGCAGACCCACAGAACTTGCGGTTGCCATTACAACAGCTATACTGCTGCTATACACCTGACGGTCCACTACATGGAGGTGGGTCCACGTGGGGCCCACCATAACGTTTACTTGATATCCAACCATTGATAAGGTCACACGGACCTGGATGAAAGGGAAAAACAAATTTCATATTAACCCAAAATTTCTACAATACCCCAAAAGGGTTCAATGGCAGTCATTCAATCACCATTGTTTCTTCTGATGTGGGCCACCTGGGTTCCAGATAGGGCAGATTTTTAAAGGAGGCCCACTTTAAGAAGGGGCCCACCAAATGAACAGTGTGGATGATAAACACCCATCATGGTGGGGCCCACGGCTGGGACCGTGGGTCCTTGCCTGTCCATCCGCTAATAGGAGCATAACAGGATGCTGCGTAGCGTCCTCTAGCGTAGCCGTAGCACCTGCTGCCTTGCTTCCCTTTTTTTTTTTGAAAAATAAATATTCTGCGGTTTTTCCCATGTGGGGTCTGCATTAGGTGGATCTAACCCAGCCATTGGATTCCATGGCTCAATACAGACCAAACAAGCCCAATATGTGGTATGTTTTGGCTTGTAGAAAAATTAAAGTGGCCCTTAACGAATTTTTAATGGTAAAAATCACCATTTTTTGTGCTATGGCCCGCCAGAACATCGGATTAACTTCATTTTTCGGCTCAACGCCTAAAATGAGCTGGAGTATGGAATGGACGGTGTGGATTAACTTCATACATCAAGGTAGGGCCTACACAAGTGGCCCTTCCCAAAGGCTTTGAACCAAGCTAAAATTTGTGTATTCAGTTAGGACACTGGACGATTTGGGCAGACCACGCATAGAAGGTGGGCCCTGCTCAGGTGGGCCACCAAATGATGGATGGTGTGGATACAACACATATATAAAGTGGGCCTCACCTACAAATGGCTTGGATTAAATACATGCTTCATGGAGGGGTCCATCCGGGTGGGCCACACAACTCTCCATCATCACATAAAAGAAAGAGAGAGAGAGAGAGAGAGAGAGAGGGACAGAGAGAGAGAGAGAGGGACACGTGTGATAGAGGGACCCCGACACTATGGGCCCTCCCTTGCATGATTTACAACATACCTAAAGTTGGTCCCATTTCATATGGGATCACCGATCAAAATCAACGGTGAGATCCCTTCTCCACCAAAATATAAGGTCTAGATGACCCCTTTTCATGCAAGGAAAATAAACATCATGATGAGGTCCATGGAGAATGGCCCCATCATGGAATGATCATGAGCATCAAGGTGGGCCATCGACCACACCTAGGGTCCAAAGTGAGATCCATACCATCAATCGGTAGGCCTCACTTGGCCCATCATCAAAACATAAAAATCTAACCTATAAAGCACCCACCTTTCGATCTTCTTGGTCTGTTGAAAAGTCGATCTCCTTGTGTCTCACTTTTATGGTGGAAGATGAGAAATGAATGGCTAGGATGAAGGTTTTTTAGGGTGGGAAATGGGCCACACACATCTCACTTTCTCTCTTGGAAAACCATGGATGTGCACCTCTCTTTTGCTTAGAATTTTGTGTTTGAGAAATGAGGGAGAGAGGGTTGTAAGGAGAGAGAGTGATGGGTGATGGATGTGAGGTGAGTGATGGGTGAGGTGAAGACTTGTTGACTTTTAGGGTAGGTTACTTGACTTATGAAGAAAGAAAGCATGAGTTGGTCTTGTACTTGATATGAGGTGATTGATTGATTGATGTGATGGGTTGTAGAGATTCTCTTGGGATTGCAAACGCGCGGTGTTTTCCTCGAACTGAACGCGAGCCCACATCTCCCTGCCAGGGTATCAGATCGGTATGTAAGATGTGGCATTGGAACCACGGCGACAGTGCTGTGGCAATGATATAAGTCTTAGATTAAGCTGATCAAATCTATAGGATACTACTTAGGATCGCGCACAAACGTCGATCATATGTCGTAGGTTGCCGAAATTCGTTAGGAAGGATCGCGGTAGTCGACGGAACAGTACGGATTATGATACGGGTCTTACAGCTCTCCCCACCTAATAAAAATTTTGTCCTCAAAATTTATACTACCATCGCACTAAGCATAACTCATAAGGGAATATGGAACATAACATCATATATAATCAAAACACAACATATCATCAAAAACCTAATAGACGGGGATAATGCCACGAATCTCAAGCTCTAACTCTCAAGACGCATCATTCATGAGCACTCTAGCAAGACGGTGTAGGGGCCAAGTCACACGAATCATTGATGACTCCTCCTGATGTCTGAGGATCCTACTGCTTCTGCTTTGGAGGCTGCTGCTGAGGACGTGGACACTCAATCCTACAATGCCCTATCCCACCGCATCCAAAGTAAGCACCTAAGAATAGCTAGGGTGGCAGGTACTGTTGAGGGTGGGGGCACTCTCAGATGCGGTGCCCCATCACACCACATATGAAGCATACACTGGAGGACTGACGTATAGGTGGTGCAAATGCTAGGAAGGACAGACGGTTCCTATGCCTTTGGGGCCGTCGACATCACTGCTGCTAGGAGCTATCGGAGGGGGCCTTCCTATTCTAGCCTCCTCTCTGAAGAATGATGGTCATTGCTTGCAACATCTGCTATAGCTGGTCCGCACATACGGACATGGTCAGTGTTGCGCTAGACTCAGATGGGGGGTGCAAAAGCCTCTGGTGGGGTAATAAGAATCTCAGGCGGGGAAGCAGAAGTAGTTCGAGTTACTCGCTTAGGTGTCATATCCTACAGGAAGGAACAAGGGCCTATCATCCTTGGGCACTCTCGAATGCACATGGGATAGGGAGCTATATGAGGAGGTTTCTAAGTTATTCGAATTCAGGAATCTAATCGTTCTAAGTTCGCAACAATCATACAGTATAAGGTAGCTATCAGCAGATATGTGATGTTATCTTCAGATATTCCCAAGTTATGCTCTGATACCAACTTCTATCATGCTCCAAACTCGAAAAACGGGTTCAGAAAATTCCTGATCACCGAATCTGACGCCGACAGCCTCCGTAGTGCCCCATTCTCGGATCCCAACACTCACATGCCAGATTCCGATCCTGGGATCCTATAAGGAGGATTTTCGGTATGATTATTTTTTTTTTTTTGTAATGGAGCATAACCAAGTCACAAAACAACATCACCACATATCCACTATATCAAAAACTTTAAGTACAATGCGGAAAGGGAAATACAGGGTGATCAAAAACTTCAAAATGATCTGATGTGCGTGCCTGCCTCAACGCTGCTGCGATCCAAGGTCACCTGCACACAACGGTCGTGCATAAGCTTACAAAATCTTAGAGGGTGGTGTAAGTGTGTGCTCAAGGCAAGCGCCAAGTGTACAATATTAGAGTAATGCGGAAATATGCGATAAGTCCATGAATGCTATCACCTGTACCAAAGCTATGTGATGCAAGGCATGAATGCTATCGGCCATACCAAGGTCATACAATGCGAGGCCTATGTAGCCAAATGTCATATGCGAGATGCAAACCAAGCATACCAGTACTCATCAAGTACACATATCAGTACAGTTCCTCTCTAGGATATCACCAGGGTCTAGTACACTCCACACTAATAGCCGCCTCCCTAGCCACACAACCCAACGAGCAGAATAGACCTCACTATCCGCTTGACGAGTAGTCTGGCAATACCTACCCGCCTCGTCGATAACGGACTTATTTACGAGCTGGTCAAACTCAACCTAGCTTATAGCCCCCTCACTTGGTCGGATAAGGACACACATCCTTCCAACCGACCACAACATAATGTGAAATGCGGCCTACTGGTATTCGGTACTCAGGCGCTTGTGTATCTGTAAGTGCTATGATTTGATTCCTCTTTGGTTGTCAAATTTTGTATGTCAAAACCTCTGTACGTGTCTTGTGTTTATATCTTGATAAATTTGTTCGAGACACCATGTAATGAAGATGAATTCCTCAAGCTAGTTCAAGCTACAATATAGAAGATATTAAAGAAGAATTCAAGCTCAAGTTCACATGTAAGAACTCAAGCTCAAGTTCAAGTGTATTCAAGGTCAAGACTCAAGCATAGTTTGGGACTCAAGTGCAACTCAAAATGACATTGATTTCAATACTTGTTAAGTAGTCAAGGTGCATCAAGAAGAACTCAAGCTTCATAATGATCAAAGTCTAAGCAAATGAAGTTTTCAATGTCCATACTTCATGTCCCAAGTATGATAAACCTTAGATTGACCTTAGGGTAGGTCGCTTTCGCTACATAATTCATTTTAATATTAATACATGAATTTGGTCTATTCTAAGACTAGTCCTAGACCTTGTTCGACCAGTCCTAGCACTGGTTCGACTAGTTTAAGAAGTTCCAGGACTAGTCTTAGAATTGCTGCAATTTATCAGATTTTCTGGTTCAGCTATGACCAGTCCTGGAGTCTGCTCGACCGGTCGTGGGATGGTCTCGACTCGACCTTCGACCAGTCATAAAGCTACGATTCAAACTCCAGCGACTAAATCAAGTGTCGCACGACCAGTCGTAGAGGAGTCTCGATCGGTCGTGGACTGCCTACGATCGGTCGTACAACGGTTTTATCCGATCGCGCTCAAAAAATCAAATATTAGTTTATTCTTCGACTAGTCGTGGTGACCCTAAGACCAATCGAAGACAACTTTTTATAGCTATAAATAGCACACGAATTTCAGAGTTTTTCATTAAAAAATTAAGTGAATTCAAGACTCCACTCTGAGATGAGTTTGTGTTTGTTTTTAAGCTATATTGTGCATAATTCTATTTCCTTTTGTTAGCTTATTGTTATTTGATTTTGATTTACATTCCAATCTGATTAGAAAAAGGGAAATTCTTAATTCCTTCTTCTTGAAATTAAAATCAAATACAGCTAGCCCTAAGTTGATTAAACTTAAAATCAATTAGAACTTAGAATCATTTTAAAGTGAGTATTGAACATTAAACTTCCATATTCGTACTTCTACTCTGATTGGTTTTTTCGGGCTGCTACAAGAGGAGAAATCCAGGTATTTTACAATTCTGTAAAATTTCCATTCTTTTGGTTTTTGTTTGGGATTCGTTAGAAAAATTCCATTTGTATGGTTATCTGAGGAGAGCCATAAAACTTAGAAAGAGAAGTTTTTGGATTGTGTAAGCCCAAGTTAAAAAGACACAATTGTGAAGGTTTAAGGTGAACCTGTGAAACCTATTTTAATAGTGAACGCTAATATCCCCTATGTGAAGATATTAGGAGTGGAGTAGCATTCTGTGTGGTTGTTGTTTAACAGTTGGTGGACACACAGGCGAACCACTATAATTCTTTGTCTTGTGGATTGAATGCTTGCTTAATCTTTTACCTTTTATCATTCAAAGCTGTGGAATGTATATGTGGTTGTGAATGTTGTAAATATTTACATTTCAAGCAAGTGTGGGGAATGTTGTAATAAGTTAGATTTAAATTTCAGTAATCTATTTCAATTTCTTGCTATTTATTTATATTGAGTTCTTGATACAAAGGACGTTCTAGAAATAAGGTTGTCCTGCCATAAACCTTTGGTTTTTATGGTGTAAGGTTGTCCTTAGAACTGAATTCGTATCAACCTCTCAATACTTGTTAATTGAGGTTGAGTTTATTTCAGCATTGTGAATTGATCTATTTTTGTAAGGCTATCTCTTTATTGTTTATTCCACTGTTTTAATTTTAATTTGGCATAGTCCTATTCACCCCCCCTCTAGGACATATAGCTTGGCCATTTCAAGTGGTATTAGAGCTTAATAGCTCACTCTTATTGCTTTTTATTTGGATTTATTTCCTGAGCTAACGATTTAAGCTATATATATAAGATGTCAAATTTTGATAGCCTATCAGTCACTAGGCCTCCACCCTTTGATGGCTCCAACTATGACTATTGGAAAGCTAGAATGAGGATCTTCCTCAAATCACTGGATGAGAATGTGTGGCAAGCCACAGTGACTAAATGGAGCCCTCCTCCCATTGAAGTAACTGGTATCAATGGATCAAAATCAATGAGAATAACACCTTATACTTCTTAGTCCACACTTCAGAAAAGTGAGAGTAGTGCCAATGCAAAAGCACTAAATGCAATCACTTGCACACTATGACCGGATGAGTTCAAAAGAATCATATCTTATGATACTGCAAAGCAAGCCTAGGATATATTAGAAATGACACATGAGAGTACATCAATTGTAAAAAAAATCTAAAGTCCAACTCCTTACAACCAAATTTGAAGAAATTCATATGGAGGAAAATGAAATGTTTATGGACTTTTACACAAGATTAAATGACATTGTAAACTTAATGTGGGGTCTTAGCGATAAAATTCCAGAAAGTAAAGTGTGTGTAAAGATACTACACTCACTTCTTGAACGGTTCAACTCTAAAGTAACCGCAATCCAGGAACTTTGTGATACGAATAATATGAGGGTTGAAGAACTAGTTGGTTCTTTACAAACCTATGAGTTAAACTTTAAAGCTCTTAAAGGTAAATCTATAACAGTTAAATCTTCTAAAAATGTTTTTAAAGAAAACTCTGATTTTGAAGATGATATGGCTCTTTTAGCAAAGAAGTTTTATAAGATTTTCAAAAGTAAGAAAATGGTTGATTTTCAACAATCAAATGATAAAAAGAAATTTAGACCCAAAACTCGAAAGTCTTTGAAAGACAGGCAGTGTTACAACTGTCATGAATATGGGCATTTAGCAAACAAATGTCCTAAAAAGGACAAACCCAAAAGGAAGGGTATGTTGGCTACTTGGGATGAATCATCTGATTCTGAAGCTACTTCTGAATCAGAAGATTCTGAAACCGAGTTGGGCAATGAAGTAAAAGCCCTTATGACTCTAGCCAAATTCACTTTTTCAGATCACTATGATTCAACTAGTGAAGAAAATTTGAATAGTGATCATGAAAATGAAGAAGATCTTCAAGATGCTTACAATGCCTTATACAAGGAAAGTTGTAAAATTGATGTGAAGCTTAAACTTTAAAAAGAAAAGTTTTTTAAACTCAAAGAATGCTTCGACTAACTGGTTTTAGAAAAATCCTAAATTTCAAATAGTTTTGAAAAATCAAAATGTGATTTGGAATTCAAAACCTCCCTAATTAAAGATTTGAAATCTGAAATTGAGAAACTTAAGAATGAAGTATCTTCTCTTATGAGTTTAAAGGATACATGGAGGTATGCCCAAGGAGATCCAAAGTTAGAAAAACTTTTATCCGGATCTAGAAAATGTGGCGATAGATCCGTGTTAGGTTATGATAAAAACATACCTCATAAATAGAAGAGTACTCCTCCCAACTTTGTGAAAGGAGAAGCCTCAAACTCAAAAGAAAAAGGTACTTTTCAAGGTTTTTCTAAAAATACAAAAACTTTTCAAAAACCTAAACTAGCTATATCAATTTTAAAAATTAGAACAGAAACTCATTGGCTGAAAAAATAGTTGATTTACTCAAGGAGCTCTTAAAATCTAACTCAGTAGGTCATTCCCACAACTATAAACTAAAGAAGACCAACTATGCTCTTAAACCCAAAATAGTTCTGAAATGGGTTCCTAAAGTTGCCTGCTTAGTTGTCCACACTGTTTTCAAAGCAACAAGCCATTCAAAATGGTACCCAGACAGTGAATGTTCCAGATACATGACAGGTGACAAGGCTTTATTCATCGATCTAAAAAATATGACTGATGGGTCAGTCACATTTGGTGATGGTAGCAACTGCAAGATTATTGGCCAAGGTACGGTTCAACTTTATAATCTTCCCTTATTTAAGAATGTTTTATATGTTGAGGGACTAAAACACAACCTGTTAAGCATATCTCAAATATGCGACAACAACCATAGTGTTAAATTTTCTAATCAAGGTTGCGAGATTATAGATAAAAAGGGTTCTGTAATATTAACTGGTCACAGAACTTCTGAAAACTGCTATATAGTAAGCAATGGTAGCTCATCTAATCAAACGTGCTACATGGTCCATACCAATGAGACAGAATTATGGCATAAATACCTTGAACATGTACACTACCGGAATTTATACATATTGAGCAAAGGAGAACTTATTAGAGGTCTACCTAAGATTCAAAAAGTAGACAAGATATGTGGTGAATGTCAGTATGGTAAACAAACCAGGAGCTCTCACAAAAAGGTGAACTCCAATACCATATTAAGACCACTCGAGCTTCTCCACATGGATTTTATAGGACCAACTAGAATGGAAAGTCGAGGTGGCAAAAAATACATCTTGGTTACTGTAGATGATTTTACAAGATTCACTTGGGTTTTATTTTTAAGGGACAAATCAGAAACCCTTGATGAAATGAAAAAGATTATCAAACGGATCCAAACTGAAAAATGTTCTCAAGTCAGTAAGATCCGAAGTGATCATGGATCCGAGTTTGAAAATAGCGGTTTTGAGAAATTCTGCAGCGATCAGGGAATATCACATGAATTCTCTGTGCCTAAAACTCCACAACAAAATGGTATTGTGGAAAGGAAAATAGAGTGCTCCAAGAAATGGAAAATGTTATGTTGAATAGCATGAAGCTCCCTAGAAATTTATGGGCTGAAGCAGTAAATACTGCCTGCTACATTATTAACCGTGTTTATACTTGTAAATCCAATAATAAAATGGCTTATGAAATGTGGTTCGATAAGAAGCCGACTGTCAAATACTTTCGAGTTTTTGGCAGCAAGTACTACATTTTGCGTGACCGTGAAAATCTGGGAAAGTTTGACACAAAGAGTGATGAAGGAATCTTTTTAGGATACTCTTTAAACAGTCACAGATATCGTGTACTAAACAACAGGACCGGTGTGATTCAAGAATCTATTAATGTGGTCATTGATGATCACCTGAATACACCTGCACCTAGTTCAGATAATGATGAAGTTCTTGTAATTGAAAAACCAGATACTTCATCAAGTGAAATTAATCCTGAATTAAGGACTGTCAAAGATCATCCAATCACTCAAATTCTTGGAAACCCTCTCAATGGTGTGCGAACTCGAAGCCAACTAGAAGACATGTAATTATGTATGCTTTACATCCCAGATTGAACCGGTAAACGTAAAAGAAGCACTTTCTGATGAAAACTGGATAGTTACAATGCAGGAAGAACTTAATCAATTTGTTCGTAATGATGTCTGGTATCTTGTTCCTAGACCTAAAGATAAACACATTATAGGAACTAAGTGGATTTTCAAAAATAAGTCTGATGAACTTGGAAATATAATTCGAAACAAGGCAAGACTGGTTGTTCAAGGGTACACTCAAATAGAAGGTATTGATTACGATGAAACCTTTGCTCCAGTTGCTCGCCTTGAATCAATTAGACTTTTTATATCCATTGCATGCTTTAGAAAGTTTAAAATTTATCAAATGGATGTAAAGAGTGCCTTTTTAAATGGTGATTTACATGAAGATGTATATGTTAAACAACCTACAGGGTTTGAAGACCCTAAGTTTACTAATCATGTATACCGCCTTAAAAAGCTCTCTATGGCTTAAAACAAGCTCCCAGGGCATGGTATGAAAAATTGACTAAGTTTTTACTAAGTGATAATTTTCAAATGGGTAGTGTCGATAAGACACTTTTTGTTAAGAAACATAACGATGATATCTTAATGGTTTAGATCTATGTTGATGATATTATTTATGGATCAACTTGTACTAACATGACTATTGAGTTTGCAGATTTGATGAAATCTAAGTTTGAAATGAGCTTGCTTGGGGAATTAAATTATTTCTTAGGATTGCAAGTAAAACAACAGTCTGATGGAATTTTTATTTCACAATCTAAATATGCTTTGAACTTGACTAAGAAGTTCAGATTTGAGAATGGTAGGAATTTTGATACTCCTATGAGTACAACTCTAAGACTCTCAAAAGACTCTACAGGTAAAGATGTAGATCCTAAATTGTATCGTAGCATGATAGGCAGTTTGCTTTACTTAACTACAAGTAGACCTGATATTGCTTTAAGTGTTGGAATCATGCTTTAGATATCGGTCTAATCTAAAGAATCTCACTTAACTTCTTTGTTAATTATTCGATATGTCGCAAGTTCAGTTAATTTGGGTCTTTGGTATCCTTATGATACTAGTATTCAATTAGCTGGGTATTCAGATGCTGATTGAGCAGGTAATATCGATGACAGAAAATCAACTAGTGGTGGTTGTTTTTACATTGGAAACTGCTTGGTTTCTTAGTTTAACAAGAAGCAAAGTTCCATATCACTCTTAATTGCTGAGTTTGAATACATTGCAGCTGGAAATGCATGTACTCAGCTAGTTTGGATGAAACGTATGTTGAGTGATTATGGAATCACACAGGACTCGATGGTTTTATACTATGATAATTCCAGTGCGATAAATATTTCAAAAAACCCAATCCAGCATTCACGTACTAAGCACATTGACATTAGATTTCATTATATCCGTGAATTAGTGGAAGAAAAAGAAATATCTTTATAATATATTCCAACCGAGACTCAGCTTGCTGACATTTTCACTAAACTGCTCGACAAAAGCAGATTTAATAAATTGAAATTCGATCTTAGTATGTGCAATTTAAAATGATTGAGCATACATCTCTGTATCATAGTGTAAATACTTTAATGTTTTATATTTCAAAATTTCTTGAAAAATACATGTTTATTTATTTTTCTGGTACACGACTGGTCGAGCAGTCGAGGACGTGCTCAACCAGTCGTGGTACGACCGGCCGAGGACATCCCACGTCCAGTCGTGTAGCGCGCTGATTGATTTTATTTGGGGAAAAACCACTTCTTCTTCATTTCATTCCTCTTCTCCAACGAGCTGAGGTACGACTAGTTGAATCCCACTGCTCAATTCGTTCAGGTTAGAGTGCTTTTTCTTGATTTCTTGAAGAATCTTAGTCTTTTCTCTTCAATTTCTTGATTGTAGTTGTCTATTTTAACTCGTTCTTCAAGTTTTTGGGTTTTTTTTCTTATTTGCTGAATCTAGAGAAACCCATCTCTCTTTTCTTGATATTTTTGGTATTTCTTCAAGAAAATGGATCTTAGAGGTAAAAAGAAAAATCCTAGAGGTGCTTCTTCTTCTAGATCGAATGTTATCACTAGACGTCATCTTAGGGTTCCTGAAGATGATCCACCATATGTACGTGATTTGAGTATGCGCAATGTGATTGTTGAAAAAGCTGTCAGTTTAAACCATATCGCTCCTTTCGGTCTCCTTCTTCTCCTTCAATCTGTAGGATGGGAAAACATTTTACACTGGGGTGGGCCAGCATACCAGTTCAAAGCATAGGCCATGGTTGCATGTATAACTAATTTCTCTACTGAGCAACTGAATTTTATTATTGCTACTAGAGAAGGGCCTTTTCTTGTTAATCGACATTTAATTTAAGGCCTTATGGACATTCCAGTAAATGATGATGGTATTCATCCTAGCACACTTGCTGAGAAAGTGTCAGAATTTAAAAAACGTATTTATACTAGAGTGTTGTGTAACATGAATGCACCATGGACTGAAAATGGGAATGCCCTCAAATCCAGACATATGTTACCCTGATATAGAGTTTTGCATCGTATCTTCACCTCTAATCTGTATCCCCGCTCTGGAAATAAGATTGAGTTGACTCTGCTTATGGTTCGTATTTTGTACTCAATCATTACTGGTGCTAATGTCTGTTTGCCCTCTTTGATTTGTTCCTCTATCATTCAATTCTGTATTTATCCTGGTCATAGTAATATTCCATTTGGGTACCTGATGAATGTGTTAGCCACTAATATGTTAGCCGCTATGCCCGTCAGAGAGGCTCCTATCCAACACCTAATATTCAACAACTCCAACATAAACAAAATGAAGTTGGAATTGGCTCCAGGGCAAGTTGATGGTGAAGGTGGAATTGCTGCTGAGGCTGGGAATGATGAAGAAGGTGATGATCTTCCTCCAGATGATATCAATATGGATGATATTTTTAATGAAATGGATTCTGACTCTGGGAATGATCCTAACTTTGTGCCATCTAATTTCAATGCTGGTCTAAGTGCATTAGAGGAGAAGGTAGAGAATATGAATGTTGGCCACAATCAGTAATTTAAAAATATGCGCAAGTATTTTAGGCGCTTACAAAAAGACCTTCATCAAATTGATCCTACCATTCCTGCTCCTTCTTCTGGATCGGATTAAGATTTTACTCTTTGGTCTGTAATAACTATAATACTTTTTACTTTCTCTGGTTATGTTAGACTCTATCTGACTTGACCTTATTACTCCTTATGCTATGTTTCGTACTCTTAACTTTCAATCTTTCTAAATTTATGACTTGATCATTACTTTCCTGTCTTTTCAATCCTATTTGTGTTTCTTCCTCTGTCATATTTTGACAAAAAGGGGGAGAAATTTGAGAATTTTCTATAGCTTATGATTGGATTAATGATGTGAATGGGATGGTGCAGTGTACTACTAAAGGGGAGTTATGCTAGTTCATGACAACTGGTGCATGATTCGTTAATATACATGTTGTGCTTTTCTTGTTGAAGTATGTTTTGTCACAAATTTGACAAAGGGGGAGATTGTAAGTGCTATGGTTTGATTCCTCTTTGGTTGTCAAATTTTGTGTGTCAAAACCACTGTATGTGTCTTGTGTTTATATCTTGATAAATTTGTTCGAGACACCATGTCAAGAAGATGAATTCCTCAAGTTAGTTCAAGCTACAATATAGAAGATATTAAAGAAGAGTTCAAGCTCAAGTTCCCATGTAAGAACTCAAGCCCAAGTTCAAGTGTATTCAAGGTCAAGACTCAAGCATAGTTTGGGACTCAAGTGCATCAAGAAGAACTTAAGCTTCATAATGATTAAAGTCTAAGTAAATGAAGTTTTCAATGTCCATACTTCATGTCCCAGGTATGATAAACCTTAGATTGACCTTAGGGTAGGTCACTTTGGCTATATAATTTATTTTAATATTAATACATGAATTTGGTCTATTCTAAGACTAGTTCTAGACCTTGTTCGACCAGTCCTAGCACTGGTTCGACCAGTCTAAGAAGTTTCAGGACCAGTCCTAGAATTGTTGCAATTTATCGAATTTTCTGGTTTGGCTACGACTAGTCCTGGAGTCTGCTCGACCGGTCGTGGGATGGTCTCGACTCGACCTTCGACCAGTCGTAAAGCTACGACTCAAATTCCAGCGACTAAATCAAGTGTCGCACGACCAGTCGTAGAGGGGTCTCGACCGGTCGTGGACTGCCTTCGACCAGTCGTGGACTCCCTATAACTGATTGTACAATGGTTTTATCCAATCGTGCTCAAAAATTCAAATATCAGTTTATTCTTCGACCTGTCATGGTGACCCTAGGACCAGTCGAAGATGACTTTCTGCAGTTATAAATAGCACACGAATTTCAGAGTTTTTCATTAAAAAATTAAGTGAATTCAAGGCTCCACTCTGAGATAAGTTTGTGTTTATTTTTAAGCTATATTGTGCATAATTCTATTTCCTTTTGTTAGCTTATTGTTATTTGATTTTGATTTACATTCCAATCTGATTAGAAAAAGGGAAAATTCTTAATTCCTTCTTCTTGGAATCAAAGTCAAATACAGCTAGCCCTAAGTTGATTAAACTTAAAATCAATTAGAACTTAGAACCATTTTAAAGTGAGTATTGGACATTGAACTTCCATATTCATACTTCTACTCCAATTGGTTCTTCCGGGCTACTACAAGAGGAGAAATCGAGGTATTTTACAATTCTGTAAAATTTCCATTCTTTTAGTTTTTGTTTGGGATTCGCCAGAAAAATTCCATTTGTGTGGTTATCTGAGGAGAGCCATAAAACTCAGAAAGAGGGGTTTTTGGATTGTGTAAGCCCAAGTTAGAAAGACATAATTGTGAAGGTTTTAGGTGAACCTGTGAAACCTATTTTGATAGTGAACACTAATATCCCCTGTGTGAGGATATTAGGAGTCGAGTAGCATTCTGTGTGGTTGTTATTTAACAGTTGGTGGACACACAGGTGAACCATATAATTTTTTATCTTGTAAATTGAATGCTTGCTTAATCTTTTACCTTTTATCATTCAAAGCTGTGGAATGTATGTGTGGTTATGAATGTTGTAAATATTTACATTTCAAGCAAGTGTGAGGAATGTTGTAATAAGTTAGATTTAAATTTCAGCAATCTATTTCAATTCCTTGCTATTTATTTTTATTGAGTTCTTAATACAAAGGACGTTCTAGAAATATGGTTGTCCTGCCATAAACCTTTGGTTTTTATGGTGTAAGGTTGTCCTTAGAACTGAATTTGTATCAACCTCTCAATACTTGTTAATTGAGGTTAAGTTTATTTCAGCATTGTGAATTGATCTATTTTTGTAAGGCTATCTCTTTATTGTTTATTCCGCTGTTTTAATTTTAATTTATCATAGTCCTATTTACCCCCCCCTCTAGGACATCTAGCTTAGCCATTTCAGTATCCACTCGGTCTAGACGTTAGAGCAGCTCCGGTACTAAAAAGGTTCTGAGATTTTCACCCAAGGACATCCTAAGTGCCCACAGTGCTAGAACTAAGTATTTTCGGTATCCGATACGGCCATCCACAATGTACCTATGGAGCCACGGCCCCAATGTCGCTAGAGCGTACAATAATCAAGTCATACATATGCAAGATGCATGAGTCACACCGTCAAATCATGCAGCAATCTTGCATGTACCGCGAGCTCATGTGGGGCACTCTGTCTCATAAGGAGTCTCGTAATGTCTTATTCCAACGGCTTATGCTATGATCAAAGTTTCCCCATATCAAGCATACATATGATGCGTATGGGCATGAATCATGGAATTGTACTAAGTATGTTATAAAGTAATGAACTATCCTTACAATGCAGATGAGCCCAGATGGCCTACACACAACAAGTACGGGCCTATCAATGGCGCCCTAAGGAGAGTTATAATGCGGACATTTAACCAACATTATTCTTACAATGTGGACGTCAAACCATCATTGTTCCCAAGGCACGGCCCGCCATAAACATCATTATATATACCATAATGAAATCACACATTGCAATGGACCTATATACATCTCTTTGGGCCTCGACCCATGGGCCTAAGATACATCGAATGAGTCACATCAATGGGCCTTATGTACATTGCAATGGGCCATATCTCATGGGCCTTTGAATATATCACAATGGGCCTTCATATATATCAAATGGGCCACACCAATTGGGCCCCATGCATATCAAATGGGCCATACCCAAGATAAATGGTGATAATGATTACCACCATTAAAATTCCCAAGGCCCACGATAACATTTATTTCCCATCCAATTTGATCATAAGGTCACAATGACCTGAAAGGGGTTTTAATGGTGGATGGTCAAACCCACTGATTTCCATAGTGTGGTCCACCTAATCCTAGATCTGCCTTATTTTTTTTCCAGTCTCAAGCCTTAAAATAAGCTTTCAAAATGGTTGGATAGATTGGATGAAACACATGCATCATGGTGTCCACGTAACGGCCAACTGATATAAAACACATATACTAAGGTAAGCCCCACCGTACATCACGTGGTGTCCCACCATCCAGATGATGGTCGGCTGGAATAAAACACATATCAAATGGTGTCCCACCATCCTTTGTTGGATTAGATGGTGAGGATACAATACACAAATCACGTGGGTCCCACCTGCTGGACCACGTGAATCATGTAACAAGGTGGGTTGCAGACCCACAGAACTTGCGGTCGCCAATACAGAAGCTATACCGCTACTTTACACCAGTCGGTCCACTACATGGAGGTGGGTCCCACGTAGGGCCTACCATAACATTTATTTGACATCCAACCGTTGATAAGGTCACACAAACTTGGATGAAAGGGAAAAACAAATTTCATATTAACCCAGAGCTTCTGCAATACCCCAAAAGGGTTCAATGGCAGCCGTTCAATCACCACTATTTCCTATAATGTGGGCCACCTGAGTTACAGATAGGGCTAATTTTTGGAGGAGGCCCACTTCAAGAAGGGGCCCACCAAATGAACGGTGTGGATGATAAACACCCATCATGGGGGGGCCCACGACTAGGATCGTGGGTCCCTGCTTGTCCATCCACCAGTAGGAGCACAATAGGACGCTGCGCAAAGTCCTCTAGCGCAGCCGCAACACCTGCTGCCTTGCTTCCTTTTTAAAAAAAAATAGATATTCTGCAGTTTTTCTCATGTGAGGTCCGCATCAGGTGGATCCAACCCAACCAATGAATTTTATGGCACAATACAGACCAGACAAGCCCAATATATGGTATGTTTTGGCTTGTAGAAAAATTAAAGTGGCCCTTAACGAATTTTTAACGGTAAAAATCACCATTTTCTATGCTACGGCCCGCCAGAACATCGGATTAACTTCATTTTTCGGCTCAACGCCTAAAATGAGCTGGAGAATGAAATGGACGGTGTGGTTAACTTCATACATCAAGGTGGGGCCTACACAAGTGGCCCTTCCCAAAGGCTTTGAATCAAGCTAAAATTTGTGTATTCAGTTAATGTCCAGCATCCCTAGACGCTGGACGGTTTGGGCGGACCACGCATAGAAGGTGGGCCCTGCTCAAGTGGGCCACCAAATGATGGATGGTGTGGATACAACACATATATAAAGTGGGGCTTAGCTACAAATGGCTTGGATCAAATACATGCTTCATGGCGGGGTCCATTCGGGTGGGCCACACAACTACATCATCACATAAAAGAAAGAGAGAGAGAGAGAGAGAGAGAGAGAGAGAGAGAGGGACACGTGTGATAGAGGGACCTTGACACTATGGGCCCTCCCTTGCATGATTTACAACATACCTAAAGTTGGTCCCATTTCATATGGGCCCACCGATCAAAATCAACGGTGGAGATCCCTTCTCCATAAAAATAGAAGGTCTAGATGGCCCCTTTTCATGCAAGGAAAATAAACATCATGATGGGGTCCATGGAGAATGGCCCCATTATGGAATGATCATGAGCATCAAGGTGGGCCATCGGTCACACCTAGGGTCCAAAGTGAGATCCATACCATCAATTGGTAGGCCTCACTTGGTCCATCATCAAAACAAAAAAAATCTAACCTATAAAGCACCCACCATTCGATCTTCTTGGTCCGTTGGAAAGTCGATCTCCTTGTGTCTCACTTTTATGGTTGAAGATGAGAAATGAATGGCTAGGATGAAGGTTTTTGGGGTGGGAAATGGGCCACACACATCTCACTTTCTGTCTTGGAAAACCATGGATGTGCACCTCTCTTTTGCTTGGAATTTTGTGTTTGAGAAATGAGGGAGAGAGAGGGTTGTAAGGAGAGAGAGTGATGGGTGATGTATGTAAGGTGAGTGATGGGTGAGGTGAGAGACTTGTTGACTTTTGGGGTAGGTTGCTTGACTTATGGAAAAAGAAAGCATGAGTTGCTCTTGTACTTAACATGAGGTGATTGATTGATTGATGCGATGGGTTGTAGAGATTCTCTTAGAATTGCAAACACGCGGTGTTTTCCTCAAATTTAATGTGGGCCCACTTCTCCCTACCAGGGTATCGGATCGGTATGTAAGACGTGACGTTGGAACTGCGGTGATGGTGCGATGTAATGGTACAAGTCTCGGATTAAGCTGACTCAAATCTACATGATACGACTTAGGGTCGCGCGCAAACGTCGATCATAGGTCGTAGGTTGCCTGAATTCGTCGAAAAGGATCGTGGGAGTCGACAGAACAGTACGGATTAGGATATGGGTCTTACAAAATGGGTCCATTATCAACGTGTCGGGTAGATATTGGCTAACTACTGGTCAGGCAAATAGTGAGGTCTCTTCCACTTGCATGGTTGCGCGTCCAGTGGGCGGCGATCTGTGTAGAGTGTACTAGACCCCGGTGATGATCCCAGAGATGTACAATACTGTTATGTGGACTTACTGAGCTGGAGTTATGTACTCAACATTTTACTCATTCATTAATTTATTCACTATCCACTCGGGCTGGTGGTGCGTAACTAATTTTTATGTGTACCTTCACAATGGCTAGGATTTCGGTTGGGGCGCGCGACCAACTTGAGATCAGGTGTTTACCATATTGAGTCTAGATATCTAAATTTACGTATGAGACTGGTTTAGATAAAAGTCCCTTGTGATGGACCCCGTAGCCTACGATACTACGTACTATTATCCCAACTTCACATTCCAGCTTGGTCATTTCATTCGCACCACATATTGCATTACATCCTCAGCATAAAACATTTAGTTTACTATGCTTCTGTATTGCATAGCTTGAATAAGGTTGATGGTATTTTGGACTTGCCAGGATCTGCATATTGCATTACATCTGTGACATATGACATTTTGGGTTGCTATGTCTCTTCATTTGTATGGCCTAGATACAGCTAACGGTATTCGTAGACTCGTCAGGATTTGCATATTGTATTACATCCTCAGTATATGATATTTGGCTTACTATGTTTCCGCATTGCTTTGATATTACATACTTGGCACTTACCTTGCGCACAAACTCACATACCCTCTAAGCTTTCTATAAAGCTTATGCATAATAGATGTGTGGAGGTGGCGTTAGGTCGCAGCAGCGCTGAGCTTAGAGCATGCAACAGTCTTCTGGAGCTTTGATTTTCAATATATATGTTTCCCTTTCTGCATTGTATTCAATTATTTATATTAGTGGATATGTGATAATGATGTTGTCTTTGTGATTTAGGTAAACTTGTGGTTATGCTTCCTACGTGATAAATGTACATTGGAAAATCCTCCTTGTAAGATCCCAGGATCGGAATCTAGCATATGGGCGCTGGGAACTGAGAATGGGGTACTATGAAGGCTGTCGGCACCGGATTCGGCAATCAGGAATTTCGTGAGCCCGATTTCTGAGTTTGGGGCGTGACACTACACTTGGGGTTGTGAACATTATACTCTAAATAGTCTGGTATACCGTGTTCTTAACAAAAGAACTGAGGTTATACAAGAATATATAAATGTTGTGATAGATGATCAATCGATCACACCCAGTCTTGATCAAGATGATGATGATATCAATTTCGTTAGTATGCCTGAATCTTCATATAAATATGACAATACTAAGTTAAGGTTAGTCAAAGACCATCTGACTAATAAAATACTTAGTAACCCTCACACTAGGGTTCAAACAAGAAGACAACTTAAAAATATATGTAATCATGTATGCTTTCCTTCCCAAATTGAACCGGGTAATGTAAATGAAGCACTCGCTAATGAAAGTTAGATAAATACTATGCAAGATGAATTAAATCAATTTATTAGAATTGATGTATGATATTTGGTTTCCAGACCCACTGACAAACACGTGATTGGAACCAATTGAATTTTAAAAAATAAAACTGATGAAATAGGGAACATTATTAGAAATAAGGCATGATTGGTTGTATAAGGTTATACTCAAATTGAAGGTATTGATTACGATGAAACCTTTGCACCAGTTACGCGCCTTGAATCAATCAGATTATTTATTTCCATTGCATGCGATAAAAAATTCAAAATTTATCAAATGGATGTAAAAAGTGTTTTTTTAAATGGTGATTTAAATAAGAAATTTTACGTTGAACAACCAAAGGGTTTTGAAGATTCCAAACTTCCTGATCATGTTTACAATCTTAAAAAAGGCTCTTTATGGTTTAAAACGAGCTCTTAGAGCATGGTATGAAAAATTGATTAAATTCTTACCTAGTCATAATTTTGTTATGGGTAGTGTTAACAAACCCTATTTGTTAAAAAATATAATGATAATATCCCAATTGTTCAAAACTATGTTAATGATATTATCTATGGATCTAAGTACGCTAATTTATCTATTGAGTTTGCAGATCTCATGAAATCCAAGTTTGAAATAAGTATGGTCGGTGAACTTAACTATTTCCTTGGATTACAAGTCAAACAACTTGAACATGGAATATTCATCTCTCAGACTGGATATGCATTAAACCATGTAAAAAGGTTTGGCTTTGAGAATGGTAAGAATTTCAATACTCTGATGAGTATAATTCTTAAACTCTCAAAAGATGAATTAGTTAAAAGTGTAGGTTCTTGACTATATCACAGTATTGAGAGTAAGTTGTCGATAGCATTGAAGTCTATTCGATATAATCGAAACTTACTCAGTTTTGTCCAACAAGCTTTTCAAAGAAAATCTATTTCTTTGAGTTATCGAAGACCATTCGATATCATCGAAATTCAAAGTTCGATGGATCGAAGGACTCTTCGATAGAATCGAACTTGTGACAAAACTGTCCAACAACCTTTGTGTATTTTACAAAAGAAAATCTCGACGGAATCAAGCGCTTCTCGATGAATCGAAGTGCAAGTCGATATCATCGAAGGATGCTCGATAAGAAACAATCAGAATCTATCCTACACCCAAATAAAAATCTTGTGTAGAGAGTCGATGTAATTGAAGATGATTCAATGATATTGAAATTCAAATTTCGATAACATCGAACACCCTTCGATGGCATCGACGATTTCAAAATTTTGCCCATTTTTTTGCCGTTGGGATTTTACTCAATAAATATACTAGTGTCGCTCTTAGTAAAATGAGCTAGAATCTAAGACACTTTGAGCCTGTTATTCCAAGATCTACACACCCTCTTACTCACTCTCTCTTTCCCATTAGAGTTCATCATTCAATCCTTTGCTCAAGCATCAACTCATCATCATATATGCTTGGATTGAATTATGAACTCTAGCATTCATGGAGCTTCCAACTAAACTCATTATAGGTTTAACATATTATTGGAACTCTTGAATGCATAGCTCATGGGAACCTTCTCTATTGATTTAAATCTTATCTTTTAAGTAGAGAAGATTAAAAACCCCTAAACCTCATAACCTCGGATCATTCATCGTCATATCAAGAAGGTTGTGGTTCAAAGGGAGTTGAAGATTCTTCAGCATCATTAAAGATCTTCACATTGTACGAGAACGAGACTCATTCACTTATTTGTAAGTATTCAGAGTCTACTGTGTCTGAAGCCCTTTTCTTGTGTAGGATTGAGATTTAGAGTTTGAGTGTCAAAATCACCAAGTCCTAGTTGTAGGCCTCCGACGGGAGAATACGTTGTGTCCTTGTATAGGGCGTATGTCTTTGTGTACGACGTGGTTGCCCTACGTAGGCATGGGATGCCTTGTGTAGGATCCAAAATTATGTCCTTGAGTAGGACTTGTAGCCTTGTGTAGGCATTTAGGGGAATCTTGTGTAGGTTGTGAAAGTTTATGATTAACCTAATATAAAACCATTAGATAGTGAAATTCGGTATACTCTAGGAGAGTGCATCCGCCGGGAGTAGAGTAGGCAAATAGTCGAACCACTATACATGATTGTGTTTGGGATTGCTTTGAGTACATTTATCTAGTTATGCTTATGTTTATCATATGATCACAATGATGCATGATTTAGTTAATGAATAAGTGTTGATAGAAGTTACATCCCACACATAATATACACTATCCTTATAGTCTCTATTTTTATATACAAATCTTATATAAGCTTATGTGAATTGGACCCTCTATTGGCTTGGAAGCCATCGAGTTACTTTGTATAAGTGTTGTGATGTATAAAGTACTCTTATTTGTCAAATTTTGATGGGACAAAATAACTTATAATGTAGTTCACACAAGTGATGGAAAGTTCACTTTCAAGTGAATCAAGATGGAAAGTTCTCCTTCAAAGTGAACTCATGAAGTTGGAAAGTGCAAGTCATGAAGATGGTTAAGCTCTACTTCACTTCAAGTTTAAGTTCAAGCTATAACTACAAGTTTACTTCAAGTAGAAGATCCACTGAACACTGCTGAAGATTCAAGAAGAAGTTTCAACGTATATACTTCAATGTCCAATAATTTCAGGTATAATTGACCCTTGAGAGACCTTAAACTTAGGTTCTTTTATATGCTAAACATATATGAGTTTTTATACTTTAGTTAGGCTTTAGTTCGACTAGTCTAAGCTTAGTTCGACTAGTCTAGGCTTTGGTTCGACCAGTCTATGAAAAGTTTCGACCAGTCCAAGATTTGAACTTAAAAATGGATTTTTTTTATGTTGGTTCCTCGACCAGTCGAGCAAGGTGCTCAACCAGTCGAAGACTCCTCCTTGACTAGTCAAAGGGTACTCGACTCAAAGTCTAGCAATCATTTTTTTGCACCCTTGACCAGTCGAAGGCTATGCTCGACCGGTCAAGCAGGCCCTTCGACCAGTCAAAGAACAGTTTTATCCGATTGAGCCCAAAATTTGAAATTTTGTTGATTTTAAACCAATCGAAGGAACCTTAGACCAGTCAAAGCAATAACTTTTCAGCCTATACTCCGAATTAATTCATTCAAGCCAAAACAACCTTCACTTCGAGAGAGAAAAACCCCCATCTTTTTCAAGCTATTGCATGGTATTTTTAAATCTTCTTAATAGCTTTTTATTTCATAATTTCTTGATCTCTTTTATGAATCTTATGTTATAAAGGGAGTTTATACTCTTCTTTGTGAGATCTAAGGAATTCAAACAAGTAGCCCAAGATCTGAATTAATTTAAAATCTATTTAGAACCTAGAACCCTTGATTATGTTTATTGGACATTGAACATTTCTACATCAAGAGAGGCGGTTATACGGGTTACATCAAAGAGAGTTTTCAGAAGAAGGTACGTATTATTCTTTATTCAATTTTGGTTTCTTGAGATATCCAAAAAATCTCTATACTGGTTTTGACTGAGATAGCCAGAAAATATCAGCGTGGGGTTTTGATTGTGATAGTTAATTTTAAAACACAACTATATAGGTTTTAAGGTGAACCTGAGAGGGCCTTGATTATTATTGAACGGCAATATCATGTGGGTTGTGATTATTGGGAGTGAATTATGTGTGGTTTTTTAAGAATAATTAGTGTACACACCGAACCACTATAACTCCTGGTGTTTTGTGGTGTATGATGTATGTGATGTATATGTGTTGAATGGTTGTAATATTTTTAATGTATATGTGTTGAATGGTTATAATATTTTTAATGTACATGTGATGAATGCTTGTAATAGATAACTTTCTTTCCTTTTCCTCTTATTTTAGTTTGTGATCTTGATCCTTACTACGTTCAAGAAATCAGGTTGTCCTACCTAAAACATTTGTTTTTGGTGTAAGATTGTCCTTTGAACAAGGTTTGAATCAATTTCTCAATACTATTACAATGAGATCTCTGGTTAGTTCTGATTTATTTAATCTTTCAGTTCTTTAATTTTTAAATTAGCATAGTCCTATTCACCCTCCTCTAGGACTGAGAGCTTGCCCCTTTCAAGTGGTAATAGAGCTAAGTTGCTCATTTACTTGGATTAAGTTCCTTGAGTTTAAAGATCTAGAGCTTTCATTATGTCAAATTTCGATAGTTTGTCTATTACCAGGCCACCACCGTTTGATGGCTCAAATTATGCTTATTGGAAAGCCAGAATGAGGATTTTCTTAAAATCCAAATATGAAAGCGTGTGGCAAGCCACGGTAACCAAATGGAAACCAACTATGTTTAAGGTTCTAGGCAGTGATGGAACCAAGTCCATTAAAGAAACTCCTTTTTATTTATGGACTACACCTCAGAAAAATGAAAGCAATGCAAATGCTAAGGCTGCTCTATCACCTGATGAATTCAAAAGAATCATTTCATATGATATAGCTAAACAAGCCTGGGATATTCTTGAAATGACACACGAAGGAGCTACTATTGTCAAGAAATCTATAGTTCAAATCCTCACTACAAGGTTTGAGGAAATTTGTATGGAAAAAAATGAAACCTTCATGGACTTCTATACGAAATTGAATAACATAGTAAATTTTATGTGGGGTCTAGGAAATGGAATCCCAGAAAGCAAAGTCTGTGTTAAAATACTGCGATATCTTTCTAAGAGGTTTAATTCCAAAGTGACTACCATTAAGGAACTAAGAGACACTGATCAAATGAAGGTTGAAGAGTTAGTTGGTTCTCTTCAAACATACGAGTTAAATTTTAAAGCTCCCAAAGGTAAGTCCATTGCCCTTAAGTCATCAAAATCTATTTCAAAAGATAACAATAATAATTCTGATATTGAAGATACAAAGGATAATATGACTTTACTTGCTAAAAAGTTTTACAGGATTTTCAAAAATAAGAAGAGAGTTGATTTTCAAAAATCTTCTGATAAGAGAAAGGGAAAATCTCAAACTTGAAAATTTGTAAAAGACAAGCAATGTTTCAACTGCCATGAATAAGGGCATTTGGCAAATAAATGTCCCAAAAGGGATAAGTAAAAAAAAAAGGGCATGTTAGCCACTTGGGATGAATCATCCGACTCTGAAAGTTCTTCTGAGTCAGATGAATCAAAACAAGAGACTTCAAATGAAGTGAAGGCCCTAATGACTATAGCCAAAGTCACCTCTTCAAATAGTTGTAAACTTATCTGATTATGAGAATTTTAGGAGTGACCCTGAAAATGAAAATGAAAATGATCTTTAGGATGCCTATAATGCCCTATATAGGGAAAGTTGCAAAATAGTTATCAAGTTAAAGATTCAAAAAGAAAATTTTCTTAAATTAAAAGGACTTGAAAATATTGTTTTGGAAAAATCTCATCTTTCTGATTGTTATGAAAAAGGAAAACTTGATTTAAGTTTCAGAACTTCTGAAGTTGAAAAACTTAGAATAGAAAATGAGAATTTAAAACTCGAAGTTTCTTCACTATTGAGTTCTAAGGATACTTGGAGATATACCCATGGAGACCCTAAACTAGAAAAATTATTAACTACATAAAGAAAATGTAGCGATAAATTGGGTCTGGGCTATATTAAAGATACTCCTCTGAAAAATAAGAATTCATCTCCTATATTTGTAAAAGGAAAATCTTCAAACTCAAAAGGTAAGAATTTGAGAAATAATAACCAAAACAATTTGAAAAATTCAAAACCTTTTCAAGCTTCTAAAGTTAATTCTAATAACATTAGCTCTAAAAATCAAAGATATAACCCCTTAGCTGAAAAAATAGTGGACTTACTCAAAGAGCTTCTCAAATCTAACTCTAATGTTATCAGAGTTGATAGGCAGAGAAATTCCAACTCTCACAAGCCAAGAAAAACCAATGGTACTCTTAAACCCAGAACTATAATGAAATGGGTTCCTAAAGTTACTTGTCTTGTTGCCCACACTGCCTTCAAAGCTTCTAGCCATTTAAAATGGTATTTAAACAGTGGATGTTCTAGACATATGACAGTTGACAAGGATATATTCACTGACTATAAAGAAATGAATGATGGTTCAGTTACTTTTAGTGATGGAAGTAACTGTAGGATTATCGGCCACGGTACTGTTCAACTCTCTAACCTTCCTCCTTTTGAAAATGTCTTATATGTTGAAGGTCTTAAACATAATCTTCTAAGTGTATCTTAAATCAACGATAACAAACATAGTGTAAAATTCGCTAATCAAGGATGTAAGATTTCAAATGAGAAAGGTTGTATGATATTAAATGGTCGTAGGACTTCTGAAAATTGCTATATTATCAATGAATCCTACTCTTCTAAACTTTCATGCTACATGGTCCAAATAGATGAAACGAAATTATGGCATAAATGTCTTGGACATGTTAACTACCAAAACCTCTATAGACTAAGCAAGATTGATCTTATTCGAGGTATACCCAAACTAAAAGGGGTTGATAAAATATGTGGTGTATGCCAAATCGGCAAACAAACTAGGAGTAGTCATAAGAGAGTGAACTCCTTTGCCACAACCAAACCTCTTGAACTTCTCCATATGGATCTAGTTGAACCGACCAGAACAGAGAGTAGAGGTTGAAAGAAGTACTTTCTGGTTATTGTTGATGACTTTACCAGATTTACTTGGATAACATTCATAAGAGAAAAATCTAAGACTCTCGATGAAGTCAAAGAATACTAAAACGAATTCAAACTGAAAAAGAAATGAATGTTATTAAGATCAAAAGTGATCATGGTATTGAATTCGAAAATATCAATTTTGAGAAATACTATATCGATCATGGCATATCGCATGAATTTTCTGCTCCTAAAACACCTCAATGAAATAAGGTTGTTGAAAGGAAGAATAAAGTACTGCAAGAGATGGCCAATGTTATGCTAAATAGTATGAATTTACCTAAAAACTTGTGAGCTGAAGCTATAAATACTGCATGCTATATTATAAATCGTGTGTATGTAAGAAAATCAAAAGATAAAACAGCCTATGAGTTATGGTTCAATAAGAAACCAATTATTAAGTACTTTCGAATTTTTGGAAGTAAGTGCTTCATATTACGTGACCGTGAAAACTTAGGGAAGTTTGAAGCTAAGAGTGATGAAAGGATTTTCTTGGGTTATGCTTTGAATAGTCGAGTATATCGTGTTCTTAATAAAAGAACAGGAGTGATCCAGGAATCCATTAATATTGTAATTGATGATCACCTGATCACACCCACACCTAGTATATAAGATGATGAAGTCAATTTAATTGAGAAACCTGACTCTTCATCTAGTCCAGTTAATACTGAATTAAGATCAGTCAAAGACCATCCTACTGATCTGGTATTAGGTAATTCCCTCACTAGTGTGCGAATAAGAAAATAATTATAGAATATTTGTAATTATTTTTCCTTTACTTCTCAAATTAAACCAACCAACATAAAAGAAGCACTTACTGATGAAAATTGGATTGTAGCCATGCAAGAAGAGTTAAATCAATTTGTTAGAAATGATATCTGGTAATTGGTTCCAAGACCAACTGATAAACATATAAGTGGAACCAAATGGATTTTCAAAAACAAATCTGATGAAATGAGAAATATAATTAGAAATAAGGCTAAACTGGTTGTACAAGGGTACACTCAAATAAAAGGAATCGATTATGACGAAACCTTTTTGCCAGTAGCTCGCCTTGAATCCATCAGATTGTTTATATCCATTGCTTGCTTTAAAAAATTCAAGATATATCAAATGGATGTTAAAAGTGCATTCTTAAACGGTGATCTACATGAAGAGGTCTATGTTAAACAAGGCACTTTACGAGCTAAAACAAGCTCCCATGGCATGGTATGAGAAGCTGACTAAGTTTTTACTCAGTCACAATTTTATCATGGGTAGTGTTGATAAACTTTATTTGTTAAAAAATACAATGAACACATACTGATTGTACAGATCTATGTTGATGATATTATCTATGGTTCTACAAATACTAACTTGTCCATTGAGTTTGCAGAGCTTATGAAATCCAAGTTCGAGATGAGTATGCTTGGAGAATTGAATTACTTTCTAGGCTTACAAGTTAAACAACAAGAAGATGGTATCTTCATTTCTCAAACCAAATATACCTTAAATTTGGTTAAGAAGTTTGGATTTGAAAACGATAAGAAATTCGATACTCATATGAGTACGACTCTCAAACTTTCAAAGGATAAAACAGGTAAAAGCATAGACTCTCGCTTATATCGCAGCATGATTGGTAGTCTCTTATACTTAATTGCTAGTAGACCGAATATTGCTTTCAGTGTAAGAATCTGTGCCAGATATCAATCTGACCCAAAAGAATCACATCTTATTGCTGTTAGGTGCATAATTAGATATGTCATAAGTACTGCTAACTTCGGCCTTTGGTATCCACATGATACAAATGTACAACTTGCTGGATATACAGATGTTGACTCGGAAGGGAACATTGATGATAAAAAGTCTGCCAGTGGTGGATGTTTCTATGTTGGAAATTGTTTAGTTTCCTGACACAATAAGAAATAGAGTTTGGTATCTTTATCTATAGCTGAGGCTGAATACATTGCAGCTAGTAATGCATGAACCCAACTAGTTTGGATGAAAAGAATGTTAACCAATTACGAATTGCGCAAGATACAATGATCTTGTATTGCGATAACTTTAGCGCAATGAATATTTCAAAAAATCCCATCCAACATTCTCGTACGAAGCATATAGACATTCGTTATTATTATATTCGAAAATTGGTTGAAGATAAAAGCGTTTCTTTAGAATATATCCAGACCAAAGATCAGTTTGCCGACATTATGACTAAGCCGCTTAACAGGAATATATATTCCAAATTAAAACATGATATTGGTATGTGTATTTCAAATTAATTAAATCATGTTATTTTTACATTTTTTTAAATAATTTGTATGCAATTTTTTTTAATATTTGAAATTTTTAATGCAGCATGACCGGTCAAGCACCTACTCGACCAGTTGACGAGTGCAGGTGGGCTTCTCTAAAAGATGAAAAAACCACCTTTTTCCTCTTTTTTCTTCTTCTTCCTCAACTAGCTCTTACTCGACCCGTCGAACCCATCTTCATAGAGTCATTGTAAGTGCCTCATTTTCTATTTCCTTTTAGATTTGGGTTCTTGTATACATCTTAAGCTTCATTTTGGTGTCGATTTGAGATTTTCACTATTTTCATAGATGGTTTTTGGGCAAAAATCTGATTCTTGTCAAACCCATCTTCTATTTTTGATTTTCTCTTGAGTATTTATGGAACATTGAACTAAGAGGAAAGTAACTCATGGCTCATCCTCTAGGTCAACTCCAATTAGGATGAGAACCGTTAGAGCTCCCGAAGAAGATTCGAAGCATGTAAGGGATTTTCGCATAAGAGATATTGTAATAGAAAAAATGGTTAATCTCAATCACATTGCTCCATTTAAACTGTTGTCCATCTTATCTGCCATTGGTTGGGAAAATATTCTGGGTTGGAGTGGAACGGCTTATCGCTCCATTGCTCAAGGCATGTATGCATCAATTAGAGAGTTGTCCCTTGAAAATCTCATATTTTCTATCAACTTTAGAGAAGGGATAGTTCCTATAGACTGGCACTTGATTTCATCCACTTAATGATAGGATGTTTGAGCCTGAGCGTCAATCGATTACCCAAAAATTATATCAATTTGATGCTGAATGAAGTAACGGTAATGCTCTACGTGTCACTTAGATGATTCCTTGTCTCCGTGTTCTTCATCACATATTTACGTCTAATGTATATTTGCGGTTTGGGAACAAGTCCGAGCTGACTTTGTTCATGGCTCGTTTCCTTCATGTCGTTGTATCCGGCATCCCTATTTGCCTTCCTTCTTTAATTTGCTATCTAATCATCCAATTTCGCATTCATCCGGGTCATGGTTCCATTCCATTTGCCTATCTTATGATGACATTTGCCATCCATTTCAATGTTATCATTCCTTCCACCGAGGCTCCTGAGATAGCCCTTCCGTTTGACAATGCTAACATTCATAAGATGAGTATGGAATATCTCCCCGGTCAGCGAGACGAGGATGATGTTGAAGAAGAGGAAGGGCTACTGCTTGCGGATACAAATATGGATGATATATTTGATGAGCTAGAAACTGATGATGAGGTGGATCCTGATTTTCAATCGTCTTAATTTGATGATCGCCTTTGATCTTTAGAGGAGAAGGTGGTTGAATTGAAAGTTTCATAGGACAATCTGACTGAAAGTCACAAGTCTTCGATGAAGTATATGTGAAAATATTTTCATCACATTACTAAAGGACTTCATCAGATTGACCCATCTATCCCACCTCCTTCTTCCTCTGGTTCTGACTAGCTTAATTTTATTTTGTTTTGGATTGTATAACTTTCACTTATGCTTGGGTTGTATGACTTAATTCATACTCTTGGATGTTACTTTCTTTATGCTCTCTTAATCTTATCCTTACTCTCCTGATTTACTCTTAATCATATTACTTCTTTTGTCATTCCATTATATATCTATGATTGTCCTTCTGTCTTCCTTTGTCAAGTTGTGACAAAAAGGGGGAGAGATTTTATGGTACGATTGGTATGATTGATTGAATCAATCAAATGATGCTGGAATGGTTTGTGTGGATTGTATGTTTGTATGTTTAGAGATACATTTATTAATACAGGTATTCTACACATGTCCAAGCTCAGATTAAGAGGGAGTAGATTTTGTGCTCATATTGAGAGAGAGTGTAAAGTTTTGTAAGATTTTGTGATCATATTGAGAGAGAGAGTGTGAAGTTTTTGTTCTAAGTATGTTTTGTCATGAATTTGACAAAGGGGGTGTAACGTCTCGAAAAAATCCGTACAAAGACCCGAATACCACCTCAGGCAGAAATCACTCAGGACCAAATCCTTTAGAAATTAGACGAAATTAATTAAGTGTTAAACTAGATTAGCTGTGAAATTAGCTTGAACCACTTTAAATACGAACTACAAGACCCAAAACAAGTAGAATCATTAATGCTACTTTACCCTGAAATCTAAGATCAATCTCTAAACCCAGTTGCTCTCGGGAGCATGTTGAAACTTCATATCGGACCTAGACCGTGCGTCGAAAGTCCGATTACTGCGAAACCAAACGGTTAGGACCGCCTCACTGTGCTTGACAACGATCTCGGAAATCAAATCCAGATAGTATCCAGAAATGCGCAACTTGAGCCTGAAGTGAAGTGTGTGAGAAACACGAATACCTTTAGAAATTGAACTCAGATTTAAGTGATTTGGGCCGTTCACTTGCGGGTTAAATCTAAGCTTTCATACCGTCGGAATCTGACCCAATTACACCCTCGAATCAGGGAAAATTTCCAACACATGTCAGTGTATTTGTAGCCCTGATCGAACACCGGTGACCGTTGAGCTAAAACTGGTCCTCCGCGGTTGATCTGTAAATCGAAGTGGATCGAAACCTTAACTCGACCTAGATCCAATGTTAGGGAGCTTAAGTCCGAATGCACACAGAAAAGGGGCCACCAGAAGTGCTCCGTTGGACTGAAACAGCCACCTCTTGGCTATAACCCAAGTATACCTTGGCCCTGGGGCCATTTCCATCAGTCCTGGGCTTATAAAAAGGCCTTAAACTCCCTCTTTCTCATTCCATACGAATTTCAAACCCTAGGTGAGAGAAGAGAAAAGAAAGAGAAAGGAAAGAGAGAGAAAGTGAGAGAGTGAGTTGGCCTTTGTTCCTGGGATTCAATCCCACCACTCCACGTGCTTTACCACCATTCCTGTATTGCTATACTGGCATTTTCGATTTCGTTCTTAGTTAAGAAAACCTAACCCTAATTTGTTTTAGGGTTTCAAATAGTGTAAGTGATGAAATAGCTAACCTATTTCATGCTATAGGTAACTGTCGTGCCGTAGACAAAGACTTGACATACAAACTGAGTTCGATACTTGTTTCTCTGCGAAAGGTGCAGACTATAATATTTAGGTTATGGTTTTCAAGGCTTTCCATGTCAGTAATGATTTATGACTGGCTTGATTGCTATCACATGTGCTTAGATACGAGAGTTTTCGTGTATTATGTACATATATAAACTATGTTGATTTATAATGTATTACATGTGTTTGTTGAAATGTGTGAATGAGTATGAAATTGTGATTTATGCTTGCCATGTTTATTGACTGAGAATTCATGATTGTTGTACGTATGGTGAACCCTTGTAAAGGGATTTGCTATAATACTTGTTATAACTACCTTACTATATGTATATGATATGTGTAGCCTAAGTGTTTGATAAAATGCCTGAATGTGAAAATGTTTGTTTAAATGCATGAAATGAGGGTGTTAAGATAGGATTCTCAATTCACTTAACTATGGTTATAGTATCCTTTAAATAACCTATCCTACTACTATGTGCTGTATGTAAGAAATGTCTATGTATGATAATATGTGTAGTATGTGTTTGTTAAATTGCTCAAGCAAGATTTATTTCTGATTTCAGTTATCACATGCTGTTTTGGATTACTTGATGTGAATGCTGTTGTTTGGAATGTGATTGGGGCTACTATGTAGTCCAGGCAATCGGTAAATGTCTATGAACGGTGGTTGAACTGCTTAACCATGATAGACACGCTCGATGAATCTGAGTCGTACGTTGCTTGTCGACAGTGGTTAGGCCACGCGGAGTATTTACGTGTTTCATGTCGATTAGCTCAACGTATGCTTGTACCAGTCGAGCTTGTCAAGTAACCCAGTTGACCCGATGTATGTTCATCATGTATGGACACTACTATTTGAATTTAAGGTACCAACTCACTAGTGTAAAACCCGTTTAACCTTGGTACCTCGATCCGCTAAGACTCATGAGTCGGACATGATGGTATGGGACACTGTGGTCGAGCTGTCGGCCTACGCAGGGGTGACGAGCCCACCTGTAGTGACCAGTGAGTAATCGAAGCTCGTGAGCTGAATACGGTGGTATGGGACACTGTATTCGAGCTATCGGCCTATGATTAGGTGACGAGCCATTCATGGTGACCTCGAGCATACTCTAAGACTGCGCTGAGGCAACGAACCTTTTTATAGTAACTAGAGTATAAACTAGGCCTGCATTGAGGTGACGAGCCCTTTGTAGTGACCTGGAACCGCAACATTATATGAGACTAGCTAGGACTGACGACCCTAGAATGGATCATTATTTGAGAAATGATACAAGGGAGGTACCTTAGCTTCCCAATCCTATTGTATGAAAAAAAAAAAGTCTAATAAAAACTAGGTAATCATGCTTATGCACAACATCACATGTGCCTTTGGCGTTGGTATTGAGCACAGGGGAAGGGGTGCATGCCGCAACCGTAAGAGGAAGATCGTAGAGGGAGTGTAGGTGAGGGTATGCATCATTAACACATATCATGTTTGCATTAACCAGAGTACTTAAGGATGTTTGATTATATTGCTTTATCATTACTATTTGATTGAATTGATAACATGTTAACCTTTCCCTTATAGCTCCACTGAGTTGATCACTCACTCCCACATTCTGAGACAGTGTTTTAAACACCAACCAGACTTTGTCTTAGATGCAAATTCTGGCACAATGTACGAGGCTGAGCCAGACTTCTACGACGATGCAGAGGAGTTCTCATACATGCAGTTATCGGCCGGGTTTACATAGACTGCTCTAATCGACGGGTTTACAGGGATATATGATTAGTTGGACATTCACATCTTGTCATTTTGTATTTTTTGGAACAAATATGTATTTATTCAACTCAGTAATGCCATCATACTCGGGAGGTTGGGAAACACATATATGTACTTTATATATCTATCATAGTCTTCCGCTTACGAAATTTAACTGTCTCTGGAGTATGATATGATGTTTGGTATAATCTCACTCATGTTTAAGGCACTAATACAGACAATATTTAATCATCATTACCTATGTTGCATAAGTGATGTGCTGGGACTTGGGAGTTGGGCTCCTGTTCGACCCTCGAATTTCAAGGCATTACAAGGGGAGATTGTAAGTGCTTTGATGTATAAAGCACCCTTATTTATCAAATTTTGATGGGACAAAACAACTTATAATGTGGTTTACACAAGTGATGGAAAGTTCACCTTCAAGTGAATCAAGATGGAAAGTTCTCCTTCAAGGTCAACTCATGAAGTTGGAAAGTGCAAGACATGAAGATGGTTAAGCTCTACTTCACATCAAGTTCAAGATCAAGCTATAACTACAAGTTTACTTCAAGTAGAAGATCCACTGAACGCTACTGAAGATTCAAGTAGAAGTTTTAAGGTATATACTTCAATGTCCAATAATTTCAGGTATAATTGACCTTAGAGAGACCTTAGACTTAAGTTCTTTCATATGCTAAACATATATGGGTTTTTATGCTTTGGTTACACTTTTGTTCAACTAGTCTAAGCCTTAGTTTGACTAGTCCAAGCTTTGGTTTGACCACTCTATGAAAAGTTTCGACTAGTCCACGATTTGAACTTAAAAATGAATTTTTTTTCTGTTGGTTCCTCAGCCAGTCGGGCAGGTTGCTCGACCAGTCGAAGGCACCTCCTCGACCAGTCAAAGGGTGCTCGACTCGAAGTCCAACAATCATTTTTTTGGCACCCTCAACCAGTCGAAGGCTGTGCTCGACTAGTCGAGCAGGCCACTTGACCAATCGAGTGGGCCCTTTGACCAGTTGAAGAACATTTTTAAATTTGAAATCTGGTTGATTCTTCGACCAGTCGAAGAAGAGTTTTATCTGATCGCACCCAAAATTTAAAATATGGTTGATTCTTAGATTAGTCGAAGGAGACCTTAGACCAGTCGAAGCAACAACTTTTCAGCCTATAAATAGAGGTCTTTTCTCACTCCGAATTAATTCATTCAAGCTACAAAAAGCCTTTACTTTGAGAGAGAAAAGCCCCCATCTTCTTCAAGCTATTGCATGGTATTTTAAAATCTTCTTAATAGTTTTTCGTTTTGTAATTTCTTGATCTCTTTTATGAATCTTATGTTATAAACGGAGTTTATATTCTTCTTTGTGAGATCTAAGGAATTCAAACAAGTAGCCCAATGTTTGAATTAATTTAAAATCTATTTAGAACTTATAACCCTTGATTATATTTATTGGACATTAAACATTTTTACATCAAGAGAAGCAGTTCTACAGGCTACACTAAAGAGCGTCTTCAGAAGAAGATAAGTATTATTCTTTATTCAATTTTGGTTTCTTAAGATATCCATAGAATCTCTGTATTGGTTTTGACTGAGATAGCTAGAAAACCTCAGCATGGGGTTTTGATTGTGATAGCCCATTTAAAAATACAACTGTATAGGTTTTAAGGTGAACCTGAGAAAACCTTGATTATTAGTGAATGCTAATATCACGTGGGTTGTGATTATTGGGAGTGGAGTAGGTGTGGCTGTTTGAGAATAGTTGGTGTACACACCGAACCACTATAACTCCTGGTGTTTTGTGGTGTATGATGTATGTGATGTATATGTGTTAAATGGTTGTAATCTTTTTAATGTACATGTGGTGAATGCTTGTAATAGATAACTTTCTTTCCTTTTCCTCTTGTTTTAGTTTGTGATCTTGATCCTTCCTACATTCAAGAAATCAGGTTGTCCTACCTAAAACATTTGTTTTTGGTGTAAGGTTGTCCTTTGAACAAGGTTTGAGTCAATTTCTCAATACTATTACAGTTGAGATCTATGATTAGTTCGATTTATTTAATCTTTTAGTTCTTTAATTTTTAAATTGGCATAGTCCTATTCACCCCTCCCCTCCTCTAGGACTGAGAGCTGACCCTTTTCACTTTGCCTTACTTCATTTGTTTTTAAGTTGGCATAGTTTGTTATTAATAGATAAAAAGTTTTGAAAAAGCCCTATTCACCCCACTCTAGGATATTTAGTTATACTTCATACTTCAGTACTAGCGGTTCTACTGCAATTTCAATTGCTATCAGAGCGGGTTCCTCTTAAAGGGTTTAACAACCTAGAGGGGGATCCTTAAATTGAAGTTAGAATTATGACTAATAGAGAGGGAGAAGTGTTAACTAACACTGAGGAGATACATGAATATGAAACACTCATCTCGGAAGTAAAAGAAGAAGAAAACATACATAATGCTTATGATCAACTCTATTCCCATAGCATCAATGTTCTTAGAAAGCTTGGTGTTGTTGAAAACAAAAACAGATAATTACAAAAAGATCTTGATAAAGCACTGTATATTAATACTTAATCAATGGTCTTCAATAATATCATGCCAACAATGACAAGCTTGAAAGGATAACAACATGTCAGATTTTAGAAATTAAAGAATTAAATAAACAAATAAATCAATTGAAATATGAAAATAGCAAACTGAAATCAGATAACTCACATCTAAATACTGAAAATCATAAACTAAAAATAGATGTAGAGAGATCTAAACATTCGGTTAAACTAAGTCACAAGTTTTCCCATAGTAATGAAAGACTAGAAAGACTTCTCGGGATGGGAAGAAACATTAAAGATAAGAGAGGTCTAGGATATGAATCATATAAATCAAGCCCTTCTCTTGCATCACCCGTGACTAAATGTGTTGCATCAAGTAGCAACACAAGAAACACTTCCCGGTTGGAACATGTAGAAAAATTCAAAACAACCGGAAAAGTAGTAAAGAGAACTTCAAAGAACATATTTAAAGAAGAAAAAATATCTTACACCACCCAACAAGACTGAAAGGATGGAGGAGCTACTAAAACAGTAGCTTAACTGAATCAGAAGACTGAAGAATTGATGAAACAAGAAAATTTGTTTTAGCCCAAAGGATTCAAAGAATCCCTTGTTTATCAACCTGGAGGAGAAAAACAAAAAGAAAACATCCTCTCCAAAGAAGATGATAATGGGTAATAAAAAATAAGAACAATTACCTCGTAATTCATATTGCACTAAAAGCAGGCAATAGTTCAAAATGGTATCTCGATAGCGGTTGCTCCAGACATATGACTGGTGATTGGACCCAATTCTGTGATTATTCAGAATTTGATGGTGGGTCGATCACATTTGGAGATGAGAGCTCAGCTAAGATAATTTGACAGGTTACAATAGACGGGCCAGGGTTGCCCCAAAATTGAGAATATTCTTTGCATAAATGGATTAAAGCACAACCTTCTAAGTATTTCCCAAATCTACAACAAAGAACACTCTATCTCATTCTCTAAAGATATGTGTAAGATCATAAATCTCAAAGGAAAGCTAATTATGAAAGGTCTTCGCACTATTGATAATTGCTATGTGATAGTTAACAAATGAGACAATACCCCATCCATGAGATGCCACATGGTCTTAAATACCTAGTCCAAGTTATGACATCAAAGACTTGGACATGTACACTACAAGAATTTGACTAAGCTATACTAAAAAAATTTGGTGAGAGGACTACCTATGATTAAAAAGAAAGATAAGATTATATGCGGTGATTGTCTTAAGGACAAACAAATTAAAGTCGAACACAAAAAGACAACCACCATAGCAACCTCAAAATCACTTGACTTGCTACATATGGATCTAGTTGGTTCCACCAAGGTTGAGAGTCATGGCAAAAAGAGATACTTCCTGGTAGTGGTAAATGATTACTCAAGATTTACTTGGGTTGCTTTTCTTCAGGAGAAATCTGAAGCATTTGATGAATTCCTGAAAATGACTAAACAACTCCAGAATGAAAAGGGATATTGTATCAAAAGAATAAGGAGAGATCATGGTGGGGAATTTGATAATGAATGATTCCAAAAATTTTGTGATCAAAATGGAATCCAACATGAATTCTCAGCCCCAAAAACACCACAATAAAATGGAGTAGTGGAAAGAAAGAATCGGGTGTTGCAAGAAATGGGCTTAGTAATGCTTAATGGCAAGAACATGGCTAAAAAGCTTTTAGGCCAAAGCTGTCAACACCGCCTGCTACATAGTGAATCGAGTATATCTTAGAGCATGATTAAACAAAACTTCGTATGAGTTATGGTGTGAACACCTAGGCAAATTTGACTCCAAAAGTGA
This sequence comes from Magnolia changhungtana, assembly GCA_030180095.1. Lineage (NCBI taxonomy): Eukaryota > Viridiplantae > Streptophyta > Magnoliopsida > Magnoliales > Magnoliaceae > Magnolia > Magnolia changhungtana. The sequence continues at coordinate 2,583,093 of JASAUF010000431.1, read as the reverse complement.
CAACGGTATTTTTCTTAGATATTCTCTGAATAGTCGTGCTTGTAGAGTATACAATTTAAGGACACTCACTACTCAAGAAATTGTCAGTGTGATTGTTGATGACCAACCTCATGACGATAATTGTCCTTCAATTAAAATAGAGGATGATGTGGAACCTTGTATAACAAATAAATCTAATGACAAATCCACCTCTCCTCCTGAACCTTAGTCGTTAAGTAATATACCATTCATTAAGGATCATTCTCTAAATCAAATCATTGGAGATCCTAATGAAGGTGTAAAAACTTAACGACAACTTGAGGGTATTTACAGTCATCTCTACTTCACCTCAAAGATCGAACCAAGGAATGTTGTAGAAGCACTACAAGATGAATTTTGTATTGCAACTATGCAAGAAGAACTACAATAATTTACAAGAAATGAGGTGTGGCAGCTAGTTCCTAGACCACTAGACACAAACATCATTGGAACTAAATGGATCTTCAAAAATAAATCCGATGAATCTGAGAATGTAGTACGAAATATGTCAAGACTTGTAGCACAAGGATATTCTCAAATCGAGCATTGATTTTGATAAAACATTTGCCCCCGTAGCTTATCTCGTGTCCATACAAATTCTCTTGTCCATTGCATGTGCTCTTAAGTTTAAACTGTTTCAAATGGATGTGAAGAGCGCTTTTATTAATGGTATTATTTAGGAAGAAGTGTATATAGAGAAACCTAAAGGATTTCTTGATCATAAATTTCCTTAACATATATACCGGTTAAGCAAAGCTCTCTACGGTCTTAAACAAGCACCCCAAGCATGGTATGAGTGCCTAACGCAATTTCTGCTCTATCACCAGTTTTGTAGAGGGAGTGTTGATAAAACGTTATTCACAAAGAAGACTGGGAATGCCTTACTAATTGCCCAAATTTATATAAATGATATTGTATTTGGTTCCACATGTGAAGCTATTGCTCATGAATTTGCTGAACTGATGAAATTTGAATTTGAAATGAGCATGGTAGGTGAGCTAAACTTCTTTCTCGGTCTACAAGTTAAACAAATGGGTAACGAGATTTTTATATGCCAATCCAAGTATGCAAAAGAATTGATAAAATGATTTTGACTTGAATCTGGCTGTACTAATCATACACCGATGAGCACCACACTCAAACTTTTCAAAGATATTCATGGCAAGAGTGTGAATCAACACTTGTACCGAAGCATGATAGGAAGCTTACTGTTTCTAACCACAAGCTGGCCTGACATTACATTTAGCGTAGGTGCATGCGCTAAATTTTGGGTCGGTTAAAAGAATTATCAAGTTTGTGGTGGGAACTACTGCTTTCGGCTTATGGTACCCCTTTGACACATCTACTATTATTGTTGGGTACTTAGATGTTGATTGGGCTGGAAATATTGATGATCGTAAATCAACCTGTCACGCCTTAGACTAAAAAATCAGGCTCACAAAATTCTTGATCACCGAATCTGGCACCGACAGCCTCCGTAGTACCCCATTCTCACTCCTGGTACCCATATACCAGGTTCTGATCCTAGGATCCCACAAGGAGGATTTTTGACATAAATTTGTTTCATAAGAAGCATAACCATAAGCATAACCCACAATAACAAGAACATCACCACATATCCACTAATATAAAAAACTTTTGGGGTACAATGCATAAAGGGAGATACAATAATAGATATCGGAACTCCAAAAGCTCAGCTGCATGCTCCTGCCTCAGTGCTGCTGCTGCGTCCTAGTGTCACCTACACGCAACAATTGTGCATAAGTTTATAGAAAACTTAGAGGGTGGTGTAAGTGTGTACGCAAGGTAAGTGCCAAGTATACAATATAAGACTAATGCGAAAACATGCTGGTAAGTCCATGAATGCTGTCAGTCGTACCAAGGCTATGCGATGCAAGGCCTACATAGCTAATAACATATGCGAGATGTAACTCATGCATACCAATCCTTATATGAATTCACATATCAATACAACTCATCTCTAGAATATCACCGGGGTCTAGTACACTCTACACCAGATTGTCGCCCCAACTAGACGCATAACCATGCAAGTGGAAGAGACTTCACTATCCGACTGGCCAGTAATCAGCCAATATGTAACATCTCAGAAAAATCGGTATAAAGACCCGAGTTTCACCTTAGGCAGAAATCACTCAGGACCAAATCCTTTAGAAATTAGGTGAGAATTAGCTAGTGCTAAACTAGAGTACCTGTGAAATTAGCATTAATCACTTTAAATATGATCTGTAAGACCCAAAACATGTAGAATCATTATCGCTACATTACCTTAAAACTTAGGATCAATTTCTAATCCCAGTTGCTCTCGGGAGCACACCGAAACTCCGTATCGGACCTGGACCACACGTCGAAAGTCCGATTACTACGAAACTATATGGTTATGACCACCTTGCTGGGCTTGACAACTATCTTTGAAATTAAGTCCTAACAGTATCCAGAAATGCACAACTTGAGCCCAGAGTAAAGTGTGTGAGAACGCGAATATCTTTAAGAAATGAACTGAGGCTTAAGTGCATTGAGTCGTCTCACTTGCGGGCTGAATCTAAGGATTCAGACCATCAGAATCTGACCCAATTACACCCTCGGATCAGAGAAAATTTCTAATACATGTCAGTACACTTGTGGCCCTGATCGAGCACTGGTGACCGTTGAACTGAAACTGGTCTACCACGACCGATCTGTAAATCTGATCGGACCAAAAACTTAACTGGACCTGGATCCAATGTCAAGGAGCTTAAGTCTGATCGCACGCAGAAAAGGAGCCTCCAGAAGTGCTCCATTGAGCCAAAACAGATGGGTTTTGGCTATAACATAAGTATACCATGGCCTTGGTGCCATTGAGCTCACGTTTGAGCCTATATAAGGGCCTTTAACCCTCTCTCTCCCTTAACATACGAATTTGTAAACCCTAGAGAGAGAAGAGAGAGAAAGAGAAGGAAAGAAAGCGAAAGAGAGAGAGTGTGTGGGAGATTGTTCTTGGGACTCAATCTCACCGTTCCATGTGCTTAGCTACCACTACTGTATCGCTATTCTGGGGATTCTGATTTCATTTTCAGGTAAGAAATCTTAACCCTAATCTATTTTAGGGATTCAAATAGGGTATGTGATGAAATAGTTAACCTATTTCATACTATAGGCTGTTATTGTGCCATAGACGAAGGCAGAGTTTTTAAACTGAATCCATTACTAGTTTACCGACGAAAGGTGCGGACTATAAACGTATAGGTTATGATTTTCAAGGCTTTCAATGTCGGTTAATGATTTATAATTAACTGGGTTACCGTTTCACATGTTAGATACGCTGTTTTCCTCGCTTTACGGTTATATATGAACTATGTTGAATATAGGCTATTCCATGTGAAGGTTGAAATGACGGGATATGCCGAGAATTTGGTTTTGTGCTTGCCATGATTATTCACCATGAACATGTGATTGTTGAATACATGACAACTCCTTATGAAAGGATTTGCCCTAATATAGCTTATAACCGAGTTGTACCGTGTAAGTTGAAATGTGTAGTCTAAGTGTTTGTGGAAATGATTGAATGAGTATCGAATTTAAATCCCTGCTTGCCATGATTATCCATCGTGGATATATGCGTGTTGTATTCATGACAACTCCTTAGTGAAAGGATTTGCCCTAATACATGTTGTGATCAACATACGTTATGTATGTTGATGTGTAGTCTAAGTGTTTGTGAAAATGTCTGGATGAGTACATATTTAGTAAGGTATAAGTTATATAGGTGTTGAGGTGAGATTCTCAACTACCTTAGCTATGTGTATATATCCCTTCATGTAACTTAGATTAAATTGTGGGATTTATCATGAAATGCATTTGTGCAAATTATGTTTACATTATATTTTGTGAAATGTTCAATTGGTTACGTTACTTAAATTAATTGTTTAACTTTGATATGCTTATCACATGTGTTATCCTATTATATTTACATGCGTTTGGGACTACTACGTAGTCCAAGCAATCGGTAACCGGTCCTGGTTTGGTGGCTGAGTTTGCTTCTCCGCTCAAGACGTGTCTGATGAATCCGAGCCATACTTTAGTTGTCGATAGTGGTTAGGACACACGGAGTGCTTACGCACTTCATGTCGATTAACTCGATGTGCGCTCATACCATTCAAGCTCGTCAAGTAACCTGATTGACCCGATGTATGGATGCTACTGCTTGAATTTAAGGTACCAAACTCACCAGTGAGAAGCACCGTTAACCCTGGTACCTCGATCCGCTAAGACTCATGAGCTGGGCATGGTGGTATGGGACACCGTGGTCGAGCTATCGGCCTACGCTGGGGCGATAAGCCTCCCCGTAGTGTCCAGTGAGTAACATAGACTCGTGAGCCAAATACGGTGGTATGGGACACTGTATTCGAGCTGTCAGCCTACACTGATCAGGTGATGAGCCCTTTGTAGTGACCTCGAGCATACTCTGAGATTGTATTGAGGTGACGAGCCTTTCCATAGCCACTAGAGTATAAACTAGGCTTACACTGATCAGGTGACGAGCTCTCTGTAGTGACCTAGAACCGCAACATCGTATGAGATTTACTAGGACTGACGACCCTAGAATGGATCATTGTTTGGGCAAATGATACAAGGGAGGTACCTTGGCTTCCCAATAGTGTTATATGAATCAATCTAATTAAGTATTGGCTAACATGAAATGAAGACGCTGAGGGAGTGTTGGCGAGGGCATGCATTATTATCGCATATCATTCTTGCATTAACAAGAGTATCTAGGACATGTTTGCTGTACTGCTTTATCATTACTGCTTGATTGAATTGATAACATGTTAACCTTTGCTTTATTATTCCACTGAGTTAATCACTCACTCTCACGTTCCAGGACGGTGTTTTAAACACTAACCAGACTCTGTCTTAGCTGCAGGTGATGACGATGCCTACGAGGCGGAGCTAAACTTCAAGGATGATGAGGAGGTGTTATCCTACATGCAGTTATCGGGCGGGTTCATGTGAGCCGTGTCCTGATCGCCAGGGCCACAAGGACACTGACTAGATGCCCTTGCACTGTTATTCTATATTTTAGGATATACTTGTATATTCATTTTGATTACTTTGGGAGTATACATGTATATGGTTAACCTGGTGACATTTTCACACTCTGGAGATCTACAACAACTTATATGTCATATTTATCAATCACAGTCTTCCGCTTGCGTAAATTTATTCGTCTCTAGAGTGTGATATGCTGTTTGGCTTAATCCCATTCATCTTTAATGCACTAACATAGACAACATTAAATCATCATTATCTATGTTGCATAAGTGATGCGTTGGAACTCGGGAGTTGAATCTATGCTCGACTCTCAATTTTCAAGGCGTTACACAATATCTACCGGCACGTCGATAGCAAACCCATTCATGAGCTAGTCAGACTCAGCCTAGCCTTGCCCCTACCCTCAGGCGGGTAAGGCCACTCCCTCTTCCAACTGACCATGACACAGTGGGAGACGCGGCCTACTGGTATATGACACTCGTGCGCTCATACATCCACTCGGTCTCGACGTTAGAGAATCCTCTTAGAACCATAAGGGTTTTGGGACTTTCACCCCGGAACATCCATAACGCCCCAATATTAGTTACAAGTATTTTCAGTATCCAATCATGCCATCCATGATATGCCTGTGGATGCCACAACCCTGATATCCTAGGGCATACAATGATCATATCACACAAATGCAAGGTGCATGAGTCACACTATCCAGTCATGCATCAATCCTGCGCGTATCATGTGCTCATGTGGGGTAACTCCGTCTCTAAGGGAGTCCATAATAATCCACCCAATGGTATATGCTATGATCAATCACTCCTCACATCAAGTATACATATGATGCACATGGGCATGAATCATAAAGTTATACTAAGCATATTCTACGGTGATGTTGTACTCTCCTCATATCAAGGAGGAAACTAGATGGCCTACTCGTATCAAGAATGGGCCTAATAATAGGGAATAGGCTTTCTTACCCATCCCATTATGAAGTAAACCGGGCTTCTTAAGGGGCCCAATAAGCATAAGGTGGGTCTAAGGGCTTTAGACAAGTCTGCAAGGCATGGTAGTAGCACAATCCATAATGGGGGTAAAACAGTTTGGGTTAGCCCACTAAGGTTAGATAGGTAATACTATGGGGGCCCAATAGATAAGAATGGGCCTAACAAAGGGCCCTAGTGAGGTTCATAATATGGACATTTAACCACCATTACTCTTACAATGTGGAAATTTAACCACCATTGCTCCCAAGGTGTGGCCCATTTAGAACCTATCCTATAATGAGGTCCATGGTCTTTATACTAACTAGGAAAATGGATGGGCATCATCGTCACATACATCATGGTGGAATCACACATCACAATTGGTCCTCATCACATAGGCCTCATATGCACCACAATGAACCTCATCACAAGGGCCTCATGACATCACAATGGGCCTCACACAAGGGCCTCACATACGTCACATCGGGCCTCGCACAAGGGCCTCATATACATCACATTGGGCCTCACACAAGGGCCTCATATACATCACATTGGGCCTCATCACAATGGGCCTCATCACATGGCCTCATAAACGTCACAATGAGCCTTATCACATGGGCCTCATGTACATCACAATGGGCCTAATGAAACAGCCCATGGCCCTCACAATAGCTAAAAAAATAAATGGGCATCATTCATAACATCTCATACATCAAGTTGGGCTTCAAGGGATGGCCCATGGTCTACATACATCAAGGTGGGCTACATGGGGCAGCCCTTAGCCCAGGAAAATGGCTGGACAGGATACATCTATCACATCCATCATGGTGGGCCTCTTTGGGTAGCTCATAGACTCCAGAAAATAGCTGGGCCAGGTGTACAACACATTTATCATAGTGGCTTACAAAACAGCCCACACGGTTCACCATAATAGATGGGTAGCACATTCATACGAGTTGTTTTTACGGCTGGACATCCAGCCCATCTGGGCTTGCTGGATGTCCAACAGATGGATTATCTGGATGAAATACATGATTTCTGGTGGTCCATGCATGATACAGTGGGCTCCACCAGATGAACATCATGGATATAAAATACATACAACAATGTGGGCCGTCGTCCTGAACGGTCAGCCCATTGCTTGATGGCCCTGTTTGAGCGTCTAAATAGCTGGATAGCCTGGATGGAATACATAGATATGGTGGGCCTCACACATCACCAATGGGCCCCACCAACTGATGGCAAGCATGGATATATAACGCATACATAATGGTGGATCCCACCGTCCTAGGTTGCTGGACTGTGTGGATCAAATACATCACAGCGAGGTAGGTCCCATCGTCCCTTGCTGGATGGTGGGCAGCAACACATGCATCAGGGCCTCACATGTTTGGACAGATGGTGAGGATAAAACCCATACGTCAGGGTGGTCCCATGTCCAGAGATGGACGGTGTGGATAAAACCCATACATCACGTCAGGGCTCCACCGTCTAGATGGTTAGGATGAAACACAAGCATCAAGGTGGGGTCCAGTCCATGGGCAAATGACATGGATAAAACAGATACATCACGTGGGGTCCATGGATGGAAGGGGTGGATAAAACACTTGCATCATGTGGGTCCCACCATCCAGGGACTGGATGATGCCGATACAACACATATCATCAAGGTAGGCCCCATGTCCTTACTGGACGGTGTGGGTACATGAAATACCCCGTACCTCTGGTACATGGGTGTTACCTCTTAAACCTACATCAGTGAAAATTAGGATTTGATTATTTAGATAACTTGAACCTAACATATCTAGGATGGGGCTCCCAATCAACGTTGAAGCCATTTATCAGGGGCTATAGGAGTCGAGTTGAACCCGACATCAGTCAGAGAGGTAAACCCAACAAATACTTCAAATAAAAGCAACTTATAAATCACTTAACCAAGTCACGTTGGGACGACACATCTACCATCAAATCTTGAGGATTTAGTAGTGGCTAACTAGGCACTCAAAGTCTCCAAACCCCCGTTTAGCCGTCAAAATGAATTCTTAGACCAATCCAACCATTAGGTCAAGATGTATGGGCCAAACAAGACCTGGAGCGTGCAATATGGCCCACCTGGGCCTCACATTCACCCTAAGTTTGGCCAGGGCCCCTACATAGGCCTCCCAATGCGAATGGATGGAGTGGATTTAGTCACAAACATCATAGTGGACCCCTACATAGTGTGCGAGTGCACCTAGTGTGCTCGTGCACGATGTGCATTGGAACAATATGGACGGTCAAACGGCCTTTGACTGAATTCCTTTGCAAATTTTCAAAAATCCTCCCGCCAACAACCATTTTGAATCTGACGGCCTTTAAACTCCAAAGTGGCCCACCCTGGGCACTTTTCGAGCCATCCAAACCATCCATTAGGTTCATGGGCCCTGCCTAACCACAACCGTATAGGCTTTTAAACCCCTATATAGGGATAAGAGAGATTGGATAGAACCATCCAAAAACTGACAAGTGGCCAAGATTTGAGGTGTGGGACCAATCTGGGACCGCATGGATGACCTAGGATTGACCTGACCATGAAATCCCTGCCATCCGTTCATCTTTGGGAACCGTTTTCTTCCACTGCTAAAAATGGCCGAGCAAGGGAAAAAATGAAAAGCAGTTATCTCTATTCAGGAAAGGGTTGCTGGCGTGCTCTTGGCCATCCCTAGGGCCATGTGGAACCATCCTAGCCCTCCACCTCAGGATAGTATGAGATGAGAGTGAGAAACATCTCATCTCATGAGAAAGCGGTGAGAATCGGACGATCTCACAAGATAAACCGAAACTAACATTTGGGTTCCAAAAAGTGAGCCCCATGTTGATCAGAGGTCCCATATGGTCTGCTCGATCAGACCAGATCATGTCAAAATACACAAGGTAATAATCTGCCATTAAAGGCCACTCATCTTCCCTGATAACCCATCTAAACGAGATCATGAGATGGGCCCCACCAGATCAGAACAGTTACTTTTCTGGTGGGCCAGGGCATTAGCAATCCATCCCTAGGATTAGATTGGCCCCATGCATGATTGTCTTCGATCACAACCATTGCAATGTGGGTCGTTTTTCCAACCGTTGGAGCTCTCCCTCCCATCACTATAAATAGAGGCCCTGTAGACCTCAGGATTCGCACCAAGGAGAGAAAGGGGAAAAGAGAGAGAGAAAGGAAAGAGAGAGAAGAGAGGGAGAGGAGTGAGCTGAGTGAACGGGTCAGCTCAACTCAGCCCGTCAGTAGCTCGACTTGGTCAAGAGAAATCCACCCCATTACGAGGTCTGGAACGACTAGGTAACAAACTACCTCTTCCCATTTTTCTTCCAACCATTGACACCCGATGTGAGAGTTAAAGCTAGCCTCTGTTAGGTCGTGAAGTCAAGTTGTACCGAGCTCTATCAGGCCATGGAGTCATGCTGAAAATGAGCCAAATAATGGTCGTGTTTCGGACTGAATCCAGGCTTATCAATGGTGTATTTTTGGGTCGAGACCCTACCAAATGATGACTGTGTCTCAGGCTGAAATCAGGCCAAATAATGGCTGTGGTTGGGCCATAACTACGCAGTGAAATCAACCTCCTGCTAGTTCAAATAGGAGAATGAAACCGCCCCTTAGTAAGACTGAAAATAAGCCTCGGATTGAGCGAGGATTTGCTCATTGTTAGGTCATGTTCTGGGATCGAATAGGGCTTTCAAATCCCCAAGTTCAGGGCCTTCAAGGGAAGCCAAGATGAACTCTCAGCTGGACTAAAACTAGGCTGAAATCAGCCCTCCAATGAGCTTTGGTTGGGCTGGAAATAACCCTTAAATGGGCTTTGGTTGGAGCTCTCAGCCGGGCCTTGAATCAAGCTCAAACCTGACCTCGGTTAGGCTTTCATCTGGGCCTTAATCCCAGTTAAAACTAGGCCTAAAGACTATGTTGAAACAAAGTTCCAGCTGGGCCGTGAGTTCAACCTGGAATCAGGCTTTCAGCAGCCTTTAAATTGGGCTGCACTGTTGGTGGACCACGCTCTACATCACAGTGGACCGCACCTCACAAAGTAGTGGGCCAGATGGCCAGCCCAGCCAACCTTGGGCTATATACACAGGTGGGCTGCACTGCTGGTGAGCCATGTTCTAGACTACAGTGGGCCGCACCACATTTAAAGTGCAGTGGGCATCACCGTTCATCTCAGTGGGCCATGTCCTATCCATGGTGGGCCTCATCAACTTGGGATGTTATCCCCACAGGGGGAATTGTAGGGCATGTTCATCGGTTCGCTGACAAGCACGATTCTGCAAGTGTGGAATCTTTGTACAACAATCTGGAGCATCTATCTTACGTGTGGGCCCGATCTGGTGATCCAAATCATGTATATGGATGACATTTTAGTTAATGGGAGTTATCCCTTAAAACTCCATTAGATGATGGTCTCGGATATGGATCATTTCTGTTGGGCCCTGTCAAGGAATGAGCATGCCCTAAAAATCTCTATGATTAGATGATAATAACCTTTTGATTGGTTTGCCTATCCATGGTGGGCCGCACCATACAGAGGTGGGCTGCACCATATAGTCAGGATGGGCTAGATTAGGGCCCAAATTAAGCCCACTCATTGGACCAAGTGTTGGGGGGCTAACTCCCTTTGATGAAAGCCCAAACAACCTTAATTAAGGGCCTTTCAACCTCCCACCTATCCTTATGCTTAAAACCTTAGAACTTATTGTCTAATGCAAGCAAATTTGTCTAGGGGACTATTTGAGTGACGTGGAGCCACTAACTTCTCGAGGAAATTCGTAGCAAGGACGCATTACGACTTTTCTGGTGATGATTTTCTTCCCCTTGGGCTTTCCATCCCTAAACTGGGCCAAGAGTAGTTTTTATGTTAGTCTCGAATGATAATCCAGAAATGGTAAATCATTCGGTTTTTGCTTAGGACTCATAATTTATAAGTGATTGACTGTTGATTAGTTTATCCAAACCTTGTTTCAAAAGTGATTAGAGTGCCTGGATAGCTTAGAATGGATTGAAACTATTTAACATATTTGCTTAGTTAATAACCCACATGTCTTAGAAATAACTAAACTATTAGATAAGTTTATCTAGATACTCGATTAGCTAATTTGAAAACATGCCCTAGATTCATATTTATACTTGATTAGTTTGTTTGAACATGTGCGCTAAACTCGTCCAAGTTATTTAGCTAGTACTCATCATATGAACTATGTGTTTAATTTCATTGAGTATATGCCTTAAAATTGTAAAATTTTGATTATGTGACTTGGGCACTATATGAGTACATGTATGCTATTTGGTTATTTATTCATGCTTAGTTTCCATGCTATTGTTCATAAAACACATTATTGAAATCTCTCCATGGGAATCTCTGTCTAAGGAGAGTCCGTGCTTAGGGTGTAACCAGACTGGTTATGATATGAGTAGACCCCCAACAAGGAGGGTATGGTATGTGGCGTTTAATTTTGGGGATTACCATCCATGGAGTGGTTTCACTTACCTGACTATGGAATGGACCTTGCAACATTTACAACTATCGCTGTTTACGCGTTTTTGAATCATACATATCGTTATAATTTTAATCGCCGCATTCTAAAATTTTAAATGCTTCATTCCAGTCAGCCTGCGGTGGTAGTCCCCTTTACATGGAGAATTGGTTGACCATGTGTTGGTGGGCTCTATACACACCCTAAGACGGAGGCCTCATGTGCTGGGGATGGTGGTCATGGGACACTATGCTCGAGCCGTCGGCCTATGTTGGGTCATGAGCTCCCCGTAGTGACCTTGAGTTTACTAAACCTGCTGATTGTAAATAGATTAATAACAACCCGTCTAATCATGCATTCATAACATTTGAGCGATGGCGGATGGCTAATTCTAGATGTTGTAACTGTGCCTTATAGGATTTAATTGGGGTATCGTTTTGCTAGCTCCCAAACCATTGACTATCAACCCACCTTCGGTGAGTTTAGCACTACACATGTACTATGTACTTTCGCTGGTGACCGGCCACATTGCATGGATTTTACCCAAAAGCCAATTGGATGTGCATCCCCAGTTGATGTGCACTCATTCATCCATGCATTAATTAAGATTTGCACCTTGCCCTATTTCATATGCCGTGTTGTTTTTTATGCTACATCTTGTTTAGGGCGGTGGTGTGAAATCTTGAGGGAGAATCATACTGAGCTTGCCACTCATTCATTGTAACGCCCCGGATTTTTGCCAACCTGAGATTAGACGTCCTTAGGCAATGGGTCGATCCTAATACCTCATTAACTTGTCAGAACTGAATCCCAAAGTCTAAAGCCGCCTTTGAATTCAATTTTCTTCGCAAATCTCACCCTTCACTACCTTGTGCTTTCAATTTTTCAAAGCACTTTCGCCCTAGACACTATCTTAAACTAGCTAAGTAGTAAAACTTGGATCACTTTATATACAAACTGCAAAGGCCTAAGTACCATTTCAACCAGAAAACAATTAGGATTAAATCCTTTAGAAATTTAACAAAGTTAACTAAGTGCAAAACTCGATTAGCCATGAAATCTGTTGGGATCGCTTTAAATACGATCTACAAGACCCAAAACTTGTAAAATCAGTGACTCTAGGTTACCCTAAAGTTTAGAACCAAACTCATTTCCCGTCTGCTCTCGGGAATGAAACGAAACTTCGTATTAGGTCTAGACCGCACATCGGGAGTTCGATTAACACGAAGCTAAGGAACTAGGACCGCCTCACTGGGCTTGACAATCATCTCAAAAATCAGGTCCATCCGATGTCCCACGGCCATTCGTTTCGATTCAGAGCGAGGGTGTGTGAAAAACACTATTCCCATTTCAAAATAAATATCTGGAATAGTGATCTGGCACCATTCGCTTGCGTATCAGTATTAAGCAATCAGACCGTCAGAATCAAACCAAATTACACCCTCGGATCAGGAAAAATTTCAGGAACATTTACATGTACTTGGAATTTCTGATCGTGGCCCACTGACCGTCGAACTGAAAGTGGTCCGCCACGTGCGATCTGGGAATCCGATCGAGTCAAAAACGTAATCCCACATAGATCCATAGGTGGTGAGCTTAAGTCTGACATTTGGCTCAAGGAGGGCTACCAGAACCTCTCTTTTGAGCTGGAAAAATGACGAATATTCTATATTAGCAGTAACCCTTGAACCTGAGTCTATTTTGGGAAGGTTTGAGACTATATAAGGACCTTAAACCCTCTCTCATGGCAGCCATACGAATTTGGGATTTGAGAGAGGGAAAAGAGAGAGGAAGTGAGGGAGAAGTGGGAGAATCTCCCTGCCGTCGTTCCCTGCCACCACACGGGCTGCATCATCCCTTTCTTGACGCTTTTCCGGCGTTTTTGGCGTCGTTTCTAGGTAAGAAACCCTAACCCTAATCTGTTTTGGGGTTTAGACTGTTGTAGGTTGTGAAATAGCTAACCTATTTCGTTCTCTAGGTTGCCAAACTGCCGAATACGGAAGCTTAGCAAACCTATCGTTTCCGTTACGATTCTACGACACAAGGTGCGGACTTTAGGTGTATAGGTTATGGTTTTCAATGCTTTCAATGTCAGATAATGGTAGATTCATGATCTGCATGCAATTGCACATGTACAAAGTGCTTTCCATTTTCTGTTTCGATTAGAATTGTAGAATTTGGAATTTCACATACTCTAGGTATTCGTATAAAATACCGTATATGTATTTTTTATGGAAATGTGTTTGACATGTTTATTTGTCGTATGGAGATATGATGTATGGATAAAATACTTATTTGGTGAAAGGATTCGCCTAAATACATGTTTATTAATATACACCATGTATGTAGAAATACGGTATTGTAAGAAGTACCATATACGTGTATATTTTAGCGATGTGTTTGTCATGATTAATTGTTGTATAAATATATTATGTGCATATAAATTAATTGCTTGGCGAAAAGAATCGCTGTATTACAAGTTCCCTTGTAAACATTATGTATGTTGAAATTGGGTATCCTAGAAAATACCCTATACGTATAAAATTTGCTGATGTAATTGTCATGATTATTTGCTGTATGAATATGATGTATACGTATAAAATACTAGTTTGGTAAAGGGACAACCCTAGTGCACTTTCCTCTAACATACGTCATGTATGTTGAAATAGTGCATTCCAAGTGTTGGTGAAATTGCTTGTGAGTGTAAGTGCTTAAGTGTTAGAACCTTAGGTCGGTGCTGAGATGGAATTCTCAACTAACCTAGATACATGTATGATTACCTCCATGAGGTTGTCCACTTAAACCGCGTACTTGTAATACATGTGTTTGTATTCTTGGTTTTATAGTGTTTCATAACATGCTTACAACATGCTTTATATCATGCTTTATAATATGCTTATAACATGCCTACTAGCATGTTTGAATTACTTTATTTATCATGTTTGAATTACTTTGTTTATCATGCTTTACTCCACATGCTATGGATGACAATTGATTGTGCTTGGGGCTATGTTTATAGTCCAGACAATTGGTACTAGATTGGAGATCGTGGTTGAGTTTTATGTCACCACGTGAGATGTGTTCGACGAACCCGAGCCGTACTTCGGTTGGCGATAGTGGTTGGCCACGCGAAGTGCTTATGCATTTCATGTCGTTCAACTTGTTGTGCGCTCGAGCTAGCCGAGCTCGTCAAGTAACCCGATCTATCTTATGTATGTTCACTATGTTTGGTCGCTACTGCTTGAACCTGGGGTACCAAACTTACCAGTGGCGATCCCGTTAACCATGGTACCTCGATCCGCTAAGACGCATGAGCCGAGCATGGTGGTATGGGACACCGTGGTCGAGCTGTCGGCCTACGCTGGGGCCATGTGCCTCCCCGTAGTGACCATTGCGCAACCAAACTCGTGAGCCGGTTATGGTGGTATGGGACACTATATTCGAGCTGTCGATACTTACGGCGAGAGCCGACTATGGTGAGACCTGTGCTCGTGCTGACGGGCGACGAGTCCTCTGTAGTATCTTCGAGTATACTCCAAGGTTTGTGATTGGCGACGAGTCTTTCACAGCAACTGGAGTATGAGTTGAGCCGAGTACGGTGAGACCTGTATTCGAGCTGACGGCTAGTGATTGAGCCGAATACGGTGAGACCTGTACTCGAGCTGACGGTCAATAATTGAGCCGCATACGGTGAGATCTGTATCCGTGCTGACGGGTGACGAGCCCTTTGTGATGCCTTCGCTACGCCTCTCAAACCATAATATCGTATGAGATTAACTAGGACTGACGATCCTAGAATGGATCATGTTTGGGAAATGATACAAGGGAGGTACCTTAGTTTCCCAATACTGCTGTTTGAATTGGACTAATAACAACTCGGTAATCATGATCATCATCGCACCGCATGTGCTTAGTAGATGTGGCGCACTGAGGGAGTTAAGCATTTGCGAACGTAAGATGATGTCGCTGAGGGTGGTTTGGCAAGGGCATACATCATGTCATTTCATACTTGCATTTAATAAGAGTAGTTAGAATTGTTTGATTTGTACTGCTTTATCATTACTGCTTGATTGAATTGATAACATGTTAACCTATGCTTTATTATTCCACTGAGTTGATCACTCACTCCCACGTTACGGGACGGTGTTTCGAACACCCACTAGACATTGTCTGATTGCAGATGGCTACGCTACTCCTGAAGTAGAGCCGGACTACTACTATGATGTCGAGGAGGAGTTCTCCTACATGTAACTCTCTGACGGGTCTCTGAAGACCTGGTACTGTACTGACGGGGCTATAGTACATGGGATAGAAGACATTACACTTACACATTTGTAAAATTTGAACTGTACTTGGAATTTATTAACCTGGTAATGTTATCACGCTCTGGAGACTCACCACAGATTTTCTATATTTTATATATCTATCACAGTCTTCCGCTTGCTAATTTACTGTCTCTGGAGTATGATATTCTGTTTTGGCTTAATCTCACTCATGTTCAATGCACAAATACAGTCAACATTCAATCATCATTCATTTTGTTGCATAAGTGATGTTCTGGAACTCGGGAGTTGAGTTTATGCTCGACCCCCGATTTTCAGGGCATTACAAGTTGGTATCAGAGCATGATTTGGATTAAACCGGACCTGGGTTATGGTCACACGACACACACTGACGCACTCTGACTTAGGAGGGAGCGACAGAATGTAGAAACAGTCTTAGGCATCCCTGTTCCATCCAACGGCTACTTCACTGAAAACGAACGCCGAAATCGAGTATGTATTCAACCATGGTCGCACGGGTCGACCTTAAAACATTTCTAGGTTGTCTAGTGAAGGGTCTAGATCACCATCCACCTCATCCCAATCATTGAGAATCAGTAAAATGTGTGCGATAAACGTGATGAGGATAACTACTCCGAATCCTTGGAGCTTCTCCGGACTCCCACCAGAGACTTCTCGAATCTACAAGAGGAGAAAGCAGAAAATAGAAATAAATTCTAATAAATTCGAAACTGATTAATGAATGAAAAAAAAAAGAGTTCATAACCCTTTAAGTAAGGATACCAGGTAATGGGAAAGAAATCAGGAACAAACTACAACTAAAACGTCTAGAATTCGCGACTTACTATATATGGGCCGTGATGTCTACTAGTGGGTAAAGTTTTCGGTCAAAAAAAAATAAAAATAGTAAGTGTCCTAAACGACTTCACCCAACCGTTCTCCTAATTATTCTAAACTCTTTTCTCATTGGGCACAACTCCTAAAGCCCAACGGATGAAGAGAAATCAAACTAAAACTACTATTTTTGGCAAAACGAAATTGAAGCGGGGAAATAACCGTCAATCGGGGGGTTTTCTCACAATTTTGGGCTGCGGAACCCCGCATAGCTGGGTTGGTTGGCTTCATTAGCTCGTTCTACCCCAAATTCATATATTTTACATCAGATAACTCATTCTGGATTGCAAGTTACGTCCGATTACCCCGAAACTACCCGAAATGGAGTGAATCGGATTCGGGGGCCCCTCCACGTTAATACACTAAGCCTCTAGATCGAACCAGGGTGCATTTGGCACCCTGGGCATGTGGGAAGCAGGTTCCCACCGCGGCGGCGCGGTTCCGGCCAAGTCCGACCGCGGCGGAGCCGTGGCTCCGGCGGCGGACCGTGGTCCGGTGGCCCATCTGGTGTGGGGCCAGGGCTGGGGTTGGTCGGCTCGACCTCCCCTACCCCCTGGCACGTGCCATTTTGGCTGGGGTTTGAGATTTTTAGGGTTGGATCCCCCCTCCCTCTCACATCTTCCCTTCCAAACGCCCATCCCCTCCATATCTGATTTTTCTCTCAACCCATTCCCCTAAATCACTCAATCCCCCATTTTCGTCCATAACTCACCCACTTCCATTGATCACAACAGCCCTAGCCACCTACCCTACCCTTTCCTTTCACGTTTGAGCTCTTATATCCCCCATTTGGAGCTCAAGTTCATGCAACCTTCAAACCCATCCCATTTCTCCCTTGTTCCTTCTTCATTTCTTGTCATTCGTGTCTCTTCAACTCCTGTTGGGACTGTTGTCCGTGGAGTATCAAAGAAGACAGCCCCCTTTCTCTCTCCTTCCTTCATTTCCATGGCCCTTTTCAAGTTGATTACGGCCATTTTCTCGATTTCATGGGGTTTGGGTGTATCCCATGTTTTCCAACACCATGTTTAAAATGTATGTAATTAAAAGAATATTCCGAGTTTTCCTTTCAATTACACTTAGAAATTTATCATGCTAGGATTTGAAAATCCCATCTCACACTTTCCACTACTAGACTCATTTTCCAAAGCCTATAAAAATTTAATCCCCACCCCCCCTCCTACCAACCATGCCCACTGCCAATCCTGAAGTCGGATTAGCAATGCAGTTCCATTTAGTACAACTTAAGATCACTGGCCAAGTAGGCCTTTGGAATTTGGACCTAGGGCGGTGCTCCTAGTTTTCGACAGACCTGACCATATAGGAAATCCAACAAATTAATAATGTAAACCCCAGGATCTTCTTAGCTAGTATGAACATATGTGAAATGCTCGTGCGTAGTTAAATTCGAGTTCTGGCAACCCAATTCCAATTAGACAACTTTGACCCTAGGCGATAAAATAATTTCTTTATTTAGAAAGGGTATAAAATCATCTGGTGTATAAGCATAGACTTTAGATTACAACTAGTGGATTATCGCTGCTCATAAGTTGAGCCTAGGCTGCTGATTAGACTAAGAAATGTAAACGACTAACAATGTTAAGATAATTGAGTGATAGACGTAGTTAGTTGGCTTGAATAGGTTGGAGCGAGACCCCGTTCCATTGTTGAATCCCCTTAATACTTTAGGCTTCCTTAGTAACTCTTAGGGAGCTTGTTTGACGTAGAAACTATTCACGATTAGAGAAAACCTATATATCCCTTGGATTCAATGTTAGGTCCAATCAATACATCCCTTATAATTTCCTTCTCAAGGACTTAGTACAATCGGGAACACGGAGTAGAGAAACTACATATAAGTGAGGCATTCGCGGTTTGAATCGAATCCTCAATCCTGGTAGTGACCAATGAACCCTATGCTTTGATCAAGCAGAAGGCTGGGATCGACTAGGATTAAGAAATGATATGGCAACTTTCTGTTCTAGCTAGGCAGGAGGTCCATGTATCCGACTCGACCCACTACACAACATTCCTTCCGTGTTGGCCTGACCACTTACAACTAAAAGTTTATAACTTCGTCTTCGAGAAGTGTTAAGAACATATAGCCAATAGAGATTTTGTCTTTTAGGCCCAAGGAATCACCCAAATGGGTAACAAATAGTTAGGAATTAGGTCCCAAGTCGCATGCCATGTCGACATACATATTATGTTTATGACCGTAGAAAGATAGCATGCCTATTAAACTAGACATGATTAAATAGGATAAGTCTGGGCCGCGATAAAACCCCTTGGTAGGATTAGGCATCTTGCCTCAAACTCACACCTGCCCCTGACATCAACCACATTACCCGTCATTTTTAGCCCCTCGATACCCATAGGTATCAATGCTATAGTACACATCGTCGATGAAAGGCAGACCAATGTATTTCCCGTTTCATGTCAAAGATAGGTTATAAATTACACCTTGTTCCGACCTATGGATCAGGACATAGCTCTTGAGCCTTGAGGGCGAAAATAAATTTTAAGGGGGGTAGAACATGATGAACCCGCTCTAGTTAGGTCACCTAATACACCTCTTTGACCTGGGTGGCGCGTGCGAAACGTGGTGGACCCTACCCCACTAGCCCAGGATCGAAACGGTGCTCGATAAATACGAACATTATAGAAGCCCTAGTAAGTTCTACTATGAGAAACCATTTTAAGATGATTTAGTAAGATTTGATTCACCATTTCCTTGGACATAGATAATATCGAGGACTCTCTTAGACTAAGACCTAAAGGGCAACCTTAGAATAAACAATTTGAGCCTTTCAATGATGGACATTCCCTACTCTTAGAGAGTGATCGGACTACGGAGTTACTGACATCTACAACTGCGAAGTTTTCGCGGCTTGACCCAATTCCCAATCCTGGGTGACTACCGATGGACTCTCTGCTGACGAGCGGACGACCAGGATCCACCAGGATTCGGAAGGGATACGATGAGCTTCCTACCCTGACCCGGTAGATGATCGATGTATCGGGATCGAGCTCACTATTACCGTCTCTCCGTGTTGGTCAAACAATGAAAACAACTATCTTACTCTAAATTGTGGGAATTGTCGTCGAGACTCCAAAATAGGTAAAGAAATAAATGGTAGCAAACCATCAGGGTATGAGAAAGGGATAAAGAATTAAGTTTTAAGGGGGGTAGACTAAAATGAACCAGCTGGTATATACCCTACCACGCGTGGAAACTTGGAACCAATAAGTCTTAGGCAAATGAAATAATAGAAACCTTCCCTTATTACCCTTAGCCAATTTCGGGGACGAAATTTTGTTTTAAGGGGGGTAGATTGTAACGCCCCCGGATTTTTGCCAACCTAGGATTAGACGTCCTTAGGCAATGGGTCGATCCTAATACCTCATTAACTTGTCAGAACTGAATCCCAAAGTCTAAAGCCGCCTTTGAATTCAATTTTCTTCGCAAATCTCACCCTTTACTACCTTGTGCTTTCAATTTTTCAAAGCACTTTAGCCCTAGACACTATCTTAAACTAGCTAAGTAGTAAAACTTGGATCACTTTATATACAAACGCAAAGGCCTAAGTACCATTTCAACCAGAAAACAATTAGGATTAAATCCTTTAGAAATTTAACAAAGTTAACTAAGTGCAAAACTCGATTAACCATGAAATCTGTTGGGATCGCTTTAAATACGATCTGCAAGACCCAAAACTTGCAAAATCAGTGACTCTAGGTTACCCTAAAGTTTAGAACCAAACTCATTTCCCGTCTGCTCTCGGGAATGAAACGAAACTTCGTATTAGGTCTAGACCGCACATCGGGAGTTCGATTAACACGAAGCTAAGGAACTAGGACCGCCTCACTGGGCTTGACAATCATCTCAAAAATCAGGTCCATCCGATGTCCCACGGCCATTCGTTTCGATTCAGAGCGAGGGTGTGTGAAAAACACTATTCCCATTTCAAAATAAATATCTGGAATAGTGATCTGGCACCATTCGCTTGCGTATCAGTATTAAGCAATCAGACCGTCAGAATCAAACCAAATTACACCCTCGGATCAGGAAAAATTTCAGGAACATTTACATGTACTTGGAATTTCTGATCGTGGCCCCCTTGACCGTCGAACGAAAGTGGTCCGCCACGTGCGATCTGGGAATCCGATCGAGTCAAAAACGTAATCCCACATAGATCCATAGGTGGTGAGCTTAAGTCTGACATTTGGCTCAAGGAGGGCTACCAGAACCTCTCTTTTGAGCTGGAAAAATGACGAATATTCTATATTAGCAGTAACCCTTGAACCTGAGTCTATTTTGGGAAGGTTTGAGACTATATAAGGACCTTAAACCCTCTCTCATGGCAGCCATACGAATTTGGGATTTGAGAGAGGGAAAAGAGAGAGGAAGTGAGGGAGAAGTGGGAGAATCTCCCTGCCGTCGTTCCCTGCCACCACACGGGCTGCATCATCCCTTTCTTGACGCTTTTCCGGCGTTTTTGGCGTCGTTTCTAGGTAAGAAACCCTAACCCTAATCTGTTTTGGGGTTTAGACTGTTGTAGGTTGTGAAATAGCTAACCTATTTCGTTCTCTAGGTTGCCAAACTGCCGAATACGGAAGCTTAGCAAACCTATCGTTTCCGTTACGATTCTACGACACAAGGTGCGGACTTTAGGTGTATAGGTTATGGTTTTCAATGCTTTCAATGTCAGATAATGGTAGATTCATGATCTGCATGCAATTGCACATGTACAAAGTGCTTTCCATTTTCTGTTTCGATTAGAATTGTAGAATTTGGAATTTCACATACTCTAGGTATTCGTATAAAATACCGTATATGTATTTTTATGGAAATGTGTTTGACATGTTTATTTGTCGTATGGAGATATGATGTATGGATAAAATACTTATTTGGTGAAAGGATTCGCCTAAATACATGTTTATTAATATACACCATGTATGTAGAAATACGGTATTGTAAGAAGTACCATATACGTGTATATTTTAGCGATGTGTTTGTCATGATTAATTGTTGTATAAATATATTATGTGCATATAAATTAATTGCTTGGCGAAAAGAATCGCCGTATTACAAGTTCCCTTGTAAACACTATGTATGTTGAAATTAGGTATCCTAGAAAATACCCTATACGTATAAAATTTGCTGATGTAATTGTCATGATTATTTGCTGTATGAATATGATGTATACGTATAAAATACTAGTTTGGTAAAGGGACAACCCTAGTGCACTTTCCTCTAACATACGTCATGTATGTTGAAATAGTGCATTCTAAGTGTTGGTGAAATTGCTTGTGAGTGTAAGTGCTTAAGTGTTAGAACCTTAGGTCGGTCTGAGATGGAATTCTCAACTAACCTAGATACATGTATGATTACCTCCATGAGGTTGTCCACTTAAAACTGCGTACTTGTAATACATGTGTTTGTATTCTTGGTTTTATAGTGTTTCATAACATGCTTACAACATGCTTTATATCATGCTTTATAATATGCTTATAACATGCCTACTAGCATGTTTGAATTACTTTATTTATCATGTTTGAATTACTTTGTTTATCATGCTTTACTCCACATGCTATGGATGACAATTGATTGTGCTTGGGGCTATGTTTATAGTCTAGACAATCGGTACTAGATTGGAGATCGTGGTTGAGTTTTATGTCACCACGTGAGATGTGTTCGACGAACCCGAGCCGTACTTTGGTTGGCGATAGTGGTTGGCCACGCGAAGTGCTTATGCATTTCATGTCGTTCAACTTGTTGTGCGCTCGAGCTAGCCGAGCTCGTCAAGTAACCCGATCTATCTTATGTATGTTCACTATGTTTGGTCGCTATTGCTTGAACATAGGGTACCAAACTTACCAGTGGCGATCCCGTTAACCATGGTACCTCGATCCGCTAAGACGCATGAGCCGAGCATGGTGGTATGGGACACCGTGGTCGAGTCAAATTGCCGGCCTCTGGCCGGGCCATGTGCCTCCCGTAGTGACCATTGCGCAACCAAACTCGTGAGCCTCAAGGTTATGGTGGTATGGGACACTATATTCGAGGCCGTCGATACTTACGGCGAGAGCCGACTATGGTGAGACTGTGCTCGTCTTTGTGGCGACGAGTCCTCTGTAGTATCTTCGAGTATACTCCAAGGTTTGTGATTGGCGGCGAGTCTTTCACAAAGAATGGAGTATGAGTTGAGCCGAGTACGGTGAGACCCGTATTCGGTGACGGCTAGTGATTGAGCCGAATACGGTGAGACCTGTACTCAGCTGACGGTCAATAATTGAGCCGCATACGGTGAGATCAGTCGTATCCGTCTTGACGGTGACGAGCCCTTTGTGATGCCTTCGCTACGCCTCTCAAACCATAATATCGTATGAGATTAACTAGGGTGACGATCCTAGAATGGATCATGTTTGGGAAATGATACAAGGGAGGTACCTTAGTTTCCCAATCTTCTTTGTTTGAATTGGACTAATAACAACTCGGTAATCATGATCATCATCGCACCGCATGTGCTTAGTAGATGTGGCGCCTTGAGGGAGTTAAGCATTTGCGAACGTAAGATGATGTCGGCCGAGGTGGTTTGGCAGGGCATACATCATGTCATTTCATACTTGCATTTAATAAGAGTAGTTAGAATTGTTTGATTTGTACTGCTTTATCATTACTGCTTGATTGAATTGATAACATGTTAACCTATGCTTTATTATTCCACTGAGTTGATCACTCACTCCCACGTTACGGGACGGTGTTTCGAACACCCACTAGACATTGTCTCGATTGCAGATGGCTACGCTACTCCGAAGTAGAGCTGGACTACTACTATGATGTCGAGGAGGAGTTCTCCTACATGTAACTCTCGACGGGTCTCTCGAAGACACAGTGCTTGTCTTGTGGGGGCTATAGTACATGGGATAGAAGACATTACACTTACACATTTGTAAAATTTGAACTGTACTTGGAATTTATTAACCTGGTAATGTTATCACGCTCTGGAGACTCACCACAGATTTTCTATATTTTATATATCTATCACAGTCTTCCGCTTGCTAATTTACTGTCTCTGGAGTATGATATTCTGTTTTGACTTAATCTCACTCATGTTCAATGCACAAATACAGTCAACATTCAATCATCATTCATTTTGTTGCATAAGTGATGTTCTGGAACTCGGGAGTTGAGTTTATGCTCGACCCCCGATTTTCAGGGCATTACAAGTTGGTATCAGAGCATGATTTGGATTAAACCGGACCTGGGTTATGGTCACACGACACACACTGACGCACTCTGACTTAGGAGGGAGCGACAGAATGTAGAAACAGTCTTAGGCATCCCTGTTCCATCCAACGGCTACTTCACTGAAAACGAACGCCGAAATCGAGTATGTATTCAACCATGGTCGCACGGGTCGACCTTAAAACATTTCTAGGTTGTCTAGTGAAGGGTCTAGATCACCATCCACCTCATCCCAATCATTGAGAATCGATAAAATGTGTGCGATAAACGTGATGAGGATAACTACTCAATCCTTGGAGCTTCTCCAGGACTCCCACCAGAGACTTCTCGAATCTACAAGAGGAGAAAGCAGAAAATAGAAATAAATTCTAATAAATTCGAAACTGATTAATGAATGAAAAAAAAAAGAGTTCATAACCCTTTAAGTAAGGATACCAGGTAATGGGAAAGAAATCAGGAACAAACTACAACTAAAACGTCTAGAATTCGCGACTTACTATATATGGGCCGTGATGTCTACTAGTGGGTAAAGTTTTCGGTCAAAAAAAAATAAAAATAGTAAGTGTCCTAAACGACTTCACCCAACCGTTCTCCTAATTATTCTAAACTCTTTTCTCATTGGGCACAACTCCTAAAGCCCAACGGATGAAGAGAAATCAAACTAAAACTACTATTTTTGGCAAAACGAAATTGAAGCGGGGAAATAACCGTCAATCGGGGGGTTTTCTCACAATTTTGGGCTGCGGAACCCCGCATAGCTGGGTTGGTTGGCTTCATTAGCTCGTTCTACCCCAAATTCATATATTTTACATCAGATAACTCATTCTGGATTGCAAGTTACGTCCGATTACCCCGAAACTACCCGAAATGGAGTGAATCGGATTCGGGGGCCCCTCCACGTTAATACACTAAGCCTCTAGATCGAACCAGGGTGCATTTGGCACCCTGGGCATGTGGGAAGCAGGTTCCCACCGCGGCGGAGCGGTTTCGGCCAAGTCCGACCGCGGCGGAGCCGTGGCTCCGGCGGCGGACCGTGGTCCGGTGGCCCATCTGGTGTGGGGCCAGGGCTGGGGTTGGTCGGCTCGACCTCCCTACCCCCCGCACGTGCCATTTTGGCTGGGTTTGAGATTTTTAGGGTTGGAGCCCCCTCCCTCTCACATCTTCCCTTCCAAACGCCCATCCCCTCCATATCTCGATTTTTCTCTCAACCCATTCCCCTAAATCACTCAATCCCCATTTTCGTCCATAACTCACCCACTTCCATTGATCACAACAGCCCTAGCCACCTACCCTACCCTTTCCTTTCACGTTTGAGCTCTTATATCCCCCATTTGGAGCTCAAGTTCATGCAACCTTCAAACCCATCCCATTTCTCCCTTGTTCCTTCTTCATTTCTTGTCATTCGTGTCTCTTCAACTCCTGTTGGGACTGTTGTCCGTGGAGTATCAAAGAAGACAGCCCCCTTTCTCTCTCCTTCCTTCATTTCCATGGCCCTTTTCAAGTTGATTACGGCCATTTTCTCGATTTCATGGGGTTTGGGTGTATCCCATGTTTTCCAACACCATGTTTAAAATGTATGTAATTAAAAGAATATTCCGAGTTTTCCTTTCAATTACACTTAGAAATTTATCATGCTAGGATTTGAAAATCCCATCTCACACTTTCCACTACTAGACTCATTTTCCAAAGCCTATAAAAATTTAATCCCCACCCCCCTCCTACCAACCATGCCCACTGCCAATCCTGAAGTCGGATTAGCAATGCGGTTCCATTTAGTACAACTTAAGATCACCGGCCAAGTAGGCCTTTGGAATTTGGACCTAGAGGCGGTGCTCTAGTTTTCGACAGACCTGACCATATAGGAAATCCAACAAATTAATAATGTAAACCCCAGGATCTTCTTAGCTAGTATGAACATATGTGAAATGCTCGTGCGTAGTTAAATTCGAGTTCTGGCAACCCAATTCCAATTAGACAACTTTGACCCTAGGCGATAAAATAATTTCTTTATTTAGAAAGGGTATAAAATCATCTGGTGTATAAGCATAGACTTTAGATTACAACTAGTGGATTATCGCTGCTCATAAGTTGAGCCTAGGCTGCTGATTAGACTAAGAAATGTAAACGACTAACAATGTTAAGATAATTGAGTGATAGACGTAGTTAGTTGGCTTGAATAGGTTGGAGCGAGACCCCGTTCCATTGTTGAATCCCCTTAATACTTTAGGCTTCCTTAGTAACTCTTAGGGAGCTTGTTTGACGTAGAAACTATTCACGATTAGAGAAAACCTATATATCCCTTGGATTCAATGTTAGGTCCAATCAATACATCCCTTATAATTTCCTTCTCAAGGACTTAGTACAATCGGGAACACGGAGTAGAGAAACTACATATAAGTGAGGCATTCGCGGTTTGAATCGAATCCTCAATCCTGGTAGTGACCAATGAACCCTATGCTTTGATCAAGCAGAAGGCCGGGATCGACTAGGATTAAGAAATGATATGGCAACTTTCTGTTCTAGCTAGGCAGGAGGTCCATGTATCCGACTCAGACCCACTACACAACATTCCTTCCGTGTTGGCCTGACCACTTACAACTAAAAGTTTATAACTTCGTCTTCGAGAAGTGTTAAGAACATATAGCCAATAGAGATTTTGTCTTTTAGGCCCAAGGAATCACCCAAATGGGTAACAAATAGTTAGGAATTAGGTCCCAAGTCGCATGCCATGTCGACATACATATTATGTTTATGACCGTAGAAAGATAGCATGCCTATTAAACTAGACATGATTAAATAGGATAAGTCTGGGCCGCGATAAAACCCCTTGGTAGGATTAGGCATCTTGCCTCAAACTCACACCTGCCCCTGACATCAACCACATTACCCGTCATTTTTAGCTCCTCGATACCCATAGGTATCAATGCTATAGTACACATCGTCGATGAAAGGCAGACCAATGTATTTCCCGTTTCATGTCAAAGATAGGTTATAAATTACACCTTGTTCCGACCTATGGATCAGGACATAGCTCTTGAGCCTTGAGGGCGAAAATAAATTTTAAGGGGGGTAGAACATGATGAACCCGCTCTAGTTAGGTCACCTAATACACCTCTTTGACCTGGGTGGCGCAGCGGAAACGTGGTGGACCCTACCCCACTAGCCCAGGATCGAAACGGTGCTCGATAAATACGAACATTATAGAAGCCCTAGTAAGTTCTACTATGAGAAACCATTTTAAGATGATTTAGTAAGATTTGATTCACCATTTCCTTGGACATAGATAATATCGAGGACTCTCTTAGACTAAGACCTAAAGGGCAACCTTAGAATAAACAATTTGAGCCTTTCAATGATGGACATTCCCTACTCTTAGAGAGTGATCGGACTACGGAGTTACTGACATCTACAAGCTGGGAAGTTTTCGCGGCTTGACCAAATTCCCATCCTGGGTGACTACCGATGGACTCTCTGTGACGACGAGGCGGACGACCGGATCCACCAGGATTCGGAAGGGATACGATGAGCTTCCTACCCTGACCCGGTAGATGATCGATGTATCGGGATCGAGCTCACTATTACCGTCTCTCCGTGTTGGTCAAACAATGAAAACAACTATCTTACTCTAAATTGTGGGAATTGTCGTCGAGACTCCAAAATAGGTAAAGAAATAAATGGTAGCAAACCATCAGGGTATGAGAAAGGGATAAAGAATTAAGTTTTAAGGGGGGTAGACTAAAATGAACCAGCTGGTATATACCCTACCACGCGTGGAAACTTGGAACCAATAAGTCTTAGGCAAATGAAATAATAGAAACCTTCCCTTATTACCCTTAGCCAATTTCGGGGACGAAATTTTGTTTTAAGGGGGGTAGATTGTAACGCCCCGGATTTTTGCCAACCTGGGATTAGACGTCCTTAGGCAATGGGTCGATCCTAATACCTCATTAACTTGTCAGAACTGAATCCCAAAGTCTAAAGCCGCCTTTGAATTCAATTTTCTTCGCAAATCTCACCCTTTACTACCTTGTGCTTTCAATTTTTCAAAGCACTTTCGCCCTAGACACTATCTTAAACTAGCTAAGTAGTAAAACTTGGATCACTTTATATACAAACTGCAAAGGCCTAAGTACCATTTCAACCAGAAAACAATTAGGATTAAATCCTTTAGAAATTTAACAAAGTTAACTAAGTGCAAAACTCGATTAGCCATGAAATCTGTTGGGATCGCTTTAAATACGATCTGCAAGACCCAAAACTTGCAAAATCAGTGACTCTAGGTTACCCTAAAGTTTAGAACCAAACTCATTTCCCGGCTGCTCTCGGGAATGAAACGAAACTTCGTATTAGGTCTAGACCGCACATCGGGAGTTCGATTAACACGAAGCTAAGGAACTAGGACCGCCTCACTGGGCTTGACAATCATCTCAAAAATCAGATCCAGCCGATGTCCCACGGCCATTCGTTTCGATTCAGAGCGAGGGTGTGTGAAAAACACTATTCCCATTTCAAAATAAATATCTGGAATAGTGATCTGGCACCATTCGCTTTCGCGTGATCGGTATAAGCAATCGGTCGGGCCGTCAGAATCAAACCAAATTACACCCTCGGATCGGGAAAAATTTGAGAACATTTACATGTACTTGGAATTTACGATCGTGGCCCACCGACCGTCGAATCCGAAAGTGGTCCACCACGTGCGATCTGGGAATCCCGATCGAGTCAAAAACGTAATCCCACATAGATCCATAGGTGGTGAGCTTAAGTCTGACATTTGGCTCAAGGAGGGCTACCAGAACCTCTCTTTTGAGCTGGAAAAATGACGAATATTCTATATTAGCAGTAACCCTTGAACCTGAGTCTATTTTGGGAAGGTTTGAGACTATATAAGGACCTTAAACCCTCTCTCATGGCAGCCATACGAATTTGGGATTTGAGAGAGGGAAAAGAGAGAGGAAGTGAGGGAGAAGTGGGAGAATCTCCCTGCCGTCGTTCCCTGCCACCACACGGGCTGCATCATCCCTTTCTTGACGCTTTTCCGGCGTTTTTGGCGTCGTTTCTAGGTAAGAAACCCTAACCCTAATCTGTTTTGGGGTTTAGACTGTTGTAGGTTGTGAAATAGCTAACCTATTTCGTTCTCTAGGTTGCCAAACTGCCGAATACGGAAGCTTAGCAAACCTATCGTTTCCGTTACGATTCTACGACACAAGGTGCGGACTTTAGGTGTATAGGTTATGGTTTTCAATGCTTTCAATGTCAGATAATGGTAGATTCATGATCTGCATGCAATTGCACATGTACAAAGTGCTTTCCATTTTCTGTTTCGATTAGAATTGTAGAATTTGGAATTTCACATACTCTAGGTATTCGTATAAAATACCGTATATGTATTTTTTATGGAAATGTGTTTGACATGTTTATTTGTCGTATGGAGATATGATGTATGGATAAAATACTTATTTGGTGAAAGGATTCGCCTAAATACATGTTTATTAATATACACCATGTATGTAGAAATACTAAGTATTGTAAGAAGTACCATATACGTGTATATTTTAGCGATGTGTTTGTCATGATTAATTGTTGTATAAATATATTATGTGCATATAAATTAATTGCTTGGCGAAAAGAATCGCCAGTATTACAAGTTCCTTGTAAACACTATGTATGTTGAAATTAGGTATCCTAGAAAATACCCTATACGTATAAAATTTGCTGATGTAATTGTCATGATTATTTGCTGTATGAATATGATGTATACGTATAAAATACTAGTTTGGTAAAGGGACAACCCTAGTGCACTTTCCTCTAACATACGTCATGTATGTTGAAATAGTGCATTCTAAGTGTTGGTGAAATTGCTTGTGAGTGTAAGTGCTTAAGTGTTAGAACCTTAGGTCGGTGCTGAGATGGAATTCTCAACTAACCTAGATACATGTATGATTACCTCCATGAGGTTGTCCACTTAAACTGCGTACTTGTAATACATGTGTTTGTATTCTTGGTTTTATAGTGTTTCATAACATGCTTACAACATGCTTTATATCATGCTTTATAATATGCTTATAACATGCCTACTAGCATGTTTGAATTACTTTATTTATCATGTTTGAATTACTTTGTTTATCATGCTTTACTCCACATGCTATGGATGACAATTGATTGTGCTTGGGGCTATGTTTATAGTCCAAACAATCGGTACTAGATTGGAGATCGTGGTTGAGTTTTATGTAACCACGTGAGATGTGTTCGACGAACCCGAGCCGTACTTCGGTTGGCGATAGTGGTTGGCCACGCGAAGTGCTTATGCATTTCATGTCGTTCAACTTGTTGTGCGCTCGAGCTAGCCGAGCTCGTCAAGTAACTCGATCTGTCTTATGTATGTTCACCATGTTTGGTCGCTACTGCTTGAACCTGGGGTACCAAACTTACCAGTGGCTATCCCGTTAACCATGGTACCTCGATCCGCTAAGACGCATGAGCCGGGCATGGTGGTATGGGACACCGTGGTCGAAATGTCGGCCTACGGCCGGGGCCATGTGCCTCCCCGTAGTGACCATTGCGCAACTAAACTCGTGAGCCAGGTTATGGTGGTATGGGACACTATATTCGAGTTGTCGATACTTACGGCGAGAGCCGACTATGGTGAGACACATGCTTGTCTTGTGCCGACGGCGACGAGTCCTCTGTAGTATCTTCGAGTATACTCCAAGGTTTGTGATTGCGACGAGTCTTTCACAAAGAATCTGGAGTATGAGTTGAGCCGAGTACGGTGAGACCTGTATTCGAGCTGACGGCTAGTGATTGAGCCGAATACGGTGAGACCTGTACTCGAGCTGACGGTCAATAATTGAGCCGCATACGGTGAGATCTGTATCCGTGCTGACGGGTGACGAGCCCTTTGTGATGCCTTCGCTACGCCTCTCAAACCATAATATCGTATGAGATTAACTAGGACTGACGATCCTAGAATGGATCATGTTTGGGAATGATACAAGGGAGGTACCTTAGTTTCCCAATACTTTCTTGTTTGAATTGGACTAATAACAACTCGGTAATCATGATCATCATCGCACCGCATGTGCTTAGTAGATGTGGCACACTTGAGGGAGTTAAGCATTTGCGAACGTAAGATGATGTCGCCGAGGTGGTTTGGCAAGGGCATACATCATGTCATTTCATACTTGCATTTAATAAGAGTAGTTAGAATTGTTTGATTTGTCTTGCTTTATCATTCTTTGCTTGATTGAATTGATAACATGTTAACCTATGCTTTATTATTCCACTTGAGTTGATCACTCACTCCCACGTTACGGACGGTGTTTCGAACACCCACTAGACATTGTCGATTGCGGATGGCTACGCTACTCCTGAAGTAGAATTTGGACTACTACTATGATGTCGAGGAGGAGTTCTCCTACATGTAACTCTCGACAGGGTCTCTCGAAGACACAGTCTTGTCTTGTGGGGCTATAGTACATGGGATAGAAGACATTACACTTACACATTTGTAAAATTTGAACTGTACTTGGAATTTATTAACCTGGTAATGTTATCACGCTCTGGAGACTCACCACAGATTTTCTATATTTTATATATCTATCACAGTCTTCCGCTTGCTAATTTACTGTCTCTGGAGTATGATATTCTGTTTTGGCTTAATCTCACTCATGTTCAATGCACAAATACAGTCAACATTCAATCATCATTCATTTTGTTGCATAAGTGATGTTACTGGAACTTCGGGAGTTGAGTTTATGCTCGACCCCGATTTTCGAGGCATTACAAGTTGGTATCGAGCATGATTTGGATTAAACCGGACTGGGTTATGGTCACACGACACACACCGACGCACTCGACTTAGGAGGAGCGACAGAATGTAGAAACAAGATCTTAGGCATCCCTGTTCCATCCAACGGCTACTTCACTGAAAACGAACGCGAAATCGAGTATGTATTCAACCATGGTCGCACGGTCGACCTTAAAATATTTCTAGGTTGTCTAGTGAAGGGTCTAGATCACCATCCACCTCATCCCAATCATTGAGAATCAGTAAAATGTGTGCGATAAACGTGATGAGGATAACTACTCCGAATCCTTGGAGCTTCTCCGGACTCCCACCAGAGACTTCTCGAATCTACAAGAGGAGAAAGCAGAAAATAGAAATAAATTCTAATAAATTCGAAACTGATTAATGAATGAAAAAAAAAGAGTTCATAACCCTTTAAGTAAGGATACCAGGTAATGGGAAAGAAATCAGGAACAAACTACAACTAAAACGTCTAGAATTCGCGACTTGCTATATATGGGCCGTGATGTCTACTAGTGGGTAAAGTTTTCGGTCAAAAAAAAAATAAAAATAGTAAGTGTCCTAAACGACTTCACCCAACCGTTCTCTAATTATTCTAAACTCTTTTCTCATTGGGCACAACTCCTAAAGCCCAACGGATGAAGAGAAATCAAACTAAAACTACTATTTTTGGCAAAACGAAATTAAAGCGGGGAAATAACCGTCAATCGGGGGGTTTTCTCGAAATTTCAGGCTGTGCAACCCCGCATAGCTGGGTTGGTTGGCTTCATTAGCTCGTTCTACCCCAAATTCATATATTTTACATCAGATAACTCATTCCGGATTGCAAGTTACGTCCGATTACCCCGAAACTACCCGAAATGGAGCGAATCGGATTCGGGGGCCCCTCCACGTTAATACACTAAGCCTCTAGATCGAACCAGGGTGCATTTGGCACCCTGGGCATGTGGGAAACAGGTCCCCACCGCGGCGGCGCGGTTCCGGCCAAGTCCGACCGCGGCGGAGCCGCGGCTCCGGCGGCGGACCGCGGTCCGGTGGCCCATCTGGTGTGGGGCCAGGGCTGGGGTTGGTCGGCTCGACCTCCCCTACCCCCTGGCACGTGCCATTTTGGCTGGGGTTTGAGATTTTTAGGGTTGGAGCCCCCCTCCTTCTCACATCTTCCCTTCCAAACGCCCATCCCCTCCATATCTGATTTTTCTCTCAACCCATTCCCCTAAATCACTCAATCCCCCATTTTCGTCCATAACTCACCCACTTCCATTGATCACAACAGCCCTAGCCACCTACCCTACCCTTTCCTTTCACGTTTGAGCTCTTATATCCCCCATTTGGAGCTCAAGTTCATGCAACCTTCAAACCCATCCCATTTCTCCCTTGTTCCTTCTTCATTTCTTGTCATTCGTGTCTCTTCAACTCCTGTTGGGACTGTTGTCCGTGGAGTATCAAAAAGACAGCCCCCTTTCTCTCTCCTTCCTTCATTTCCATGGCCCTTTTCAAGTTGATTACGGCCATTTTCTCGATTTCATGGGGTTTGGGTGTATCCCATGTTTTCCAACACCATGTTTAAAATGTATGTAATTAAAAGAATATTCCGAGTTTTCCTTTCAATTACACTTAGAAATTTATCATGCTAGGATTTGGAAATCCCATCTCACACTTTCCACTACTAGACTCATTTTCCAAAGCCTATAAAAATTTAATCCCCACCCCCCCTCCTACCAACCATGCCCACTTGCCAATCCTGAAGTCGGATTAGCAATGCAGTTCCATTTAGTACAACTTAAGATCACTGGCCAAGTAGGCCTTTGGAATTTGGACCTAGGGCGGTGCTCCTAGTTTTCGACAGACACTGACCATATAGGAAATCCAACAAATTAATAATGTAAACCCCAGGATCTTCTTAGCTAGTATGAACATATGTGAAATGCTCGTGCGTAGTTAAATTCGAGTTCGGCAACCCAATTCCAATTAGACAACTTTGACCCTAGGCGATAAAATAATTTCTTTATTTAGAAAGGGTATAAAATCATCCGGTGTATAAGCATAGACTTTAGATTACAACTAGTGGATTATCGCCAAGCTCATAAGTTGAGCCTAGAGCTAATTTCTGATTAGACTAAGAAATGTAAACGACTAACAATGTTAAGATAATTGAGTGATAGACGTAGTTAGTTGGCTTGAATAGGTTGGAGCGAGACCCGTTCCATTGTTGAATCCCCTTAATACTTTAGGCTTCCTTAGTAACTCTTAGGGAGCTTGTTTGACGTAGAAACTATTCACGATTAGAGAAAACCTATATATCCTTGGATTCAATGTTAGGTCCAATCAATACATCCCTTATAATTTCCTTCTCAAGGACTTAGTACAATCGGGAAAACGAAGAGAAACTACATATAAGTGAGGCATTCGCGTTTGAATCGAATCCTCAATCCCAGTAGTGACCAATGAACCCTATGCTTTGATCAAGCAAAAGGCTAGGATCGACTAGGATTAAGAAATGATATGGCAACTTTCTGTTCTAGCTAGGCAGGAGGTCCATGTATCCGACTCAGACCCACTACACAACATTCCTTCCGTGTTGGCCTGACCACTTACAACTAAAAGTTTATAACTTCGTCTTCGAGAAGTGTTAAGAACATATAGCCAATAGAGATTTTGTCTTTTAGGCCCAAGGAATCACCCAAATGGGTAACAAATAGTTAGGAATTAGGTCCCAAGTCGCATGCCATGTCGACATACATATTATGTTTATGACCGTAGAAAGATAGCATGCCTATTAAACTAGACATGATTAAATAGGATAAGTACGGGCACGATAAAACCCCTTGGTAGGATTAGGCATCTTGCCTCAAACTCACACCTGCCCCTGACATCAACCACATTACCCGTCATTTTTAGCCCCTCGATACCCATAGGTATCAATGCTATAGTACACATCGTCGATGAAAGGCAGACCAATGTATTTCCCGTTTCATGTCAAAGATAGGTTATAAATTACACCTTGTTCCGACCTACGGATCAGGACATAGCTCTTGAGCCTTGAGGCGAAAATAAATTTTAAGGGGGTAGAACATGATGAACCCGCTCTAGTTAGGTCACCTAATACACCTCTTTGACTGGGTGGCGCAATGAAACGTGGTGGACCCTACCCCACTAGCCCGTAGGATCGAAACTAGTGCTCGATAAATACGAACATTATAGAAGCCCTAGTAAGTTCTACTATGAGAAACCATTTTAAGATGATTTAGTAAGATTTGATTCACCCTTTCCTTGGACATAGATAATATCGAGGACTCTCTTAGACTAAGACCTAAAGGGCAACCTTAGAATAAACAATTTGAGCCTTTCAATGATGGACATTCCCTACTCTTAGAGAGTGATCGGACTACGGAGTTACTGACATCTACAACTGCGAAGTTTTCGCGGCTTGACCCAATTCCCAATCCTGGGTGACTACCGATGGACTCTCTGCTGACGAGCGGACGACCAGGATCCACCAGGATTCGGAAGGGATACGATGAGCTTCCTACCCTGACCCGGTAGATGATCGATGTATCGGGATCGAGCTCACTATTACCGTCTCTCCGTGTTGGTCAAACAATGAAAACAACTATCTTACTCTAAATTGTGGGAATTGTCGTCGAGACTCCAAAATAGGTAAAGAAATAAATGGTAGCAAACCATCAGGGTATGAGAAAGGGATAAAGAATTAAGTTTTAAGGGGGGTAGACTAAAATGAACCAGCTGGTATATACCCTACCACGCGTGGAAACTTGGAACCAATAAGTCTTAGGCAAATGAAATAATAGAAACCTTCCCTTATTACCCTTAGCCAATTTCGGGGACGAAATTTTGTTTTAAGGGGGGTAGATTGTAACGCCCCGGATTTTTGCCAACCTGGGATTAGACGTCCTTAGGCAATGGGTCGATCCTAATACCTCATTAACTTGTCAGAACTGAATCCCAAAGTCTAAAGCCGCCTTTGAATTCAATTTTCTTCGCAAATCTCACCCTTTACTACCTTGTGCTTTCAATTTTTCAAAGCACTTTCGCCCTAGACACTATCTTAAACTAGCTAAGTAGTAAAACTTGGATCACTTTATATACAAACTGCAAAGGCCTAAGTACCATTTCAACCAGAAAACAATTAGGATTAAATCCTTTAGAAATTTAACAAAGTTAACTAAGTGCAAAACTCGATTAGCCATGAAATCATTGTTGGGATCGCTTTAAATACGATCTGCAAGACCCAAAACTTGCAAAATCGGTGACTCTAGGTTACCCTAAAGTTTAGAACCAAACTCATTTCCCCGTCTGCTCTCGGGAATGAAACGAAACTTCAGTATTAGGTCTAGACCGCACATCGGAGTTCGATTAACACGAAAGCTAAGGAACTAGGACCGCCTCACTTGGGCTTGACAATCATCTCAAAAATCAGGTCCATCCGATGTCCCACGGCCATTCGTTTCGATTCGGAAGCGAGGGTGTGTGAAAAACACTATTCCCATTTCAAAATAAATATCTGGAATAGTGATCTGGCACCATTCGCTTGCGTATCAGTATTAAGCAATCAGACCGTCAGAATCAAACCAAATTACACCCTCGGATCAGGAAAAATTTCAGAAACATTTACATGTACTTGGAATTTCGATCGTGGCCCACCGACCGTCGGCGAAAGTGGTCCGCCACGTGCGATCCGGGAATCCGATCGAGTCAAAAACGTAATCCCACATAGATCCATAGGTGGTGAGCTTAAGTCTGACATTTGGCTCAAGGAGGGCTACCAGAACCTCTCTTTTGAGCTGGAAAAATGACGAATATTCTATATTAGCAGTAACCCTTGAACCTGAGTCTATTTTGGGAAGGTTTGAGACTATATAAGGACCTTAAACCCTCTCTCATGGCAGCCATACGAATTTGGGATTTGAGAGAGGGAAAAGAGAGAGGAAGTGAGGGAGAAGTGGGAGAATCTCCCTGCCGTCGTTCCCTGCCACCACACGGGCTGCATCATCCCTTTCTTGACGCTTTTCCGGCGTTTTTGGCGTCGTTTCTAGGTAAGAAACCCTAACCCTAATCTGTTTTGGGGTTTAGACTGTTGTAGGTTGTGAAATAGCTAACCTATTTCGTTCTCTAGGTTGCCAAACTGCCGAATACGGAAGCTTAGCAAACCTATCGTTTCCGTTACGATTCTACGACACAAGGTGCGGACTTTAGGTGTATAGGTTATGGTTTTCAATGCTTTCAATGTCAGATAATGGTAGATTCATGATCTGCATGCAATTGCACATGTACAAAGTGCTTTCCATTTTCTGTTTCGATTAGAATTGTAGAATTTGGAATTTCACATACTCTAGGTATTCGTATAAAATACCGTATATGTATTTTTTATGGAAATGTGTTTGACATGTTTATTTGTCGTATGGAGATATGATGTATGGATAAAATACTTATTTGGTGAAAGGATTCGCCTAAATACATGTTTATTAATATACACCATGTATGTAGAAATACGGTATTGTAAGAAGTACCATATACGTGTATATTTTAGCGATGTGTTTGTCATGATTAATTGTTGTATAAATATATTATGTGCATATAAATTAATTGCTTGGCGAAAAGAATCGCCGTATTACAAGTTCCCTTGTAAACACTATGTATGTTGAAATTAGGTATCCTAGAAAATACCCTATACGTATAAAATTTGCTGATGTAATTGTCATGATTATTTGCTGTATGAATATGATGTATACGTATAAAATACTAGTTTAGTAAAGGGACAACCCTAGTGCACTTTCCTCTAACATACGTCATGTATGTTGAAATAGTGCATTCTAAGTGTTGGTGAAATTGCTTGTGAGTGTAAGTGCTTAAGTGTTAGAACCTTAGGTCGGTGCTGAGATGGAATTCTCAACTAACCTAGATACATGTATGATTACCTCCATGAGGTTGTCCACTTAAACTGCGTACTTGTAATACATGTGTTTGTATTCTTGGTTTTATAGTGTTTCATAACATGCTTACAACATGCTTTATATCATGCTTTATAATATGCTTATAACATGCCTACTAGCATGTTTGAATTACTTTATTTATCATGTTTGAATTACTTTGTTTATCATGCTTTACTCCACATGCTATGGATGACAATTGATTGTGCTTGGGGCTATGTTTATAGTCCAAACAATCGGTACTAGATTGGAGATCGTGGTTGAGTTTTATGTCACCACGTGAGATGTGTTCGACGAACCCGAGCCGTACTTCGGTTGGCGATAGTGGTTGGCCACGCGAAGTGCTTATGCATTTCATGTCGTTCAACTTGTTGTGCGCTCGAGCTAGCCGAGCTCGTCAAGTAACCCGATCTGTCTTATGTATGTTCACCATGTTTGGTCGTTACTGCTTGAACCTGGGGTACCAAACTTACCAGTGGCTATCCCGTTAACCATGGTACCTCGATCCGCTAAGACGCATGAGCCGGGCATGGTGGTATGGGACACCGTGGTCGAGCTGTCGGCCTACGCTGGGGCCATGTGCCTCCCCGTAGTGACCATTGCGCAACCAAACTCGTGAGCCGATTATGGTGGTATGGGACACTATATTCGAGCTGTCGATACTTACGGTGAGAGCCGACTACGGTGAGACCTGTGCTCGTGCTAACGGGCGACGAGTCCTCTGTAGTATCTTCGAGTATACTCCAAGGTTTGTGATTGGCGACGAGTCTTTCACAAAGAACCTGAGTATGAGTTAGCCGAGTACGGTGAGACCTATATTCAGCCGACGGCTAGTGATTAAGCCGAGTACGGTGAGACCAGTACTCGAGTCGACGGTCAACAATTGAGCCGCATACGGTGAGATTCAGTATCCGTCTTCGACCGGTGACGAGCCCTTTGTGATGCCTTCGCTACGCCTCTCAAACCATAATATCGTATGAGATTAACTAGACTGACGATCCTAGAATGGATCATGTTTGGGAATGATACAAGGGAGGTACCTTAGTTTCCCAATACTGCTGTTTGAATTGGACTAATAACAACTCGGTAATCATGATCATCATCGCACCGCATGTGCTTAGTAGATGTGGCGCACCGAGGAGTTAAGCATTCGCGAACGTAAGATGATGTCGGCCGAGGGTGGTTTGGCAAGGGCATACATCATGTCATTTCATACTTGCATTTAATAAGAGTAGTTAGAATTGTTTGATTTGTACTGCTTTATCATTACTGCTTGATTGAATTGATAACATGTTAACCTATGCTTTATTGTTCCACTGAGTTGATCACTCACTCCCACGTTACGGGACGGTGTTTCGAACACCCACCAGACATTGTCTGATTGCAGATGGCTACGCTACTCCTGAAGCAGAGCCGGACTACTACTATGATGTCGAGGAGGAGTTCTCCTACATGTAACTCTCTGACGGGTCTCTGAAGACCTGGTACTGTATTGACGGGGCTATGGTACATGGGATAGAAGACATTACACTTACACATTGGTAAAATTTGACTGTACTTGTAATTTATTAACCTGGTAATGTTATCACGCTCTGGAGACTCACCACAGATTTTCTATATTTTATATATCTATCACAGTCTTTCGCTTGCTAATTTACTGTCTCTGGAGTATGATATTCTGTTTTGGCTTAATCTCACTCATGTTCAATGCACAAATACAGTCAACATTCAATCATCATTCATTTTGTTGCATAAGTGATGTTCTGGAACTCGGGAGTTGAGTTTATGCTCGACCCCCGATTTCAGGGCGTTACATTCATCAATGTTCAATTGTACAGAGGATGCAGGTACAGGAGCTGATGGATACACAGTGGACCTGGAGGCGGTTGCAGTTGAGGAAGAGCTCTATGATGAGGAGCCGCAACAGGAGGTTATCGCTTACGTTGGGCTAAACCAGTAGATTAGCCATTTATGTTTATTTTTGTTTACCTTGGAACTTGGAGTTTTGTAATTGGCCCCCAGCTGAGTAGGCCAGGATATTATCCTCAGTTTGGTCATATTTATGCTATGTTTGGTTTCCATATTTGTACTTTAATTTTCATTGATTACCATAACTATTCTGTTAACTCCTGGGTTTATGGGATACGAGTCATATACTTGAGTCCTAAAAACCGGGGCGTTACAATACACCACATACATCAAGGTGGGTCCACACGTGTGGCCCATTAGCTTGGGGTACAAGCTGATATTTGTATTTTCTCTTCATCTAGGCCTATCCAGACGGACAAGCAGGTGGGCCTGCCGCTGGACGTCAGTAATGTGGGTCCCATAGGTGGACAACATGGATATAATACATAAATCATGGTGGTGTCCATGTGGTGGGCCACACGGTCCCACATCAGGATGATATTAGTGTTTTCCTTTGTCCAGGATGGCCCGAAAAATGGGCAGCAAAGATTGCTAGGCAGTAGACAACAAGATGGGCCGGTCCCACTGCTTAGACAACCATGTGGTCCACCATTTGGACAACATGGATAACATTCATTCATCATCATCAGGTGGGCTATCAAACCAAGGGAAGCGAGAGAGAGAGAGAGAGAGAGAGAGAGAGAGAGAGAGAGATCGGCCAAAGGGAGGGGACTCGGCCACTATGAGCCCCTCCAAATAAATCCAAACGTTACATCATGGGCTCCATGCATGCATGGGCCCTACATCTACAAATCTGAGCTGGGGATGCCATCCCCAACATGAAATCAGGGTTTAGATGACCCATCAAAGCCATGGATTAAATAAAACATCTTGATGGGGTCCATGGAGAATGGCCCCATCATGAC
This sequence comes from Magnolia changhungtana, assembly GCA_030180095.1. Classification (NCBI taxonomy): domain Eukaryota; kingdom Viridiplantae; phylum Streptophyta; class Magnoliopsida; order Magnoliales; family Magnoliaceae; genus Magnolia; species Magnolia changhungtana. The sequence continues at coordinate 2,542,523 of JASAUF010000431.1, read as the reverse complement.
TCATGCATGCAACAAGGGTGAGCCATTGGCCACACCCAAGGGGTCAAGTAGGATCTCCACTATTGACTGGTGGGTCCTACATGCCCTCATGCAAGAAAATCAAAGATCTAAGTAAGAAAATAGATGATCTAATCCTAGACATGGCACCCACCTTAAATGTCCTCCTTCTTCTTCCGCCCTTAGGTTTTATTGCTCCGAAAGAAAGGTTTTAATGGTTGTGATGGGCTTGGGATGGTTGGATTAGGAGGAATAAGCTAGGAAGAGGGCTGAATCTTGGGGTGGGTTTCTCTATAATGGTGGGATGTCCAAGCTCCTCTTTAGCCAGGAATGACAAAGAAAGGGAGGGAAAGGGAGGGAAAGAGAGAGATTTAAGAGTTTAATGATTGCTTGTAAGATCATCATTACACATGGGGTAGAGAGAAGCATGCCTAGCATGAGTACCTAGCAAGCATGGGAGTGGATGATGTCACCCCTAGGATAGTAGCCTAGGGTGACATCACCCTCATGATGATCATAGGAAATGGTGCTATCTGGAATGTCCTAGCCCCACAACATGTGGTCCATGGCTGAAAGAGAGCGCGGGCCACATCTCACAATCTAAGTGTCTGATTGGCACACATGATGCAGTGTTAAAATCACGGCGACGATGCGGTCACAATGGCAAAGGTCTTGGGTTAAGCCAACTTGGGTTCACAGGATGCAACTCAGGGTCACTCACAAACGCTATCTACAGGTCGCAGGTCGCTGGAATTCGATGGGGAGGATTGCAGGATCTTAAGGAATGGAATAGTACTAGAACACAGGCCTAACACAACCAGTGGTGCTTTTTTCTATATCAAAAACTATCTTGTATCTTGGCATGGCAAGAAACAGAACTCTATATCTTTATCTACTGCGAGGCCGAATACATTGTAGCCAGTAGTTGTTGCACACAACTTCTATGGATGAAGCAAATGTTGCTGGATTATGATATTGATCAATCTACAATGACACTATTTTGTGAGAATACTAGTGCCACTAACATTTATAAGAATCCAATTCAACACTCTTGAACAAAGCACATTGATATTTGACATCACTTTATACCTGAACTTGTTAAAGAAAACATTATCATATTAGAACATGTGTCTACCGAGCAACAACTTGCCGATATACTAACAAAACCACTAGATACCAATTGATTTGGGAATCTTCAAAAATCTGTTGGAATATGCACGGTTTAATACTTTGTCAAAGAAGCCTACTTGTTTTTATTGTCATATTTGAGGATCTACACCCTCAAAATAGTTTCAATATAAGGTCACGAGTTCAAGTACCCATTGTGGCCATAAGCGACTCTGGTGTGTGAGTGTGTGTTAAAAGAAAAAGAAAGAAAGAAAATGTTGATTTATCTTTTTGGGTTGAGCCTAATGGTACTTGGTGATTTCTCATCAGGTAGAAATTATTATTAATTATTTTTAGAAAGGTGAGATTAGGCCACTTATAATTATATTAACATGATAAAATGTTGTACGTAAGCAGACACCACAAAATAAACAATCTTATGGAAAAAACAAATGAAAAGAGAGAGAGAGAACATATGAGAGGTGATCCTTATCTCCTTTGATGGATTCGATCTGCATGTGTCCTACCGAACTTCCTATAAGGAGAAGCTATATGGGTCTTGGAATAATGTTGGTGACAAATCCACCTTGTCTATTAATATTATCATATTGTATTAGGACATGACTCTAAAAATGAGATAAATACAAATCTCAAATAATCTATGCTGTAAGAGATAGATAGTGGAGATGGAAATAGATGCATTGTGATGCTTGAGTTCGAGTATGCTTGCCAACAAAGAAAGATTTTCTTGTTCGTTGCCATGTGATTGGGCTACATTATTACATCAATCGAGTCCAGGTTCGGGATCGGGTTTAGGTTTGGGTTTTCAAGTTTAGGTTTAGGTTAGGGAGTTGAGATTATGATTAGGTGAAGGTTTAAGTTTAAGGATTTGAGAATACATTTAGGTTTTAGATTTAGGTTTAGGTTATAGGTTATAGGTTTAGGTTTAGGTTTTAGGTTTAGGTTAAGGTTAGGTTATAGGTTATAGGTTATAGGTTATACCTTTAGGGAATTGAGAATAGGTTAAGGTTTACGTTTAGGAAATCGGGTTCGGGTTCGGATCGGGTTTAGGTTTGGGTTTTCAAGTTTAGGTTTAGGTTTAAGTTAGGGGTTGAGATTAGGATTAGGTGAAGGTTTAGGTTTAGGGATTTGAGAATACATTTAGGTTTTAGATTTAGGTTTAGGTTAGGTTAAGATTTATGTTTACGTTTTAGGTTTAGGTTAAGGTTAGGTTTAGGTTATATTTATAGAATACATTTAGGTTTTAGGTTTAAGGTTTAGGGAAATTTCGGGTTCGGGATCGGGTTTAGGTTTAGGTTTTCAAGTTTAGGTTTAGGTTTAAGTTAGGTTAAGATTAGGATTAGGTGAGTTTAGGTTTAGGATTTGAGAATACATTTAGGTTTTAGGTTTAGGTTAGGGAGTTAAGATTAGGATTAGGTTATTTAGGTTTAGGGATTTAAGAATACATTTAGGTTTTAGGTTTAGGTTTAGAGTTTTAATTTAGGTTTAGGTTTATTAGGTTATAGGTTAAGGTTTAGGGAATTTTAAGTTATAGGTTATAGGTTAAGGTTATAAGTTTAGGTTATATGTTTTAGGATTTGAGAATAGGTTTAGGTTATAGTTTAGGTTAATGTCGTAGGTTATAGGTTTAGGTTATAAGTTTACATTTAATGTTTTAGGTTATAGATTTAGGTTTAGGTTTAGGGATTTGAGAATACATTTAGTTTTAAGGTTTAGATTTAGTTTAGGTTTACATTTAGGTTAAGGTTACTGTTTAGGTTTAGGTTATAAGTGTAGGTTATAGGTTTACGTTAAGTTAGGTTATAGGTTAAGGTTTAGAAATTGAGAATAGGTTAAGGTTTAGGTTTAGAAATCGGGTTTGGGTTCAGGTTTACGTTTAGGTTAAGGAGTTAAGATTAGGATTAGGTGTAGGTTTAGGTTTAGAGATTTGAGAATACATTTAGGTTTTAGGTTTAGGTTTAGGTTTAGGTTTTAGGTTTGTTTAGGTTATAGGTTTAGGTTTAGGTTTAGGTTATAGGTTATAGGTTATAGGTTATAGCTTTAGGGAATTGAGAATAGGTTAAGGTTTAGGTTTAAGAAACTGGGTTCGGGTTCGGATCGGGTTTAGGTTTGTGTTTTCAAGTTTAGGTTTAGGTTAAGGAGTTGAGATTAGGATTAGGTGTAGGTTTAGGTTTAAGGATTTGAGAATACATTTAGGTTTTAAGTTTAGGTTAAGGTTATAGGTTTAGGTTATAGGTTTAGGTTAGGTTTAGGTTTAGGTTATAGGTTATAGCTTTAGGGAATTAAGAATAGGTTAAGGTTTAGGTTTAGGAAATCGGGTTCTGGTTCAGGATTGGGTTTAGATTTGGGTTTTCAAGTTTAGGTTAAAGTTATAGGTTTTGGGATTTGAGAATAGGTTTAGGTTATAAGTATAGGTTTACGTTAATATTGTAGGTTATAGGTTTAGGTAATAAGTTTATGTTAATGTTGTAGATTATAATTTTAGGTTATAGGTTTAGGTTTAAGGATTTGAGAATACATTTGCTTTTTAGGTTTAGGTTTAGGTTTTACTTTTAGGGTAATGTTATAGGTTTAGGTTTAGGTTATAAGTGTAGGTTATAGGTTATAGGTTATAGCTTTAGGGAATTAGAATAGGTTAAGGTTTAGGTTTAGGAAATCGGGTTTGGGTTTTCAAGTTTAGGTTTAGGTTTGGGTTAGGGAGTTGAGATTAGGATTAGGTGTAGGTTTAGGTTTAGGGATTTAAGAATACATTTAGGTTTTAGGTTTAGGTTTAGGTTTTAAGTTTTAGGTTTAGGTTTAGGTTAGGTTATAGGTTATAAGTTTAGGTTATAGGTTATAGGTTATAGGTTATAGGTTATAGGTTATAGGTTAAGGTTTAGGTTATAGGTTTTGGTTTAGGTTAAGGTTATAGGTTTAGGTCTATGTGAACTTACCAACAGGTTGGATCTCAAATAACCACCATGGTGGGTCCCAGGAAGGAATCAACGGTCGGGGGCACTGTCCCCACCATGATGTTTAGTTTTAGGTATTAGTTTTAGGTGTAGGTTTAGGTTTAGGGTTATACTAGGGTCTGCTCCAACAATTTTGAGCTAATACATAAACACGGCCTGTCCAAATGACCAGGTCACTCCAATGTTGTCTGTAGGAAATGGACAGTTTCGTCATGGTCATAATAGCGGTTCCCACCTTCCAGGGATCTCCGCTCAACATCCGGATAGCTCCGACGCACATCCGGGTCTGCTCCATCAATTTCAAGCAAATACATAAACACGGTCTGTCCAAATGGCCAGGCCACTCTAATGTTGTTCATAGGAAATAGACAGCTTCATCATGGTCATAACAGCGGTTCCTACCTTCCACAGACCCCTATTCAACATCCGGATAGCTCCGACGCACATCTGGGTCTGCTCCATCAATTTCGATCTAATACATTTAAAAACAACATAAAAGGTAAGTAAAGCAGGAAACATCCATATGAAGATATTGAGGGGAGTTACTAGTGTATCTATATTCCTTCTATGTACTAGGTTGATTTTGAGTTGATTATGACTAAGATGTTGATATTACATGATATGTGATGAGGGTTGCATTACTAGTGTATCTATATTCCTTCAAAGCGATCACTTGGACAATTATGGATCACCAAATGGCAAGCCAACACATGTACAATTTGCTAGTCCTAGTAAAATTAGTTGACTAAACATTGTGTATTTCCTCTATTCAAAATGGTGTCCATTAAAAGCAATTCTTAGAAGAAACTCACAGTTTAGTGGGCTTAGAACTTCTTTTCTCCTGCCTTCCAATTTCTCCTTCATATCAGAAAGAGACTCGAACTGACTCGAACTGAGGAGCATACGAAACCTTGATACCCAAGGAAAACAAACTCTTCTAGTTTCCTCTTTGCAAACCTGCAAAAATCAGGCCACATATTCAAATACACCATGTTGTGGCCCTACATTCACAATTGAATACTCCAATGGCCGCATAATGGAAATTATGAAAAGCAGAGGTATATTTGTTGCATTTTGAATCTGTTGCACCTTATTGAAAAAAATTGTGCATATTCAATTAAATAGCCCAAATTAGATGCTAGAACATGTTATAATTAAAAACTAATTATGAAAGAAATTCAAATGTTCCAAACAAAAAGTAAAGATGGATGAGGGAGAAACTTTCTCAGGTTTATGGTAACTGAGTGGAGTCTTAAAACTTAACTGAGTCGAAGAACTCAACTTGTAGAAGCTAGGCCCATATGCTTTTTTATTTTTTACTCTCTATTTTTTTCTGCACTTCCTATAGCTTATATTCTTCTTGGAAATTTAAAAATTAAATTAATTGACTCGCAGAGTTCCAAGTTGGCTCAGCTTGATTAACCAGTTCTATTTTTCAAGCCTTTTTTAGCATGGGTATTAACCAAGAATTGTGAGGTAATGAAATACCATGAAGAGAGTAACAGGCAATTGAAATAAAGGCAGCTTGTCAAGGATGCATTGAATGGCAACCCGTAAAATGAATTAAGAGGACAGAGAATTCAAGAAGTAATGTACCCATTCTTCTTAAGAGGATGGAGAATTCAAAAAGTAGACAATGGCATATGATCAATTAGTTCTGGATTCCAGATTGAATGCAGCCCCATTTGCTAACGACTTCAGTTATTCCAAGTATTTTAGTTAACACATTAACAAAACCAAGAACAATGACTTTTCAAGCACTGTAGTAGCATTGAAAAAGACCTTATATAGAAACTTTCATTTTCGATGGATTCAAACATTCCATAAGAATTACCAAGATCATTAAGTACAAATGCAACAGCAACAATTCTGCTTTGCTCAGACCTGTGATATTCTTTGTAATTTGGTCATCATATTCATTAGTTCTAACAAAAGAAAATTTCAAAATTCAGATGATTGCATCTTCATTAAATCCACAAGCAAAACCTCTCTAACACATATGAATAAACATGTTACACATTAATTAAGCCAATGAATGAATGATTGAATCATGCATATAAACCGTATAAAAGGTAATGGATAAAACATATGCATCACGGTGGGCCCACAGATTTTCCAGTAGTAGACATCTGGATCTCCCTTGACATGATGGAGGGAGAAAGAGAGAGAGGAAGAGAGAGACAGAGAGAGGGAGAGGGTGCGAGAGAGACAGACAAGGAGAGAGACAGAGAGAGAGAGGGAGAGGGTGCGAGAGAGATGGAGAGAGAGAGAGAGAGAGAGGGTGTAAATCGCATACCTTCCGATGCGAAATCTGAGAAACAAAAACCTCTGAAATGAGTAGCTAATAGAAACAGAATCTCGCCTGAAATGGAGATCGAGTTTTAGGGTTTCTTGAATCCGAAAATGAGAGCAAGACAGGGGGAAAAATGAGAGCGAGAATCGGGTTTTAGGGTTTCTTGAATCCGAAAATGAGAACGAGAGGGGGAAAAATGAGAGCGTGAGGGGGAAATGCAATTCGAAAGAGGGTTTTAGAAATCCCTCTTTGAAAATGAATTTTTCTTTTCAAATCCGTACAATGTCCATTTTACATCATTTATACGACACGGACGGGTTTCACCAGTGATGCTGGTCGGTGCTCTGTGGGCCCCACTATGATGTATGTGTTTTGTCCACACTGCCCATCCATTTTGAGATATCATTTTAAGTCATGAGCCAAAGAATGAGGGAGATAAAAATCTGTAGTGGACCCCACCATAGAAAACAGCGGGGAGAGTGGTTCCCCCTGTTGAAACTATCCTAATGCCCATCGTAATGTTTATTATTTGAAATCTCCACAATGGGGAGAGTTGTGTGAGCCCCACCATGATGCGTGTTAAACATCTACCCCATCAGTCAAATTCACCATACCATGGTGGGCCCAAGGATTAAAAATCAAGTCAATTTGTGACTTGTGGAGGCCACACCACATACAAAAGTTGAGAGGGGTTACCCTCCATTAAAACATTCATAATTATTTTTTGGGATCACCGAGATGTGGTTCACAAATCCAGCCCATCCATTATGTGTGTGCCACTTGGATGAGGGGTCATACCAAGTTTCAGACGCATCCAAATTTTAGGTGGGACACCACCAAGTGCTTTATATGTTTTAGGCATGTCTTCACATGATTTTAGATGGTATGGCCCACCGGAGTTCCGTATACGGCTGATTTTTAGGATATCCCATAATTTAAAGGGGACCCATCAAATGCACAGTGTTGATGTTTGACAGACATCATGGTGGGGCCCACACAGCTAGACCTCATGGGGAGTTCCCATGAGCTCCACCGTATAGAACCTTTTCCATATATATTATATTATTATATAACATATATATATATATATATAATATTTAAAAAAAAATATAAAAATCTATTTCCACCATTGATACCTTCCTTGGGCCCACAGTAATGTTTATTTGCCATCCAACCTTTTCATAATATCAAAAAGACACGTGAAAACATACATCATGGTGGGGCCCAAAAATGAGAGGTATATAAATATCAGGTGGACCACACCACATGAAAACAATAGTGATTGGATATCCATCATTAAAATCCTTGTAAGGCCTAGTGTACCGTTTATTTGACATCCAATCTGTTTATTAGGTCATACAGGCCTAGATGAAGGGGAAAAACAAAAATCATCTCGATCCAAAAATTTATGGCCCATGCCGTAAGATGATCTTTAAAAATAGATGGACAACATGGATTAAACACAAACATCATGGTGGGCCCACAAAGCACCAACCACCAGCCATATGGCTAGTGTCAGGGGAAGTAGCCAATCTGTTCCCCTTATTTATGGTGCGGTCCATTTAATCTTTGGATATGATTCATTTTTGGATAATTCTCTAAAATGATCTCGAAAAATGGATGAAGGGTGTGGGTTGATCCCAAATTTTTGGTAAATCTAAAACTCAAGCGGACCATGCCACACGAAACAATGTGGAATAATGATTTACACCGTTGATACCTTCCTTGGGCCCACAGTGATGTTTATTTGTCATCCAACCTGTTCGTAATATCAAAAAGATATGAATGAAGAGAAAACACAAACATTAGGTGTCCCACTTGGATGAAGGGTCAGACCCAGTTTCAGCCGCATTCAAAATTCATGTGGGCACCACCAAGTGCTTTTATAATTTTTAGGATGTCTTCACATGGTTTTAGATGGTATGGCCCACCTGAGTTTTGTATACGGATGATTTTTGAGATATCTCATAAGGTAAAGGGGACACATCAAATGCATGGTGTTGATGTTTGACACATATCATGATGGGCCCCACAAAACTTACTAACATTAATTCTTAAGTTCTTAGGGTGTCAATATGTTGGGTCATAATTTTGACCATAATATTTGACCCATTTTACATGTCTGGTCCATTCACTCTATTTTACTGATCATTACCCTCAATTTGACTAGTTACTCGCCCCGATCATGCTACATATGAGAAAGATATTGGGCAAACAAGATTGATCAACAATTTAAGTGAATTTTGATTTAAACATCCGAAGTTATTTACTCTTCAATCTGGACTGATCAAATTGTCCAAAAATAGTTAAAGTTTGTTCATAATATCAAAAATATATGAATGAATAGAAAACATAAACATCACCTTGATCCAAAACTTCTATGGCCTCTGACAAATTTTAAATGGTAGAGGTTCAATCACACTATTTCTTGTGGTGTGATCCACTTGAGCTTTGGATATGCTTCCTATTTGTTCTCTAAACCTCAAATTATCTGTTAACATGGATGAATGGAGTGGATAAAATAAATAAATAATAGTGGACCCCATAGAGTTTACTCTGGTAAGGGTAACGAGTAACTCACCTAAATGTAGAGGAGAAGGGTTTCCTTAAAACATTCATAATTTGAGGTCTTGCTAGGTAGTGGGAGTAAACTCATTAGGTGAGTTACTCATTACCCTTACCAGAGTAAACTCTGTGGGGTCCACTGTTTTCCCAATATCTTTCTCATATGTAGCATGATTGGGGTGAGTAAATAGTCAAATTGAGGGTAATGATCAGTAAAATAGAGAGAATGGACCAAACATGTAAAATGGGCCAAATATTCTGGTTAAAATTGTGACCCAACTTATTGACCTCATGAGAACCTAAGAATTGATGTTAGTAAGTTTTGTGGGCCCCATCATGATGTGTGTCGAATATCAACACCATGGATTTGATGTGTCCCCTTTAGGTTATGAGATATCTCAAAAATCATCGGTAAACGAACCTCAAGTGGGCCATACCATCTAAAACTAATTGAAGACATCCAAAAAAATATATAAAAGCACTTGGTGGGGCCCACATGAGTTTTGGATGCAGTTGAAAATTCGTTTGACCCCTCTTCCAGGTGGGACACACATAATGAGTGGGTTGGATATGTGAATCACATTTAGGTAGGCCTAATATATGATTATGAATGTTTTCAGGAAACCCCTCTCCATTATATTATGTGGTGTAGCCCACCCAAGTCATGGATTGACTTTATTTTTAAGCTCTTGGCTCATCTAAGTCATGGATTGACTTTCTCCATACCATTCAACGCTTTTCTCGGATCATTTTAAGATATTAACCAAAAAATGGGGCGGGTCCAAAGCTTAAGTGGACTACAAAGTAGGGACTGAACGTCCACCGTTAAAAATAACATTCATAGAAGTTTTGAATTAAGCTGATGTTTGTGTTTTCTCTTCATTTATATCTTTTTGATATTATGAACATGTTGGATGTCAAATAAACATTATTGTGGGCCCAAGGAAGGAATCAATGGTGGAAATCATTATTCCACACTGTTTCGCATGGCATGGTACACTTGAGTTTTGGATTTTGGGATCAACCCACACCGTTCATCCATTTTTCGAGATAATTTTAGAGAATTATCCAAAAAATGAATCATATCCAAAGATTAAATGGACCACACTACAAATAAGGGGAATAGATTGGCTACTCCCCCTGACACCATCCAATGGCTGGTGGTTGGTGCTCTGTGAGCCCTACCATGATGTATGCGTTTAATCCATGTCGTCTATTTATTTTTAAAGATCATCTTACGGTATGAGACCAAAAATGAGATATATCCAAATCTTAAGTGGACCACATTCTAGGAAACAATGTTGAATGAGAGTCAACCATTAAAAAACATTTTGGGGCCATAAAAGTTTTGGATCAAACTGATTTTTGTTTTTCCCCTTCATCTGGCCCTGTATGACCTAATCAACATATTGGATGTCAAATAAACAATACAAAGGGGCCTTAGGAGGATTTTAATGATGATTTTAATGATGGATATATAATTATATATATATATATATATATATGGGAAAAGGTTCCATACGGTCGAACTTATGGGAACTTTTCATACGGTTGAGCTGTGTGGGCCCCACCATGATGGGTGTCGAACATCTACCCAATCAGTCAGATGCATCATTCCATGGTGGGCCTGGGGCTTAAAAATCAAGTCAATCCGTGACTTTTTTGGGCCACACCACATACAAAAGTTGAGAGGGGTTACCCTCCATTAAAATATTCATAATCATTTGTTGGGACCACTAAGATGTGGTTCACAAATCCAGCCCATCCATTATGTGTGTCCCACTTGGATGAGGAGTCAGACCAAGTTTCATATGCATAAAAATTTCAGGTGGGCCCCACCAAGTGATTTTATATGTTTTAGGCATTTTTTCACATGATTTTATATGGTATGGCCCACCTAAGTTCCATATACGGCTGATTTTTGGGATATCCCATAATTTAAAGGGGGCCCATCAAATGCATGATGTTGATGGTCGACATGCATCAAAGTGGGGTCCACACAGCTCGACCTCGTGGGAAGTTCCCATGAGCTCGACCGTACATAAACTTTTCCCTATATACCCGACCCCACGCAACCCTAGCCCCCTTTCCCTTTCTTCTCTTTCTTTACCTGCCGCATGCCCGCCCGACGCCTGACCACCAGAAATCCCTCCTCTCTCTCTCAGTCTCTCTCGCACCCTCTCCCTCCTCTCTCTCTCTCTCTCTCTATCTCTCTTCCTCTCTCTGATCTCTCCACCCTACCGTTGCCGCACGCCCTACCCACGTACGCCCTCTCTCTGTCTCTGAAGCTCGATGAGGTATCTCTCCCTCTCTCTCTCTCTCTCTCAATCTCAATACCGATTTAGGGATTTGGAGATTTAACAATCTGTGGATTTGGGGATGACTTTTACCTACGAAATATTTCGTAGGTACAAGTCTCATCCACGTTTTTTACCTATGAAACATTTCGTAGGTAAAAGTCTCATCCACGTTTTTTTACCTACGAATAGTTTCGTGGGTAAAACTCTTCTTAAGGTAAAAATTATATCATTATTCTCGACAAACATTTTCGTCAGTAAAAGTATTGTGAAATATTTTTACCTACGAAACGATTCATCAGTGAAACTCGGGAAAAATTATATCATTATTCCCAATGAACGTTTTCGTCGGTAAAAGTTGTTATTTTTCTTTTTACCGATGAAACGTTTCATCAGTAAAACTCACCGCGTATATTTTCCACTTCAAAAATGTAACACTTTTAACAACGAAAACTTTCGTTGGTAAAAGTTGTTATTTTGCTATTTACCGATGAAACATTTCGTCGGTAAAACTCACCGCGTAAATTTTCTTAGTAAAAAATGTAACATTTTTAGCAACGAAAATGTTCGTCGGTAAAAATATTATTCCTGACGGTTTTGGTTCGTTGGTAAAAGTCAGGGCAAAAATTTTCTACCTTAAATATACAACACTTTTATTAACGAAAATTGTCGTCGGTAAAAGTGTTTCTCTGATTTTTACTGACGAAAATATTCGTCGGTAAAGCTCTCAATGGAAAATTTTCTTTCTTTAAAATATAAAACTTTTACCGACGAAAAGTTTTGTCGGTAAAAATAATATTGCCGACGATTTTGGTTCATTGGTAAAAGTCAAGGAGAAAATTTTCCAACTTCAATAGACAACACTTTTACCGACGAAAATGTTTGTCGGTAGAAGTGGTTCTCTGCTTTTTGCCAACGAAAATATTCGTTGGTAAAACTTTCTGTGGTAGTAAAAATTGTAACACTTTTAGCGATGAAGATTTTCATTGGTAAAAATATTATTCCCAACGGTTTTAGTTCGTTGGTAAAAGTCAGGGCAAAAATTTTCTAACTTAAATATACAACACTTTTACCAATGAAAATTGTCGTCGGTAAAAGAGGTTCTCTGATTTTTACCGACGAAAATATTCATTGGTAAAACTCTCACTGGAAAATTTTCTATATTAAAAATATAACACTTTTACCGATGCAAAGTTTCATTGGTAAAAATAATATTGCCGACGGTTTTGGTTCGTTGGTAAAAGTCAGGGCGAAAATTTTCTAAGTTACATATACAACACTTTTATCAACGAAAATGTTCATTGGTAAAAGTGGTTCTCTACTTTTTACTGACAAAAATATTCATCGGTAAAACTCTCAGTGGAAAATTTTCTTTCTGAAAAATATAACACTTTTATTGACGAACATTTTCGTCGATAAAAATATTATTCTCGACGGTTTTGGTTCGTCTATGAAACTCAGCATGGAAATTTTGTAACTTAAAAATACAACACTTTTACCGACGAAACTTTTCGTTGGTATAAATAATATTCCCGATGATTTTGGTTCGTCAGTAAAAGTCAGGGCGTAAATTTTCTAACTTTAAAATACAAAACTTACCGACGAAACTTTTTGTCGGTATAAGTAATATTCCCGAAGGTTTTGGTTCGTCGGTAAAAGTTAGGGCGAAAATTTTCTAACTTAAATATACAACACTTTTATCGACAAAAATTTTCATCAGTAAAAGTGTTATTCCCGACGGTTTTTCTTCGTCGCTAAAACTCAACGTGAAAATTTTATAACATAAAAATACAACACTTTTACCGACGAAAATTTTTGTCGGTAAAAGTGGTTTTCTACTTTTTCCGGGAAATTTTCAAAATAGCGCGAAAATTTTCTATCGTAAAAATATAACACTTTTACCGATGAAAAGTTTCGTCGGTAAAAGTATTATTCCTGACGAAAAAATTTTTGTCGGTAAAAGTGTTATTCTATCGATGAAAAAAAATTTTGTCGGTAAAACTATACTTTTACCGACAAAATTTTTTTCATCGATAAAAACACTATTTCTTGTAGTGACTGTACTTAGGGGGAGAGGTTCAATATGATCTCATTAATCAATTTCTCATTTCCTGTCATGATACTCGGATGATCCTCCTTCGATCAGCATCTACTATATGAATACTACTAAGGAAATCACTCCTTTGATGCTGAGCGACCTTCTAAGTCTTAAAGTCACTCAAATTCCCCCAATTGATCGTCCATTAAACCATCTCGGTGTTTGGGGTGAAGTGACTCGAGCCCTGTGTGATGGCTCGACGATTCATAGGAACAAGAGAAACTTCCTCTCTTCCACGTATCTAGACTTCACCTTCGAAGTACTTCATAATATCTTAAGTATAAATGCTTATCTGTGCGAAGTGTCTGGAGATATGCTCTCTCCCTTTGTTCTCAATATTCTATATGATATCCATCAAGGAATTAAAGTTTGCCTACCCGCTCTCATCCTAAAATAACTTGTAACACCCTTAACATTTCAATATCTGAGTATTGAAAGTTCACGAGTGTTAAATTTGACTTAATATGTATAGGTGTACGATACCAGTCTAACTATCCTAACCTTACATCCAATCCCTAACATGAATCTGACTATTTAGAATAGGCTCCATTCACAGATCTAGTCATCTAACCATTGATAATGTGGTTTGATATACGTACCTCTCCTTGACTAAATCAACGAATGACCCCTCATCCATAATGATTTAGACATAAGTTTTTTATTATTATTATTATAAGAATTACTTTGAAACGTGCCTACAACCATATAAAACCCTTAGATTTCACAAAACTCTTAGATCAACAATAATTACGAAAATGCCATTAACCTAGTCCCGTGAATTCTAGATCACATGGTTCCCATGATCCGTTTAATGTGAAATCTTACACTGAGTCCATGTATCATAAATTAGCCACACACGTTGAATTTTATCCCTTAGATCATTGTCAAAGTAGCCCAATTAACAAATCATCCTATAACCGTTGATCTTGGTGTCCATCAAGTGAAGAAACCGCATAATTAAATAATTAAATAGCGCACATACACTGGAGGTGCACCGAACTAGTCATTGGGTCAAACTAGGCTTGACCCGATGAAATCCCGAAAACAGTGGAATTCTCCTCTCCATCCGCAACGAACGGACAACGTCCGTTTAAAGGATGTTGTGGGCCCACCATCTTGGACCACCTTCTTGATCCAAACCGTCCATCACGTCGGGAAGGTCGGCCCGATTAAAAATATATCACCCATGTTCATCCATGCACACATACGTGCCTACAGTAACAGATGCAAATGGCCTAGACGCCCGCACCAGACGAATGGACAACATCCGTTTGGGGCATGCTATGGCCCACCACGACCATCCAACTACATAATCTGAATTGTCCATCTTGTCCTGGAGGAGAATCCGATCAGATCCTGAAGCTTTCAAGACATCTGTTCAACTACACGTCGGTAACGAAATCCTATCGCAAAAACGCCAAGAACCCAACGCTGCCCGACTCGTTCCGCATAGCAAACCCACAACAAATTCTTTAAGACTGATCTGGATCGTCCAAATGGAGGAAGTGGGACTTCTAAGCCCTTGCCCAACGCCAAAAAGAAAGGGGAAATAATCCAGAAAGATCGGCCTCTGCCGATCTCTAGCACGAACACAACGCACTTCGCAGGAGCCTGTACGCAATAACCAGTCGGACGATCAGACGTCCAATCTGGTGAGCCAATCTTCACCTACGGATCAATCCAAACCGACCATGATCTTCATCTCCACGATCGCACTGCTGTAATGAGATCCACCATGAAAACAGGACCACCTCTCTCATTTAAAGAATAACAATATGGACTGTTGGAAGCGACTCGTTCTGAAATCCAGAACATCCAGGACGTGCACCAACCAAATCTACAATGATTTGATGAAGAAGGAAGAAGAAAATTCAAGCACACGCATCGATTTTCCTGGCTTGCAAATAGAGGTGTGCATAAAGGGGATACCCCGGTTTTCCTGCTGCGCAAGAGGACCTGCGTAAGAGGAAACCTGGAAGCGTCTGGTAGGTTTCGCAGTTATAAATATCAGCCATCCGACGGTTTGAGAGGACGAAGAAAGAGAAAACAAGAAGGAGAAAAAGAGGAGAAAGAAGAGAAAACAAGAAAAGAGGAGGAATAAAAGGGAAGAGAAGCCGTGGATACAGGTATGCCACAACCACACTCCTCGTAATTTTCTGTTCTCCTTTCCCTTCCAATGCCTCAACCTAGAAACCGATCTAAGGAGGTAGTTCGAATCAAACCTAACTGTGTAACTTCTTAATGATAAATTCAAAGTCTAACCCTTCGACACAACCACGTTCAAGGAAGAGACAAAACACTTAAGGTGAGGATTTTCCTCTGAAGCTCACGTTAATTTCATTTATTACGAATTATTCTATTCCCTCACAAGCGTTGAATCCTCTTTTCTATCACTAAGTCATCACCAACCGCTGTCTATTCCTGAGGAATGAGGGTTAGGATATGTTGGTAACTGTGTATAACCTGTTTGAGCTTAGGTGAGGGTCTTATTCCTTTAAGCTTACTTAGATTTAAGTTGATATGCTTTATATTACCTATTACATGATATGTCTTCATGTTACTAAGACTTCCTTTCTGCGATTGTTAAATCTACCATCAACACTTACTTACCCTTTTGGGAATCTTGATTCAGTTTACATTTTCTATCAATGTAAGTGATGTGTTTAAGGTATCACAATGTAACGCCCCAGTTTTTGGAACCCGAGTATATGACTCGTTCTCCAAAAACCCAAGTGTTAGCCTTTAAAATTTAGTGTAAATTTGAACCGCTTATCACTAATTAGAGTTAGCGGCAAACATAGCTAGAGTAAACTATGCATTGTATAAAAACATCCCAACCAAAATAAAAATCCAAATGAAGCGCCCATACAGGACTTATACAATCCTCGAATAGCAAAGTTCATTAATTTTAAAAAACAGAAATCTATCGTCTAATGATGGAGCTCAATATGGGCCGCAGGGACCCCATCTAGCTCTTCAGCTACCTGATATGCTCTAGCAACCTAGTGAACAGTGTTGGCTCGCTCTACACCTGCATCAACTAATATGGTTTAATAGCGTCAATGACAATCACAGTGAGGAGTACCCTCTAAGATTGCATACTTATAATTCATAATCCGGCATAAATCACAATATATGAGAAAAGACATTAAATAATGCAATTTAAAATTATGATCATATATCCAGAAATAAGCTAGTTAACATAATTTCATCATTAACAAAATATAATAAAAATCACAATACAAGTGGATGTGTCTAGATAGTCAAATAATCAATCATTCAAACTCCGCAAAATGGCTAGAAAATCAAGCTTTAAACCTCTACTTCACCCGAAAATTATATCCTACGTGAACACCGTAAGATGGCTAGGAAATCGCTAAGTGAACACCCGCTTCACCCGTAAATCACAATACGATTAAACACCACAAGATGATGAGAAAACAACATACAAACATCTACTTTACATGGAAATCATATCATACGTGAACACTGCAAGATGGCTAGGAAATCGCTAAGCGAACACACACTCCACCCGAAAATCACAATACGGCTGAACACCGCAAGATGAAGAGATAAGCAACATACAAACTCTAGACCACCCGAAAATTATATCATACGTGAACACCGCAAGATGGCTAGGAAATTGCTAAGCGAACACCCGCTCCACCCGAAAATCATAATACGACTGAATACCGTAAGATGACTAGAAAACCTACATACAAAACTCTACTCCACAAGAAATTATACCGTATGTAAACACCGCATGATAGCTAGAAAATCGATAAGAGAACTTCTGCTCCACCCAAAAATTACCATACGATTGAACACCACAAGATGAAGAGAGAATCAACTAACCACAAAAGGGCACCAATGTTCCATCAAGGCCATAAAGGGCGAATAAATAATCCAAGCCACATAGGGCAAATATGCGGTCCAAGTCATGTAAGGCAAAGTGTGATCTAAGCCATGTAATACAGATGTGTGATCCAAGTCGTGTAAGTCAAATATGGACCGTAAGATGGTGAGTTCATGATAGGTTTCATTCATTACATCACTCAATCACAAATGATAAACATATAGTTAATTAACAATGTACAACTAAAGATAACATGTTATCATCAATCATCTATGCTTGTTATAATTAAAGAGATATGTTCATTATCTAACACAGTAATCAGGTGCGCAACATATTAACATATTCACATAATAAGTTAAGTAACTCAATCAAGTAACTTAGGAGATACTAAATGGGAGGGATTAAGGCATCATTTATGATTGGATTAATGAACTTAAGTAGGAAGCTCAAAGGGTGAGTCCTCATCTTAGAACGTAGATTTATTTCTTACTTGGTTGAGGATCATTAAAGGACTCAAAACACTCAATGAACCTAAAATATCACATGTCAATGGTTAGGCTAAATAGATTTGAATGCGCCTAAATAATTAAGGTTCCTAATGTGTATCTGAGTTATATTCAAATTAGCACAATCTAGATAAACTCAAGCATAATTTAAATCCAAGAAAATGTGTAGTATCAAATCTTAAATTAGCCACTAATTAGTTATAATGAACATTCTAAATGGAGTAGGGTTTGCTTACAAAAAATTCAAGTCAACTTGGATCTAGCCCGGCTCAAAATGATCTATTCTTCTCAACGAAAATGATCTGTACCAATATTATTCACATACTTGCAACTAAGAAATTGAATAAATATTTAATTGCATTGAACCAGGATTAATCATTATAAGAAGCTAAGTTGATTCACCTCAACCTGGGTCAACCCATTTGGGTTAGGCGAGCTTCAATCGAGTAGACTCATCCGGCCCACTCTCTTCCTCCTCACCCCTCTTTCCTTCCTAGAACCCGGCTGGCCTAGGCCTACCTCGACCTTGTCCAACTCAGTTTCAACCGAGTTGACTCAGTTTTGATCGGACAGCAGCCCCAAGTTCCCTCTCTTTCTCTCTCTCTCTCTCTCTCTCTCTCTCTCTCTCTTTTTCTTCCTCTTTCTCTTTCTTATCCTTCTCTTCTTACTCTCTCTTCCCTTTCTCTTTGCTGGAAGCCTGGAATGTCCAGCAATGGGTCTAGACTAAACCTAAACCAACTCCACTAAGCTGACTTGGCAGTAAGTTAGCTCACGACTCACACACACTCTCCCTCTCTCACTCTCTTACGTTAGATCGGCCTGGCATGTTGGGCAGCGACTTGGCCCAAACTCAGTTACTGAGTCGGCCTAGCCAAATGCAGCAACAATGACACCCTTTTGGCTGATGTAGACCCAGTCGAAATTTGACTCGGTTTGCCTAGCAACCCGACTCACAACCCCTTCTCTTCTCTTTCTCTCACTCTCTCTTCCTCTCTGAGCCTTATTTACAGCAAAAAAGGGCCTAAACTCAGCCCAGACTCGGTCCAAGTCCTAATGCAGCAGTAAGTTGACAACAGATCTCTCTCTCTCTCTCTATCATTCTCTTTCTTTTACCTTCCTTCTGTTAAAAGTCCAGCGACCTCTGGACTTAGATGCACTTGTCCGGACATGCTCGAACTCGCCCCATCTCGACTTGGTACAACTTCTCTTCAACGAGGATGATAATGGCAGATTTCTGATCTGATAATGGTAGATTTCTGATCTATGTCTGTTTCTTTGAAATGAGAGCATTGAACGACTCAGATTGATGTCGTTAAGCTTGAGGAAGTGAGAAATCATAGCTCCATTGAGGTTTGCTCGATGGGTTCGAACGAAGGAGGGAAAACGGTCGTTTTCTAGGGTTTTTGAAGGAAATGGAGGAGGCAATGGAGTGATGCTCGATCCTCCCTCTTTTAAGACTCTTCCTAGCTCTTTAGAGCCACTGGATGAAGGATGGATAGCCCAGATTTATTCTATGGCAGGGAGGCAGACGAAAATAGCGGGTGTAGCAAAAATTGACCATGGTTTTGCCCAAAAACCTAAACCGCATGAAGAGAATGGATGACTAGGATGGATTTACTCCAACGGTTGGGATGCAGAGATTCAGAATCACATGGATCGCCAGCATAGCAAGGAATAGGTTTCCATTTTTAGAAATTTCCACACGCATAACTCTTCTTGTGCCAGCATTCATGTGCATGTACGTGTGCATGAACTTGCACGAGTGACATGGTTTTGGTCGTCCTCACATCTCATGCATGATGGACAGTTCTGATCATTGATGTGGTCAATGATGGTGGGCCACATTTGAGCCAAATGGACACCGTCCGTCTAAAGATTCCCGCAGGTGGGAAAAATGGAAGAAAGGGAGACCTGTAAATGTTATCTTATCTAGCTCCTAGGTTTGTCAAAATTTGTAGTGCCAAAACTTCTTGGAATTTGTATCTTATTTAGCTATCATTGTAAGATCAACTTCATGTTATCCTAGCCAATCTTGTCTACATTCAAGTACAAGATCAAGAAGTTCAAGTACAAGATCAAGAGGTTCAAGAAAAACATCAAGAAGTTCAAGTACTAGATCAAGTCTTCAAGCTTCAACCACATAAAGAGAATGATATGTGATGATTCAATCTCACAAATGAGGTTTGTTTGACCCAAGATTGACCTTAGGATAGGTCATACAATTTTCATTAATATCATTTGATAATTTTATGGGTCATTCTTCGACTAGTCCTAGTCATGGTTGGACTAGTCCAGACATAGCTCGACCAGTCTAAGAATTTTCTTGACCAGTCTAAGGTTGTTGTGAATTTTTCAAAAATTTCTGTTGGACTCTCGACCAGTCATGGACACTGCTCGACCAGTCGAGTGAGCAGTGCTCGACTCAAAGTCCAGTAAGGTTTTCTAGTCTCACTCGACCAGTCGAGTGCATTGCTCGACCAGTCGAGTAGGCCACTCGACCAGTTGATTAAGCCATTTGACCAGTCGAGTAACGATCTTATCTTATCGCACCAGAAATTTTGAAATGTTGTTGGTCCTTCGACCAGTCGAACTGACCACTAGGCCAGTCCAGCGAACAATATTTTTGCTTATAAATTGAGGACGTTTTTCAGAGTTTCATAACTCATTCCAAAAGATATTAAAGTCACAACTCTAAGAACTCAGTCCCAATTATTGTGAAGCTATTGTGAGGTATTTATAAATTATTTTAATAGCTTTTTTAGTTATTCAATTCTTTAATCTCTTGATTTCATTCTATTTGATATTAAAGGGGATTTTTGAATTTAACCATTTGTGAGATCCAAGAAGTTGAATCTAAAGTAGCCTAAGGTTGGATTTAATTTAAAATTCACTTAGGCCTAGAACCTTATCATTTGAGAGATTGAATATTAAACATTGAACATTCTACGTCTCCAAAGAAGCGGTTCTATCGGGCTACAACGAGGTACTTTCTTCAGATAAGTATAATTTCAATTTTCTGTATTTGGTTTGTAAGATTGCCAGAAAATCTTTCATTTTTTGTTTTGATTGAGATAGCCAGAAACTCTTAATGAGTGGGGTTTTTAATTGTGGTAGCCCTTTGAAAACACAATTGTAAAGGTTTTGGGTGAACCTTGGAAAACCTATTTCATAGTGAAAGCCAATATCTCGTGGGTGAGGATATTGGGAGTGGAGTAGTTGTGTGGCTATTTTCTAACAGTTGGTGTACACACAAGCAAACCACTATAATTGCTAGAGTTGTGGTGAATGTTTATTATTGTACATTTGTGGTGAATGATTGTAATTTATTTTCTGCACATGTGATGAATGTTGTAATTGCAGTAGATATTTATTTATGTTTTATTCTTTATTCCTCTGTATTGGTTTGGGACTTTGATACACAGACCGTTCTAGAAATCAGGTTGTCCTACCATAAGCCTTTGGTTTTTGGTGTAAGGTTGTTCTTATAACAACATCTGTATCAACCTCTCAATACTTATGCATTTGAGGTTGGTATTTATTTCTGCTATTTGGAATTGATAAGTGTTATCTTTTTCTATTTCTTTCTTAATTCTGCATTTAAATTTTAATTTGGTATAGTCTTATTCAACCCCCCCCCCCCCCTCTAGGACTCTAAGCTCGGCCTTTCAAGTGGTATCAAAGCATAATAGCTCATTTATTTGAATTTATTTCCTGAGCTAACCGATCTAAGCTTATATCATGTCAAATTTTAATAGCCTTTCAATTACTAGGCCACCACCATTTGATTGCTCCAATTATGCCTATTGGAAAGCCTAGATGAGAACTTTTTTACGGTCTATCGATGAAAATGTGTGGCAATCCACAGTGACTAGGTAGAACCCACCTACCATTGAAGTTCTAGGCATTGATGGTATTGAAACTCTTAAGGTTGCACCTTATAATACTTGGACCACTCTTCAGAAAAATGAGGGCAGTGCCAATGCCAAGGCTTTAAATGCAATTACTTGTGCACTATCACCAGATGAATTCAAAAGGATTATATCTTGTGATACTGTAAAACAAACCGGGGATATCTTAGAAATGACACACGAGGGTACAACTACGGTCAAGAAATCTAAACTTCAAATCTGAGAAGTGATTCAACTTATGATGAAAATATGAGAAGTGATTCTGAAAATGATGAAGATTTACAAGATGCCTACAATGCCCTATACAG
The DNA here is from genome assembly GCA_030180095.1 of Magnolia changhungtana. NCBI lineage: Eukaryota > Viridiplantae > Streptophyta > Magnoliopsida > Magnoliales > Magnoliaceae > Magnolia > Magnolia changhungtana. Next base: position 2,520,616 of record JASAUF010000431.1, on the reverse strand, counting down.
GGAGAGTTGCAAGATAGTAGTAAAATTAAAACTTCAAAAAGAAAAGTTTTTAAAGCTAAAAGAAAATTTTGATACTCTAGTTTTAGAAAAATCGCATCTATCTGATTGTTTTCAAAAAACTAAGTGCGATTTAGATTTCAAAATATCTTAAATTGAAAATCTAAAATCAGAGAATGATAATCTAAAATTAGAAGTCTCTTCTCTCTTGAGTTTGAAGGATACTTAGAGGTATGCCCAGGGTGATCCTAAACTAGAAAAACTACTAACCGGATTAAGGAAATGTGGCAATAAATCTGGTCTGGGATATGATAAGAATACACCTCTTAAAAGTAAGCCTACTCCTCCTAAGTTTATTAAAGGGGAATCCTCTAACTTAAAAGGGAAAAGTCTAAATCAAAATAGTTTTAAAAATCCTAAAATTTTTCAGGCTATGAAACCTAAAAGTAACCATATCATATATAGAAATCAGAATCCTAAAACTTTGAGAAGTTCTGTAGCGATCACGGGATATCGCATGAATTTTCTGCTCCTAAGACACGTCAACAGAATGGGGTTGTTGAAAGAAAAAATCGTGTACTTCAAGAGATAGCTAATGCTATGTTAAATAGCATGAAACTTCTTAAAAATCTTTAGGCTGAAGCTGTGAACACTGCTTATTATATTATTAATCGTGTATATACTAGAAAATCAAATAATAAGACTTCATATGAACTCTGGTTCAATAAGAAGCCAACAGTCAAATATTTTTGAGTTTTTGATAGTAAATGCTATATTCTATGTGATCGGAAAATTTTGGAAAAATTCGACACTAAAAGTGACGAAGGTATTTTCCTAAGATATGCTCTAAATAGTCAACCGTATTTCTCAATAAGAGGACCAGTGTAATTCAGGAATCCATTAATGTTGTCATAGATGATCATCTGAATACATCTACCTCTAGTTCAGAAGATGATGAAGTCTCATTATTTGATAAATTAGACTCTTCATCTAGTCAAAATAATGACACTGAACTACGATCAATTAAAGACTATCCAACTGATCAAATATTGGGAATCCTCTCACTAGCGTGTGCACTCGTAAACAACTTGAAAACATATGTAACTATGCGTGCTTCACTTCCCAGATTGAGCTGGCCAATGTAAAAGAAACACTTGCTGATGAAAACTGGATTATAGCTATGCACGACGAACTTAATCAATTTGTACGAAATGATGTATGACATTTATTTCCTAGACCTAATGATAAACATATAATTAGAACTAAGTGGATCTTTAAAAATAAGTCTGATAAATTAGGTAACATTATAAGAAATAAGACGAGTCTGGTTGTACAACAGTACACTCAAATAGAAGGCATCGATTATGATGAAACCTTTACCCCAGTAGCTTATCTTGAATCTATCAGACTATTCATATCTATGGCTTGTTACAAAAATTTTAAAATCTATCAAATGGATGTTAAGAGTGCATTCTTGAATGGTGATCTGCATGAGGAAGTATATGTAGAACAACCTAAGGGTTTTGAAGACCTTAAACATACTAACCATGTTTATCACCTGAAAAAGGCACTCTATGGTTTAAAACAAGCTCCCAGGGCATGGTATGAAAAGTTGACTAAGTTTCTACTAAGTCATAACTTTGTAACGGGGAGTGTTGTAAGACACTGTTTGTAGAGAAATACAATGATCACATTCTAATAGTGCAGATATATGTTGATGACATTATCTATTGATCTACTTATGCTAATATGTCTGTTGAGTTTGCATATTTAATGAAGTCCAAGTTTGAAATGAGCATGGTAGGATAATTGAACTATTTTTTAGGTCTACAAGTGAAATAGCTTGTTGATGGGATATTTATCTCTTAAACCAAGTATGCTCTAAACTTGGTGAAAAAATATGGATTTGAGAGCAGTAAGAACTTCGATACTCCTATGAGTATAACACTTAAACTCTCTAAGGATTCAACAGGTAAAAGTGTAGATCCTAAGTTGTATCGCAGCACGATGCGTAGTTTATTATATTTAATTGCTAGTCGAGCTGATATTGCATTCAGCATAGGAATTTGTGCTAGATATCAATCGGACCCTAAAGAGTCTGACCTGATTGCTGTAAAGCGCATTTTAAGATATGTTGCAAGTTTGGCCAAAACTTGGTCTTTGGTATCCTCATGATACTAATGTTCAATTAGCCGATTAGTCGGATGCTGATTAGGCTGGTAATATTGATGACCGCAAGTCTACCAACGGTGGATGTTTTTATATTGGGAACTGCCTAGTTTCTTGGCATAGTAAGAAACAGAGTTTTGTATCTCTTTCCATAGCTGAGGATGAGTATATTGTACCCGGTAATGCTTGTACCCAACTTGTGTGGATGAAGAGAATGTTAAGTGATTACGGATTTGTGCAAGATACTATGGTTTTTTATTGTGACAATTCTAGCGCAATTTACATTTATAAAATCCAATTTAGCATTCATGAATTAAGCATATTGACATTAGATATCATTATATTCGTGAATTGGTAGAAGACAAGATTATTTCTGTGAATTATATTCAAACTGAAAATCAACTTGCAGACATATTTATAAAATCGCTTGACAGAAACAGGTTTGCTAAGTTGAAATTGGATATGGGTATGTGCAATATGAACTGAAATGTTTGTGTTTATTTGTAATATATTGCATGTTTTTATTTTATTTATTTTTATAAATTTTAAATTTTAAAAATAGTGAAAATTGCTGACTTTTTGTGGTGCACGACCAGTCGAGTACACACTCAACCAGTCAAGTATGTACTCGACTAGTCGACTCGCTTGGGTTTGGGGGTTTTTATTGCCTAAAAAACATTCTTTTTTCATTTGCTTCATCTTCCCCAACTAACCCTGCCACGACTAGTCGAACCCACCTTCGATTCCTCCTGCATTTTTTTCAATTTCCTTGTAGATTTGAGTTCTTTGCTCTTCCATTTCCTTATTTTTACTGTTTATTTTAAGGTTTATAGTGGTTTGTTGGGTTTTCTAGTTAAAAATCTGATTTTCTTAAAACCCTTTTTCCTTTCTTATATTGCTTGTATTCCTTGTATTTCTTGTTGCAATGGAAAGTAGAAATAAGAAGAAAAATTCTCGTGGTCCTTCTTCTTCTCGTTCTGCTCCAATTACGGTGTCTCATCTTCAGTCACCTGAAGAAGATCCTGAGTATATGCGGGATATTCGATCATACACCGTGATTGTTGAACGGACAATCAACTCTGATCATTTAGCACCTTTTGGCATTGTTCCTCTCCTTCAAACTGTACGATGGGATAACATTTTAAATTGGGGCGGTCTAGCATACCGTTCCATTGCACAGGCCATGTATGCTTGCATAATTGACTTCTCTTATAAGAATCTAGCGTTTACAATTACCACAAGAAAAGGTCCTATTGATGTGGACCGTCATTTAATATCTGGATTGATGGATCTTCTCGTTAATGATGACGGTATTCCCATTTATACTCTTGTAACAAAACCTTTTGAGTCTGAGAAAAGATTGCTCACTAGAGTGTTATGCAACATGAATGCGGAATGGAGTTCCGGGAATGCGCTCAATTCCAAATTTATGTTAGCCAGATACAGGGTTCTCCATCGTATATTCATTTCTAATGTCTATCCTAGGTCTGGTAACAAGACTGAGCTCACTACTTTCATGCATCCTTCACTCTATTGTTACTGGTGTCTCTGTATGTCTTCCATCTCTTATCTGTTACATCATGATTCATTTTCATCGCCATCCAGGTCATAGTGATATTCCATTTGCCTATCTTATGACTATCTTAGCCACCCATAGTCGTGTGGCTATACCTGTTGAAGAAGCTCCCATTAACCATCTTCCCTTTCAACAACTCGAACATAAATAAGATGAATTTGAGGTTGGCTCTAGGCCAAGTTGATGTGGGTGCTGGAGGATCAGCTGAAGCAACTGAAGAGGAGGATGCTTTGCCTCAGATGATGTCAATATGGATGAGATTGAATCAGACTCTGCGGCTAATCCTGATTTTCAGCCTTCTAACTTTGATGAGCCTTTGCGATCGCTTGAGGAGAAGGTAGAGGGTATCACGTGTCCCAAGAAACTCAATTTAAATATATGCGTAAATATCTTAGGTGCATTAACAAGGGACTACATCAAATAGATCCTTCTATACCTACTCCTTCCTCTAATTCAGATTAGTGTTGAATATTTTATTTGTAATAACTTTTATACTTGGATTTCTCTTAACTCTATATGTTTAGACTTGTTTTCTTGTTATTGTGGACATGTTTTAATGGTTATCTTGACAATGTTTATATTATCTTGAACTTACTTCTTACTCTCATTACACATTGCACTTATTCTACTCTTATATTTCCATCATTTATATGTTCTTTCCTTTGTCATATTGTGACAAAAGGGGGGAGAATTTGTGTTGGTATGTCTATTTAATGATTTTAGATTCTATGGAGTGGAAGATGTGGAGAAGTGGGGTTTTTTTTTTTGGATCTGTATTTGTTCACATACAGGTACTGCAAATTTCTTCTCTTCTCTTAGATTCTATGGAGTTAATGTATTAAGGGGGAGTATTGGTTTGCTGATTTTTGCTAACCAGATTTTAACTAGTGCTTGATTCGTGCTTGATTCTTTATTGATCTAACTGGTGCATGATTCTTTATTGATCCAACTGGTGCATGATTCCTTGGTCTTGGTTTGTTTTGTCACGAATTTGGCAAAGGGGGAGATTGTAAATGCTATCTTATCTAGCTCTTAGGTTTGTCAAATTTTGTGGTGCCAAAACCTCTTGGAATCTGTATCTTGTTTAGCTGTCATCGTAAGATCAACTTCATGTCATCCTAGCCAATCTTGTCTACATTCAAGTACAAGATCAAGAAGTTCAAGTACTAGATCAAGTCTTCAAGCTTTAACTACTTCAAGAGAATGGTATGTGATGATTCAATCTCACAAATAAGGTTTGTTTGACCCTAGATTGACCTTAGGATAGGTCATACAATTTGTATTTATATCATAGGTCATTTGATAATTTTATAGGTCATTCTTCGACTAGTCCTAGTCATGGTTCGACTAGTCCAGACACTAGCTCGACCAATCTAAGAATTTTCTCAACCAGTCTAAGGTTGTTGTGGATTTTTTAGAAATTTCTGTTGCACTCTCAACCACTCGTGGACACTGCTCGACCAGTCGAGTGAATAGTGCTCGACCAGTCGTGTAGTGCTCGACTCAAAGTCCAGCAAGGTTTTTTGGTCCCACTCGACCAGTTGAGTACATTGCTCGACCAGTTGAGTGCATTGCTCGACCAGTCGAGCAGGCCACTCGACCAGTCATTCAGTGCTCGACTCAAAGTACAACAAGGTTTTCTGGTCCCACTCGACTAGTCGAGCAGGCCACTCGACCAGTCGATTAAGTCATTCGACCAATCGAGTAACGATCTTATCTTATCCCGCCAAAATTTTTAAAATGCTCTTAGTCCTTCGACCAGTCGAACTGACCACTAGGCTAGTCCAGTGAACAATATTTTTGCTTATAAATTGAGGATGATTTTCAGAGTTTCATAACTCATTCCAAAAGATATTAAAGTCACAACTCTGAGAACTCAGTCCCAATTATTGTGATGCTATTGTGTGGTATTTATAAATTATTTTAATAGCTTTTTTGGTTATTCAATTCTTTGATCTCTTGATTTCATTCTATTTGATATCAAAGGGGATTTTCGAATTTAACCCTTTATGAGATCCAATAAGTTGAATCCAAAGTAGCCAAAGGTTGGATTTAATATAAAATTCATTTAGACATAGAACCCTATCATTTGAGAGATTGAACGTTAAATATTGAACATTCTACGTCTCCAAAGAAGCGGTTCTACCAGGCTACAACGAAGTACTTTCTTCAGATAAGTATAATTTCAATTTTTTGTATTTGGTTTGTAAGATTGTCAGAAAATCTTTCATTTTTAGTTTTGACTGAGATAGCCAGAAAATCTCAGTGAGTAGGGTTTTTAATTGTGGTAGCCCTTTTAAAACACAATTGTGAAGGTTTTGGGTGAACCTTGGAAAACCTATTTCATAGTGAAAGCCAATATCCCGTGGGTAAGGATATTAGGAGTGGAGTAGTTGTGTGGCTATTTTCTAATAGTTGGTGTACACACAAGTGAACCACTATAATTGCTGGAGTTGTGGTGAATGTTTATTATTGTGCATTTGTGGTGAATGATTGTAATTTATTTTCTGCACATGTGGTGAATGTTGTAATAGTAGTAGATATTTATTTATGTTTTATTCTTTATTCCTTTGTATTGGTTTGGGACTTTGATACACAGACCGTTCTAGAAATCAGGTTGTCCTACCATAAGCCTTTGGTTTTTGGTGTAAGGTTGTCTTTAGAACAACATTTGTATCAACCTCTCAATACTTGTGCATTTGAGGTTAGTATTTATTTCTGCTATTTGGAATTGATAAGTGTTATCTTTTTCTATTTCTTTCTTAATTCTGCTTTTAAATTTTAATTTGGCATAGTCCTATTCAACCCCCCTTTAGGACTCTTAGCTTGGCCTTTTCAAAACCTCTCCTATTTTCAGAAACTGTCGGGTCAGACGGCTTGACCTGGTCTCCTGGATCCAGTGCGCTGCAAGTGCACGCACCCCATGTGCATGCGCACTCTAAAGTGGGGCCCACTGAGGTGTTTTTGACGAATCTGCCCCATCCTTCAAGTTATGTGGATCCTGTTAGGACATTCGGTCAAAGGTGGGGTAAATCCAAGGCTTAGGTGGACCATACTCGATCAATTCAAGTGATCCAATCGATTCTAGTCAATCCGACGGTCGGATTGTTCCAAATTTGAACATCAATGGTAAAAGTGTCTCAGGGAGCGATCATTAATATAGTAACCCCTTACTGGACCCAATGTTCATGATCTAACATTTTATGGGCCACGAAACATGGGTTTTTGTGTTTAGTTGATGTCTACGATCAATCCAACATTTGATATTATAGCCTGATGGTTAGATTCTCACAGAATTACTCCTCTACGGCCCTTTGTATTGTATTGTCTATCTGAAGTATATATAACTATATAATTTCTCATTTAATAGTTGAATTGTGTAATTTAAGTAATGGATTATCATGTGGCCCACGATTCTCGATTGGTGTATCTAATTGATGATTACCGATAATTTAACGGTCGGATCCCCTCCCAATATGAGGGTCAACATTCCTAAATATCCTTACACTAATATGGATAGACTCTAATGATTGCTTTCGCAATTTAGTGGTTACATTATGTAAGTAAGTGGGCGCTTCAATGCATCGATCAAAGTGATCGAAATCCTAAAAATAGGCTTGTACTTATGCTAAGTTAAGTTACACTATAACATTCGAGTAACGAAATGTACAGGGTGTTACACACAACTAGTGCATCAAATATTTATTTTGGATGTAATGCGTCATGGGTAGCAGCCCTCTTGGTCGGCACGTAATTCCGTGGGTTAGTTGGCGTGGTACACAATCGATGTAAGTAAATCGCCATGCATGTTACATCACTCCTCGGGATTGGATGTCACAAATAGTCACTCCATAAGCACATTGTATTACATAAATTCCCCAATCGCATCATTGTGTTGCCTTGAGATGCTCACATAAATCAATGTTAACGTGAGACACACCGACGAATATCTATAGTGTGAGAATGCGGGTTAAGCCAGATATCATAAACCATTTTTCACATTATGATAATGATCACTACGTATGATGAGCCGCACATAATTTGCTAGGCATACATTCATGTAGATTGTTAAAACATACTGATATCTCTCGTAGTGGTGGAGTACGCGACGTATCAAAACCCTTACATTTCTTTTATGAATCTCTTGAATTATTGTTAATCTTAAAGGATAACCATCACTATGAGTAGGGTGTTGACCCTCTTCAACCATACAGATAATGAATGTGACGTACAGATTGAAGACTTTAAGGACTACTTCTCTATGGAAGATTATAATGAAAGAATAAGAAGATAGTTTTATGAATTAGTTTTATACTTCCGCTGTGAACTCGATAAATGTAATAGACTCCCATTACGAGGGCCTTTGATTATTTACTGAATTCTTTTACTTTGATGAAATAATCAATAAAGTTAATTTTATTCTCGTAAATGTTACCTTCATGAAGGTATCTAGATGTGATCTGAATGGAAAAAAAATGAGGTGCGATTTTTAAGGCATCCAATTTATACATTATTAACACCCAATTTTTTTCTGGCACGAGTATAAACTTTGGCCATGAAAATTCGGGGCGTTACATAATTGATCCTTGTCATCAAAGGGATTCAATGTACAAGTATCCCATTTCCTAGTCTCATCTGCAAACTATCCAAACTCTTAGGATTACCGCCTACCCATGATGCCGTATATCCTACTATTTGTTTCACTCTGGAAACTCTGATCAGTCTTAAAGTGTTTGAAAATGTGTATGAGGCCGACCATGAGGACAGAAGTGGAGATGATGCACCAAATACGCCTATGGCAATTGCCTGAGATTCCTGTCACACTCCTCTTCCTGTTCTAAGTCTAGTCTCTATCAACACTGGTAGATTCCTCCACCAAAATGATCTCGTGTGTTAAATTCTTGAAGGTCAATCAAATATAAAAGCTCGCATCCGACAATGTGAAAATCGTCTTTCCAGGATTGAACTGCATCTTGACGCTCTTCAGCACATTAAAGAACACATCACGGAGCTGCTCCTTAATCACCACAATCATATCCCTCCTTATGAGGGTGGCCCTTCAAGATGACGTTCCATGAGATCGATGTTAATATGTTGATGCTTCATGATGATACTTTTTGGATGTTGTTGCCCTTAAGGGTTTGTTTTCTTTTTGGATGATGAGTATAGTACCCAAGCTTGGGGTAGTTATTTTGGTTAACTTTTGTGGATGAATGATGATATCTTACCCTTTGCCAATAACTGACAAAAAGGGGGAGAACATTTTATGCTCCCAAGTTTGCTATTGTTTTGTGTTTCTTAAATCTTAATGTTGGAACGTAGGGAGAGCATGAACTATGGGGGAGCTGCAAACAACTCAAGAATAGACTTAGTTGAATACTCCTTATGCATTGTGTTGTTTATAATAATCTAGGGTTTGTTAGTTTGTTTTTGTCATATAATTGACAAATGGAGAGATTGAAAGTGCCCTTGTTTGTCAATATGCGTGAGTGTTGAGTCTGTCAGTCCAAGTGATACCTTAGAAGAAGACATCAAGACTAAGCCTCAACAAAAGATGAAGGCCATGATCAACCTTAAAATGGTAATCCATAGCCTCATCATCCCACAATAAACCCTAGCAGGCATATGACCCCATATAATCCCAACTTACTCTATAAAAAGAATTAAAACATCTTCTAGTCAAGTTGGTGCTTAATGCACAGTGAGTATAAATGGAAGAAAGAAACAAAACTAAAAAATCATAAGTCCTGATCAAGTACGTTAAACTGCAATCGAGGGAATCTTAAATAACATCGAACATCGTTCAATAGTATCGAATGGATGCCCATTCTATCTAGCAATCAAATGAAGATATGCTAGAAACCTCAATAGCATCGATTGCTATTTGATATCATCGAAGTCCATGCTTCGATGACATCGAATGGCCCTCGATTACTTCGACTTTAAAGTTCTTCCTAAGAAACAGAAAATACTCAAGTGCTCCTCGATGACATCGAAGCTTCCTCAATGTTATCAAGAGTAAGTAATCGATAACATCGAAGTTTATTCGATACAATCGAAACTTACTCAGTTTTGTCCAGCAAGCTTTTCAAAGAAAATCTATTTTCTATGAGTTCATCGAAGACCATTTGATATCATCAAAATTCAAACTTCGATGGATCGAAGGACTCTTCGATAGAATTGAACTTGTGACAAAACTGTCGAGCAACCTTTTTGTTTTTTACAAAAGAAAATCTCGATGGAATCGAGCGCCCCTCGATGAATTGAAGTGCACATTGATATCATCGAAGGATACTCGATAAGAAATAGTCAGAATTTATCCTACACCCAAATAAAAATCTTATGTAGAGAGTCAATGTAATCGAAGATGGTTCGATGATATCAAAATTCAAATTTCGATAACATCAAACACCCTTCGATGGCATCGACGATTTCAAAATTCTGCCCATTTTTTGACCGTTGGGATTTTACTTTATAAATATACTAGTGTTGCTTTTGGTAAAATGAGCTAGAGTCTAAGAGAGTTCGAGCTTATTATTTCAAGATCTACATACCCTCTTACTCACTCTCTCTTTCCCATTAGAGTTCATCATTCAATCCTTTGCTCAAGCATTAACTCATCATCTTATATGCTTGGATTGAATTATGAACTCTAGCATTCATGGAGCTTCGAACTAAACTCATTATAGGTTTAACATATCTTGAATGCATAGCTCATGGGAACCTTCTCTATTGATTTAAATCTTATCTTTTAAATAGGGAAGATAAAAAAAACACACCATAAACCTCACAACCTCGGAGCATTCATCGACATATCAAGAAGTTTATAGTTCAAAGGGAGCTAAAGATTCATCATCATCATTAAAGATCTTCACATTGCGTAAGAACGAGACTTATCCACTTACTTGTAAGTATTCAGAGTCTACTATGTCTGAAGCCCCTTCCTTGTGTAGGATTAGGATTCAGAGTTTGAGTGTCAAAGTCACCAAATCCTAGTTGTAGCCCTTCGACGGGAGAATACGTTGTGTCCTTGTATAGGACATGTGTCCTTGTGTATGACGTGTTTGCCTTACGTAGGCATGGGATGCCTTGTGTAGGATCCCAAGTTGTGTGCTTGAGTAGGACTTGTAGCCTTGTATAGGCATTTAGGGGAACCTCGTGTAGGTTGTGAAGGTTCATGGTTAACCTAATTTAAAACCATTGGATAGTGAAATTTGGTACTCTAGGAGAGAGTGCATCCACCAGGAGTGGAGTAGGCAAGTTGTCGAACCACTAAACATGATTGTGTTTTAGATTGCTTTTAGTACATTTATCTAGTTATGCTTATGTTTATCATATGATCACAATGATGTATGATTTAGTTAATGTATAAGTGTTGATAGAAGTCACATCCCACACATAATATACACTATCCTTATAGGCTCTGTTTTTATATACAAATCTTGTATAAGCCTATGTGAATTGGACCCTCTATTGGCTTAGAAGCTATAAAGTTACTTTGCCTTCATTTTTTTTTAAGTTAGGCATAATTTGTTATTAATAAATAATAAGTTTGAAAAAGTCATATTCAGCCCCATCTAGGACATTTAGTCATATTTCATACTTTAGTACTAGTGGTTATACCGCAATTTCAATTTGGGATATAATCGAATATTTTGGATATTTGTGATATTTTGGATGATTTTCTTATATTATAATTGTATGAGTTGATTTGCTTGATACTTCATACACTGTCTTAAACAATATTATTCTCCCTGATATTCCTGCTTACTGATATTCATCACTTATCTTATCTACTTTGCCTTGATATTTATGTCTTATGTCATTTAATTCTTCCTTTGTCAACTTATGACAAAAAGTGGGAGAAATTAGTGTGTGAGTAAATGGGGGCATATGGAATGAATGAATGGAATGAAGTATATGGAATGAATGAATGGAATGTTTGTATACAATTTTTTTGTGCATACAAAAAGGGGAGTATCACTTGAGCATCACAAATGGCTACGAAGATTACAGGGATACTCACATCATCTTCAAGGTTGTTACATCTTCAGTCGGGTTGATCTTGTAAATGAGTTAATGGATGTATAGTGTAATATTGTGTGTTTTGTCACGAAATTGACAAAGGGAAAGATTGTAAGTGCTATTATGTTAAACACACACAGGTTGTCAAATTTCATAAGACAAAAGTGCTTCAAGCTCAGATCACAAGTATGCACAGCTACTCTACATGGCTTATGATCAAGTCAAGATCGGCTGATAATTAAGTCTAGATCGGCATATCTTCTTAAGAAATTGACACCCGTATTTAAGACAAGATCAAATCAAAGATCAAGTCAAGTTCAAGATAAGGTGACTCATGCATTTGCTAAAACACAGGTGGTGTAACCCTAGAAAGACGTTAGGATTAGGTACTTTAAAAAATTCTCTATCTTGGGTTTTTATAAGTGTTTTTGCTATGAACTTCGGCCAACCTAACTTCTGGTTCGACCAACGTAACTTCATTGGCTAGCTCAACTTCAAGCCCTGATTAAAGTAATAACTTCTGTTGATAATTTGGTTAGCTTAAGTTTTGATTCGACTAGCTCGAGAAAGTTCAGGTGAAATTCCAGTTGTGAAAATACTTGAATTTCTCAGAAATTCGGCCAGCCGAATTTGTCCTCAGGCCAGCAGAATTTTGGATAAATCTTATCCTATGTAATTCGAGTGCTGTTGGAATGAATTCGGTGAACTCTGGCCAGTTGAAGCCAGTCTGAATATTCAGCCTCCTTGCATATAAATTGAAGCTTTCTCTCATTCCAAATTACAACGAAAATTACTATAATTCTTCTGCAAGAAAGATCGAGAAGCTCAAGTCCTCGGCAAGCTATCTGTTGGTATTTATAAATTTAATTTATAGCTTATTCAATTCCCTTATCTCTATATTATTCTAATCTTATTCTAAGAGTATAAACAATGCTCCTCTTTGACGTCTAAGAGAATTGAATAAAGTAGCATTCTGGTATTTCATTTATAAAATTTATAGAATCTTAAACTCTTTTTATTTGATTGAACACTGCGACATCTACATTCAAGAAAGAATTCCTTCTACAAGCTTCTCCCACATCTTCGAATCTTCATTTAAAGATAAGAACATTTACTGTATCTCTTTTTAGGTTTTTCTAAGATAGCTTGTGAAAATATCAGTGAGATTTTATTTGAGATAGCTTGTTAAAATCTCAGAGGGATTTCTATTTGTGATAGCCCGTGAACATCATAAAAGGGTTTTTATTGTAATAGCCCGTGAAAATCACAAGGAACTGTATTAGGTTGTTAATGTGACCCTATGAAAACCTTATTATAGTGAAAACCAAAATTACGAAAGTAGTAATTTTGGGAGTGGAGTAGGTGTGGTTGTTTTTAAGCACCGAACCAGTATAACTCCTTATGTCATGTGGTGAATGCTTTATTCTTTTTTTGGTGATTGGATGTTATTTACTATTTTATTCTTGTGGTGAATTGTCATGTCCCAAACTCGGAAACCAGGCTCACAAAATTTTCGATCGCCAAATCCGGTGCCGATAGCCTCCGCAGTACCCCATTCTCGGCTTCTAGCGCCCATATGATAGATTTCGATCCTATGATCCTACAAGGAGGATTTTCAACATGACTTTCTTTGTAGAAAAGCATAACCACAAGTTTACCTAAATTACAAAGGCAACATCATCATCACATATCTACTAATATAAACAGTTGATTATAGTGCTAAAGAGAAATACATATATCGATAATTAAAGCTTCGGAAGGCAGCTGCACGCTCCAAACTCAATACTGTGCGACCTAATGCCACCTGCACGCATCTATCATGTATAAGCTTATAAAAACCTTAGAGGGTGGTGTAAGTGTGTGTGCAAGGTAAGTGACAAGTATGCAATATCAGTGTAAGCGGAATACTGGCAAGGCTATAAGTCATTCAATATCAGAGTATGCAATGCAGATCAGCTATGCACTGTGGAGACATAGTAAGCCAAATATCATATACTGAGGATGCAATGCAATATGCAAATCCTGACGAGTCCACGAATGTCGTCAGCCATATCTAGGCCATGCATCAAACCTATGTGTATCGTGCGATCATGTGGGAGCAACTTCGTCTCACAAGGAGTCTCATAAACGTCTCAGCCCAATGACATATGCTTTAATCAATCATCCCTCACAATATGCATACGAATGATGGGGGTCCATAGAAAGACAACAGATCTAGTCCAAATATCAAGATAGGCTCTAAATAGTAGATACACCAAACCTGATACTGCATATCCTTCCATCTACGGCAAGGGGTGATATAGACTACTTTACCGAAGCTCATTGATTTAAAATGCGTCACGACATTTAAGGAAGGAATCCAACCTATAGCCACCACAACACCAAACGATGCTTCCAATGTGGGACAAATTTCTACCTTCACTGTATGCACAGTAGCCTACCAGCACAGTAGCCTGTCAACCACTGTCCAGGCCCTTAGTCTCCACCCACATTAGTGTCCTCCCACGTGTGCAATAGTGACAGAGCGTCACAATATCCCCCACTGAGGGTAGAACCGAGTCTAAATACAATAAGTGGGCTTCCTTACCCTCTCTATCACACAATAAACTGGACTTCCCTATGGGGCCCAATATATACACAAGGTGGGCTCCAAGGTGTGGGTAATTCTACAAGGCATGGTGTAAGGCACCATCATCAATGGGGGCCCAACGATTTGGGATAGCCCAATAAGAGAAGATGGAAATGGGCTTGATAATGGGCTCTAGGGAGGTTTGCAACGTGGATATTTAACCACCTTACACCTAGAGTATAGCCCACCATAGAATCTAACTTACAATGGGGGCAGAGCCTCATACAATCACAATGGGTCTCATACAATCACAACGGGCCTCATACAATCACAATGGGCCACATCACATTGGCCTTACACATCGCAATGAGCCGCATCTCATAGGCCTAATACACATCACAATAGGCCGCATCACATGGGCTTGATATAACAATGGGCCTCATCTCATGGGCCTCTCATACATCATAATGGACCTCATATACATCACCATGGCCGCATCACATGGGCTTTATATACAACACATCGGGCCTCATCATATGAGCCTCATATACAACACATCGGGCCTCACTCATGGGCCTTATATACATCACATTAGGTTTGACCACCTGGGCCTCAAATACATCACGATGGGCGACATAGTAGGTGGGCCCTATACAGCCAGCAGGTGGGCCTACACATTCCAAATGGGCCCCACCAGATGGATAACTAAGATATACAACACATACATCACGGTGCGTCTAGCACCTCCCAAACTCTGAATGGTCTGGATGACCCACACATCATTAAGGTAAGCCCCACGTGATCTGGACGATGTAGATAAAATGCATCACGATGGGGTCCACATCTGTTGGGCAGCATGGATAAAATACATCACAATGGGTCACACCAGCCAGGTGGACGGACAACGTGATATAAAACACATGCATTACGGTGGTCCCCACTGTTCGGACCACTGGACGGTGTGGATATACATTATATGGGCCCCACAGATGGACGATGTAGCTAAAACACGTACATCATGGTCAGCTCAGCATCATCATTCAGAGAACGGACAATGTGAATATAAGACACATGCATCACATGTGGGTCCCATCTGATGGACGACACTGATACAACACATGCATCACGGTGCAGCAGCATCGTCCCAATGTCTGGACGGTGTGGATGCATACATTACATGGGGTTCATGTCCAGGGATGGACGACATGGACAAAACACAAACATCATGTGGGTTCCACCATCCTCTGTTGGACGGTGGACAACACATACATCATCCACGGCCCACTGTCCATCTGGACGGTGCATATACAATGATACATCAAGGTGGGCCCCACCCCCATGTGGACGGCTTGGAGAAAACATGCACATTATGTGGGGCCCATGGACGGACAGTCTAGATAGACCACAGACATCAAGGTGGCCTCACATGAGCGATGTAGATACAACACATACCTCATGATCAGTCCCATAGAACTGTTGTCGTCAATATAGATGGATGGTCTAGATATAACACATGCCTCATGATCAGACCCTCTTGCTGATGTTAATACAATAGTTATGTAGCTGGGCCAGCCAACAAATGGACGGTTTGGATTAATAGATACATCACGGTGGAGTCCCACCATCCCAACAAATGGACGGTGGACGATGTGGATCATCAACGTGGGGTCCACGTCCCACGTGGACAGTTGGATGGAGTGGACAGAACACGTACATCATGGTGAGTCCCATCGTCCAGCAACTGGACGGTGTGGATCACAATACATAAATCATGGTAGGCTCCACTCCACCGTCCAGCCAATGGACAGTGGATAGCATGGATGAAAGCATACATCTGGTGGGTCCCACATGTGTGGTCCACTAGCCTTAGACAAGTTGATATTTGTGATGATCCCCACTGTCCATGGCTTGCTGGATGCCCTTTGCACGGACGGCCTGGATGTACCCGTCACCTGGTGTGGGGTCCACATGAGTGGATTGGATGAAACACTTTCATCAGTGGGTCTCACGTACACGTGGCCTCTGATTTGAATCAAGTTGATGTTAGTGTTTTACCTCCGTCCAGGTCCGTCCAAATGGACAGCATGGTGGAATCGTTGGATAGGGTTGGATGTTAGATACAACGCGTGCATGGTGGGTCCCACTTGGGTGGATGGCGTGGATGAAAATACATATGCATCGAGGTGGGCCATCAACAAGGAAAGGGAGGGAGAGAGAGAGGGAGAGGAAGAGGGAGAGATAGATAGAGAGAGAGAGAGAGAGAGAGAGAGAGAGAGAGAGAGAGAGAGAGAGAGAGAGAGAGAGAGAGAGAGACACACGCATGGAGGGGAGGGACTCCGCCACCATGAGCCCTCCCTATATATGATACAAAGCATACATCAAATGGGTCCCACCACATGTGGGCCTTCAAATCATCAGGATCAATGGTGAAAATCCTAGATCACCCACCAATTGCTAATCTTCTAGGCTCCTTTAAATGCTAAGCTTCTCGGCTTCAATTTTGATGGAGGATGATGAAGATTAAAGGGATAGGATAAGAGATGAGGTGGTAGGAAGTGGGCCACACCTAGGTTCTTTCTCCTTAGAATTTTTCTCTCATAGAAGCTTGGGAAATGGTAGAGAGAATGAGAGTAGAGAGGGTGTTGTAAGAGGGATGGGATGAGAGGAATGGGTATGTGTAAGGAAGGGATGGGCTTGGTTGACTTTTGGAATGGGAGAGAGATGGGTGTCATACTTTGTTGGTAAGAGAGGGATGGGTTGTACTTGACTTGTGATTGATTGATTGATGTGATAGATTAGGTAGAGATTCTCTCAGGATTAGCAACACGTGACATTTTTCTTGAAATAAATGCAGGCCCACAACTCCTGGCCTGAGTATCACATCGGTGCGCAAGTTGCGGCGACGACGCAGTCGCTAGGGTATAAGTCTCAGGTCGAGTGTTCACTCCCCAAGTATAGGGTTGTGATGTAGTAATAAACTCGGTAAGACCGAGGTCGAATCCACAGGGACTGAAACCTGTACGTAATCTGAAACTAACCAGAACTAGAACTAGAATAAGATGCAATCTAAATCAGGAAAAATCAAGGGAATAATGGTGAAAATATTAATCTAAAACTAGTGAATTTTAAAGGTAGGGAAACTAGGGATTCAGAGGATCCACTTGTAGAGATCAGGGAGATCTTATGCCTGCTTTAAAAATTAGGGAAATTAACTGAACTGCCGTTGATATAGTTTTCAAGAGATGAAAGGTATATGAATTAGAATGGATTTCATCACCAAACCATGCCCAGGAGACAAAGTAAACAACATAATTAAACTAATTACCAACCAATCAACATGCCATGAAAGTCAGGAAGGGTACCGTCATCCGACCATGCCCAGGAGACGATGGTGAACAACAGGGCTTCCTGACGTCATAAACATACAGAGGAAAAGAACATGCTCAAAGCCATTGCAGACCCATTGTAATTTCAGTCACAACAGACCATTAAAGACTGAAAACATTCCCTTAATAAAATTAAATCAACATCAGATCAATCTAAACAAAAGGCAAGCAAAGAGTTCCCATCACACTACAAGCTTCACCTCTTAGCCCTAGCTAGGAGGTTTAGCCCAACATGAATGGGCTGGAACTCTCAAAAATAAAGAAAAGAAACAAAAATAAAAAGAAAAAGAAAAGAAAAGAAAAAAAACACTTTCTCTTGTTGGGAAAACCTCCCAGCCGTGGAAACTTTCTTCTCCTCCTCCAAAATCGGATGTGTTATTTCTTTTATAGCTCCTCTCGTCTCCAGTTTCCTTTTCGCAGCAGGATTCTTGTTTAAGCCGCAGTAGGCAGTGGAAACTTCCTCAAAACAATTCATCGCAGAACCTGATTCGCAGCCCCCTGTTTAACGCAAGAAAAGTGCATAACTGGCGAGGCCTATATTTGCTGGTGTTGGACAAATCCACTCCATCCATTGTCTGTCCCTCAAAATTTCGACTAGAGAAGGGTGGTTTTGATTTCATGTTGGCACGACCCAGGTGCAGAATTCCGCAGAAATCGGTGCAGGGCCGTCTATTTGGGACCGTTGAACCCGACACGTGTGCGAGCATGAATGCACATAGTCAACATGGTTTTGACTAGATCGCGGCCTTCTACGTGATGGACGGTTCGGATTGCACATTTGGACCATGAGTGGGGCCCACAACCGTCCGAAAATCCCGCATTTTCCGGACGCAAAATCCCGTTGCGTAACTGTTTTACGCTGTTGAAATCAGTGGCCCTTGATAAGGATCAAAAGTGAAATCTACTCCGTTCACCACATTCCCCTTGAGATTTCGGTTGGGAATGATCGTTTTTCACTGGTTCCATGTGGCCCATCGGACAAAATCCCTCCACCGTCTATCCTGCTTTTGATCACATCTCTTCCTGTACGCACTTGCATTGATGTAGATAGCCACCATGGCGGAGGTAGATGCCTCCACTTGAGAGCATTGGATGGTTCAGATTCCTGATCTGGATGATAGGTGGGGCCCACAATCAAAACCCAATCAAGACAGCGAAAACGCTGTTTGCGTTTTTCCTGGTTTGAGAAGAAGAGTCGGTCAGCAACGCTGACCGACTTCTGGATTTTTTTGGTGCACGCCCAGTGCTCTAATGCACTGTGCTCATGCACTGTACGGTTGAGTCTCACAGAGATGTTTGTGAGAAATCTGATCCGTCCATCTGTATCATCATCTCATTTAAGGAGTTGAGAAGAATTTGGAAGCATATCCAGATCTTAGGTGGGCCCGAAATCAGTAGTTTATGAGCTGATCTGACTGTTGGGTCACTTCCACAGGGATCCGATGGTTCAAATTTGACGTGTACGGTTCATTTATGGTCCTCAGTCCATGTATGTAGTTTCGAGCTGAATGGATGGTGAGAATCCTGTGATCTTATATTCTGGTTGACTTTCAGGCCACTTGAACTTTAGTTTCTTAGTTTTCTCAGATCTCTAGCGTGTACATCCGTCGATCTTGGTCCCCTAAAGTCCGTCCCTTGCTTTTAAGAAATCTGAGCATTATATCTCAGCTTTTAACATCTTTTTCAGTTCATGCTGGCAAATGTACCTTGCATCACAAACACGATTAAAATAGGGCATTAAATGGTATTATGTTCATAAATCCAGGCAGTAGTTAGGGTCTGATATGCAATATTTGACCCTCAACATCGAGTCGACTCAGATATACGGGATGTGACTTACGGTCGGGCGTAAATGCTGTCTACAAACTGTGGGTCATCAAAATTTGATGGAGAGAATCGCGGGAGTCTAAGGAATGGTACGGACTATGATACAGGCCTTACATGAATGTTATAATCATTTTTATATTCTCTTGCCAGTTTGAAAGATTGATTTTGAAGACATTCGTGAAATAAGGTTGTCCTGCTTAATATTTTGGGTGAAGGTTGTCCTATAAATTATTTAGAATTAAGGTTTCAATGCTCAAGCAATTGAGATATTTGTAATCTTTACATATTCCACATTTATTTTGATTATTTGGCATTGTCCTATTCACACCCCCTCTAGGACATCTCTAGATCATCTTTTTTAATGGATATAAAGCTCAAAAGAAGATAATGAAGATTTGGAGGTTTGGAGGTCATTAATGAAGAATTCACATGAAAAAAATCCAAGAAAACCAAGTGCAAATGATGGAGAAAGACTGGAAAAATCTCAAGTCAAACAGAGAAAAAACAGATTGTTCGGTCCTACTTAAGGTCGGTTTGATTCGACCGAAATTGCACAAAATTGTCTAGCAATAAATCAGGATTTTCATGCTTAATTTGGTCCGACCTGAGCCAATTTCGGTCCGATCGAAGCCAACTTTGGTCCGACTTGAGATAACTTTGGTCTGACCTAAATTTGACAGATTCTGCACGGATTTTTCAGATGTGATTTCGGTGCAATCGAAGCATAACAGAAGTGCATAAATATAAAGTCGATTTGCAAAATCTTCAAGTCAGTGTGAAAGTTAGATTTCCACAACTATAAATAGGAATCCCTAGGATGTTCCAAAACATCTTTTAAGGCTTGGAAAGGGAGAGAAGGTGTAGGTGGAGTGCCTATAATGTTCTTCCACTTCGATTTTTTTACAGGTTCTATTTGATCTTTTTAGTTTTCTTCTAAGATATTAGTCTCGTTAGGCTAATCTCTTAGCTAAGGCTAAGGGATGAAGCTTATAGTTCTTCTTAATGTTTAGTTTACTTTGATTCAAGTTTATGGTTGGACTTCCATTGATTTCTAGCTTGAATAAAGGAATATTTTCAGTTTTCAGTGGTTTATTATGACTCCAATTACAATAGATGCTTGGAAAGCTTTTGATATCTTCTTATCTATTTTGCAATTGTGTGATCTGTAAAATTCGTGATTTACCATTGTTTACCAATGGTAGATGGTTGAATTCCTCGCGATCATCACATTGGTGCTTCATGAGAGAACTAATCCAATGAAAGTTTAGAATTTCAATATGTTTTAACCTCTCCATTATCTGATTGGTCATAAGTGGGTCCATCGAGTAGCATGGAAAAATATATAAAACCAAGCACTTAGGAATGGTTAGCGTTGGTCGACCGAGTGACGACCGCGCCTACCACTAATACTTGATCCGTCTCGCCCTTCTTTCTCCTTCTCTTTCAGTTGGTTTGAACCAATTGACGACGCACCCATCTGGGTCACCAGTCATTCATTGTGGTGGGACCCACTTCCAAATTTGAACCGTCCATTGAAATCGAAACTCCGTGAAACCTCAACCATTGAAATCTCTTTGCTTAAAACTTTCTTGATGACCCACCTTGAATGGTAAATCTTCCTCATTTTTTATTCTTCTTGCACTCAAATCCGCAGAAATTATTGGATAGTGTGGATTTCTCATCCCACACCTAAGTGGACCCCACCTAGCCTTGCCAAACCTAGAAATTTGCATCTCTACAATGCACAAGACCCATTTGAAAATGGAACCTTTTTTGCACTCATGAGTGATTTGTGTTTGATTCTTCTAGTTGATCTCAGTGGTCCGTAACAACTCCATTCAACGGTTCTCTCTACTAGAATTCTCCAATGCTCTCTCCATGTACTCCTCAACTAGTAAACTTGTGCATCAACCATTTCCTTAGAAAACATGGAACCCACCGAGCAGATCACAACTGAACTTTATTTTCTGGGGCTCACAAGCTCCGTGGGACCCATCTAGACTCTCCATCAGCATCAATTTAAAAAAATCTAGTGTGGATCCAAACTTTCTATTAGAGCATCCTCATCTTCACAACCAAGAACCCATTGTTAGTGCACTTATGTAACGTTCCAAAAAAATCCGTACAAAGACCTGAGTACCACTTCAGGCAGAAATCATTAAGGGTCGAATTATGTAAAAATTATATGAAAATTAATTAAGTACTAAACTAAATAATCAGTGGAATTAGCTTGAACCACTTTCTATATGAACTAAAAGACCCAAAACTATTAGAATCGTTAACCTAACATTTCCTAGAAACCTAGGAGAAATCTCAAAACTCAGTTGCTCTCGGGAGCACATTGAAATTTCGTATCAGACCTGGACCGCGCGTTGAAAGTCCGATGACTACGAAACTATACGGTTATGATCACCTTACTGGGCTTGACAACCATCGCTGGAATTGAGCCCGAATAGTATCCAAAAATGTACAATTAGAGCCCTGAGTAAAGGGTGTGAAAAACGCGAATATCTTTAGAAAATGAACTCAGATTTAAGTGAATTGGACCGTTCGCTTGCAGGCCAAATTTAAGACTTCAGATCGTCAAATTCTGGCCCAACTACACCCTTTGATCAGGGAAATTTCCCTGCTCATGTCAGTATACTTGTGGCCCTGATCGAGTGACGATGACCGTTGAACTGAAACTGGTCCTCCACGGTCGATCCACTCATCTGATCGGACCAAAATCTTAACCTGGCATAGATTCATTGTCAGGAAACTTCTTCCAGACCGTATACGAGCAGTGGACCTCCAAATGAGCTCCGTTTGGCCGAAACAGCCACTATTTGGCTATATCCTAAGTATACCATGGCCCTTGGGCCATTGACATCAGTTCTGGACTTATAAATAGCCCTTAACCTACCCCTTCTCTCTCACATGCAAATTTTCTCCAAACCATTAGAGAGAGAAGTGAGAAAAGGAGAGAAAAGAGTGGAGATTGAAGGGAGATCCATGGAGTTTGCTACGTCCTTCTATTCTACTACTCCACGCCTCGATTCACCCTTTCACATCGCAACACCATCGATTTCAAGTCCGTTTTTGGGTAAGAAATCCTAACCCTAATCTTGTTTTAGGAATCCAATAGAGGAATCAATAAAATAACTAACTTATTTAATGATTTAGGTAGCCGTTGTGCTATAGACGGTGACGTAGTGTATGAACCGAGTTCGTAACGAGCTTATCAACGAAAGGTGCAGACTATAAACATTTAGGTTATTGTTTTGCAAGGCTTTCAATGTCAGTTAATGATTTATGTCTGACTTTTTTGCCATCATATGATCTTAGCCACGATGTATTTAATAAATAATACATGTGTGTGAACTATGTGAATGTATAACGCATTCCATGTGTTTGTTGAAATGTTTGAATGAAATTGCTATCATGATTTATACTTGCCATGACTATTAACCCAGAATATATGATTGCTATATGTATGACAACTCCTTTGTGACAGGATTTGCCATAATATATGCTATAATTGATTTAGTGCATATATGTGGTAATAAGTAGCCTAAGTGTTTGATAAAATGTCCGAATGAGAAATTGTCCGATGAATTGTATTTATTACGGGCGTTGAGATAGGATTCTCAACCACCTTATCTAGATATATAATTTCCTTCATGTACTCTTAATTTTAACTACGTGATTTATGTTTAAAATGCATATGTATAATAACATGTTCTATGTGTTTGACAAAATGTCTGAATGAGATATTGTTTGATGAATTGTATTTAATAAGGAGGTTAAGATAGAATTCTCAATTACCTTATCTATATGTATAATTTCCTTCATGTAATCTTAACTTCAATTATGCAATTTATGGATGAGTTGAAATGTTCGGTAGCATGTTCAACATGTTAATAAAATGATCAAATAAGTGTTGTACTTGGATTATTTGTAAATGCCTATATGATTATCACATGTCGCTACATGCTGCATTTGAGTATGATTGGGACTACTACATAGTCCAGGCAATCGGTAACAATTCCTATTTGGGTGACTGAATTAGTCTCGCTACATTTGATGTGTTCGGTGAATCTGAGTCATACGATGATCATCGATAGTGGTACTATATCGATTAATTCAGTGTATGCTCGTACTAGTCGAACTTGTCTAATAAACTAATCGACCTATTATGTGTTTACCATGTATGGACGCTATTGCTTAAATCTAAGGTATTACTTACCGATGCAAATTCGGTTCAACCATGGTACTAAGATCCGCTAAGACTTATGAGCCGAGCATGGTGGAATGAGACGCCGTGGTCGAGCTGTCGGCCTACGTTGGGGTGATGAGCCTCCCCGTAATGACTAGTGAGCAACCTAAAACTTGTGAGCCAAATATGGTGGTATGGGACACTGTATTTGAACTGTCGGCCTACGCTAAGGTGACGAGCCTTCCCGTAGTGACCTCGAGTATAAACGAGGCCTACCCCGGCGCAGCCTGGCTGTGGTCCCCCAGTCAGGTTAGTGACGAGCCTTCAAAAATAGACTACCAGTTGGTAAGGTGTCAGTGGAGTAATCTTGAGTATAAAATAGGCCTACGCTGAGATGACGAGCCTCTCCGTAGTGACCTGAACTTGCCTATCATATGTGACAAGCTAGGATTGACAATCCTAAATGGATCATTATTTGGATAAATGATATAAAGGAAGGTACCCTAGCTTCCCGAATCCATTGTATGAATAAATCTAATTAAGAACTTGGCTAATCACGTATATGCACCACATTGCATGTGCCTTTGGCGTTATTGTTGAGCACAGTGGGAATGTTGCATGTGCAACTATGAGATGATGTCGCAAAGGGAGTGCAGGCGAGGGCATGCATCATTACAGCATATCATCCTTGCATTAATAAGAGTAGGTAGGATTGTTTGATGTATTGTTTTATCATTACTACTTGACTGAATTGATAATATGTTAACCTTTGCTTTATAGTTCCACTGAATTAGCTAATCATTCCCACCTGCGATGGTGTTTTAAAACACTAACCAGATTCTGTTGTAGATGCAGGTGGCGATGGTGTCTACGCTGTTGATTTGGATTTCATAAATGAGGAGGAGAAATTCTCCTATGTTCAGCTATCAGGCGGGTCTTAGTAGACCTTGTACTGATTCGATGGGATTACAGGGTTACATAAATTAGTTGGACATTTATACTTGATATTTTGTAAATTTTGAAACCATACATGTATGTATTCAGCCTAGTAACATAGTCATACTCTGGAGGTTATGAAACACTACTATACATTATACACCTATCTCAATCTTCCGCTTGTTTAATTTAATTATCTCTGGAGTATGGTATGCTATTTTAGTATAATCTCACTCATGTTTAATGCACTAATATGGACAACATTTAATCATCATTATCTATATTGCATAAGTGATGCATTGGAACTCGGG
Organism: Magnolia changhungtana; assembly: GCA_030180095.1. Classification (NCBI taxonomy): domain Eukaryota; kingdom Viridiplantae; phylum Streptophyta; class Magnoliopsida; order Magnoliales; family Magnoliaceae; genus Magnolia; species Magnolia changhungtana. Next base: position 2,495,625 of record JASAUF010000431.1, on the reverse strand, counting down.
AGTTGAGCTTTGCTCAACCCCCGATTTTTAGGGCGTTACAACTTATTACAACTTATTTATCAATCATGTGGGTTAGTGTGTCAGGGAGTCGGTTGAGCCCTTGAAAGCTGAAGACTAAAGACACATGAAGATATGAAGCATCAAGGAGTGAAGAAACAAGTAAATTAGGTGGCTTGTTGACCCTAACCTTAGACCTAGAACAACCTAACCTCTAGATGATCCGTTCCCAAATAGGTAGACTCTTTCTTGATCATCATATAGCTTTACGAACTAAATTGGAACATGATAAAATTGGCTAAAAGAGGTTTAAAGCTGCTGTAAAATAGAAGCCCAAAACAATAGACTCTCGATCAAAGCTCGATTGATCTCGATTGATCGATGGTAGCTAGAAACGTTTAGCGAGCTTCCTACCTCTAATCAAATTAGTTTGATTGAACTAGCCATTTTCTGCCAATTTTTCTAGCCGTTGCAAACTTTTTCTTTATAAAGAGCATACGATTTTTGGGGATTTGATGGTTTTTTATGCAAATAGAGCTTAGGTGATTCCTCACTCTTATTTTCTCTTCTAGACTACATACCAATAAATTTCATACCAATCTTTTTGTAATTAATTACTCTAATAAGCATTCCAAGGTCCATTGTGAAGATGTGGATGAACTCTCCCCCTTTTAGAGATTAGACACTAACCTTATGGACAAATCCTTATCTAAATTCTCAAGAACACTCATCTAGGTAAATCCTTACTATGAACCAACTGAAATAATTAGTTGTACGAGATTCAACCCGACTCCCATTACCTTGGTCACCTCATAGGTACATCACATGCAAGGTGTTCGATCATGAAGTTGAACCATCTATATTAATAATTGTAGGAGAAAATGAGAAATTGATTCAAGCATGGGAGAGCATTAAAGAAGCATCTCAAGAAGGTACGACAATGGAGCTCAATCCGATCAGTAAGGTTGTCATTTGTAAAGTCCATATACTCTTTCCTTTGATTGGATTGACTATAGAGTTTGTGACCCAAACTCCATAGATCCTTGTGCAAGATCACCTGGGCATGAGTGCGTACGTGTTAGTCTCCGTGGGATCCTTTGACGGGAGCAAACGTAGACCCTTGTATTAGGACCATAGTAGTTGTTAGTTAGTTGATAGAAAACTTAGTCTCTGCGAGAGCCACCGATATGAGTAGAAATGTGTTCTACCAACATGAGTATGTGTATGTCTTTGTGTAGGACCGTCACCGACACTAGTGTATACGTGGTTCACCGGTACATGTGTGTACGTGTAGGTTAGTGGTGATCTTAATAAAAACCATTGTAATGATTAGAAGTGAACTTGATTTAAAATATCTGAGATAGCGAAATCCGATACACTTGAAGAGAGCGTGTTCGCTGAGAATGGAGTAGGCAAGTAATCAAACCACTATATATTCTTGTGTGTTGCGATTGTAATTTGAGTACATTTCTATTAGTTCTTATGAGTTTAATTGGTTGAATTATATGAATGCTTGAATAGATTGTATGTTAGATATTTAATTATTATCACACACACACATAAGATATCTGTCTCGCACATATATTAATGGATTAACTTGTTGCATCATTTGTAGTATATGAGAATTGGACACTTATGCCTTAATTGTTTTAATTGGGAAAAGAATTTTAACTGGTCCTATTCACCCCCTCTAGGACTTGCCATAATTCTAAGCTCCACTAAACTTCCACTAAGCTTCCACGTGCCATGGTAGACAATCCATGCAATTTCACCCATCGCATGCAAGTCGTGTATACGCTACGATAGGAGCAAAGATTAGCACAAGAGATCCACTTAACCGTTGTTTAATCAACAGTATTGATCAAAACCCAACAACGTATAGAGTTCAGAATCCAATAAAAAACTGCAACCTCATAATAACTCTCTTTAAGCATTACACTGTGAGAACATTTAAAATCCTTATGAATTTGTGATTTCGGATCTAGAAACTTATATCCAACTCTTTGATGTGAGAAGAAGCGATTAGAAAAGCCATGAGAAGAAAATCGGGAGAGAGCGATCGAGTGGAGGAAGCATTGACGATACCACAGACTGAGTCGACTCACCAAAGTGATCTACTGTCTCACCAGATTATTGTTACAATGCTTAACCAGATATTTACTACATATAAGAGGTAAGTTCTTTCTCATTATTTTCCATCAGTGCTATCCCAACCGATCTTCATTACACAGTAACTCACAGAGTCTACTTAATGAGTTGGTGTACTAGTTTTGTCAGATATCGCATCAAATCTGAAACCCTAACATGTAAAAACCCAATATTTACGTTAGACTAGATTAGTGAAAGAACCCAACTAAGTGTTGGAGAAAAACACCGTTTCTTTTTCCATTATATCATGACTCAATGTGCGACTCAGTGAGTTAGCATGCAATTTATTCCAGGACCATATTTATGGAATCGAGAATTCCTCGTCACCAGCTGATAGCTTTGCACGCATCCTGCAAGTACATCGGGTCTAATTGGAGTATAGTTTGACTAAATAGCTTGTATTTGCAATCATATTTGATTCACCGACTCAAGTCAAATATTTGCCAACTCTAGGAATAACACATGCTAGATTGGACCTTCATTGGATCTTGTACACATTATCAAGTGGGTGATACTCCTATGCCTTGCAAATTCATGTTTGTATGGTTATGCGGAGTTACATACCTTTAAGTATGATAGCTTGTGTTTGCGTTTAATCATTTTATGTTCATGTTAAAGTTAGATTTATGTAATGGGCTTCATTAATTGATAAAATGTTAATGTGGTTTTGAATATATAAATTTATGCATTGGAATTCGCGCATTATATGTTAACATGCTAATGCTGTAATTCTATTTAAGGAGCATGTTGATTTAATTCTTGTCTATGAGGTATCATTGTGTAGGATGGATGTTTATTTTTGTGTCACACTCATGAATTTAGCATTTGCAAATATTCAATTATTAGCTCGTGTTCCAGGAAGCATGTTGTATATATATTTTTTTAATGTAAAAGTAAGTAAATCCACATGGGTGCATTGCCTTGAATGTTTTCCTAAAATAATATATAGGTGCCCTGCCCTAGATATTTTCCCAAAATGGTATATGGGCACATTGCCTTGGATGTTTTCCAAAAATGGTATATGGGTGCAATGCCCTGGATGCTTTCCTAACATTGTATATGGGTGCACTGCACTCGATGTTCTCCTACAATGGTATATAGATGGACTGTCCCGGATGTTTTCCCTAAAATGGCACAAGGTGCACTACCCTGGACGATTTCCCTAAAATAGTATACAGGCGCACTGCCCTGGGTTGTTTCCCAAAAAATGGTTCAAGGGTGATCTGTCCTGGGTTCATCTCGAAAGGATTCAATGTTACTGATTTATTTCTGTTTATTCCAAGCGCGTTGTGTAACACTCTTATGATTTGAAGTGCATTGTGTAACTCTCTTATGATTTAATGTTTCATGACAATTGCTTGTTTTAGGTGATTTATATTATTCCTATGGTTGAAGTCTTTCTAATATAGAGACCTCAATGTACAATTATCCAACCATGAGAGATGGTTGTGCAATTACACAACTGTTATAGCAAATGGGTAGACAATTACTCAATAACCACCAAACACTTATCTCCAAGCTGGGTGGGACCCACTTGGACAAAATATGTTACACTAATGAATATAAAAATATGTATATATGTCCATAGGTGTAATAGGCTACTAACCAGAGAAGCTTGGGTCATGTTTATTTGAGGTAATTACTATGTATTTCGTTCATGTTTTGCCGCTTCTTGATAAAATTCTGTAATATTTTTGGTTTGCAGTGTGATCTTTCATTTGAAAATGATGCAGTAATTTGGAATTGTAGACTAATTATTGATGAAAATATTTGGGAGATCTCCCTCTCTAATGTAACATCTAATTGAAGACTGGGTGTTAATTCGTGAAAATGTTGGATTCACTCTCTCTCTCTCTCTCTCTCTCTCTCTCTCTCTCTCTCTCTCTCTCTCTCTCTCTCTCTCTCTCTAATGCAGTCTACAATCCCAGACGGGTGTTTATTAAAATGCTCGAGTGACACTCTCCCATTCTCCTTGGTGAAATCTAGGAGATGATGCTTTCTTTGCAAATTGTACTCGAGGATTTTAGTTATGATTAGTGGGGCCCTTGGTTTGGTAATTCAATTTGTTGTTTTATTGCATCCCACCATTTGATGAACACATCCCATATTTGAAGATTCTAACCACCAATGTTGGAGCTTTTTGTTAAATGTGCATGGTTGCTTCTCTTATGGAACATCCCTTTGTAGGCTAGAAATTGAAAGGTTGGAATTCTCCCTTTTCTTTTTCCCTACTTTCTCTACTTTATCCTGGTTTCTTATTCTAATATCATTATTGTTTTTATATTGTATCATGAGTCAACTTAGCCTACTCGCTGATTCACTCAACACGGTCAAGATTTTGAATGAGTTGAGCTTCCAAGTTTCTAAACTATGATTTGTGGATGAGGTTACCATTAAGAAAGACCAACAAGCTTATTGTATTTTGTTTCTATATATATATATAGATATATATATATATATATATATATATATATATATAATATATAAAGAATTTTAAATATTTTAGTTTCCCTCTAAAATTTGAAATTTGTGTTGTTTTTCTGTTGTGGGTTTAGTCCCACGACGGATTTTCCTAAGCATCTTTTCTTGTTTATAAGATAGGATTTTTGCTTAGGGGTCTAAGCCCATTTAAGGGGCCATGTGAATGGGTAAACACACAAATGCACACGTGTCGAGCTGAGTCTATGTGCGCGTGCGCGCCGGACCAAATGGGATGGGGTGTGGGTGTGTATGTATGGATACTCATGGAACTTTATTTTATGCGAGTGTACTCGCACTTATGTCTTTTTTTAAAGAGATACACCTGGTCGATTGGTCACACCTGTTGGGGTTAAACCCAACAGACTAAAAATTTTCAAAAGGGTGCTTAAGGCAATATTTTGGAGTCTATATAAAAACTTTTGTCATCCTCTTTACAACACAACAAAAATTATCTTCTTACTTCTTAAAATCTCTATGTTGTTGTTGTTTTAAAGGTTTTAGTTACTGAGTTCATCGCTGAGTTGAAACTAACACCCACTCCATTAACCTAGAGAGTGTAACATCTTGGATCTTTCTGTTTAAGCTTAAGTTCAGTATGTTACTTGTTATGTGTGTTCATCCCCATTATCGTCATTCCTCACGAGAGCCAATCATGGTAGATTACGTGTTGATCTGTACGAATCTGCATGGTGTATTTGGAGATTTGAATATATTTCTTAGCAAATAATAATAAGGACGTATCAAATAGTGCCATGTTAATGTCTAAGCACCCGATGAAGAAACAATCGTGAAGGAACAGTTATAAGACATGGCAAAAGGAGAAACAGAGGAAGTCAAGTAGTGGCAAACAGATATGGTAATCATCAGAACGTGAAAAGGATCCAGATGGTCGGATCAAAGCTATAAATAGAGAGGAATTTAAGATGAAAATTTTATCTCATACCAAACCAACCAAACCAAACATTATCTTTCAATTTACCAGTTAGTTTACATTCCACAGTGTAATCCTTTACTTTACTTGTCAAGCAAATTTCATTTCTTAGTGTAATTATTTAATTTTAGCCTCTGTTTACATTCCATAGTGTAATTCGTAGCGTTAATCAAGTAGCTGGTAATCTTAGCTATAATTCAAGTCTACGCCCGCACGCTAGATTTAGTTATTCAATTGAAAATATGTTTTGCAGTTGTTCTTCACAATCGACTGTAAGAATCTCTTTCTCATTTCATTTTATTTGTATTGAAAAGTCCTTTCGTACGGAAGGCAAATGTGCAACCCATCATCAGAAGATGAACTTCACCATCTCTAAATATCGCCTAATCCTATTTACATATTGAGCGAGTAGCTGAATAGGCGACCGATCTCATCAGATCTTGGTCATACACTATGTGTCTACCAATCTTGGCACATGGGGTCATAATTGTTCAGTTTGAATTGGCCGCAATTTCACTTCTATCACACTTGCACACGTACAACCGAAAACATAACCACGCAACAATGTGTGTTTTTCTCTTAATTAATATGAATTTTAACTTGTTTTGTGAATAACTCTTTATCCGTAGTGATTTAGATAATGATTCTTTTGTAAGATTTGTTTAGAAATATGCCTAGAAGAATGTAGAACCATTAGATTTTCAAAATACTCAAATTAGAAATAATTACAAAAGCACCATTAACCTAAACTATTTATTCTAGATATTATACTTTCCATGATCTGCCAATAGCTCTAATTTATGCAATTGACCACGCGAGCGCGTACGCTGAGTTGAGTCTGAGTCTGAATCTAAATCTATGTGCGTGTGTGTGAGCGTCGCGCCGTGATGAGACCGACCGTGGCCGTGGGTGTGGGTGCGAGTGTGAATGTGAATGCTAGTCTATTCCCGTAGATGTGTGTGTGTATAAGTACTCGTGGAACTTTATTTTGTACAAGTGTACTCGCATTTGAACCTTTTCATTCTTTAAATCAAAGAGACGCCTAATAGGTTGTGTTCACAACCCCAAGTGTAGGGTCGCGATGTAGTAATAATCTCGGTAAGACTGAGGTCAAATCCATAGGGACTGAACTTTGTACGTAATCTGAAAGTAACTAGAACTAGAACTAGAAGAAGATGTAGTCTAAATTAGGAAATTTTAAGAGAATAATTGTGAACTAATTAACTAAAACTTGTAAAATTTAAAGGTGGGAAACTAGGGTGCCAAGGATTCACTTGTAGAGATCAGAGAGATCTATGCTTGATTCATAAACACAACTGGAATTAGAGTCCCATCTTCATCCAGTTGAAATATAATCCATTAAAATCCAAATTTGAACTTCCTTTGATTTAGTTTTCAAGAGATGAGAGGTATGAGAATTAAAATTGATTCCATCACAAAACCATGCCCATGAGACAGAGCAAACAACAGAATTTCAATCTACAACCAATCTAAGAGAGGTATGAATGTTAGGAAGGATTCCATCATCCAACCATGTCCATGAAACGATAGTGAACAATTGGGTTCCTATGCTCATAACCTCAATACATGCATATAATATACTCAAAGCTATTGCAAATCTTTTGTAATTCAAGTCACAACAAACCATTAAAAACTAAGAGTATTCCTTATAATCAAACTAGGATCAAAAGAGAGTTCATCTTAACATCAAACCAAGCATAGAAAATAACCCATCATGTTACAAGCTTCACCTCTTAGCCCTAGCTAAGAGGTTTAGCTTATCATCGACATGATGATCTAAGGTCTCTTAAAAACATCAAGGAAGAAAATAATACAGGAAGAGAAGAAAAACTCTTAGAACCTGACACGCTCCATGGTCTCTCTCTCTCTCTCTCTCTCTCTCTCTCTCTCTCTCTCTCTCTCTCTCTCTCTCTGCTCTTAACCACGTCCAAGGATCCTCTTCACGTTAGATGCTCTCCACACCTTAGATCTCTCTCCTTTTATAGGAAAAACGAAGGTCAACTGGGCTATGGCGGTGAGAGTCAGTGGAGTTTACGTAATGCAATTCATGTGAGAACCAGACTGCGTAGCGAAACGTGAAACCGACTTTACGTTGGAGGAGATTTTTAGGATGGTTGATGTCCCAACCTCTGATTTGACTTCATGAATAGGGTCGTGGCCTCCTCTTGCAACTTGTGGACGGTTTGGATCATGGATCCGACCGTGTCCATGATCACACAGTGGCCCACGGAGGGCCGGACGTTCGGACGCTGCATGTTTGCGCACGTGATTACGCTGAGATGCTCGGTGGGCCCCTGGTTAGGGTTAACGGAGAAATCTACTCCATCCATTGGATTCATGGCGAAATTTCAGTGAGGAATGGATGGTTTTGCTTGAGTTTGGTGCGAGTGACTGTATCAAATCACGCTGTCGTTCATCCTGCGTTTGAAGTGGTATTCGTGCGCACACGTGCATGGCAGTGGATGGACACCTTAGGTTCGGTCGATCCCACGCTCTGGATCGAATGGATGGTTCAGATTATACATTTGATCAACAGTGGTGGGCCACCACACGTCCTAGCGGACGCACGTCCGTTCGCTGGCAAGAAATGTTGGGTCAACCCGACTTTGACTAGGACTCTGGTCTGGTGTGGTGTGTGTGTGTGTGTGTGTGTGTGTGTGTGTGTGTATGTGCACCTGCTATGCACACGCACCAACGTACGTGGGGTCCACTGTGATATTCATGAGAAATCTGCTCTGTTCATCCATTTTCTCATCTAATTTGAGGGGTTGAGACCAAAATTGAAGCATATCCAGAGATCAAGTGAGCCCTAGATCAGTGATTTATGGCTGATCTTGTCCGTTGGATCAGTTCTACAAAGATCCAATGGCTGAAATTTTATGTGTACGGTTACTTTATGATCCTCAGGCCAGATATAAAGTTTCAAGCCAAATGAATGGTGGGAACCCTGTGAACTTGCATTCAGGACGATTTTCAAGCTTTTCATCTTCAATTACTTTATTTTCTCGGATCTTTGACGTGTGAATTCTTCGATCTCAGTCCCCTAAGATCCTTCCCTTGCTGTGGTGATTCTTGAGCATCAAATTCATGCCTTTAGCACTATTTTTCAGTCCAAGTTTCTAAATTCACCTTGCAACAAAAACATGATTAAAATAGAATGTTAAACATTATCATGTATGTAAAACCAAGTAATAACTAGGGTCTAATATGAAATATTTGACCCTCGACAGGTTGGTCGCACCTATTGGGTTTAAACCCAATGGACCAAACCTTTTCAAAAGGATGCTTAAGACACCATTTCAGAGTCTAAATAAAGCCTTCTTTCATTTGTTTTAAACACAACGAAAATCATCTTCTTCCTTCTTCTTAAAAGCTCTCTGTTGTTGCTGTTTTAAACGTTTTGGTTACTGAGTTCATTGCTGAGTCAACTTAGCATTTTCGGGTTAAACTGCAAGTGGTTTGAGCCCGTGTACAATGGGTGCACTGTTGGAAATGAGTTATAATCGTTGTATCCCGGAGGTTGATTGCTCTGAAAATCTATTGCATTGGAATGTTGTTAAGGGAGCAAATTTGATTTCGAGCCAAGTGACTTAATGTCACCTCAGGACTCAAATATATAAGTTTTTCTACTTTATTATTATTATTACTATTATTATTATTTTTCATAATTTATTTAATTTCAACTAAATATTCCAGCAAAGCTAAAGCACAGAAGCAAACAACTCACCCAGCTGTACTAATTAAAGTGTTGTTTCAAATGAGCTTAACCTCCCAACTTTTGCTGGTAAAAGGAATTTTTTTTTATTTTTTATTTTTGTTAGCTTGTTAGTAGAGTACCCCATTGTTAGTTTGACACTTCACTGTAAGCCACCCCCACTGATCAATACCAAGACCTCAGTGTTGAAACGAGGTATCTTTCACTCAGTCTAACACTTGAGCTATGGATCAGGGTGTCTGGTAAAAGGAAATTGTTTTACGAAGTGAAATATGTATCTTAGAACCGATCACCTGCAAGCAATGACACCAGAACTTGTATTGCATACCATCTTTGTGCCAGCATGCCATTTGTGCAGAACATATGTGCCATGAAGACAGTAGGCCACACCACAAAGATCACTTGGCACAAAGATTGGGCCAGTACACTGATCAGATGATTTCCACCGTTGAATCAATGGACAACCTACGGTCTAACTCAAAAGTAAAGGTGTGGCCCAGGTAGTGAATGGATCAGCCTGATTTTTGGAATGGTTACCATCACGGTGGGTCCTGCCACTTCTGTGCATGGTACGGATCGTAAGCACCAAGAGTCGTGGTGCTGTTGCATGCAAGTGAGCAGCTGTGGAGAGTTTCAATGTATCTTCGAGGATAAACGAAGACAAAGGCGCTAGGCTAGATTTGTCAGTTCTCATACACATGGCACACGTGTACCTAGAGCTGTACATTAACCGAGTTAGCTCGGTTAACTCGCTCGACTCGAGTTGATTTTTGGAGCTCAAAAAAATTTCGAGCTGAGATCGAACCTCAGCTCGAATTGAACTCGGACCGAATCAGTTCGGTGACTCAGTTATTTTCATATTGACGTTACTCACCAAGTATTTAATGAAATGACTCAATGAAGTGGTGTTTCGGGTGCATACATTCTTTGCAGGATCAGCTCGTAGCGATGAAGGTATGATACAAAAAGAAAAAAAAAAAAAAAATCACTAAAAAAATACATGATAAAACTACTAGTATTTGATGAAATGCCTACAAACTGCCGTTGCTATTTTGCATACTGTGAGAAATTGAAGGTGCATTCCATGTGTTTGAGAAAATGTGGCCGAGGCTCTAATTAGCCCGAGCTGCTAACCGAATAGAGTCGAGCTGGCCAGTCATGCTTGAGGACCAAGCCGAGCCGAGTTCAAGCAGGGGTCAGCTACTGGCCAAGCCGAGTCCAGCTGTGCCAAGTTTGACTCGGTTCAACTCGTGTACAGCTCTACGTATACCCATGTAAACAGATCATCGGGTATTCTCTACCTAGGTTGGACCATAACCTAAAAATCACAACTGATTGGATAATCCAAACCATTCTAGTGGAAGCTAGCCAAATTTGCTTTACCCGTCCAACTACGTTGAAAAAAAAATAATAATAAAATAAAATCCTTCAATTGAAGGGCTAGGCTTATCCAATTGGTGTAAACGTTTAGGACATGGACTATCTAAGGTGGCCTACCTGATGACTGGTTTGGATTGGGTATGCATGCATTTGGCATGTCGTAGATGAAATGCTGGATTGACCTAGGTGCCTAAAAGTTCGTATTGGAATATTTCAACCTTTTCATTATTTAAGTTTTTTCTTTCAAATATGTATTGAGCTGCTTCCTTAATTAATCATTGTTTTCTAAGTGATCCATTAAATGTTTAGATTTTTATTTCTTTTATTTTGCATATTTGTAAGTTAGTCATCATTAGCTGTGCATTACTCAAATCAATGGGTTTGATCATGAAACATGACCTGGATCCAATGGACATGGTCCCCGTTCTAACCTCGTGGGGACATGCCAGTCTTGTATCATGTGAGCTTGTTCCCATGTCATTGTCATTTTCTAGGAGTGGCAAATTTCTAAGCGGATACGAGCAAATCCGTCTCCTTTTGACTCACGTCACGGGTCACAAGGCATGTGCATGCACATTAGAGCTGCTCATGAGGTGATCCCCGTTTCTAACGCCTTTTTACTGACTTTAGGCCTATATAATTGTTTGGTGGGCCGCATATCTCAATTACAAAAATTTGGACAAATTAATCAAAGATCGAATGTTATGCATACATGAGAAATGCTCAACTAGTCGGTGTTCGGGGCCCACCATAATGTCTATATGACATCTTATCCCTCCAGCATGGTCGTCACACATGAATGGGACATCTCAAAAATCAGGTCAAACCAAGATGCAGATTGTGTGGTGAACCCAGCACAATTCGGTTGGTGCTCTTGTGATTCATGTCTTGCGTAGTCTTACTCGGGTATCTGATTTCAGGGCATGACATGACGTTCATATATATAAATCAAAATCATCTATGCATGTAGATTTTTCTACTATGTTTTTTTGTTGATGCAGAAATTTAGTCAGCCCTCCCAGGCGTTTGTGAACCTGCATAAAAAATAAACAAAGAAGACTCTGACTCATGATGTCGGGGACCGTCCGATGCCAAAGTCAGAGATTTGGGTCTTAGTTGAGTGTGGAAGGGTTAGGGCTAGAGATTTTGAGTACCTCTCATCTCACTACAAGAACTTGCTCTTTTACTGATGACATAATTCGTCGGTATTCCATATTTTTTTCATCGGTAATGATTATTACCGACGAAACATGTTGTCGGAAAGATCGTCGTGATAAGACCGTGGTTAAAGGCTTTTCCCGACGAAATCTTACTTCGTTGGCAATGGTAAAATAAATACTGATGAAAAAAATCGTTGGCAAAGCATGCTACTTTTGGTAGGAAAAAATAATATATTTCGTCGGTAAACACAGCTTATACCGACGAAATATTTCGTTGGTAAAACTGTGGATTAAACTTTTACCTACGAAATATTTAGTCGGTATAAACTGTGGATTAGACTTTTACCTACGAAATATTTCGTTGGTATAAACTGTAGATAAACTTTTACCTACGAAATATTTAGTCGGTATAAACTGTGGATTAAACTTTTACCTACGAAATATTTCGTCGGTATAAACTGTGGATAAACTTTTACCTACGAAATATTTAGTCGGTATAAACTGTGGATTAAACTTTTACCTACGAAATATTTCGTAGGTATAAATTGTAGACTAAACTTTTACCTACGAAACATTTCGTTGGTATAAACTGTGCATTAAACTTTTATCTACGAAATATTTTGTCGTTATAAATTCTGGATTAAACTTTTACAGACAAAATATTTCATATACAGATCGTCGGTATAAATTTTTGTATTAATTTCTACCTACCAAATATTTCGTCAATATACGTTTTCGACTTACTATTACCAACGAAATATTTCGTCGGTAATAGTCTTTTTTTTTTTCAAAATTTAGGAAAAAATTCCTGATATATACACCTATTACAATACATTTTCATCATATTCACATCTACATCCATCCAAACACAAACTACATCCATCTAAACACAAACCACATCCATCCATACACAAACAATCTTATCCACATCACATTCATCCACGCACAAATACATATAAGTTTAACATTCATATATAAAATAAATTAAAAAAATTCACAAAGATGAAGGCGGAGGTGGTAGAGCATCAGATGAAGGCGAAGGTGGTGGGGCATCGGTGACTAAGCATGCAGTGAGATCCTGGAACATCTCCTGCATCTGTCGCTCATACTCCACCCGCATCTCCTCGATCCTCATCTCCTGCTCCTCCTGCCACCTCTTGTCCTCCTCCTTCTACCTGTCTAGCTGCTCTTTGATCTCATCGACGATAATCTGTAGCTGCTGAACCTCCCTCTCTCTGCGATATCAGCTCAGCGTAGGGTGCTCTCGCCAGTGACGGATCTGCTGGAGGCAGGTCTAGCAGGTGCCATGAGCTTGGCACCATGGCTAAGCCCACACACATATTCAAAACGGGTGCCAAGCACCTCGCTCAAGATATTTAGGTCACTCCACTGACTACCATTGGGAGTGGGCTGACTACGTATGGTGTTCATCACCGCCTGTAATGAAAACATATGAATTTTCATAACGAATGACCTTATTATAATTCAATGCAATTAAATTTTACGATATAAGGATTTTCACCCAATTCTTGTTGGCTCTAGGATGAACCCAAGATCCCGTCGCCTGCCGACAGTGAGTCCCTTTGTAGAGGTCTACTGGTCCAAGCTCCTGGCCGGTGACGGAATCTCACTGCGCAATTGAAAGGACAATAGAGTTAATATAAATGACTTTGAATATATCAACTTAATAATCACCACAAATTTCTTACCATGTCATGACGATGTCGTACAAATGACTTTGAACCAGCTATGTGGTTCACTTCTAACTTTCTCCTATTCACAGAATTTATTCTGCTCCTCTTCTGAACATATTATTCATAATACATTATTAGTAATTGCGAATTTAATTATTACCTTAAGATATCGTAAATATATAAATATTACCTGAAAAGCCTCAGATGAAAATCTCTCACAGAGTGTCTACTAGTTGTTTGTAGTCACTTATGGCGGTGCGGATAGGCCTCCTCGTGGGTCCTGCTCTGCTTGTACCATTGGTGTAACTCCCCGCGGTACTCCTTGAACCCCTCCCTGACCATGTCGTCGAGGGCATGGGAAATGTAGGGAACACTCAGATCTAAGACAAATTTATCATGCAGTTTCATAAATAATAGATTAAGGCAATAAACTTGTTAAGAAAATAACTTAACCAAAAATGAACTTTCACAAAAAAAAAATTAATTTACTAAAATTTACTTGAAGGCACTGACGGATGAGCTGCCACACATCATCTGTCACGTCTGCCTAACGGGGGGTGGTGGAGGGGATCAGAGATCGGCATACGACACCGACCTCCGACGTAAATAATCTGGCATTGTCCCCAATAGGACTAAGGCAGTCCTTTGGAAACTCTACCGTCACCCTACCCTCACACGTAAGTCACTCTAAAACTAACCCACGCATGGGTCCACGTCCTCGTCGGTTGGTCAGCGATGTTGTCGCAGAAAAAATATGTAAGTCTAAACATAAACAGAAGTCACTAAAAGAAATATATGTTCACACTTACATGCAGTGCTCGGTGTATGCTCAACAAAGGACTTAGACGCCTGTGATGCAACATGCGACATCGATGCTATCTCCGCCGCATCATGAGTGGAAAGGGTAGATCTAATGCACGAACGACGTGATCTCCCACCTGGTGCCATGACTGAATATGTGTGAAGTACGAACTTATAATTTTAAATAATGTCAGTACAAGTGTATGAACATCAATATAATAAACACAATAAACTTTACAGTGCAAGTGGAATATACTAAAACATTATACAGGTAGTGTTGATGGTAGAATGAATTTGTGCTTATGCTTAAAGAGATTATTAAAATATGATTAAAACATTACACTATAATGCAAACAGAATATAATAAAACATAAACATTTTAGTAAAATTTGGAAATTCTTTTACACATTGTCATTCTATATTAAATACATGTATTTCATTGTAATACGAAACAACTTCGGATCAACTATCCGAAGTACTCCTTGCGTAAGTTATCGTACGCTGCAAAAGTATATGTGAAGCTGTGTGAAGCACTCGACATTGTTACAGCCAACATGTCAGTCACAATAGGAGAAATCTGGTTTCTCGAGACTCCATTCAGATATGTAAGTGACAAAACCGCATCTTTCATGCGAAGTTTTCCACAGTTATATTCCTCCATAAAGTTCGAAATTTCTTTGAGATTGTATAATCTTTCATTTGAGTCATCGTCGATATATTTCTCCCTACACTCATGGACCAGACCGGGTATCTCATTGGCCCCACCAGAAGAAGATAAGGCTGAAAAGTCCATCTACAACATCTGATGAAGTATGCTGCGTGCTTCCGCTATGCTTCGGTTTAAGGAGGACATGATCAGAAATTGACTCAACTGCAAATGTGGATTATAAACAAGTCAATTAAAGGAATAAATCATAACTTGTAAAACATGTATACATGTAATAATCAAATTATTTGAATTAAAAAATGACATGCAAATCATGTGTTCATTTAATAATCGTCATCTGTATCACTATCGCTTAGGACTATTTCTTCTTCACCATCACTATCACTGATCAGTATTTCCTCTTCATCGTCTGCAACGTCATCATCAATGAAACCGGTATCATCTTTAACATGTCATGTATTATTGAGGCATCAATATGATCAGGTGGCACATCATCTCTATCCAATTGCACCATATTAATATCAACATTTGGATCAGTCCCTCTACCCCCAGATGGCATGTCTTCTTGATATGTTTGTTCAACTCTAAATGTTTCATTTCCCCCTTCCTTGCTATCTTCAACATCTGGTTCAGGAACGTCAAATACGTTCCTGGGCTTTATTTTCTATATCACGTGCCAAGAGCCACCTAACTTGGTGTCAGCGAGGTAAAATACTTGTTCGGCTTGGCTTGTAAGGATAAATGGGTCGTCCTTAAACCTCTTCTAAAATAAATTTATGCTCGTAAAGTAGTCGTTAGTCTGTATTCCCAACTTCTTATTTCCAATGTCCCACCAATCATATTTAAATAAGTACACCCACTTTCTCATACAATAACTCATCTCAATAATATCTGTTAAAACGCCATAAAAGTCAATTTCTACCTCCTCATGTATTCTCTTCACAACCACCCCACTATTTTTGTGTGGTTCTATACTTCTCACGCTCTTCGGTGTGGAACTGAATCTCTTTTATAATACAACCTGTATATCTAGATACATGTCTATCAGGGCCACACGCCAGTGAGTAGAGTGGGTCAGACGCATCCGCAGAGTTGCTAGCGTGCAACGTCCTCATCTATTATTACGTACAGAATGTAATTGTTTAGTGATTTCTTAGGTTTAAATATTGTGCAATACAATAAAATTTTAAGTGTGGTGAGATACAAGGTGAAATCTTACACTTTCTACGAACCATTCTAGAAACTTATCCTGATGCATTCGATCATAATTTGTTGGGTATTGGGACTTCATCTCCTCGGTGTGTTCGCTATACATAATTGGCACGTCATCAATAAGAAACATTAAGATCATCCTATGTAGAGATACAATTATTGAGGGAAGACTTACTCTAAGTACGACTCTATTTCTTCACAATTATGCAACACATACCACTGCGCCTTTGCTTGATCCCCAAGGTCCATATCCTGAAACGTCGGGGATCCAAAAGGACGGACGTTATGTGTGAATACATATATGAGTCCTTGTTCATGATCCGGCTCTTCGTCGGCATTCTGATCTTCTTTGTTGAATCTAATCTCTATGCTACGAAGATACATGGAGCAAAATGTCAGGGACTCATTATTAATGTACGCCTCAGTAATGGATCCCTCTGGATGTGCCTTATTCCTCATAAATTGTTTTAGTGTATAAAGGTATCTATATACAAAACCACTATGTTATATGTATGAAAACATGGATATATGTAGTTCATAAAATGAATAAAAATTTTAATAGCTTCTACCACCTTTTGATCGGATACATCTAACGATATTTTACTGGGCTTACAACCTTCGCCTTGTGTGGTAAGTGAATCGCTAGGTATACCATGACATCGAAAAATGCAGGAGGAAATATTCTTTCAAGTTTGCAAAGGATTATGAAAATGTCCCTCTCTAGTCATTTAATAACCTCTATACATTCAACGATTTTGAACACAAATCCTTAAAGAATATCTCAAACTCAATTATCGCCACACTGATATCCTTGCTTAGGAATTCACGAATCGCAACCGGTAGTAGACATTGCAGAAGGGTGTGACAATCATGACTTTTCATTCCTGTTACCTTACAGTTCGTAATGTTTACGCACCGAGATATATTTGATGCATACCCATTGAGAAACTTCACCGATCTTAACCATTCACATAAACGCTTTTTCTCTAGTTTTGTCAATGTGTAGCAGGCTGCTGGTATAGTATATGAATTTCCATGTGGTTGTAAGTGCAACTCTTTTCTTAAACCCATTGCTTGTAGATCCAATCAAGCCTTGAAACTGTCTTTTGTTTTCTTCTCTATGTTCATCAATGTTCCAAAGACATTGTAACATATATTCTTCTCAATATGCATGACATCCAAGTTGTGTCGCAATTTCAGATCACTCCAATAGGGCAACTAAAAAAATTCTCTTCTTCCTCCGGTTATACTCCAATACTATAAGTTTCCTCTTCTTCAAGTGCGGTGACTTACCAAATCTAACTTATCCAATTTTACTCAGTTATTGTATCACATCTTCTCTAAATAGCTCTTTCGGCGGTAGATTATGATCTTGTTTGCCATCAAAGATCATCATCTTCCTACGCTAACTATGATCGCTCAGAAGGAAGCGACGATGGCCCCTATATAACACATTTTTTTACCATGCTTCAATGACAATGAATAAGTCTCAATATTACATGTAGGACAAGCTAACTTTCCCTTCGTGCTCCACCCAGACAAGAAGTCATTTATTGTTCATAAGACCACTGCATGCAATCGAAATGTCTGTCCTGCAAATGTGTCATACATTTGTACACCATGACTCCACAACTCATTTAACTCATCAACTAACGGTCGCAAATACACATCAATGTCATTCTCGGGTGACCTGGGTCTAGGAATAACAATGACATCATGAAAAATGACTCCTTTATACATAACTAAGGAGGTAAATTGTAGGACATAAGTACCACTGGCCACATACTGTACGAGCTACTCATATTACCAAATGGATTAAAACCATCACTTGCAAGACCTAGTCGAACATTACAAGAATCTTTTGCAAATCAGTCATATTGCTTGTCAAAATTTTGTCAGGCTTCAAAGTCAGCAGGGTGCCTCAGTGTACTATCATCATGAACACGTTTCTCCTTATGCCACCTCATATCTTTAGTCGTCTGCTAGATGTAAACAATCTTTGCAATCTGGGTTTCAATGGAAATTACCTTAACATCTTTGGCGGGATTTTCTTATGCTTGACTTCATCATACTTCCACCTAGACTCTACGCATTCTGGACACTCTTCAACATTTTCATGCTCTTTCCAATACAATACACGATCATTTATACATGCATGTATGGGGATGTAACCAAGGCCCAAGTCTCGCATCAAGGATTTTTCCTCGTAATGAGACTTAGGCAATGTCTCACCGTCCGATAATGCTTCTTTCAACAAGTCAAGTAACATGTCGAACAATTTGTTACTCCAACGATTTATTATCTTCAAATGAAGTAACCTTGTGAGAAAAATCAACTTGAAGAAGTTCTCACACCTGGGTCCTTACTCTTGCTCGGGTGGTAGACTCTTAGGAGTTTCAACACCCGGTCAAGGGTTCGAGTACCCATAAGTGGTGAAATTCCACTAGCGTGAGTGTGTGGGGTGTGTGTGCCAGTTAAAAAAAGTTCACACACCCAGATAAAGTGGACGTTGCGCATCTCTCAATAACCTGCTAAACTTTTCTGATTCAACATCACCCATAAGATGAATATCTTGGCTACTACTTATCGCTGCAAAATTGGTATCCATAATTGTTCTCCTGAACACATCCCCTATGATATCTTATATTTCGTCAATGTCTTCATCCTCGTCATTCGATACAATTGGGTCAACAAGGACTTCAGTGGCCTTAACTCTTTGGTGGAACTCTTCACCATGATGGATCCACTAAGTATAACCCTGGTTAATCCCAACTATGAACAAATCGTCTTCTACTTTGTCTAAAGTCTTATGAACCATGTTCTTGCATTTTTGACATGGACACCTAATCCTATTGCCTGAATCTGCCTAATATTGTGCAAATTCCATGAACTCTTGAACCCCTTATTTATACTATGCGTCAAACATGTTCTTAGCTTGCATCCAACTCTTATCCATCTCTACAATGAAAATATTAGAGTCAGTTTACAGAAATAGGTTTAAGATTAGGTTAGGGTTATACGTTTAGGATTAGGCATAAGTTTAGGTTTAAGTTTAAGTTTAGGCTTTGGTTTAGGTTTAGGTTTAGGTTAGGGATTTGAGAATAGCTTTAGGCTTAGGGTTTAGGGATTCGAATTCGGGTTCGGGTTCAGGATCGGGTTTAGGTTTACGTTTTCAATTTTAGGTTTAGGTTTAGGTTTAGGCTTAGACTTAGCATTTAGGGATTCATATTCGGGTTTGGGTTCGGGTTCGGGTTCGGATCGGGTTTAGGATTAGGTTTTCAAGTTTAGGTTAAGGTTATAGGTTTAGGTTTAGGTTTAGGCTTTGGGTTTAGGGATTTGAGAATAGGTTTAGGTTTAGGTGTAGGTTTAGGCTTAGGTTTAGGGATTTGAGATTAGGTTTAGGTTTAGGTTTAGGTTTAGCAATTTAGGTTCGGGTTCGGGTTCGGGATCGGGTTTAGGTTTAGGTTTTCGAGTTTAGGTTTAGGTTAGGGTTAGGGTTATATGTTTAGGATTAGGTGTAGGTTTAGGTTTAGAGATTTGAGTTTAGGTTCAGGTTTAAATTTAGGTTTAGAGATTCGGGATCGGGTTTAGGTTTAGGTTTTCAACTTTAGGTTTAGGTTTAAGTTAGGGTTATAGGTTTGGGTATAGGTGTAGGTTTAAGTTAAGTGAATTAAGTTTAGGTTTTTAGGTTTAGGTTTAGGTTATAGGTTATAGGTTTAGGTTTAGGTTAGGTTTAGGTTAGGGTTAAGGTTAAGTGGGTATAAGTGTAGGTTTAGTTTAAGTTATAGGTTTAGGTTTAGGTTAGGGTTATAGGTTTGGGTTTATGGAAATGTTATGGAAAGGTTATAGGTTATAGGTTTAGGTTTATGGAAAAGGTTATAGGTTATAGGTTTAGGTTTAGGTTTAGGTTATAGGTTTAGGTTTAGGTTTATGTTATAGGTTTAGGTCATAGGTATAGGTTTAGGTTTAGGTTATAGGTTTAGGTTTAGGTTAAGGTTATAGGTTATAGGTTTAGGGTTTAGGTTATATGTTTAGGTTTAGGTTTAGGTTTAGGTTATAGGTTTAGGTTGGGTAGGTTAAGGTTATAGGTTATAGGTTTAGGTTAGGTTATAGGTTTAGGTTTAGGTTTAGGTTAAGGTTATAGGTTTAGGTTTAGGTTATAGGTTATAAAGTTTAGGTTTAAGTGTAGGTTATAGGTTATAGGTTTAGGGTTTAGGTTTAGGTTATAGGTTATATTTAGGTTTAGGTTTAGGTTATAGGTTATAGGTTTAGGTTTAGGTTATATTTTAAGGTTTAGGTTATAGGTATAGGTTTAGGTTTAGTTTAAGGTTATAGGTTATAGGTTTAGGTTTAGGTTAAGGTTATAGGTTAGGTAAGGTTATAGGTTATAGGTTTAGGTAATGAGGTTATAGGTTATAGGTTATAGGTTTAGGTAATAGGTTATAGGTTTAGGTTAAGGTTATAGGTTTAGGTTTAGGTTTAGGGATTTGAGAATAGGTTTAGGTTTAGGAATTTGGGTTCGGATCGGGTTTAGTTTAGGTTTAGGTTTAGGTTAGGGATTTGAGTTTCGATTTAGGTTTAGGTTTAGGAATTCGGATTCGGGTTCGGGTTTGGGTTTAGGTTTAGGGATTTGAGAATAGGTTTAGTTTTAGGTTTAGGTTTTTTTTTAGGTTGAGGCTAGGGTTACAGGTTTAGGTTTATGTGTAGGGTTAGGTTTAGGGATTTGAGAATAGGTTTAGGTTTAGGTTAAGGTTTAGGCTTATGGTTAAGGAATTCAGATTCGGGTTCTGGTTTGGAATTAGGTTTAGGTTTGGGTTTTCAAGTTTAGGTTTAGGTTTAGGTTAGGGAGTTGAGATTAGGATTAGGTGTGAACTTACCAACAGGTTGGATCTCAAATAACCATCATGGTGGGTCCCAGGAAGGAATCAACGGTTGAGCATACTATCCCCACCAAGATGTTTAGTTTTAGGTGTAGGTTTAGGTTTAGGGTTATACTAGGGTCTGCTCCATCAATTTCAAGCTAATACATAAAAATGGTCTTATCCAAATGACCAGGCCACCCATATTGCTGTCCATAGGAAATAAACAACTTCATTATGGTCATAACAGTGGTTCCCACCTTCCAGAGACTCCCACTCAATATCCGGATAGCTCCGACGCACATCCGGATTTGCTCCATCAATTCTGAGCTAATACATATACATAGGCTTGTTCAAATGGCTAGGCCACCCATATTGTCATCCATAGGAAATAGACAGCTTTATCATGGTCATAATAGCGATTCCTACCTTCCAGGGATCCCCGCTCATCATCCGAATAGCTCCGACGCACATCCGGGTTTATTCCATCAATTTCGAGCTAATACAATTAAATCCTAAATTAGTTACTCATCCAAGGTTGGATAGATTGTAATACTTTCATATTCTCATTTAAACATCCACGCCAAAAATCCCTAGCATCTCCTCATGCGTCTCAAAATAAGTTAATCTTACGTTACATTCCGATGCCAAATATTTAAAGCAATGTAACGATATTTGGCATTGGATATGGAATGGAAGAAACATATCCAGAGAGAAATGAGGAGAAGGACCGCGGATTAGGTATGAACATTTAAATAGATTATATGAAAGCATACTATCCATCTAACCTTGAACTGTCCAAAATGGGACAATTTGAGCAATTTTTATACTACCAAAAATACACCATATTTATGTATGGCCACATAGAAATCCTCAAACGTTAACTAATTATTTAATTTACAAATCACAATCACAAGTCACAACTATAAACTAACAAGTCACTTTAATAATTTAATAAAAAAATGTAATACATATAAAGCATCACTATGTGAAAGTATAATAGTATCTTGAAATAATGAGAAAAGATCAAATACAACTCCCATAATCTACAAAATATAATAGTTTCATGAAATCTCAAAACAAAGTGAAAGCATTATTAATCTGTACCGCTACAGGGATCCAGTGTGTATTTTATTGAGAATGATAGGAATAAACAACTCTATATATTTATCCTATACTCTAACACAATACTAGCTCAATCAAATTAATCAATAACAAAGACTAGACTAGCAATCCGGATGCCCAACTATGATTACTAATCAAGAGTGTGGCTCATATGTAGCAATTTCACAAGAAAAGATAATTGATATGATTAGAAGCCTACTAAATTTTGTGTGTGTGTGAAAGAAGCCTACTAAAGTTTTAAGGTCTTTTTTTTCCAAGGTCTTTTCTTAGTTGTGCAATACATTTTCCAAGGTCGACAAGAAATGCAAAAACACGGGAAAGTCCTCAAGGAGTTCAAAAAAATGGTTTGATGAGAAATAGTTTAATGAGAAAAAGATTTTCTTTCAAAAAATGGTTTAATGAGAAAAGGCGTCAACAATTCAGTTTTTTAAAATCTGCAATTAGACAATGGGGGTAAAATGCCTTCACCTAATTTTGTTTGTTTTTTTTTTTTTTTTTTTTTGTTTTAGTCTTGGAGTCTAATAATATTGGGCTGACATGGTGTGGTAAATGACATCCAACCCATCCAATAGGTGGACCCACCATGATGATCATTCTCTAAAAAAATCAAGCAGTTCCAATCATCAGCTGGGCTGCACTCAAATTTGCAGGCTTGTAGGTGTGTTGTATTCCATGGTACTCAAGTTGGATGTCATACATACAGTACATGACACCAGAATGTTGGATTTAGCCTGATCTTGTGGACAGGTCGGATGTCATACACACACTACACGGCACCATTATGTTGGATTAGCCCTCGTAAGTTGTTTAGCAGATATATGTATGTTGTATATTGATGCCGTCCATCCATTTTTCTATTTCATTTTAGGACATGGTCTAAAAATAAGGCAGATTTAATCTCAGGTGTATCGACTACTGTTAAAATCTTCCTAAGGCCCACTATAATATTTAGTGCCATCTAACTTGTTGATAAGGTTGCACAAACTTAGATGAAGGGAAAACACAAATAGAAGCTTTGGTTCAAATTTTTCATGGCCCCTGGGAAAGTTTTTAATGGTGGGAATTTAATCCCGCATTGTCTTCAAAAAATGGGGAAAAAAAAAAAAAAAGTTAAGGGAGATGGGTGAGAGATAAACAAAGATCTATTTTCCAATAATCCAAACCATTCATATAACAAGTCCCACTTTTATGGTGGAAAGATAAAAAATAGAAGCTCTTGATCTGATTATTTCAACACTTCTGATTATTTTAACAAAAAATGCTTTATATATGCTGACCCAATCCAGCTCAATGTTAGAGTTGGGAGTGCATGCCCATCATACAAATGAATTTAAGCCATCCATGCTGGCATAGCTACACAGTAATTTAGACTGTTCCAAAATACACTTACAGGATCTATCAACCACATTTAAAAGAAAATATTTCAAGGATAAAAACGTTTATGGCATCTACAGTGGCGCCCGTTATATAAACAGGTTGGATCGTTGAATGGGATCCAAGATCCAATTGTATGGCCCATCATACAAATGGGTTGGATCATTGAAACATGGTCCAGGATCCAACGACTATACAGTCCTCCCAACACAGCCTATAACAAGACGGATCCTAACAGAAATCGTGTAATGATCCTACAAAATAGCCATATTAGATTCAAAATACATATCCTAATGATCCTACAAAATGGCATATTAGATCCTACAAAATAACCCTATTGTCTATAGGTTTGCTAATCCCTCGGCTTGTACAAGGCATACCATCAACAAGGCATTGTACATGTGAAAATTTTGGTCAGTCCATCAGGTGGGCTACACTTAGATTTCTAAGCTAGAAAATATGGTAATCTACTGATCACATGGGCCACAATGTGTAAAACAAGTAGATGGGCAGGATTTGTGGGCAAACAAATGTCCACAAATCAGGGGTTGGGATTGATTAACCATTCTGATTTTGGGACTGTTACTTAGTCAAAGTGTGTTCCGCAATTTAGTCGCTTTACTTTGGAGTAAATTTTATCCTGCGTGTGCTATTACAGGATGCCTGCATATCAAGCATCATAGGCTGTGGGGAATCAAATAACTCCCAGCCTTTTGGCTGGTTGAATTGGAGGAGTGCTTTACCATTAACAATACACATGATGGCATTTTTCTGTTGGGTGGAACATGTGCCTAAAATTGGGTGGACAGCACATGTGTCAGATATCTAGGCCATTCATCAAGTACGGTGCACCATAAAATGCCATAGACAAAAAAAAAATAAATAAAAATTGGCCTGCTGATCAAGCTGATCAAACTTCTGTAAGAATAATAGGCTGTAAAACAGTCCAGCAATCCAAATTCAAAGGACATGTGTGGCTCACTTGATGAATGTGCTACAGTGATTTTTGGTACATGGCATGTCCAAAGTGCCCCCTACCTGATAATGGCCTTGATCTCTGACATGTGCCACACACTCATAATCTGACATGTGTTTCACCCATCTCAAATGAGGTCTGCCTAGCTCAAAAGCTTTCTCGGATACATCTCCAAGTCATTTCCACAAAAGTGCTAGTTTCATAATTAATTCTTAATAAGCAATTAATTTATTAAGCTAAACAAACACTTCTAAAACTTTTAGTAATGATTTTGGGAATGAAATCAGTGATCACCCAAAAAATTCCCAAATTCCGATTTTGGACAATCCACCCTAAAATCCCCAGATCCTTAAATCATCATTGAGATTGAGAGAGAGAGAGAGAGAGAGAGAGAGAGAGAGAGAGAGAGAGAGAGAGAGAGAGAGAGAGAGAGAGATGGATGGGTGCTGGAGTCGTTTCGGCTTAAAACATAACCTTATTGCCGACGAAAATTTTCGTCAGTAATACTTGTCACCATTCGTTGGTAAAATGTTGTAAAAATATTTGGGCCCACCCGTGCTCTATCAGCCTCATCCACTCCGTACATATGTTTTTAAATATATTTATTAGCTACACCAAAAACCAAAATTACAAATCAACATCTCTGATCAACCACACAAAGTGAAATAATATGTCCACCGTTCATTTTGTCCGCCTTTATCGACAATTTTTTTCGTCGGTAAAAATCTCCTTCACCGACGATATTGTATAACGTCGGTAAAAATAGCCTCTCGGTGGGAAAATATTTGGTATGGGCGGGAATCTTTTGCCGACAAAATATGATTTCGTTGGAAATAAGTTTGAGCAGGGCTCTGTGGAGCCCACCGTGATGTAACTGTTTTATCCACTCCGTTCATCACTTTTCTCAAATTATTTTAAGATATGCTCCTAAGAATGAAGCAGGTTCACAGCTCCTGTGGACCACACCAAAGGAAGCTGCAGTGATATAACGCCCTAAAAATCGGGGTCGAGCATAGGCCCAACTCCCGAGTTCCAACACATTACTTATGCAACATAGATAATGATGGTTAAATGTTGTCCATATTAGTGCATTAAACATGAATGGGGTTATACCAAATCAACATATCATACTCCAGAGACAAGTGGATTTCGCAAGCGGAAGACTGCAATAATGTATAAGATATATGAACTGTAGTAAGTCTCCCAAGTGTGATCATGTTACTAGGTTAAATATATACATGTATACTCCCAAAATGTACAAAATGAATATACATGTGTGCTCCAAAATACAATCATAACGAGTGCATGGATATCTAGTCAGCATCCCTGTAAGCCCCGTCGATCAGAATATGGTCTACATAGACCCACCTGATAGCTGCATGTAGGAGAACTCCTCCTCGTCATCATAAAAGTCTGGTTCTTCGTCGTAAGCATCGCCATCATCTACAACTATAACAGGGTCTGGTTGGTGTTTAAAATACCGTCCCAGAACGTGGGAGCGAGTGATAAACTCAGTGGAGTTATAAGGTAAAGGTTAACATGTTATCAATTCAATCAAGCAGTAATGATAAGCAATACAATCAGACATCCCTAAGTAATCTGGTTAATATAAACATGATATTTATTTATGATGCATTCCCTCGCCTGCACTCCCTCTGCGATCTTCCTCTTACGGTCGCGACATGCACCCATTCCTCTATGCTCAACACCAACGCTAAAGGCATATGCAATGCAGTGCATGAGCATGATTACCGAGTTCTTATTAGACCTTTTCATACAACAGGATTGCCAAGCTAAGATACCTCCCTTATATCATTTCCAAAACAATGATCCATTCTAGGGTCGTCATCCTAGCTGGTCTCATACGATGTTGCGGTTCCAGGTCGCTACAAAGGGCTCGTCACCTCAATGCAGGCCTAGCTTATACTCTAGTTGCTACGGAAAGTTTTGTTGCCTCAGTGCAGTCTCAGAGTATGCTCGAGGTAACTACGAATGGCTCGTCACCTAGTCGTAGATCGACAGCTCGAATACAATATCCTATACCACCATATTCAGCTCACGAGCTCACTACGGGGAGGCTTGTCACCCCAGCGTAGACCGACAACACGACCACGGTGTCCTATACCACCATGTCCGGCTCATGAGTCTTAGCGAATCGAGGTACCAAGGTTAACGGGTTTTGCACTGGTAAGTTGGTACCTTAGATTCAAATCGTAGTGTCCATACATAGTGAACATACATCGGGTTAACCGGGTTACTTGACAAGCTTGACTAATACGAGCATACGTTGAACTGATCGACATTGAGCGCGTAAGCACTCCGCGTGGCCTAACCACTGCTGACAAGCAGCATACGACTCAGAATCATCGGGCGTGTCTGTCGTGATTAAGCAGTTCAACCATCGTTCACAGACAATTACCGATTGCCTGGACTATATCGTAGCCTCAATCACATTCCAAACAATAACAATCACATATAGTAATCCAAAATAATATGTGACAACTGAAATCAGATATAAATTTTGCTTGAGCAATTTAACAAACACATATTATACATATTATCATACATAGACATTTCATCCATAAATCACATATTAATAGGATAGGTTACATAAAGGAGCTATAACCATAGTTAAGGGAATTGAGATTCCTATCTCAACACCCTCATTGCATGCATTTAAAAAAACATTTTCACATTCAGGCATTTTATCAAACACTTGGGCTACACATATCATATACATGTAGTAAGGTAGTTATAACAGGTATTATAGCAAATCCCTTTACAAAGGGTTTATCATATGTACAACAATCATGAATTCTCAGTCAATAAACATGGCAAGTATAAATCACAATTCCATACTCATTCATACATTTCAACAAACACATGGAATACATTATAAATCAACATAGTTTATATATGTACATAATACAGGGAAACCCTCATATCTAAGCACATATGATAGCAATCAAGCCAGTCATAAATCATTACTGACATTGAAAGCCTTGAAAACCATAACCTAAACATTTATAGTCCGCACATTTCGCCAACAAACAAGTATCGAACTCAATTTGTATGCCAAGTCTTTGTCTACTGCACGATGACCACCTATAACATGAAATAGGTTAGCTATTTCATCACTTTTGCTATTTGAATCCCTAAAACAGATTAGGGTTAGGATTTCTTACCCAAGAATGGAGTCAAAATCTCTGAGTTAGCGATTTAGAAAGGCAGATTTAGCCCGTGGAGTGATGGGATTGAATCCCAAGAACAAGCTCCAACACTCTCTCTCTTCTCCTCACTTTCTTCTTCTCTTTTCTCTCTCTTCTCCCTCCTAGGGTTGTAAATTCGTATGGAATGAGAGAGAGAGAGGGTTTAAGGGGATTATATAGGCCCAGAACTGATGGGAATGGCCCCAGGGCCAAGGTATACTTGGGTTATAGCCAAAGACTAGCCGTTTTGGTCCAACAGAGCACTTCTGGAGGCCCCTTTTCTGCATGCGGTCGGACTTAATGAAATGGCCAAGCTATATGTCCTAGAGGGGGGGTGAATAGGATTATGCCAAATTTAAAGTAATTACTGCGGAATTTAAATAACACGATAGCCAAATAAAGTAAATCATTTTACAATACTGAAATGAATAGTAACCTCAATAAACAAGTATTGAGAGATTGATACAAAAGTTGTTCTAAGGACAACCTTACACCAAAAACCAAACTTTATGGTAGGACAACCTGATATCTAGAAAAGACTTTGTATCAAGAACTCAAACTTTAGAGGAATAAACAAATTGAAATTGTACTGAGGTATAGAATGCAATCTCAAATATTGATTGTTCTTGGGACAACCATGCATCATAGAAATGGCAGGGCAACCTTACTAGACCAATTTACAGAATCTAAAACTCAAAAAATAAAAGGAATAGCTTGAAATAAATTACTGAAATTTAAATCTAAACTATTACAACATTCCCCACTGAGCTTGAAATTAAAATGATTACACCATTCACATCCACATACACTCCACAAAAGAATAATTAGAGATAGGAAAATAAAGCACACTTCCACACAACACAAGGAGTTATAGTGGTTCGCCTATGTGTACGCAAACTGTTCAACAACAGCCACACAGAATGCTACCCCACTCCTAATATCCTCACACAGGGGATATTAGTGTTCACTATCAAATAGGTTTTCACAGGTTCACCAAAAACCTTCACAATTGTGTCTTTTCCAAAGGGCTTACACAATTCAAAAACCCTCTTTTCTGAGTTTTCCTGGCTCTCCTCAGATAACCAATGCAATGAGATTTTTCTGGCTTAACCTTAAATAAAACTAAATAAAGTAAATTACACAAATTGTAAAATACCTGTTTTTCTTCTTTGTTGTAGCAGCCCAGAAGAACCAAGTCAGAGTAGAGATTTGAATGTCAAAGTTCAATGTCCAATACTCACTATATAATGGTTATAATTTCTAATAGATTTTAAATTAAAACTTAAGGGCTAGCTATATTTGATTTTGATTCCAGAAGAAAGAAAGACAACACTTCCTCTTTTCAAATCTAATTGGAATACAAGAAACAAATCAAGTAACAAAGCTAAATAAAGAAGATATTAAATATGCACACTTAGATTAAACAGAGAACAAATTTCTCTCTCAGAAGGCCGAATTAAATTAGCTTGAATGATCTATTTTATTCTGAGATTTGTGCTCTATTTATAGTGTGAATAAATCATGTCTTCGACTGGTCTTAAGACTCTACAACTGGTCGAAGATCCAACAGATATTTAAAAATTCAGGCGCGATAGGATAAGACGGTTTCACGACTGGTCGTAGGGCACCTTCGACTGGTCGTAAGGCACCTTTGACTGGTCAAAGGTCATACACGACTGGTCGAAGCTAAGTGCAAATCATCGCTGTAGTTTGAGTCGAATGTTTATGACTGATCGAAGAACTAGTCGACACTGTTCCTATGACTAGTCGAACAGTACCCAGGACTAGTCGAAGCCTAACAGAAAATATCCGAATTTTACAACAAACTTACGACTGATCCAGGAAATCCTTAGACAGGTCAAGCAGTGCTAGGACTAGTCAACCAAAGTCCACTACTAGTCTTAGAACAGGACAAACTCACTTATATAAAATATATGGATTATGTATCCAAATTGGCATACTCTAAAGGTCAACCTACGGTCAGTCAAACCTCAATAGTGAAGTAAGGACATTGAAACTTAAGGACGAGTGACCTCGAAAGTAGTGAAGCTTGAAGTCTTGATGTAGTTCAAAACTGAAAGCTTCTTGAGATCTTGAGATTGAACTTGAAAGCTTATTGAGATCTTGAGATTGAACTTGAAAGCTTCTTGTATTATTCTTGTCTTTGAATTAAGTCGAACAAACTCACTTCCTCGAGTCTTGACTTGTGAGCAATGCTTGTCCATCAAAGTCTTGACTTGTGAGCAGTGCTTGTCCATCAAAGTTGATCTTGAGTAGTGCTTTGATCTTCACATATGTAAGCTTCATAACAGTGTCTTTGGCACAATAAATTTGACAACAAAAGGGGCTATAAACAATAGCACTTACAATCTCCCCCTTTGTCAAATTAGTGACAAAATACACTTCCAAGATATGTTACAGAACACAGAATATCTGATTAACGAATCATGCACCAGTTGTTATCAACTGGCATAGTAACATGAACCTGCAAATCAATATTCAATAGTCCTCCTCCTCCACACATACTCCCCGTGAGTAACATCATACTCCCCCTGAGTAACATATGCATAAAAGCAATGCGCAGTGCTACTCCCTCCTCATAACTTAAGCATTAGACATATGCATCCATCCATTCATATGAGCATAAGCATTATTAGACATTAGACATAATATGCATTCTCCCCCTTTTTGTCACAAGAGGACAAAGGAAGCACAGAACAGATAAACGGAGGAGAAATAATTAGAGAGATATATGAGAGGTAACAACACAAGATAAGAGAGAATAACATAATCAACTTACATAACTTAGAGACTGAGCTAAGTCATAGATAGCTACAATCTCCCAACCAGTTATAACACAAGAATAGTTAAGTTATTACAAATTAGATAGCTGAAAAGAACTAATCTGAACTAGATGAAGGAGCAGGGATGGAAGGATCAAGTTTATGCATGCCTTTGTTCAAGCGCCTAAGATATTTACGCATATACTTGAATTGTAAATCATGAGCAACAGACATGTTTTCCATCTTAACATTTATATGCTCAACATTATCCTCTAATGCATGCAGACGTGCATTAAAGTCAGACGGCTCATAATCTGGATCATTCACAGAATCAGAACCAAGTTCTTCAAAGATATCATCCATATTAATATCATCAGGAGGAAGAATACCAGTTTCTTCCTCACGATCAGCTTCAACATTGCCAACACCATCACCTTGACCAGGGAGTAAATCCAACTTCATCTTATTTAGATTAGTATTATTAAAAATCAGATGAGGGATAGGGGCCTCTCCAACTGGCATATCGATTAACATATGAGTAGCTAACACAGGCATTAAATAAGCAAAAGGAATGTCACTGTGACTAAGATGGAGATGAAAATTAAGAATGAAGTGACAAATCAAGGATGGTAAACAGATAGAAGTACCACTAGCAACATCATGAAGAATACGAACCATGTATGAAGTCAATTCAGATTTATTACCCAATCGTGGATATAAGTTAGAAATAAAGATTTTGTGAAGAACTCTGTATTTGGGTAACAAATACCTTGAGGGAAGTGCATTCCCTTTATCAGTCCATTGAGCATCCAGATTGCATAATTCTCTAGTGAGGAGATGTTTTTCAGTTTCTGAGGGTTTATCAGATAAATTATGGATAGCAATCCCCTCATCATTCACAGGAATATCCATAAGAGTTGAAATCAAATGACGATCAATGTCAAATGGTCCTTCTCTAGTGGCTATTTTAAAAGTTAAATTCTCAAGTGAAAAATCACATATACATGCGAACATGGACTATCCAATGGACTGGTATGCTAGCCCACCCCAATGTAATAAGTTATCCCAATCTACAATTTGAAGCATACGAAGGATATCAAAAGGAGCAACATGATTAACATCAACAGGATGTTCAACAATAACATTACGTAATCTGATGTCCTGAACATAAGACGGATCATCACCGGGAGTCCGAAGATGATGCTTAGTGAGAGGGGCTGATCTGGAAGAAGAAAACGGACCACGGGATGTTGCCTTTTTCCCTCTAGATGTCATTTGCAAGAAAATAAAGAGTTGTAAAGGTTTGAGAAGAGTATTTGCTTAAATCAGATTTTTCAAAAGGAAAACCCCAAATCTCAACAAAATTTGAAATAGATAACTTCAAAAGTAAAATGGAAGTGATCTAGACACAATCTACAAGAAAAATACAAATGGAACACTAACTTCGAAGGATTTGGAAGGTGGGTTCAACTAGTTGAGCATCGGCTAGTCGGAGAGCAAAGAAAAAATGAGGAAGAAAGTGATTTCCCCCAAATATAAGACAATTACCGCGATCTACGACTGGTCGTGGGTTTTCTTCAACTGATCGAGCCACGACAGGTCGAGGAAATCCTCGACTGGTCGAGAACCACCAAAAATTAGATTTTCATGCATATTTAAAAAAATTAGAAATTTAATCTAGCAAATATATACAATATGATACAAATAGGCATAAATAATCATTTTAGAATGCACATGCCAAGATCAAATTTCATTTTGTTAAACCTACTTTTATCGAGCAGTTTAGTGAAAATAT
Source organism: Magnolia changhungtana (assembly GCA_030180095.1). Classification (NCBI taxonomy): domain Eukaryota; kingdom Viridiplantae; phylum Streptophyta; class Magnoliopsida; order Magnoliales; family Magnoliaceae; genus Magnolia; species Magnolia changhungtana. The sequence goes on along the minus strand of JASAUF010000431.1, from coordinate 2,463,297 downwards.
CAGCACGTTGATTCTCAGTAGGGATATATTCCAATAATATTACATTTTCATCTACTAAATCTCAAATATAATGAAATCTAATATCAATATGCTTAGTACGAGAATGCTGAATTGGATTTTTCAAAATATTTATGGCACTGGTATTATCACAATATAATAACATAGAATCCTGTTTAATTCCATAATCACTTAGCATATGTTTCATCCAAACAAGCTGTGTACATGCATTACCCGCTGTGATATATTCAGCTTCAGCTGTTGAAAGTGATATAGAACTTTGTTTCTTACTAAGTCAAGAAACTAAACAGTTTCTAATATAAAAACAATCACCACTGGTTGATTTTCTATCATCAAGATTACTAGCTCAGTCAGCATCCGAGTACCCAGCTAATTGAATACTAGTCTCATGTGAATACCATAGACTGAGATTAATAGTACAAGCGACATATCGTATAATCCATTTGACCGCAATCAAATGTGATTCTTTAGGTTCAGACTGATATCTAGCGCATATACCAACACTTAGAGCAATATCGAGTCTACTAGCAGTTAAATACAGTAAACTACCAATCATACTCCAATATAGTTTCGGATCCACATTTTTACCTGTAGAATCTTTTGAGCGTTTCAAAGTTGTACTCATCGGAGTATCAAATTTTTTACCATTCTCAAATCCAAATCTCTTAATCAAATTCATAGCATATTTAGTTTGAGAGATGAACATTCCATCAGGTCGTTGTTTTACTTGTAATCCAAGGAAGTATTTCAATTCCCCAACCATGTTCATTTCAAATTGAGATTTCATCAAATCTGCAAACTCAATAGTCATGTCAATACAAGTAGATCCATAAATGATATCATCTATGTAGATTTGAACCATTAAGATATCTTCGTTATGTTTCTTAACAAATAATGTTTTATCAACATATCCCATCTGAAAGTTATGATAGAGTAAAAACTTAGTCAATTTCTCATACCATGCTCTGGGAGCTTGTTTTAGACCATAGAAAGCTTTTTTTAAGATGGTATACATGATCAGTAAACTTAGGATCTTCAAATCCTGTAGGTTGTTCAACATAAACTTCTTTATGTAAATCACTATTTAAAAAGGCACTCTTTACATTCATTTGAAAAATTTTAAACTTTTTAAAGCATGCAATGGATATAAAAAGTTTGATTGATTCAAGACGAGCAACTGGGGCAAAGTTTTCATCATAATCAATACCTTCAATTTGAGTGTACCCTTGTATAACTAATCTTGCTTTGTTTTGAATAATATTTCCAAGCTCGTCAGACTTATTTTTAAAAATTCACTTTGTTCCAATAACATGTTTATCTTTAGGTCTAGGAATAGGATACCAGACATCATTTTGAACAAATTGATTAAGTTCTTCTTGCATCGCAACAATCTAGTTTTCATCAGCAAGAGCTTCTTTTACGTTAAAAGGTTCTATCTAGGATGTAAAACTTACGTAATTACATATATCCTCAAGTTGTTTATGGGTACGAATACCAGTGAGAGGGTTTTCAAGAATCTGTGTGATTAGATGATCTTTAACAATCCTCAGATTAGAATCAGTCTGATAAGATGAAGTATCAGATTTATCAATTACAAGAACTTCATCATTATCTGAACTTGAGACTAGTGTGTTCAAGTAATTATCAATGACCACATTGATAGACTCCTGAATCACACCGGTCCTTTTGTTCAAAACCCTATAAGCTCGACTGTTTAAAGAATATCTTAAAAAGATCCCTTCATCACTCTTTGTATCAAACTTTCTCAGATTTTCACGATCTCGTAAAATATAGCACTTGCTGCTAAAAACTCGAAAGTATTTGATAGTAGGCTTTTTATCAAACTACGATTCGTAAGTCGTTTTATTATTACCTTTCCTAGTGTAAACCCGGTTAATGATGTAGCAAGCTGTATTGACTACTTCAGCTCAAAGATTCTTAGAGAGCTTCATACTATTCAACATGACATTAGCCATTTCTTAAAGCACTCTATTTTTTCTTTTGACAATACCATTTTGTTAGGGAGTTTTGGGCGCTAAGAATTCATGTAATATTCCCTGGTCGCTACAAAACTTCTCAAAACCGCTATTTTTAAATTCAGATCCATAATCACTACGAATCTTACTGACTAGAGAACTCTTTTCAGTTTGAATCCTTTTTGGAACCTTTTTCACTTCTTCAAGGGTTTCTGATTTGTCCCTTAAGAAGACAACCCATGTATATCTAGTAAAATCATCCACTATTACCAAGATATATCTTTTACTACCTCGACTTTCTGTCCTTGTAGGTCCTACAAGATCCATATGGAGAAGCTCGAGTGGTCTTGATGTGGTATTGAAATTCACTTTTTTGTGTGAGTTCCTTGTTTGTTTGGTAATCTGACATTCACCACATTTTTAACCAATTTTTATATTTTGGGTTGACCTCGTATAAGTTCTTGTTTGCTCAATCTATATAAATTTCGGTAGTGTACATGTCCAAGACGTTTGTGCCACAAATCAGTCTCGTCTGTATGGACCATGTAACATAATTGATTAGATGAGCTGGATTCGCTTACAATATAACAGTTTTCAAACGTTCTTCGTCCAGTTAATATTATCGACCCTTTGTTATTTAGAATCTCACAGCTTTGATTAGAAAACCGTACACTATGGTTATTATCACATATTTGAGATATGCTAAGTTATGTTTTAGACCTTCTACATATAAGACATTTTTGAATAAAGGAAGGTTATAAAGTTGAACCGTACCTTGGCTCATAATCTTGCAGTTGCTGCCATCACCAAATGTGACCGAACCATCAGTCATGTCTTTGAGATCGGTGAATAGACCTTTATCACCAGTCATATACCTTGAACATCCACTGTCTAGGTACCATTTAGAATGGCTTGTAGCTTTGAAAGTAGTATGAGCAACTAAACAAGTGACTTTAGGAACCCATTTTAGAACTGTTTTGGGTTTAGGAACATAATTGGTCTTCTTCTGTTTATAGTTGTGGGAATAACCTACTGAGTTAGATTTTAAGAGCTCCTTGAGTAAATCAACTATTTTTTCAGCCAGTGGGTTTCTGTTCTAATTTTTGAAATTGATATAACTACGTTTAGGTTTTTGAAAAGTTTTTGTATTTTTAGAAAAACCTTGACAATACCTTTTTCTTTTGAGTTTGAAGCTTCTCCTTTCACAAAATTGGGAGGAGTATTCTTCTGTTTATGAGGTATGTTTTTATCATAACCCAACCCGGATCGATCGCCACATTTTCTAGATCTAGATAAAAGTTTTTCTAATTGTGGATCTCCTTGGGCATACCTCTATGTATCCTTCAAACTCAGAAGAGAAGATACTTCATTTTTGAGTTTCTCAATTTCAGATTTCAAATCTTCAATTAGGGAGGTTTTGAATTCGAAATCACATTTTGATTTTTTAAAACTATCTAAAATTTGGGATTTTTCTAACACAAGTAAGTCGAAGCATTCTTTGAGTTTAAAAAACTTTTCTTTTTGAAGTTTAAGCTTCACAGCAATTTTACAACTTTCTTTGTATAGGGCATTATAAGCATCTTGAAGATCTTCTTCATTTTCATAATTACTATTCAGATTTTCTTCACCAGTTGAATCATCATGATCTGAAAAAGTGAACTTGGCTAGAGTCATAAGGGCCTTAACTTCATTGCCCGACTCGGTTTCAGAATCTTCTGAATCAGAAGTAGCTTCAGACTCAGATGATTCATCCCAAGTAGTCAACATACCCTTCCTCTTGGGTTTGTCCTTTTTAGGACATTTGTTTGCTAAATGCCCATATTCATGGCAATTGTAACACTAACTGTCTTTCAAAGATTTTCGAGTTTTGGGTCTAAATTTCTTTTTATCATTTGATTGTTGAAGATCAACCCTTTTCTTACTTTTAAAAATCTTATAAAACTCCTTTGCTAAAAGAGCCATATCATCTTCAGAATCAGAGTTTTCTTCAGAAACAATTTTAGAAGATTTAAGTGTTATAGATTTACCTTTATGAGCTTTAAAGTTTAACTCATAGGTTTGTAAAGAACCAACTAGTTCTTCTACCCTCATATTGTCCGTATCACGAAGTTCCTAGATCGCGGTTACTTTAGAGTTGAACTGTTCAGGAAGTGAGCGTAGTATTTTTGCACACACTTTACTTTCTGGGATTTTTTCGCCAAGACCCCACATTGAGTTTACAATGTCATTTAATCTTGTGTAAAAGTCCATAAACATTTTATTTTCCTTCATATGAATTTCTTCAAATTTGGTTGTGAGGAGTTAGACTTTAGATTTTTTTACAATTGATGTACCATCGTGTGTCATTTCTAATATATCTCAAGCTTGTTTTACAGAATCACAGGATATAATTCTTTTGAATTCATCTGGTGATAGTGCACATGTAATTGCATTTAGTGCTTTAGCATTTACACTACTCTCACTTTTCTGAAGTGTGGTCCAAGAAAAATAAGACGTTATTTTTGTGGTTTTTGAACCATCAACACCAATCACTTCAGCGGTAGGAGAGGTCCATTCATTCAATGTGGCTAGCCACACATTTTCATCCATGGATTTGAGGAAGATCCTTATCCTGGCTTTCCAATAGGCATAATTTGTGTCATCGAAAGGTGGAGGCCTAGTGACTGAAAGGCTATCAAAATTTGACATCTTATATAAAGCTTCGATCGTTAGCTCAGGAAGTAAATCCAAGAATAACAATTAAAAGTGAGCTATTTGGCTTTGATACCACTTGAAATGACCAAGCTATATGTCCTAGAGGGAGGGTGAATAGGACTATGCCAAATTTAAAGTAATTACTGCGGAATTTAAATAACACGATAGCCAAATAAAGTAAATCAATTCACAATACTGAAATGAATAGCAACCTCAATAAACAAGTATTGAGAGATTGGTACAAAAGTTGTTTTAAGGACAACCTTACACCAAAAACCAAAGTTTATGGTAGGACAACCTGATTTCTAGAAAAGACTTTGTATTAAGAACTCAAACTTTAGAGGAATAAACAAATTGAACTGTATTGAGGAATAGAATGCAATCTCAAATATTGATTGTTCTAGGGACAACCATGCACCATTGAAATGGCAGGGCAACCTTACTAGACCAATTTAGAGAATCTAAAGCTCAAACAAATAACGGAATAGCTTGAAATAAATTGCTGAAATTTAAATCTAAACTATTACAACATTCCCCACTGAGCTTGAAATTAAAATGATTACACCATTCACATCCACATAAACTCCACAAAAGAATAATTAAAGATAGGAAAATAAAGCACACTTCCACACAACACAAGGAGTTATAGTGGTTCGCCTGTGTGTACACTAATTATTCAACAACAGCCACACAGAATGCTACTCCACTCCTAATATCCTCACACAGGGGATATTAGCGTTCACTATCAAATAGGTTTTCACAGGTTCACCAAAAACCTTCACAATTGTGTCTTTTCGAAAGGGCTTACACAATTCAAAAACCTTCTTTTCTGAGTTTTCCTGGCTCTCCTCAGATAACCAATACAATGAGATTTTTCTAGCTTAACCTCAAATAAAACCAAATAAAGTAAATTACACAAATTGTAAAATACCTGTTTTTCTTCTTTGTTGTAGCAGCCCAGAAGAACCAAGTCGAAGTAGATATTTAAATGTCAAAGTTTAATGTCCAATACTCACTATATAATGGTTATAATTTCTAATAGATTTTAAATTAAAACTTAAGGGCTAGCTTTAATTGATTTTAATTCTAGAAGAAGGAAAGACAACACTTCCTCTTTTCAAATCTAATTGGAATACAAGAAACAAAATCAATTAACAAAGTTAAATAAAGAAGATATTAAATATGCACACTTAGATTAAACAAAGCACATATTTCTCTCTCAAAAGGCCGAATTAAATTAGCTTGAATGATCTATTTTATTCTGAGATTCGTGCTCTATTTATAGTGTGAATAAACCACGTCTTCGACTGGTCTTAAAATTCTACGACTGGTCGAAGATCCAACAGATATTTAAAAATTCAGGCGCGATAGGATAAGTCAGTTTCACGACTAGTCGTAGGGCACCTTCGACTGGTCGTAAGGCACCTTCGACTTGTCGAAAGTCACACACAACTGGTCGAAGCTAAGTGCAAATCATCACTATAGTTTGAGTCGAAGGTCTACGACTGATCGAAAAACCAGTCGACACTGTTCCTACGACTAGTCGAACAGTCCCCAGGGCTAGTCGAAGCCTAACAGAAAATATCCAAATTTTAGAGCAAACTTAGGACTGATCCAGGAAATCCTTAGACAGGTCGAAGTAGTGCTAGGACTAGTCGACCAAAGTCTAGGACTAGTCTTAGAACAGGCCAAACTCTCTTATATAAAATATATGGATTATGTATCCAAATTGGCCTACTCTAAAGGTCAACCTACGGTCAATCAAACCTCAATAGTGAAGTATGAACATTGAAACTTAAGGACAAGTGAACTTGAAAGTAGTGAAGCTTGAAGTCTTAATGTAGTTCAAACTTGAAAGCTTCTTGAGATCTTGAGATTGAACTTGAAAGCTTCTTGAGATCTTGAGATTGAACTTGAAAGCTTTTTACATTATTCTTGTCTTTGAATTAAGTTGAACAAACTCACTTCCTCGAGTCTTGACTTATGAGCAGTGCTTGTCCATCAAAGTCTTGACTTGTGAGCAGTGCTTGTCCATCAAAGTTGATCTTGAGTAATGCTTTGATCTTCACATATGCAAGCTTCATAACAGTGTCTTTAGCACCATAAATTTGACAACAAAAGGGACTATAAACAATAGCACTTAACACTTAAGCTCCCTGACATTGTATCTGGGTCGAGTTAAGGTTTTGGTGCAATTGGATTTACAGATTGACCGCGGAGGACCAGTTTCAGTTCAACGGTCACCGGTATTCGATCAGGGCCACAAGTACACTAACATGTGTATAAAATTTTCCTTGATCCGAGGGTATAATTGGGTCAGATTCTGACAGTCTAAATCCTTAGATTTGGTCCACAAATGAACAGCCCAAATCACTTAAATATGAGTTTAATTTATAAAGGCATTCGCATTTCTCACACACTTCGCTCCAGGCTAAAGTTGTGCATTTCTGAGTATTATCTGGACTTGATTTCCGAGATGGTTGTCAAGCCCAGTAAGGCGGTCATAAGCATATAGTTTCACGGTAATCGGACTTTCGACGCGCGGTCCAGGTCTTATACTGAGTTTCAATGTGCTCCCAAGAGCAACTAGGTTTAGAGATTGATCCTAGATTTTAGGTAATGTAGCGTTAATGATTCTGCTCATTTTGGGTCTTACGGATCCTATGTTAAGTGATTAGTACTAATTTCACAGGTTATCTAGTTCAACACTTAGTTAATCCTCGTCTAATTTCTAAAGGATTTAGTCCTGAGTGATTTCTGCCTGAGGTGGTAACCGGGTCTTTGTACGAATTTTTCCGAGACGTTACAATCTACCCCCCTTAAAGAAAAATTTCATCCTTGAAATTAGTACCTTTTCGTACTCCTCGAGAATTTGAGGGTAGTTCTTACGATCCTCAGCTTCTGTTTCCCAAGTAGCCTCTTCTTTAATGTGGTGCGTCCACAACACTTTCACAAGTGGGATAACCTTGTCACGCAGCACCTGTTCCTTCCTATCTAAGACACGTGTCGGTCGCAATATATAAGTAGCATCTTCACTCAATTGTACCTGCTCCCATCTGATAATGTGGGAAGGATCGGGAACGTATTTCTTTAGGATAGATATATGAAATACGTTGTGCATGCCCGCGAGTGGTGTGGGCAAAGCATGGCGGTACGCTACTACACCTACACGATCCAGTATCTGGAATGGGCCAATGAATCTCGGTGTGAGTTTTCCATTCTTCCCAAACCGAAGGACTCCCTTTATGGGAGAAACATTCAGAAACATATGGTCCCCGACCTCAAATTCTAGCTTTCGCCACCTCGTATCGGCGTAACTCTTTTGTCTGTTCTGCGCTACAAGAAGTCGACGCCTGATAATGTCGATATTCTCTGAGGTCGCCTGTACTAACTCTGGGCCTATTAAGCTCTTCTCATCAACCTTTGCCCAGCAATGCGGTGCTCTACATGGACGCCCATATAGTGCCTTGTAAGGAACCATACCAATACTCGCCTGAAAGCTGTTGTTATAAGCGAACTCTGCATAAGGAAGGCAGTCATCCCAACTGTCCTTGAAATCCAGCATACAAGCTCACAGCATGTCCTCTAACACCTGGTTTACCAGTTCCGTCTACCCGTCAGTCTGTGGGTGGAACGCGGTACTAAACTTCAACTTCACACCCATTGCTTCTTGGATATGAGTCCAGAAGATAGATGTGAATCGCGTGTCTCAGTCCGACCTGATCTCCATAGGAACTCCATGTAGACGTACTATCTCCTTGATGTACAGCCTGGCCAAATCGTCTATCGAGTTCGAAACTCAAATAGAGAGAAAATGGGCCGATTTCGTCAACCGGTCCACGATCACCCAGATGGAATCATGTCCGTTCCTCGTCTTCAGTAGCCCAGAGATGAAATCCATAGAAATGAAATCCCATTTCCATTCTGCTATGGGCATAGGTTGAAGTAGTCCAGGAGGTCGGCGATGCTCCGCCTTGACCTACTGGCATATGAGACAACGGGACACATAATCTGCTTTGTGAGCCTTCATATTGTCCCATCAGTACTAGCGCTTCATGTCTCTGTACATCTTCGTACTACCAGGATGCATTTCCATCCTCGAATTGTGAGTGGCTTCGAGAACCTCCTTTCTCAAGTCATGAAGATTTGGCACGCATAGGCGGCCACGATAACGTAAACCCCTATCCGTACCAACTCTTTACTCTGAGTCCTCATCATCACTAACCTGCTTTCTCAACTCCGCTAACCCTTCATCTTCTTTCTGAGCCACTATGATTAGGTCATAGAGAAGTGGCTGAACCCGCATATGTGTGATGCTCTCGAATGGCTCCTCTACCGTTAGTTTCTGCTCAAAGTCCCCCACAAACTCTACCATATCCCACTCCGCTATCATCAGCGGAGCCGCAAATGTTATCCCCTTCTTATGGCTTAATGTGTCTGTCATAAGTTGGCCTTGCCAGGATGGTAGGAGACCTCGAACTTGAAGTCCTTCAAGGTTTCCATCCATCATCGTTGTCTCATATTTAAGTCCCTCTGAGTGAATATGTACCTAAGACTCTTGTGGTCGCAAAAGAGCTCGAACTCCTCTCCATAGAGGTAATGTCTCTAGTGCTTAAATGCAAAGATGACAGCTGCTAACTCCAAGTCATGCGTAGGATAATTTTTCTCGTGTTTCCTCAATTTCCGTGAAGCATAGGCAATCACCCTATCCTTCTGCTTAAGGACGCAACCCAAACCAACACGAGATACGTCGATATATATCGTATACTTGACCCCTTGCTCCATCAATACTAGCACAGGGGCGGACGTCAACCTGTCCTTCAGTTCCTTAAAAGCTGCTTCTGCCTTCTTATTCCAGGCGAACTTGAGATCTTTCCGAGTCAGCTGAGACAATGGCCTGGCTATCTTAGAGAAATCTCTAATGAATCGACGGTAATAGCCTGTCAGGCAGAGAAAACTCCTCACTTCGGTAACAGAACCGGGCTACTCTCAATCTTGAACTGCGGCTACCTTGGCAAGGTCCACAGCTATCCCTTCCTTGGACACCACATGTCCCAGGAACTTGACTTCCTCTTTTCAAAAGTCACACTTCTTGTACTGTGCAAACAACTGGTTCTTCCTAAGAGTATCAAAGACTGCTCGCAGGTGTTCCTCCTGATCTTCTCAACTTTTGGAGTATATCAGGATGTCATTTATAAACACGATGACAAATCAGAATAGAAACTGCTTAAACACCAGTTCATCAGATCCATGAACACAGCCGGTGCATATGTGAGTCCAAACGACATCACAAGGAACTCGTAATGCCCAAAACTGGTCCTGAAAGCTGTCTTCTGCACGTCTTCATCTCTAACGCGCAACTGATGATACCTTGACTATAAATCGATTTTCAAAAAATACCACACCCCCTTTAACTGATCGAATAGATCATCTATCCTAGTCAAAGGATATTTGTTCTTCACCGTCACTTGATTCAGCCTGCGATAATCAATACACAATTACAGTGAATTGTCTTTCTTCTTCACAAACAATACGGGTGCTCCCCAAGGAGACACACTAGGTCGTATGAAGCCTGCATCCAACAAGATATCAATCTATCTCCTCAATTCCTCCATCTCACATGGAGGCATATGATACGTGGGTAATGAGATGGGTGTCACACCAGGCACAAGGTTAATGGTAAAATCGATCTTGCGCTGAGGAGTAATCTAGGAATCATCCTGAACACATCCACGAATTCTCGAACTACTGGCTTGCCCTCAAGTGTCGGACCATTAACATTATCTTAACAAGGTGGTATAATAGCTAACACTGCAGGACTAACTGACCTGCACTGGAAAAGTAAAGACCATGCCCTCAGGTCCGTAGGCCATCACTACCCAGGTATGCAATCAATCTTCGCCTTCATCTCGGTGAGCTAATCCATACCGAGGATAACGTCGTAGTGGTATAGTTAACAACAATCCGATCCACAAGTACTGTCCTGCATCCTAGGTCTATCGAGCAACCCCTACACATCCTGCTAACATCTTAAAAGGTCCCTGTGGCGGTAAGGAGTCTCAACCCAACCATCATTCACATTCCAAACCAAGAGGAACTTCATGCATTTCATTTACCAAAATTGTCACAATACATGAGATGCAGTATTACATGGACCATGACAGAGATGCATGTGAGATAATCTAAGCAAGGTTCACGCACACTAAAACCTACAACTACTCTACCACATTACTAAGCCTATCAAGGCTATATATAAAAACAAGAAGAACAACAACAAAACAAACTAAAAGGGACTACATGTATGACTAGTCGTCTAAATCTGGTGATGGTGGAGGTGCACCCTTGTCCTGTAGACAACACATGATAGCCCTTAAGGTGCGAGATACTTTACTAAATTTTCACTTTGTAAAGGCCTAATGTGCTTCAACCTTGGCTTAGGTCGCAGTGACCTCCTGTCGCAGGGTAGCCTGACCCTCCTCAAGTTGAGCCAAACGGGCTTATATAACTGCCCGATCACTGCCACGCTCCTGTGTAGCAAGAGGAGAGCCTTCATCAGTGTCCTGGGCCTCCTCTTCCTCTTCCTACTCTCCTTCTTCCCATATCTCATCTCCTTCTTCCCTTATCTCATCTCCTTCTTCATCACTTTCCTCTCCTTCACTTTCTGTCTCATCCTCACTCTCGTCGAGTCGGGCTTGACGCTGTCGTGGCCCAATCTCCATGTTGTTGAGAGTGGTGTCGTTGATGAAATGGATTAACATAGGAAGTTTTGTGCCAAGTTTGTAGGCAAATTCATGTGCAAGCTTGCATATAAGTTAGTCGAAGGAGAGAGAAATAGACGTCCTAAAAGAGTGCACGGTCTTCACTATCTGTAGCAGTACATACGTAGGCACACATAGCTTCTCTCCCTGCCTGGCACGGTACACAAAGTCTACCATCAGATGGGTGCACTCGTTGCGGTTACTCCACCTGGGGTACACGTTGTATGTGAAGATGTGGTAGAACAGGCGGAAGTCATCAGTCATATTGGTTGATAGGAGGCTATTGTCTGGATTCCAGTGGGCCAGTTGACCACAAAGGAATCGTGTACGATGATCTCTTTCACGTGTACTCTTAAGACTCTTCTCACTAGCATGGACCTCGCCAAGCGGCATCCCCATGAGTCAGGCTATCAAGCCAGCATTGACTGTGAGGTCATGCCTTCCCATAAGAAATTTGAATTGCAAAGGTTCCAGCATTGGCTCCCATATATGTGCGTAGAAGGCTCAGACAGTGTTCACATTCGCACGAGACTTACCCTCAAATATGGGACCCCACCCAGCCTCCACCAGGCGGTCCATCACTAGATATTCCCCAAAGAGCTTCTCGTCCATGTGTGCTTTAAAAAGGACCCTACGGCCTCGAATCTTCCATGAGACAACTCCGCCAGCAGAGCCCTTTAGAAGGGAGCTTAGGGATAGAGGTCTTGCTTTGTCCTTATCTCTTGATCGGTGCTCGGACCTGCGGCGGCATTTTTCGGCCTCTTTGAACGAGTAGGGCGGCTAGGCTCGGCTTCATCCATGGGCGCTCTCTTCTTCCTCATAAGGGAAAGAAGCGTGGAGATGGAGAAGATGGCTGCCACGAGCTCAAAAAGAGCCATGAAAGTGAAATAAAATGGAAGGATAGAGTGGGTTTTTGGATTTGAAGACGTATGAGACACAAATGTGGCTTTGTGTCCTCAAAAGGGGGAAAATGAAGGAGATAGACAATAGATTTTGATGGAGATGGTGGACGGGTATATGTATTGAAGGAAAAGGAGAAAATGTGAGAATGGAGGGGAGATTTGAGAGAGGAAAGATGGGTTTTTGAGAGGTTGGAAGGCTTGGACAGGTGGGAATGGGAGAAATGAAGCTAAATAAGGGATCAAAAAGAGGCCCCACACGATTTCATGGGCCCCACACATGTTAGGAGGTCGGCTCGTCGCCGACCCGCTATGGCCCGCTGCGGCCCAGACCATCTGGTCGGCGAGGCCTCCTCGATCCACCGATGGCATCGCCGGTCCCTGGACCTCCGGGAGATGGCATCCCCCCCCCCCTCGCGGGTGCCGTATGTGCGTGGGGTCCACTTTGGATACCACCAATTTGTGCCGTTGAGGCCCCGGAGTCTGTTTAAGTGGTTTTCGGGTCCCATCTCACGTACATCCACATGTTTCAAGTTTTTTGAGTGTGGAATTGGCTGATTCATGGTCTAAACCTATCGATTGATGGTCTAGAAAAGATCTAGGCCATCACACATGATCACATATGCGTACGGGCCCCGATTTCAACGGTCATTTTCGATCAATTTTGTCGATTGACGAAACTGGGGATCCTACGACTGTTTCTACATTTTGTAGCTCCCTCTTAAGTCAAAGTACGTTAGCGTGCCTCGTGTGACCATAACCCAGGTCCAATTTAATCCAAATCATGCTCTCATACCAACATATAACGCCCTAAAAATCGGGGGGTCGAGCATAGGCCCAACTCCCGAGTTCCAACACATCACTTATGCAACATAGATAATGATGGTTAAATGTTGTCTGTATTAGTGCATTAAACATAAATGTGATTATACCAAATCAGCATATCATACTCCAGAGATAAGTGGATTTCGTAAGTGGAAGACTGTAATAGATGTATAAGATATATGAACTATAGTAAGTCTCCAAAGTGATCATGTTACCAGGTTAAATATATATATATATATATATATATATATATATCCCAAACTGTATAAAATGAATATACATGTGTACTCCAAAATACAATCATAACGAGTGCATGGATATCTAGTCAACATCCCTGTAAGCCATGTCGATCAGAACATGGTCTACATAGACCCACCTGGTAGCTACATGTAGGAGAACTCCTCGTCATCATAAAATTCTGGTTCTGCTTCATAAGCATCGCCATCATCTGCAACTACAACAGGGTCTGGTTGGTGTTTAAAACACCGTCCTAGAACGTGGGAGCAAGTGATCAACTCAGTGAAGCTATAAGGAAAAAGTTAACATGTTATCGATTTAATCAAGCAGTAATGATAAGCAATACAATCAAACATCCCTAGGTACTCTGGTTAATGTAAACATGATATGTATTTATGATGCATGCCCTCGCCTGCACTCCCTCTGTGATCTTTCTCTTACAGTCACATCATGCACCCCTTTCTCTGTGCTCAACACCAACGCCAAAGGCACATGCAATGCGGTGCATGTACGTGATTACCGAGTTCTTATTAGACCTTTTCATACAGAAGGATTGGGAAGCAAAGGTACCTCCCTTATATCATTTCTTAAACAATGATCCATTCTAGGGTCGTCAGTATTAGCTGGTCTCATACAATGTTGTGGTTCCAGGACGCTATAAAGGGCTCGTCACCTCAATGCAGGCCTAGCTTATACTCTAGTTGCTACGGAAAGGCTTATCGCCTCAGTGCAGTCTCAGACTATGCTCGAGGTCACTACGAATGGCTCCTCACCTAGTCGTGACCGACAGCTCGAATACAGTGTCCCATACCACCATATTTGGCTCATGAGTCTGGGTTGTTCACTGATCACTACGGGGAGGCTCGTCACCCCAGCGTAGGCCGACAGCACGACCACGGTGTCCCATACCACCATGTCCGGGTCATGAGTCTTAGCAGATCGATGTACCAAGGGTAACGAGTTTTGCATTGGTAAGTTGGTACCTTAGATTCAAACCGTAGTGTCCATATATGGTGAACATACATTGGGTCAACCAGGTTGCTTGACAACCTCGACTAGTAAGAGCATACGTCGAGCTGATTGACATGGAGCGTGTAAGCACTCCGCATGGCCTAACCACTGCCGACAAGCAGCATACGGCTCGGATTTATTGGGCGTGTCTGTCATGGTTAAGCAGTTCAACCACCGTTCACAGACAATTACCGATTGCCTAGACTACATCGTAGCCCCAATCACATTCCAAACAATAACATTCACATATAGTAATCCAAAATAGCATGTGACAACTGAAATCAGATATAAATCTTACTTGAGCAATTTAACAAACACATACTAAACATATTATCATACATAGACATTTCATCCATAAATCACATACTAATAGGATAGGTTACATAAAGGAGCTATAACCATAGTTAAGGGAATTGAGATTCCTATCTCAACACTCTCATTGCATGCATTTAAACAAGTATTTTCACATTCAGGCATTTTATCAAACACTTAGGCTACATATATCATATACATATAGTAAGGTAGTTATAGTAGGTATTATAGCAAATCCCTTTACAAAGGGTTCACCATATGTACAACAATCATGAATTCTCAGTCAATAAACATGGCAAGCATAAATCACAATTCTATACTCATTCATACATTTCAACAAACACATGGAATGCATTATAAATTAACATAGTTTATATATGTACAAAATACACGGAAACCCTCCTATCTAAGCACATGTGATAGCAATCAAGCCAGTCATAAATCATACTGACATTGAAAGCCTTGAAAACCATAACCTAAACATTTATAGTCTGCACCATAGACTCAACTTTAGTTATGGATAGAGCCACCACAGACTGAAACTTCGACATCTAACTAATCACTCTACCAGTTAACACAAACGAGTAACCGAAAGTCGACCTTCTATTGTCCACACTGCCCACGTAATCAGAATTTACATAGCCTACTAGCTTGACCCTTGATTTCTCAAATGATAAGACATAGTCTTGCGTACCTCAAATATATTGAAGTAGCCATTTCATTATCTCCCATGTTACTTACCGAGGTTAGACTTTTATTTGCTAACAACACCTACTGCATGTGAAATATCCAATCTTATATAGATCATGCCATACATCAAGCTGTCAAATACGCTTGAACAACGCACACGAGACTTATCCTACTTTTCTTTATCTATTTAAGGACACTGTTCAGAAGATAGCTTGAACCGAGCCGCGTAGAGAACACTGGCCAGCTTAGCCTTGTACATCCCATACTTCATCAATACCTTCTCCAGGTATTATGCCTGAGATAACTATAGCATGTTCCTTTTCATATCTATGTGTATATCAATGCCAATAACCCTCTTTGCAGGCTCCAGATCTTTCATCTCAAATGTCCATAATAATTGAGTCTTCAGTATGTTGATCTCAGACATGGTATGATTGGCGATAACCATGTCATCAATATACAATACTAAGATAAAAACATCCCATCACTCGGTGTCTTGTAATAGACAATAATTATACTCACTCCTGGTAAACTTCTTACTCACCATGAAAGAAATAAATTTCTTGTACCACTGCCCAGACGATTGTTTCAGGCTGTACAACAGTCTCTTTAACCTGCGAACCTTGTTCATTGCCCCTTGTATTTCAAAACCTTCTAGTTGCTTCATGTAAATTTGCTCCTCTAATTCCCCATGCAAGAAGTCAACTTCACATCCATTTATTCTAGCTTGAGATCGTATTGTGCAACTAGCGCAAACACGAATTTGATAGATACTTACTTTACTACAAGCAGAAATATTTCAGCGAAGTCGACACCTCGACACCTTCCCTCTAGGCATATCCCTTCGCTACCAACCTTGCTTTATACATATCATATTTCTTCTTTAAGATCCACTTGCACCCGATCGCTTTTCGGCAGACGGAAAGTGCCACCAACTCCCACTTGTCATTCTTATATAAGGAGCCCACCTCACCACTCATTACGGCTTTCCACTTTTTGGCATCTGGCTCATAAGAGCCTCCGAAAAAGTAGACCGATCCCCCTCATCTTTAATGAGATAATGTGACATTTGAGTCATCCTCGTATCTCGCAGTAACCTGTGATCCCTTGGCGGATTCCTTCTCATAGGTGGCTGCACCACCTGCTCGTATACTTCTATATGCATCTCTGTCTCATCCGGTGTCTCATCCCTGTCTACCTAAACGTCCACAACCAACTTTTTCACTTCCTTATGTTCATCCTTACAAAACAAGGATCCTTCATCGAATTTAATGTCAAGACTACAGATGATTTTTTGTGTGGCCCGGTCATAGAGCTTGTACCCCTTCACACTGCCACCATAGCCGACAAAGATGTACTTTTTAGCCATTTAGTTTAGCTTATCTCTCTCAACTGATGGTACATGAGAGTAAGCATTGCAACCAAGTACATGTAGTCCTGAGTAGTATACCTGCTGACCACTCCACAGTTCCTCTAAAATCTTACATTCGGTGGTCATAGAAGGGGATTAATTCACCAAGTAACAAGTCGGGTTAATGGCCTTAGTCCACAATTTTTTGCCCAACCCAACATTACTAATCATGCATCAGACCCTCTCTAAGAGAGTCTGATTCATCCGCTCAGTCACACCATTCTGCTCTAATGCATGGCACACTATGTTATGCCTCACGATTCCTTCATCTTTACAATAATGATTGAACTCCCTAGAAGTGAATTATCCACCATTATTTATGCTCAACACTTTCACCTTTTGTTCTAAATATTTTTTCATAATCGTCTTCCACTGCTTAAAGTTAGTGAAAACATCGAATTTATTTCTCATTAAATAAACCCACACTTTTCTAGAATTGTTGTCAATGAACGTAACAAACCATGACGATCCTCCTCTAGAAACCATGGGCAACGGCCCCCATATATCAAAATGCACATAATTAAGAACACCCTTATAAACATTTTTTCCAAGATTTAAAAGACAACCTCAACTATTTAACATATATATAATGTTCACATACACTAAAATCAATAATTTTAAAAAGTGGATTTAAACAATGGCCAGAAAATACTTTCATGCCCCGCTCGCTCATGTGGCCCAAGTGTGCATACCACATATCTACAGATGTGGAATCCACTACACACGTTGCAGATCCACCCGATGAAGTACTCCCGATCAACCTATAAATATTTTTATTCCTCTGCGCCTTCATGACTATTAGTGCCCCATTTAAAACTTTATGGACATGATCAAATCCAATGATTTTGCACGACATAGTGCCTCAAGTGCTCTCAGTGATATCAGACTCTTCCTTAAATCAGGAACGTGTCCCACCTCAATCAAGATACGCTCCATGTTATCAAACATCTTAATGCGCAGCGATCCAACACCTACCACTTTACAAGCATTATCATTGCCATAAACACCTAGCCACCATCGTACTCACTATAGCTACTGAACCAACTCCGATGAAGGGTCTGTGGTATGAAATCCCGTATTTAAAATCCATTCTTCATTGAAGTACCCGAATTTTGATGCGGTCAACACGTCACTATCGTTTGCTTCCTCATTAAATTCTACATTGTTGACTTCTCTGGAAGAACTATCTGAATTCTCCTTCCTTGACTTAGGATTCTGACAATCCTTCTTCATGTGCTCGATCATCCCACAATTCTAGTATTTTAACTTTCTTTTATCCCTGCCCTTGGATTTGGACCTCGATCGTAAGGATCCACTGCCCACTCAAAATTTATCCCCCTCATAACTAGTGCATCTCTAAAAGCACCCACGTCGCTTTTTTTCTTTCTCATCACCTTCAACTGAATGGCTAAGATAACGATCTCAACATTAATGGTAGTTCTACCAGTGCGCAACAAGTCCTTGAACGACTCGTATGAAGTCGGGAGATAATACAGCAGAATGCATGCCTAATTCTCATCTTTCATTATTTCCTCCACATCTAATCATTTGCAAATCAATCTATTGAAGTTACTAATATGGGAACATCAGCCCCCTCTGCCATCTTCAGATTGAACAACTGAAGATTCAAGTACAAACAATTCTCAACTGATTTCTTCACATAAATGTTCTCTAATTTCTCCCATGCACTTATTGCAATTTTCTCTCTCATGACATTACAAAGGACTTCACCTGTTAAGCACAATTGGATAGAGGTTCTAGCTTTCTTATCCATCTTCAGTTGTATATTATGGTCACTTTTTAAAGAGGACATCGTCCAATCCTTGGTAAACTAGGACAGTGGTCATCTTAACTTTCCATAGTTTAAAACTTTTTTTACCGAAATATTTTTCTACATCAAACGTTGCTTTCAGATTCAATTTGCTTTCCAATGTTAGCTCTAATACCACTTATTGGGGAACCTCAAAAGCACAAAGACAAATTAAGCAAAGTACTACAAATCACACAACCAAGTCCAAACACAAACAATCAAATTTTATATGGAAAAACTCTTACAGGAAAAAGCCATGGCATAAAGCAATGAGTAATGCACTATGAAATCAAAAATACAAGAGATAAGAGTGTTACAGATTCGAACAAGCCTCGAATCTACTTCACAAGCCTCGAATCTACTTCACAAGCCTAAGCGATGCCCTTGAAACCCTTAAGAATGAATTAGAAAACCCTAAAACTCTTCTACACCTTCCCAAATCTCAATTACACCCGATATATATAGTATCATATAGTATCATTATCGGCATAGGAAACAAATCCCACACTTACGCAATTCTGTGCGTACGCTTAATGGCATCGTCGATGGGACTTCGATGGCATCAAAAATCTGTTGATGTCATCGAACACCTTCGATGACGTTGAGTAACAATATCAAAATGTTCCAGTAACCAACATAGATTTTTTTGAATATTTCTGATGGCATCAAGCATTTGTTGATGGCATTGACCACCGCTCGATGCCATCGAGTGGTCTGTAGATGGTAAAGACAAACCCTGTTGCTTACATATTTAAGACATCAACAACAAGAGATGCCTAAAAGATTCTAAGAAGTTGAATATTTCTCTCAAGTTGAATATTTTAATATATTGATTATATAATGGTTATGGTGACTGTTCATATTCAAGCAGAAAAACCAAATTATTGATGAGTTGGCACAATTAAAAGAAATAGTTTATCCAATAGGATTCTATTTCGATGGAGATGCCCATAAATTCCTCTCAGATTAAATATTTCAACACATTAATTGTATAAAGAGGTTACGGTGATTGTTCATATTCAAAGCAAAAGAGCCAAATTATCAAGGGGTTGGCATAATCTAATTGAATGCTTCTATTTATTCTCTTACCACCGTACAATACTGTTGATGTCAAAATCTGGACCACCCTCCACTCAATGCTAAGGACTCAGAACGAACCCTGGACCTGCACAGAAAGGTGAGAAAAGGAGACCCTGGCTTAAACAGGGGACCTCCGATGCCTAAGTTAGGCTAGGGAATCTGGGTCTAAGTTGCGTAATGTAGAGAGAGGGTGTGAGATATTGCGTACCCGTTGTAATGGGTTTCTCTAGTATTTATACCCATAAGGTGATGCAATTATGGCCGTTAATCCCGGCACGATTTGCTCAATCAAGCGGATGTCGCGCGTGCGAAGATATCGTCCAATATCTTTAGATCGTGCACCAGTTCACCATCCCATATGCCTTAATGGGGCGTATCTACGAACGTGATCTTCAACCACGTCCATACTGGGGTTAGCTCTGGAACTCGGTCTCCCGACCCGTTGGTAAGAGTACGTCTCCAGCCTCCAAGATGTGAGTAAAGCTCGACTCGGCTGATCCACGGCCATAGTTCTTCGAATGAGAGCTCTAGACAAGAGCTCGGCTCGGTTGATCCAGGGCCGTAATTCTTCGGATGAGAGCTTCAGACAAGAACTCTGCTCGGCCGATCTAGGGCAGTAGTTCTTCTGATGAGAGCCCCAGACAAGAGCTCGGCTCGGCCAATCCAGGGTTATACTTCTTCAGATGAGAGCTCCAGACAAGAGCTCAACTCTGCTAATCCAAGGCCATAGTTCTTCGGATGAGAGCTCGGCTAGGATTGCCCCGTCTGTCTCTCCCCAGTAATCCTAGTTTTGGAATCATAATTCAGAAGTAAGGCCGGACTTGTCGCAATGTTCCCCTTCCGAGGCCCTATTGATCGATTCGGTTTACTTGAGTCGGTCCTTATCGGGTCTGCTTTCATTTTCCCATAACAAAAGCCCCCTACTCTCTTGGTCTAAGCCCAGACTTAGAGAGTACATTCCTAGGGAAATGGAGTGCTGTTGTAAGACCCGACCCAAGTTCAGGTGTGTGCATGTGTGTGTGAGAGTATGCATTTCATTTCTCATGATCCGGCGGTCCTATCGGTCGAGTTTCGGCGACACCCTCGGTTAGCATTTTCCCTTCCTCGAGTTCGGTCACGTTGACCCGACTTGGATCGGCCCAAGACCTGTGCCATCTTATCCGTATCAGTGCCGCATTCCATACGTTAATCTGATGTGTACATCTCAAGATATGAGCAACGATCGATTTAGGCCATTAATTGTGTGATTGGTGGATCCCACCATGGCTTGCACATTTTCCCACGCACATGATGTCATCTTAGGCTGATATTTCTAAAAGGCTACTACCTTACAACCTTGTTTATATCTCCTACTATAATGATCACTTTCTCTACCCTAGGTAAGAGAGGTAATGATTACTTCCCTTAAAAGCTTTTTCTCTCTCATTCCCTCTCATTTTTCTCTTCTCTCTCTCTCTCTCTCTTTCTCTCTCTTCTCCCCCTAGCAAGAGCTTGGACGTCTCAAATATAGTGGTGAAGACCGCTTGAGTTGAAGTTGGAATATGTCAATATGTCCTAGAGGGGGTGAATAGGACTTTTTAAAGATTTATGAGTTATTAAAAATCCTATCACTCTAATCCTAACAAGTATGCAATTTTTAAGATTACTCAAATGTAACTCAACTGGCTTCTAAGCCTAGTAGAGGATCCAATCGCAGAACTATTCAAATAATAAGCATGAATCAGTTATAGTCTATAATGGATGTGACCATGTGTGAAGTGTGAGCAGATATGAATTCAGTTAACATAATCACACAAATGATCAAGCATAAGAATCAACACAGACACAGTCATTTTTATAGTGGTTTGACTACTTGTCTACTCCACTCCCGACTGCCACACTCAACCCTTGAGTGTACCAAATTTCACTAAGGAGGTTTCCCAGGATTCACCTCAAACCTAAGGTTTTAAATCAGGTTCACCTTCAACCTTTACACGGAGGTTTCTACTCGATTCACCTCTAACCCTAGAGTTTTACTAGTTCACTCCTAACCAGATGTTTATGCTCTCAATAGAGCAAGTGTCCACAATGCACCCACCACATACACTCCCGCCAGAGGCCTCCTTGAGGACTTTAAAGGGTGAGAACCACTTAAGACCCAATCCTAGTAAGGAATGATCACAAGTGTCCTCTGGACTCTAGATACTTACAAATAAGTTGATGAGCCCCATTAAGCACAACGCTGAAGATCTCCTCCTCCTTGTTGACGAAAAGTCTTCTGCTCCCTTGATCTGCGACACAAAAGATATACCAAGACTAGGCTTAGGGTTGGGTCAAGGTGAAGATGGAATCCTACTCTCTAAAGATTTTCCAATTAGGAAGATAGAGTAGCTCCAATCTTATGCATTCAAGGCATCCCAACATAATGATTTGCCATTAAGGTAGTAGCTAGAGGATCCTTGAATGCGAAACTTCATTTCCCAATCCACTCTATTGAATATCAATGATGAGGGTGGATTGGAGGATGAACTCCCTTGAGATAAAGGGCTTTAGATATAAGATATGAGTTGAAACACACAAAAGCTCTCTCTACTTTCTCTCACAGCAATAAAAGACAAGTCCTCTATATATAGGCAAAAAGTTCCAACGGATATAAAACGGTCACATTTATGATAAAGTTCGATATCATCGAGCAGGTTTAATATCATCGAGCGTATACTCTCGATAGCATCGATAGTCTGCTCGATGCCTCAAACTTAATGTCATACACTTTTGAAACTTCTTGCCAATTGGTCGATGAATCAAAGCTATTGTCGATGTTATTGGGTTTCAAACTCCGATTCCATCGATGACAGGTTCGATCCATCGACACTTGAAAAATGAGAGAGACTTGACTTTGAAATATTTCAAGATTGATCGGGGAACCATCGAGATCATCGGAATTTGAATGTCAATGATATCGAGATCGGAGTCGAGGCATCGATAAATCCAGCTAATTTATCTTGAGCTTGCTGGACAATTTATAGCTTTATTTGATGCAATCGATCTGGTGTCGATATCATTGATATTTGAATATCGATTCTATCGAAGGGCCCCTGATCATTGTTAAGAACAACCTGAAATATCTGCTCTAAGAAATGCATGCCCACTATCGATATCATCGATGGACTTCTGATCTTATCGATATTTGAATTCAGATCATATCGGACGGTCATCGATATATCGAAGGATTTTGAGATTTTCATTAAAAAACAGGGGCGCCGGAAATCTGCCTGTCGATCTTATCGAGCCACTCCCGATGGACTCGAGATTTGAATGTCGATGATATCGATAAATGTATCGATACATTGATAATTCGTCTAGATATGTTGTGAAGTTGCTGGACATATTTAATGCTTTTATCGATGATATCGATAGGTATATCAATACATCGATAAATCCGTCCAGATGAATATTTAGTTGCTGGACATTTTTGGTCCTCTCATCGATATATCGTTAAGGTATCGAGGACATCGACAGTGCAGGTCGATCATATCGAGAGTGCATTGATAAAATCAACAAGGCGAGAAAAACTTACAGATTTTCCTATTTGTAAAAAGTTTTCTCACCTTAAAAACCCTAAGATGTTTATCTTGTTTTAAAGGTTTTAATCACCTAGTGTTTTGGGACATGGGATGTGAGGCTATGATTTACCTATGGCGAGCTTCCACACATCCGGATGAGGCAGACGCTTGAATTGTTCTCCCTATCGAGCTCTGTAAATAGTCTGACCCATCATTCACGTAACTTGACAAACCAGGGCTCTAGCAGGTGCACTTTCAGTCTTCACCCCCTCCTTCTTCCAGCCCTCTTTTCCTAAAATCCCTCCTAATCTAACCCTTATCACTTCATCTCATCCATTGATTTCTCTTCATTGTTGCTAGAGGAGCAAGAAGGCCTAGATTTTTGTAAGGATCAAAGTGGGTGCTATCTATATCATATAGATCTCTTCATCTTAATGTAGATCCTTCCCTCTTTCTCATTTGGGATGTGTAGGACCCACTAATCAATGGTGAAGATCCTACACAATCTTCTAGATGTGGCCATTGAGCCCATCTTGTGCATGCATGTCCATGCATGGGGATTCCCTTGATGGGTTCCTTTCATGGTGATTTCTTCTCATTCCTTAGGCATGATGGGTCATCTAGACCCTTACATCATGGTTGAGAAGGCATCCCAACCGTTCATCTTAAATCTTGGCCATGCATGATGAAATCCATGTTGTACATGGTATATGTATAGTATATGTGGTTATGATTGTGTTGGGGAAGGGTCAATAGTGGCGGAGCCTTGCCCCGATGGCCGGATATCCTTTCTTTCCTCTCCCTTCTTTTGTATTTATGATTATGTATGTGTGGTCCACTTAGTGGGCCTGGATTGTCCAGGAAAAGTCCAGCAGGGGTGGGACGCCCATACCCAACCTACACTATGGTTAGGGTGTCCTATTTGCCACCCTAGATGTTGCATGCAAGAGTGACAAATTTTAGATTTCATCTCGACAACTATGGGGCCCACTAGGGTGGGCCATGGAACCAAATTTATGGGTCAATCCTTTCCTTAAATAGCTCATGCTTTTAGTTTAATTCATGTATGTATTGTTGTCCAGAAATTTCTGGATAGACTTCTATTAGTTTTTTGGCCTGAAATTGGGACTATTTAGGGAACTTTTTATACCCATCAAATATACTTTTCTAAAAGGTGGGGATCTCATCTTGATGCCCCCCCAAATTTCAGCCCCATCTGACCTTGATGAGGTCCCAAAGGTGTGGCCCAAGTAAGGTGGACAGTCTGGATTTTCTGGACTGTTTCTAGCAACATCTCAGTTTGGAATTTCTTAAATATAAAATAATTTTTCCACTGGTGGGCCACATCTGTGGACCCCACCTTATGGTACACATATGAGGGGATACAAAAACTATTTTTTCCAATTTTTTTTAGGCCATTATTCCACACCATTGGAAGCTCAGAGTAAGGCCTATTCAAAATCTGCACTAAACAAAATTTCTAGACGGTTAGTTTTCTTAAAATTAAAAATAAAATACTTCTGCTATTCCAAAAATTCTAAAAATTATAGAGAAGTGGCCCACCCATGGTAGGACCCATCTACCAAGTTTTGAGGTTAATGGATCCCTGTGCATTTGGTGGCCAGGGTTGGACCAGCTCACCAGGCTAGGACGTCCAGCCATGGCTGGGCCGTCCACCCCCTTTGTCGGCCCATCTTGATGTACTTGTTATCCACACCATCCATCCATTTGTAGTCCACGTGGGACGTGGCCCACCTCCCTGAGAGTTATCCATTTTTGGGACCCAATTTAATGTGTTTTTAGGCTAATTGCCCAGGCCCATAGGACCTTTCACCTTCGGACGCCCAGGCCTATTGGACTGTTACTGGACTTCCAGTTCAGCAGCATCGTCCACCTGATTTATGTGTGTGATTCATTACTCCCATCTGGTGGGACCCATAGGGATATATGTGGGCCGCCAGTGAACATAAACTTAAATTACATTCATTATTGCTGGACTCCAGCAAGCCCAGAAACGAGTGGGCTGGAAATTCTAGCAATAGACCCATATTGGCTGCCCCTAATGGTATGATTTGGGGTAGCATGGCCCACTAGATTTATGGATGAATTATGCACATAAGCTTACCATTTTCTAAGGTGCATTTAGGCTTCATTTGTGCACACTTGGAGACTCACCTCAATTGGATTTTATTTTGGATCTATGTTCATAGTTTTAGTTGGACTTTATAGGCCCATTTATCTTGGAATCTTCTAGTTAGGTCCCTTAACCTTTGGGCCTGTATCTCACTACTTATTGTGATGGTTTTGTGAGTCATAATGTGCAAGTATTTGGGCCCTTGGTTGCCCACCAAAATAACCTTGTACTTGTTAAGTTGTGAGGCCCAACTCACTTGGATAAAGCATAGAAATTGCCCACATGGTTGGATTACCGGGCTGCCCACTAGGCCCACCACAATATGTAGATTTGTGACCTTCATGGTTGGGCCTAAACCTTGCTTAAGGGCCCACCATATTGCCTATGTGTTGGGCTTAGTATATAGCTCACTAGGCCATGGTTGTTTAGGACTTGGGCCTTGTTTCATATTCAAGTAGTAGTGGGCTACCTTTTGGGACCTAGTTGAGGTTGGATGTCCTCTTTGGTAGCCCTAAGGTAGGCCCATGGGTGGCAATTGGTGGTTTAAGGCCCACCATAAGCCCTCGTTAGGACCGCTTATTTCCTTAGTCTTATATATTGTCCTCCTTAGCTTTGTGGGCTATCCCAAAGTATTGGGCCCCCACTAGAGGTTTATTCCTTAGATTAATTGTCTAAGTACCTAGACTTGACTCCCTCCTTGGGAAGGACGAGTATGTTTTAAGTCATCATCATTGCCCTCATGACCCATATGCATCATGGAGTGTTTAGAATACATTTTTGTGTGGTCATTGGGTTGATATGATAGAGGGATGAAGTTCCCCTCTTATGCACATTGAGTGCTTGGAGCTAGTGCATGATTGGTATGCCTGACTCATGCATCTGGTATCTCATCTCATAGGTATGATCGCCCTTGCTTCACCAGGGTCTTGCCTCCACAAATACATCGTGGATGGCCATGATTGGACACTGAAAATATTACCTGAGCATATGGGGTGCATAGGATGCCCTTGGGTGAATATTCCAAAACTTCCATGGTACCAGGGATCTGCCCCAGCACCGTGACCGAGTGAAAACTATAAGCGTACGAGGGCCTTACACCATTAGGCCGCGACTCCCACTATTGTGTAGTCGGTTGAGATGGTATATGGCCTTACCCGCCTTTGAGAGAGAGCAATAGTTAGGCTGAGTTTGACAAGCTCGTGAATGGGTCCGCTACTATCGAGCCTTGCTGGTGATTGACTACCAGTAGTGAGGTCTTTTACGCTTGTTTGACTATGCGGGTCTGGAGAGCGGTAGTCATCCTGTAGTACATTTGACCCAGGTAGATTCCTTATGATGGAACTATACTGATATGTGGATTAGAAATGAGGACTGGCATCACTTCACATTGCATTTGCATCGTCTGTATAAGCTTTATATTGCATTGCCATGGTATGGCACCCAGTACTCGTTACATTGTATAGCCTTAATATGGCTTCCTTCATTCACGACTTAGCCTTGATAAGGCTAGTGGTATTGGCATTGATCATGTTTCCCTTCTGTATCTCCTATTATTCTTCTACGCACCATTGTGACATACTTTCACTACTTTCTAAGCTTTTTATAAGCTTATGTACGATTGATACGTGCAGGAGATCCTAGGTCGTCGTCATAACGGCAGAGCTTGGATAGGAGTTAAGTCGAGGACCCCAATGTTGTAGATATTCTTCCTTCTTTTGTCATCAGATGTATTTCCTTTTAGGATTGTATTAAAGCTCAAATTTATAATTTTGTGATGTGTGCCTTTGTTATTTCTCAAATATACTTGTTGTGATCTTGGGTATGCTCGTATTGGAATGGATATATGGTTATGAAAATCGTCCTTGTAGGATCCCAGGATCGAAACCTGTCTCAAGAGCCGAGAGTGGGGTACTACGGAGGCTGTTACAGCCAGAACCGGCTATTGGGTTCCTTGTGAGTCCGGTTATCAAGTCTAGGGCATGACAACTGCCTCCACTCATGATAACAGGTCGGGGTAATTGAAGTGCAATCATCACGATGATTACGCTTCAAGATACGTGCGCGGTACAGCGGCCACAGTCCTTCAACTTCTGACCTCTAGGTAAGAGACGTGTGGCAGGCGGTTACGGATTGCAATTAATGGAGTAGGCGAAATGATGTCGCATGCTCATGGGGGAGGTGAGAGGTCGTCTGCGCTACTACGGCATTTAATGTTGAGGGTACTCAGACCAAGGCACATGGGTCCGGGCGTATAGCTTCCTTCCACGTGTCCCATTAGCCACGGGTCCACGCCATTTCACCTTCAGAGATAACTGTCTGCAATGTTGGCGTTCAGCTGGCAGAGACTATATAAACCCATCCACGGCTTCACTTGACCTCTCCTACATTTTGACCTTTGCTCTCCTGCTCTCCATTTTCTCTGTTCCTCTCAAATTGCCTTCTGCCAGGAAAGGGTTTTTTCTGTCGGATAAAGGGATTCTGTCAGTTGGAGGAGGGGTCTTGCCTGGAGGAAGTCGACAGAGTAAAGAGAATTTCTACTAGAGTAAATTGCCTAAAGCGCTGTGAGTCCTCCACGGCTTTAGTTCTTTCTCCATTATGTTGAGTAATTCTGATGAAGTCCAAGAGATCCGAGGAGTAGGAGTGGACTCCAAGCCGGAGACTCTGATGGCCCCTTGGAGGCCATACCATTACATTCACCAGCTAAGAAGACTATAGGTCCGAAGGCTAAGAGTCGAGGCGCAAAATCGAAGAGGACGCCTTGGGACCAGGCAGGAAAGTCCAAGGTCGGTCCTTCAAGGGGCAAGTCTCGAGCGGCAATTCCTGGAGGCTCGGTTCTACTCGAGTCTCAGATGGCCCAGTTCCGGGCCGATTACCAAATTCCCAACTCGGTACATATCTGAGCTCCCTCACCTCAGGATCAAGCGGGTAATCTCACTGATGGGGACGTCGCGACATTCCATTGTACCCTCCAGTGTGGGCTCCAGTTCCCCATCCATCTGTTCGTGCGTCTGGTACTAGCGCGTCTGCAGCTGGCTCCGGGTCAGTTAGTTCCGAACGCATGGTAAATTCTAGTCTCCACTTTCATCCTCTAACATCAGGTGAAGAACTAACACTTAATGTCGGACGAGTTACTATATCTGTACATGGTCAAGTTTGACAGGCCCCAATGTTCCCCGAGTCTGGTAACCCGACTCCCCACCTCCAACAAAGAATGGAAGGGGAAGTGATTTTGGGCCTCGAGAAAGTGGAAAGCTCCCTCCTCTGAGCTCGGTAACTTGTGGGTCTGAGTTCCCACCAGATTCTCTAATCCAGGTGGAACACTTTCTATTCTTCATTGTGTTTCTTATAGTTGACCCATTTTATTGCATTCTGATCTGTCTTCTGTTTCTACCTGCAGTGCAATTGAAAGGATAGCTTGATATCTCTTCTTTACACCAAGCCCAAGTTGTTAGGGCTCGGGTGCTTGGCGAGGATCGGCGCATTTGACATGACCTCGTCCATGGGGATAACCTCATGTCTTCAAGCTTCTACCAATTTTGCCTCACCCCTTTGCTCTGGGTAAGCGGGGTAGCATTATGACTATCTGAGGATTCCTCCATAAATTTTGATTGAACTGACTCCCTTCTTTTGGGTAGGAATGGCCTAAGCTTCTGGCTCCAAGAGGAGGAGGACGACCGTTGTTCGCCCTCCCATAAGCGAGGTCCTGGCTGTTAAGCCGAGGACAAAGGTGACAGAGAAG
Source organism: Magnolia changhungtana (assembly GCA_030180095.1). NCBI lineage: Eukaryota > Viridiplantae > Streptophyta > Magnoliopsida > Magnoliales > Magnoliaceae > Magnolia > Magnolia changhungtana. The sequence continues at coordinate 2,434,161 of JASAUF010000431.1, read as the reverse complement.
AAGAGGAAGACTCCCGCCTCAAATTCTACACTGGTCGAAGTCGAGCCTACTCTGGCTCCAATCGCAGTCCCCTAGACACAACCCTACAAAGCTCCTGCCCTAGCCGAGCCCATCACTATTCTGTCCCCAAACTCTGAGGGGCAAGCTCCCGAGGTTTGCCCTACAATTCCTCCCTGCCCTACGAGGATTGGGAGAGAAGTTGTCGAAGAGACCCCCGATGCCGATTTCTCCCGTCACAGGGGAGCCTCCAAGGTCCCGGCTTACTCTGTCGTTCGTCTTATCGCTGCTGAGGTTGATTTCCTGGTCGGTAAGACTAATGCCTTAGTCAGGTATGCTGCCACACCCGAGGTTAAGGCTTAAGCCTCCGAGGCTGGCGGGGTGGGGAGGACGGCTGAGCCTGCCCCTCCAGCAACTTTCCCCACTAGCTGCCACATGTCGATGCTGAACGAGTGGGCGGCCAAACACGTTCCCAAGTTGATCATCGCCAACACCCTCTCCCAAGCTTATGACTTGTTCATGAACGACTGCGCCACAGTCTGCTATCAGTCGTTGCCGATGTTCATGGCTATCAAAAATAGGCTGAGGGATATAGATCAGATTGAAGTGTATAAGGCCGAGCTCGAGAAGCTCTTAAAAGCTTCAGCAATGGACAAGGCCGAGCTTCAGAAGCTCTTAGAAACCTCAGCTAACAAGTGGGAGGAGCTAAAGAGGCTTGCAGAGGAGGGTCGTGCTAGGGAGCTAACACTCCAGGGCGAGGTCAACCAGCTCCAAGCCCACTTGGACATAGCTGAGCCCGAGCTCTTGCATCTGTGAGGCATCGTCGAGTGGCTAGAGGCTTTTATAGAGCATGTGGAGGCGAAAAATGTGTAGCTCATGGATGACCTTGGGAGAGCGAGGCGTGAAGCTGCTAAGGGGTTGAAGTTGCAAATGGATGTCCTTGAGGCCTGGCCTGCTGCAGAGCTGGACAAGCAGCGGGCGGAACTCGAGGCTTTGGTAGCCTCGCGAGCTGTTGCATCAGTGGCGGAGTATAAAGAATCTTCATAGAGGTCCGGGGAATTGGATAAATTGTATCTCCACACTTACAACACAGCTTACAACAACTGCCTCGCAGACATCTGAGAGCTCCACCCCAGCATCAATCTTGATCAGCTGACTGTGGATGGAGCCGAGGGGACTAAAGCAGCTCCGAATGATGCTCAGGAGGTCGGAGATGCCCCTGCTACTGTTTGGAAAACACCCGACGCTTAATTCCTCGATTCAGCAGTTGGCCCCTCTTCTCGAAGGGAAGGAAACATCTTTACTCTCTTTTTTCTTTTTGACATAGAATATTTGTCGATGATGATTTTTTGGATATTCATGGATGATGATTTTTATCCATTTGACCCTCGGTCGTGGGCATGATTTTATATGTTGATTGTTGAATGATGATTTGTAGATCTTTATTGTATGATAAGTTGACCCCTTCTTTAAGGGATCGGTTCACCTAAGGGTTTCATCTCTGCACATGAGAGCTAACCCTTAATGATTCTGTAGATTTTTACGAATTAATGAGTTGACCCCTTCTTTAAGGAATTGGTTCGTAGAGTTCACCTCTGCTGATGAGAGATGACTCTTTGAATAATAGATAAGCTGAATAGGCAGACCATGTAAAAGTAATGACGCTTTTATTAAGAGCCTTAAAAGGCTAGTAGATCTGAGCTGTACATTGCTTTTATTGAGGGCCTTAACTAGCTAATGGCTTCTTTTTCCTCATGGATAGTAGATCTTCAAGTGCTCGGTATTCCAGGGGTGAGGTAATAGATGCCCTTCCAAGTCTTCCAAATGGTAAGAGTCGGGCTTTGTCGACTTGACCACGCGATAAGGCCTTTCCTAGTTTGGTCCGAGCATCCCGGCTCCAATCTCCACAGTGCTCTAGAAAACATGGCAGAGGACCAGGTCACCTGGTCTGAACCACCTCATCTTAACCCTGGAATTGTAGAATCGTGTCACTTGCTGATGTCGAGCTGCGACTCAGAGTTTGGCGACATCTCTGGCTTCTTCAAGTAGGTCAAGGTTTACCGCAATTTGCTCAGCACTTTGATCCTACCGATAGTTTCTGACCCGAGTTGTGGGGAGGCTAATCTTAACTAGGACAATCGCCTCTGAGCCATAAGATAGTGAAAAAGGAGTTTCCCCAGTAGACGACTGGGCTGTGGTCTTGTAGGTCCATAGGACAAACGGGAGCTCATCCGGCCAGTTCCCCTTCGCTTTTTCTAAATTTGTCTTAAGTTGGTTCTTGATGACCTTGTTCACAGCTTCTACCTGCCCATTAGACTGCAGATGACGAGGCGAGGAGTATGCATTTGTAATGCTGAGCCCCCTACACATGCCTCTAAATCTGTGGTTGTTGAACCGCTTCCCGTTGTCAGAGACAATGGTATGCGAGACACCGAACAGATAAATAATATTCTTCCAAACGAAGTCAATCACTTTATACTCTATGATCTTCGCCACCGGCTTGGCATTGGCCTACTTGGTGAGGTAGTTAACCACTACGATAGTGAATTTGACCTGTCCCTTTCCACGGGGCAAAGGCCCAATGATGTCGATCCCCCACTGGGCGAACGACCATAGCCTGCTTATAGGGGTCATCTCTTTTACGGGCTGCCTCAGCATGACAGCGAATCTCTAGAACTTGTCGCACCTCTGGACATAACTCTTGGATTCTTCTCAGATAGTCGGCCAGAAGTACCCCTGATGAAGTATCTTCTGAGCCAGAGCTCAGCTACCGGAGTGATTTCTGTAGGTTACCTCTTGTATTTCTTTAATCAAGTAGTCTGCTTCATCAGGTCGAAGACATTTGAGGTCGGGCTGTAAGTGCCCCTTCTTGTATAGAGTCCTATCCAGGATTATGTATCGTGCTGCTCTGATCTTAAGGCATCAGGCCTCCAACCTGTCTTAAGGGACTTTGCCAATAGTGAGGCATTTGAAAATCTGATCCATCCAACTCGAAATTTCCTCTACTGGATTGGTCATTTCCTGATCAGCTTGATCGATACTTGGGCTATCTAGAAATTCCACAGGGACAATCCTGGGAATTTTCCCTTCATGGCCGTGGCTAGCTTCGCGAGGGCATCAGCCCAAGAGTTCTCCGTCCTTGGAATTTGATTGATGTTGCAGCTTCTGAACCTTTCTATCAGCCTCCTGACCTTGGCTAAATAAGCAACCATCCTCGTTTCTTTGGTCTTGTACTCGGTGGAGATGTGGTTCACAACAAGCTGAGAATCTCATTATACTTCGAGAAACTAGACCCCCAGACTAGCCGCTAGTCTGAGTCCACCCAGCAGAGCTTCATACTCTGCCTCATTGTTGGAAGCCTTGAAGCCAAGCCTGATGGCATATTGGATGGTGGTTGAATTGGGCGCAACTAGGACGATCCCCGCCCCCGCACACTTAGAATTGGACGATCCGTCCACAAAAAGAGTCCACCTACTCTCTCCTCTATTTGGCTCTGCGTCCTTGAGAAGCAAAGAGCTGGCAGAGTTGAGGGGACTGCCTCCGTTCTCCCGTCTACGACCTCGGCACTCGGACCAGTGAATTCTGCTATGAAATCAGCCACTGCTTAGCCCTTGATCGTCATCCTCGATCGATACTGGATGTCGAACTCTCTGAGTTCTATCGCCCACTTAGTAAGCCGACCCGATACCTCGAGCTTCTAAAGGACTTGTCTGAGGGGGGGAGTCAGTCAGGATAATAATAGAATGTGCTTGGAAGTACGGACGCAGCCTCCGAGCTGAGACAACTAGGCTGAGTGATAATTTCTCTATACTCGGATATCTGGTCTAGGCGGTTACCATCTCCTTGCTCATGTAGTAGACGAGATGTTGTCTGCCCCCCACCTCTCTTCTAAGCGCGGAACTAAAGGCAGAGGCTGAAACCGCCAGATACAGGAACAGGGACTCGCCCTCTTCAGGCTTGGATAAGAGGGGCGGTGAGCCCAAGTACTACATCAGCTGATGGAAAGCCTACTCGCAATCCAAGGTCCACTCAGCTTTCTTGTGACCCTTCAACTGTTGGAAGAAGGGAAGGCATTTGTCAGTAGCTCGGGATATGAACCGTCCAAGCGCTGCTACTTGTCCGGTGAGGCACTGAATCTCATTCATTGTCCAAGGCGAGCTCATGTTGAGCAGTGCCTTGATCTTGTCAGGGTTCACTTCGATGCCTCTCTGGCTGACCCCAAACCCGAGGAATTTGCCAAGACCTACTCTGAAGGCACATTTATCAGGATTTAGCTTCATGTGGTACTTCCAGAGGATTGAGAAGGTCTCTCCAAAGTCTATAATGTAATCTGATGCTTTGACGCTCTTGACAAGCATATCATCAACGTAGACCTCCATGGTTCGACCGATCTGTCTGGTGAACATCTGGTTCACCAGCCTCTAATACGTCACCCCAATATTCTTCAGGCTAAAAGGCATAACCTGGTAACAGTAGAGCCATTTTTCTATGACGAAGGTTGTCTTCTACCTGTCTAGGGGATGCATCGCGATCTGATTATACCCAGAGTAGGTGTCCAAGAAGGAGAACCGCTTATGCCCAGCTGTGTTATCCACCAACTAGTCAATCCGAGGCAAGGGGAAGTTGTCCTTGGGGCAGGCCTTGTTCAGGTCTAAGTAGTCTACACAGACCCGCCACTTCCCGTTTTCTTTCTTCACAAGGACCACATTTGCGATCCAGTCCAGGTAGTGTACCTCTTCAATGAATCTGAAGCTGAGGAGCTTCGAGACTTCATCTACTATGGTTGTGTACCTCTCGGGGTCAAATGCTCTCCTCTTCTGCTTTATCGGCTTATGATCTGGATCCACATTCAGTGTAAGGCTTGTATCTTATACCGTACCACTCCGTAGGCTTTCGCAATCCTCCCAATCGAATTCCAACAACCCTCAATCTATAACCACCATTTGCACGTGACCCTAAGTCACATGCTATCGACTTGGTCAACTCAACCCGAGACTTATACCCTAGTGACTGCGCCGTCGCCATGGTTCCGATGCCGCATCTCACGGGCCAAGGTGATACCCAGGCCAGGAGATGTGAGCCCGCGTTCAATTCGAGGAAAACGCCGCGCGTTGCAAAACCCAAGAGAATCTCTACCATAATGTCACCTCAATAATTCAATCAATCCCATCAAGGGTCAAGTACATATCAAGTATACACATCACTCAACCCATCACAACTCATACCTCTCTTACACAAGCTACCCCAAAAGTCAACAAACTCTTACACAACCCATCCCTCTCTCCCATCCATCACTCTATCACCCATCTCTCTCTCTCTCCCCTTTCAACCCTCTCTCTCATTTCTAAAACCCATTTTTCCAAGTAACCAAAATATCCCAAGTCCAAGCTCTTCAAGCCTCCATGAAAGAGTTTTGTGTGTGGCCCACTTCCTAACCCTCTCATCTCCCATCTCAAGCATCAAAACTTCATCATCTTTCGTTAAGATCGAAGCCAAGGAGACTACCTTTCCATCGGACCAAGAAGATCAACGGTGGGTGAATCTTGGGTTTACACTTTGAGTTTTTTGTGATTTAAGGGCCCACTTGTTGTGGGACCCACTTAATGGATGTATTGTTCAAGGGAGGGCCCAATAGTGGCGGGGTCCCTCCCCTACACGTTCCCTTTCCTCTTTCTCTCTCTCTCTCTCCTTCTCTTTCATTTTGTTTGGTGATAATATGATCATGTGGCCCACCTGGATGGACCTCATGTAACGCCCTGAAAATCGGGGGTCGAGCATAAACTCAACTCCCGAGTTCCAGAACATCACTTATGCAACAAAATGAATGATGATTGAATGTTGAATGTATTCATGCATTGAACATGAGTGAGATTAAGCCAAAACAACATATCATACTCCAGAGACAGTTAAATTTGCAAGCGGAAGACTGTGATAGATAGATAAAATATATAACTTATGATGAGTCTCCAGAGTGTGATAACATTACCAGTTTAAATAAATACAAGTGCGCTCTAAAATGTACCAAATGTGAGGAAGTGTAATGCCTCCTATCCCATGTACCATAGCCCCGTCAATACAATATCGGGTCTTCATTGACTGCCCGAGAGAAGAGATGAGATAGGAGAATTCCTCCTATCATCATAGAAGTAGTCCTCAGCTTCACAAGCATCGCCACTACACGAAACTCAACAAATCTGGTTGGTGTGTACAACACCGTCCCGTAACGTGGGAGTGAGTGATCAACTCGGTGGAACAAGAAAAGCATAGGTTAACATGTTATCAATTCAATCAAGCGGAATGATAAAGCGGTACAAATCAAACATTTCTAACTACTCTTGTTAAGTGTGAAAATGAAATGACATGATCTTTGTATGCCCTTGCCAAACCACCCTCAAGCGACATCATCTTACGTTCGCGAATGCTTACTCCCTCGGTGCGCCACATCTACAAAGCACATGCGGTGCGATGATGCTCATGATTACCAAGTTTTATTAGTCCATTTCAAACAAAGCAGGTATTGGGAAACTAAGGTACCTCCCTTGTATCATTCCCAAACATGATCCATTCTAGGGTCGTCGATCCTAGTTAATCTCATACGATATTATGGTTTGAGAGGCGTAGCGAAGGCATCACAAAGGGCTCGTCACCGTCGGCACGGATACGAGATCTCACCGTATGCGGCTCAATTGCGGCCGTCGGCTCAGTACAGGTCTCACCGTGCTCGGCTCAATCACTAGTCGTCGGCTCGAATACGAGGTCTCACCGTGCTCGGCTCAACTCATACTCCGGTTCTTTGTGAAAGACTCGTCGCCAATCACAGGACCTTGGAGTATACTCGAAGATACTACGAGGGACTCGTCGCCGTCGGCACGAGCACGGGTCTCACCGTACTTGGCTCTCGCCGTAAGTATCGACAAATCGAATATAGTGTCTCATACCACCATAATCGGCTCACGAGTCTAGTTGCTCACTTTGGTCACTACGGGGGCACGTGGCCCCGGCGTAGGCCGACGGCTCGACCACGGTGTCCCATACCACCATGCCGGCTCATGAGTCTTAGCGGATCGAGGTACCATGGTTAAAAGGGATTTCACTGGTAAGTTTGGTACCCTAGGTTCAAGCAGTAGCGACCAAACATGGTGAACATACATAAGACAAATCGGGTTACTTGACGAGCTCGGCTAGCTCGAGCGCACAACAAGTTGAACGACATGAAGTGCATAAGCACTTCGCGTGGCCAACCACTATCGTCAACCGAAGTACGACTCGGTTCGTCGAACACATCTCACGTGGCAAATGAATCGCAGCCACGAATTCAGTCTGTACCGATTGTGTGGACTATAATCATAGCCCCAAACATGATAACTTGCAGATAGATAAAGCAGTAATGGATCAAGATTTAACTCATACAATCAAGGTCTAGTATTATCCGTTTAGGGCTGCCAGGGCTGTTGCAAGCACTCGTTGCTCCGCTCCCCCATCACCCATGACGGATCATACAACGTAAATATAAATTTAAACATATGCATTACATAGTTATAATCATAAAGCAGTTGAGCATGTTATGAATCACAACACAAGCATGAGTTTATACATGTTCAATTCCTAATCACACAACAATCCAAGGAGATCATACACATAGTTAAAAGAGGTTGAGAATCACATCTCAACACCCTTATACATTACAATTTGCTAACTACTACTCATTCAGACATTCCAAGAAACACTAAAACAAACATGCATCAACATACATGACATATGTCGATCACATAGGCATTAGGCCAAATCCTTTCCCTAGGGAGTTGCCCCAATCATAACACGCGTACACCCATGATGGAATTCATGGCAAGCAGGAATCCAAGTTCCATATTCATTCGGTCATTTCCGCAAACACTTGGGCCACACATTTTAGCATATATAGTGTATATTGGCCATGGCGTGATTTAGGGCAAATCCTTTCGTCAAAAGGCTATCGCCAATACAACAATCATGAATCCATGACAATTAGTCATGGCGAGTATGAATGAGAATTCGATACTCATTCAATCATTTTCACAAACACTTAGAATACAGTATTACAACATACATGGTGTATGTTAGTAAAACATGTATTAGGGCTATCCCTTAGCCAAGTGGGTATTTTATCCATGTATAATATATTACTACAGCAAATAATCATGATAAATTCATCTCCCAATATTTGTACGTATACAGTATTTTCTAGAATACGCATTTTCAACATACATAGTGTATACAAGCAAACGTGTATTACGGTGATTCCCTTCGCCAAGAAAATGTTTTATACGCACATAATATATTGATACGACAATTAATCATGACAAACACATCACTAAAATATACATGTATACGGTACTTCTTACAATACCGTATTTCCACATACATGGTGTATAATAGTAAACATGTATTTAGGCGAATCCTTTCGCCAAATAAGTATTTTATCCATACGTCATATATCCATACGACAAATAAACATGTCAAACACATTTCCATAAAAAATACGTATACGGTATTTCTACGTATACCTAGAGTATGTGAAATTCCATATTCTACAACGTTAATCGAAACAGGAAACGGAAAGCACTTTGTACATGTGCATTTACATGCAGATCATGAATCTATCATTATCTGACATTGAAAGCGTTGAAAACCGTAACTTATACACTTAAAGTCCTCACCTTTTGTCGTAGAATCGCAACGGAATCGATAGTTTGCTAAGCTTCCGTATTCGGCAATTTGGCAACCTAGAGAACGAAATAGGTTAGCTATTTCACAACCTACAACAGTCTAAACCCCAAAACAGATTAGGGTTAGGATTTCTTACCTAGAAACGACGCCGGAAACGCCGGAAAAGCGTCAAGAAAGGGATGATGCAGCCCGTGTGGTGGCAGGGAACGATGGCAGGGAGATTCTCCCACTTCTCCCTCACTTCCTCTCTCTTTTCCCTCTCTCAAAACCCAAATTCGTATGGCTGCCATGAGAGAGGGTTTAAGGTCCTTATATAGTCTCAAACCTTCCCAAAATAGACTCGGTTTCAAGGGTTACTTGCTAATATAGGTATTTCGTCACTTTTTCACTCAAAAGAGAGGTTCGGTGGCCCTCCTTGAGCCAAACGTCGGACTTAAGCTCACCACACATGGATCTATGTGGGATTTCGTTTCGACTCGATCGGATTCCCCGGATCGCACGTGGCGGACCACTTTCGGTTCGACGGTCGGTGGGCCACGATCCAAAATTCCAAGTACATGTAAATGTTCTAAAATTTTTCCTAATCCGAGGTGTAATTTGGTCGATTCGACGGTCGGGTTGCTTATCTTGACGCGTCAACGAATGGTGCCAGAGATCACTATTCCCGATATTTATTTTGAAATGGGAATAGTGTTTTTCACACACCCTCGCTCAGAATCGAAACGAATGGCCGTGGGACATCGGATGGACCCGATTTTGAGATGATTGTCAAGTCCAGATGGCGGTCCTAGTTCCTTAACTTCGTGTTAATCGGATTCCGATGTGCGGTCTGACCTGTCTGAAGTTTCGATGTACTCAGAGAAACGTAGGGTAATGAGATTGATCCTAGATTTTAGGATAACCTAGCGTCAATGATTACTGCAAGTTTTGGGTCTTGCGGATCGTATTTAAAGTGATTCAAATGGATTTCATGGCTAATCTAGTTTAGCACCTAGTTCACTTTGTCAAATTTCTAAAGGATTTAATCCTAAGTGATTTTCGTCGAGGTGGAACTTAGTCCATTGTAGTTTGTATATAAAGTGATCCAAGTTATACTACTTAGCTAGTTTAAGATAGTGTCTGAGGCGAAGGTGCTTTGAAAAATTGAAAGCACAAGGTAGTGAAGGGTGGGATTTGTGAAGAAAATGGTTTAAGGAGCGATTTGAGACTTTAATTGAGCGTTTAAGAAGTTAAACCTGTGTTAGGATTGACCCATTGCCTAAGGACGTCTAATCCCAGGTTGGCAAAAATCCGGGGCGTTACACCTCACCATGAAGTATAGATCTTCTCCATGTCGTCCACCTTCGTGGGACCCACCTTGATTCATACATCCAGGTCGTCCGGTGTACCTGGACGCTAGACGTGCCCACCTGGAAGGTGAACTGACAGTGGGGTGTACTAACCAGCTACAAAAAAAAACATATAATATTATTATAATATATAAAATAATATTACTATTTTATGGGGAGGGTGGCCCATCACGTGGGACCCACCTCATGTATTTTATCCACATCATCCTTGGACGGTGGGACCCAACCCACATGTGGGGCTACACCGTGATGTATAATCCAAGCCATCCAGGGCCTGAACATTGTTAGGACCCACCCCATGTGTGGGGCTACAACTTGATGTATGCATCTGTCCAGGCCGTCCAGGGCTTGGACATTGTTGGGACCCACCCTATGTGTGGGGCTACACCTTGATGTATGCGTCTGTCCAGGCCGTCCAGGGCCTAGATGTTGTTATTATATTAAATATAATATTATATTTATGATAAATGTTGTGGTGAGCCCTACGTGAGACCCACCCATGCTATGTGAAGCAGCAGCAGCTGCATCATACGCGGTTGCCTAACTGCTGTACTAACGGTAGCATGTTCTGTGGGTCTCACCTGTTCCATCCACGCCGTCTATCTATGGGAACCACCATGATGTATGTGTTGTATCTAACCATCCAACCATTTGAGATATCATTTTATGACATGAGTAAAAGAATGGGTTAGATCTAAAGTTCAAGTGGACCCCACTATTGAAAATTACTGGGGACAGTGACATCCACCGTTCAAACTTCTTCGGAGCCACAGTAGTTTCCACTCAAGCTGATATTTGGTTTTCACTTCATTTATCTCTATGTTAACTTAGGAATAGGTCGGATCTCAAAAATACATAAGGGTGGGCCCGACTTGATGCGTTTGAGGCTCATTGGTGTGGCTCATGGACGCGGTCCACTTGATATGTATAAGGCCCATATGATGCGGCCCACTCGTTATATATGAGGCCCAACGTTGAGGCCCCTAGACGAGGCCAATGTGATGTGTTTGAGGCCCATGGGAGTGGCCCATTGTGACGTATTCGAGGCCCATGGGCGTGGCCTATTGTGATACATTTGAGGCCCTTGTAGGAAGCCCAACGCGATATATGAGAGGCCCATGAATGAGGTCCAATGTGATGTATGTGTGGCGGTTACATTGTGTATGAATCCCTTATATGGGCCACTCCTTGGGAGCAATGTTGGTTAGATATCCACATTAATTGGCAATGATCGTTAGATGTCCTCATTGTGACCTCTCCTTAGGCCTTGTTAGGCCCATTTGCACCATTCTCTAAGTGGGTTGACCCTAATTGTTGGCCCCCATTTGCACGATCCATCTATTCTCATTGGGTTATCCCAAGATATTGGGGCCCCCATTGGTTGTTAGTGGGATTACTTCGTTTATTTTTTTTTGGAGTCCATCTAGGACTCATTTGTGCCCCCTAAGGCATCTAGCAGGCTATACAATAGTATGGTGAAGGAACTCTTTTTGGATACTTAAGTTTATGGGTGGACCGTTTAGGCCCAACCTTGATGTAAGGGGGGGATACATGATCATCATAATATGCTTAATATAGCTCCATGATCCATGCCCATATGCATCAAATGTATACTTGAATTCAGGAGCAATTGATCATAGCACATGCCATTGGGCAGAAAATTATGGTACTCCCTTATAGGGGGAGTTGCTCACACGAGCGCGTGATACGTGCAGGATTGCTGCATGACTGGATAATGTAATTCATGCATTTCGTATTGTGTAACATGATTACTGTATTCCCTAGCGACATTAGGGTCGTAGCCTCCACAGGTATACCGTGGTTGGCAGGATTGGACACTAAAAATCTTGTTCTACATGGGGTGTTATAATATCCCTGGGTGAAATTCCCTAAACCCTTATGGTACCAGGTGGTTGCTCCAACGTTTAGACCAAGTGGATGCATGAGCGCCGAGTGCCAATTACCAGATGGTCGCGCTTCTTACTGTGTCATGGTCGGTTGGAAGGGGGTGCGGCCTTACCCGCCTGAGAGGAGGGGGCAAAGCTAGGCTGAGTTTGACCAGCTCGAGGAATGGGTCTACTATCGACGAGCCGAGCCAGATATTGGCAGGCGGATAGTGAGGTCTCTTCCACTTACCTTGTTGTGCGCGATGGGGCGACAATCTAGCTTAGAGTGTACTAGACCGCGATGATATTCTAGAGTTGAGTTGTATTGATATGTGGACTTAAATGAGGATTGGTATGCTTGAATTGTATCTTGCATCGCATGGCCTTGGTATGGCCTACATCATTCATGCCTTGCATCGCATGGCCTTAGTATGGCCGACATCATTCATGCCTTGCATCGCTGGCCTTGGTACAACTAATAGTATTCATATATTCATCAGCATATTCCGCATTACTCTAATATTGCATAATTATATTACAACAGTAAACATAAACTTTCACCACCCTCTAAGTTTTCTATAAGCTTATGCACAACCATTGCGTGCAGGTGATGTTGGATCACAGCATCGCTGAGGCTTGAGCACGTGTCAGGTCATCTTGGAGCTTTTATCTATCATCATCGTATTTCCCTTTATACACATTGTACCTATAAGTTTTCAATCATAGTGAAAATGTGATGGAGTTTTTGGTTGTTGTTTGTGGGTTATGCCTTTAGTTATGCTTATTATGAATCAAACTGACGTTGAAAATCCTCCTTGTAGGATCCTAGGATCGAAACCTGGCAAATGGGTGCCAGGAGCCGAGAATGGGGTACTACAGAGGCTGTCGATGCCGGATTCGGCGATCAAAAATTTTATGAGCCCAGTTTCTGAGTTTGGGGCATGACATTCAGCTTGTGGACTATAACGTCTGGAGAGATGTCTGACATGTCTTCTTACGACCATGCGAAGACGTCCTTATACTGCCGCAGGAAGGCCAACATTTGAGACTGTTGCTCAGAATCCAGGGACGATCCGAGCTAAACAGTTCTGCTTGGGTCAGCTTCCTCGAGCGAGAGGGTCACCAAGGCCTCCGTGGAGGAGTCTTCTGTAGGGGTTCGAGGGTCGAGCACATTTACAGTGAGGGCTTGCTTCACTGAACCTTTCTAACCGCCACAGAGTAACACCTCCGGGCTTCACGCTGGTCTCCTTGGACATACCCGACTCCTCCCTTTGCTGGAAACTTCATCATAAGATGATAGGTGGACACGACTACCCTCATGGCGTTAAGGGACGGCCGACCCAATATGACGTTGTGTACTGACGACACGTTCACAATGAGAAAGTCCTCCAGAAGAGTGACTTGATGCCGCCCCTCCCCTACTGTCACAGGGAGGGAGATGGCTACCTCGGAGATTACCTTGTCACCAGCGAAACCGTGCGAAGGGGTCTTCACAGGTCAGAGGCATGACCTGTCGATCCCCATTCTTTCAAATGCCTTAGAGTAGACGATATCGGCCGGTCTTCCAGTGTTGACCAATATGCGGTAAACCTTATGGTTAGCTATAATCATAGCCACCACTAGGGCAATGTCATGTGGATGCTGGATTTTGCACACATCATCTTCTATAAAGGTTAGGCTGCAAGGATGATGTTTTATTTAAACCAATACGATTTAAATGATTTTTAAACTCGCAAGTATACGAATCAGATATAGATACGGTACGTATTACGAGATCATTCCCACGAGGACTGGTTGTCACAATTCAAATCTATGACTCTCCTTAACTAATCCAACAAATAATGGAATGAACTACTAAGCACAATTCTAGGAAAATAAAACAATTAAGAACAGGGAAGAAAATTCAATCAGAGAAAGAGCACTAGGACTTCCGAATCCACCCCTAATTATCCTAACCCTTGTTTTGTCTGTTGATTCACCTTGATCTAAATTGATACCACTTATATAGAGAAAGCACAATCTGTGTCCTAAATCGGGCATACAGACTGTCTAATTCCTTTAAGCAATGCCATGAACAACATATCCCATGTCCTTGGTCGGGTACATGGAATGTACATTCATTAAAGCACCCTGTTTCTTCCTCTATAGGAAACCTGTTCTTGATCAGACACAAGCACCTGTAATAAGCATCCAAACAACATCCATCTATATACTTTGATCAAGTTCATAGATGGAGAAGTATAGAATTTAAACCAATCACGCCCACTTAGAGAAAGAAACAAATTAATTAATATTCAAAGTAAATCAACCAATACAAGAGCTAATCAAATTAGGGGCTTCATCTCAGCCCTAGCTGAGAGATTAGTGACCCATAAAATCCATAAAAAGAGATGGATAAATAAAATTCATAAAAAAACGGAACACCAAACCCATCGATCTCCCTCTCTTCTTTCTTCTCTTTCTTCTCTCCCTGGCTCTGGATCTCGAATTCCCTGGTCCTGAATGCCTCTCCCACGTCCAAAACTCCCCTTTTATAGCTGCCGGATGGCTGGAATCGGTGGCAGAGTCATAGAAGGACTCGGAGTACAAATTTTCACAACCGTGATCAGTGGGCCCCTCAGAGGTGTTTTCTGGAAAATCCACCCCGTCCATTGGATTCAGGACGAAATTTCAGTTAAGAATGGGTAGTTTTGAAGGTCCATTAACGTGGCCCACAGAAGAAATCTCAAAAAGATCAGATTTGAACGTCGCCGGGTAGCTCTTTTGTGGCCTCTGTATCACGCACGTGTGTATGCATGGGAGTGAACTATCAGCATGGTTTTATAGTATTCGTGGCCCTCTACACGATGGACGGCTCGGATTGGCCGTACAGGTGACGGGTGGGGCCCACAATCCTTCACAAAAACGGCCAGTGGCCGGGTTACGCGGACGTCAAACCGGCGCTGACGTGTTCGGTGATCCCCACAATGATACATTCGTGGTAATCCGACCCGTTCATTGGATTCCTGGCACAATTTCGGTCAGGAATGGGTGGTTTTCATGGAGTTTTAGTGCGGTCCACTGTATAAAATCAATTCACCGTCCATCCGGTGTTTTTCGACGATCTACGTGTCTTCGTATGTATGAGACCAAAATTCCATCCGCCCCAGGAAGTGGATGGACGGTTTGGATTGTCCATTTGGACATAAGGTGGGCCCCACAACCATGAACCGGCGATCGTGCGGAGAGCCTGGAACGCGTTCGCTGTTGAGTTCGACGAAGGCGCGGGTCAGCGCTTGTGCTGACCGTTCTGGTGTAGCGGTGCACGGCCGGTGCACGGTATACTCAGTGTACACTCCCCATACACATGGCCCTCCGTGATGTTTACGAGAAATCTACTCCGTCCATCCTCTTTATCTCCCTAATTAATGGGTTGGGACCAAAGTTGAGGCATATCCTGCTATCAGGTGGGCCTGAAATCAACGATTTGTGGGCTGATTTGTCAGTTGGAGCACTTCCCGAGATCATCAATAGCTGAAATTTAATATGTACGGTTAATTCACAGTCCCCATCACATGTATGAAGTTTCGAGTCAATTGGATGGTGGGAACCATGTGATCTTGTAGTCTGGACCCTTTTTGGGCCCCTTTGTCGTGCTTTCCTCAGATCCCAGGCGTGTAAAATCTTCATTATTAGTTTTCTGGAGTCCATCCTGTGCTCTGGTGACTTCGGAACGTCAATTCTACACTTTTAACATTAATTTTCAATCAACGCTCCTGATTTCATCCTGTAACAAAAATACAATTAAAATATGAAGTTCAGCGTTATCATGTTTGTAAAATCAGGCAATAGTCGGGGTCTGAGATGCAATATTCGACCCTGATCACAACCTCCAACCAGCATTTTGCTAGTCCCGAGCAAAACATGCGAAAAATAATTTCAGAAAGAAAAGACAATTCCTATAAACTCAAGTGACTTGTGAACAGATAGCTGAGATGTGAAAATTCTAAGATTCATGATTGGTGTGTGAAATTTTTCTCTTGGAATCAGGCTTACAGTAAACTTCATAATCAAGTTCAAAACTATTAATCCATTAATTAGAACATTCCTAAACATTGAGTTCCACGAGTGTAAAGTATAATCTTGACTTACAATCAATAAGAGATCCAATTGTCAATTTCATGATATCATTAGTAATTCGTGACAATCAAAACTTGAAACCAACACTTATCTCACAAATTAACTTTTTATTTTACCAGCCTTTGGTTTTCTTTATGAGCGATACTTATAGCCCGAGGGGAATCAAATTCTCACCTATAGGGAGCAAACCTATGGCAAAAACTTGTTACCTAACTTCCTTTTTTTTTTTCATATGTCAACTATGGAGAATCAAATCTACACCTATAGGGAGCAAACCTATGGTGAAGATTATGCGACTAACTCTTTCAATTCTTCTTTATAAACTGACGTTAACAAATTTCTCAAATTTGGTTCCTTTCATGCCTAATGATTACCAAGTTACCATTTAATATCGAACTGAAAACTTAATGTGTAAGTGAGATCTGATATGGGAAATCATGGCTCAATCAATGTTTACACCTTCTAATCATGGATTAACAATTCAAAATTGACTGTGAAATCAAGCAGATGGCCGAATCCAAGAGTCATAAGTTACCAACATCACATATCTTATAATGTTAGAATCACAATTATCCTTCAAAATCACTTAGAATTCAATAGAAATTCTAGAAAAAATTTCAAAATTTTCACAAATTTTGCTCAAGACCAAGAAAATACTGATTAGGTAACCTAATCTCCCACCCCCAACCTAAAATCTACATTGTCCTCAATGTAAAAGAAATAAGCAAGCAATGCACATGGGACAATGAATAATAAAAGAGGAATGAGGGAAAGATAGTACCTGGACGGAGAATCAAGAAGCTTCCTCAGAAAAAATATCATCGCAAAACAGGTTAGCACAAGAGAGAAATCAACATAGGAACAAATAACAAAAAGAAAACCAAAAGAAGATCCTACCTATACCACTTTCGCAGGTGCTCTCGATTGCATTTAGCGCATGCAACAAGCCTTTAAACCCCTAGGTTACCCCTAGTGGACGAGTTGTAGTCTCGTGAGGGTTTGCAGTAATGTTACCCACAAACATTGAAGTAACTCAACACCTTGATTAACCAATCCCAGACAGGTGATGTGAGTTCCCATGAACTGTGCTATCTGAAATAAGGCAACTGACACTGTCGTTAAATAATTTAAGGACTTCTGCTCGAACGACTGCTTCCATGTTAGGATCACACTTCCTTTGCATCTTATGCGATATTACCACAGCATGATCCATACATACAATGGGGTATACTCCATGAATTTTTGCTATCTTCCGTTCAATTGCTGCCTTATATGCTCTAAGAACATTAAGCAACCTTCTCGCCTTTGTCTTCTCGGAGTGAAAAACTGTGCTGTTAGGAGGCGTCTCAGAGGGATGAAGAGGTTCCACTTTCGCTCTCCATATTTCAGTCTCCAATATAGGAGTAGAGTCGAGCAGTGCATTGACTTCGTGAATGGGACTATCGATGTCAAAATCCATGCCAGATTGTGCTAAGCAGGTCTCAAGTGGGTCTTCAAAAGATGTACGGAAGGAGTCCTGCACTAGACTCTCGATCATGTCCACTTCAGATATGTCATCCAAATCGGCAGATTGTTGTCCTGCATTAAAAACATTGAGTTTAATATTCATGTTGCCAAAGGACAATTTCATAACTCCATTCCGGCAATTTATAATAGCATTAGATGTGGCCAAAAATGGATGACCCAAAATGACTGGGATCTGACTATGAAGATTCTGGACAGGCTGAGTATCAATGACTATGAAATCCACTGGAAAATAAAATTTATCAACCTGAATTAACACGTCTTCAATCACACCCTGGGGCACCTTGACAGATCTATCAGCTAGTTGTAATGTTACCTTAGTCGGTTTCAACTCACCAAGTCCTAGCTGCTCATAAACCGAATAAGGTAACAAATTGACGCTCGCCCCTAAATCAAGCAATGCCCTCCCAATCTTATGATCTCCTATGCCGCAAGAAATGGTGGGAGCTCCTGGATCCCTAAATTTCGGAGGAGTGTTATGTTGAATCATGGAGCTGAGCTGCTCTGCAATGAAGACCTTCTTATGAACATTCTGCTTATGCTTTTGAGTGCATAAATCTTTCAGAAACTTAGCGTAAGCAGGGACTTGTTTGATAGCGTCAAGCAACGGGATGTTGACTTGCACTTTTTGAAACACATCCAAGATTTCATCAAAGTTATTTCTTTTCTTTATTGGTGCCAGACGTTGAGGAAAAGGTGCTTTGGGCACGTAAGGTGGCACATTAGTCGCTCCTGGAGAGTCAGAGAGCTTTTGGACTTTGGATGCATTGGTGTGACTCTCTATTTCATCTTGATCTTTTGTTTCAGAATTTGATTCATCCCTAGGCATCTCAATTCTGTTATCAATCTGCTTGCCTGACCTAAGGGTAGTGATCGATTTGGCCTGCTCATGATATTGCCCTTGGTTGGAATTAGAGCCAATCTCATACTGTCCCTTTGGATTAGCCTCAAGTTGGCTAGGGAACTTGCCCTTCTCTCTCTCACTCAATGTGGCAGCTAGTTGACCCATTTGTATTTCCAGCTTGGCAATGGATTGTGCATTTGCATGTAAGCTTTGCTGGTTGGCCAGTAAGGTTTGTTGGGTGTCTTTTTA
Organism: Magnolia changhungtana; assembly: GCA_030180095.1. Lineage (NCBI taxonomy): Eukaryota > Viridiplantae > Streptophyta > Magnoliopsida > Magnoliales > Magnoliaceae > Magnolia > Magnolia changhungtana. Next base: position 2,415,487 of record JASAUF010000431.1, on the reverse strand, counting down.
GAATCGGAGAGAACTCTGCATAAAAAGATGGAGTGTATCCTCAAGAGATGGGTTCCTTGATTGTGTAGGCAGTTGTTGATATTGCGGAATTTGTTGACTGCCAACTTGGAGGTGTGGTTGCATGGGAGGATTTCCAGATGGTCCTCCTTGATGTGGTCCTTTTGCCCAAGAAAAATTTGGATGCCTAGCCCACCCTGGGTTGTATGTGTTCGAGTAAGGATCATTCCCAGGTTTTTGAAAAGTGTTCATAGCATGAACTTGTTCAGAGAGAAGTTCTGGGGATGCTGCCCAAGATGGACAAGACTGGGTAGGACTAGAACATGTGGCACATGCCTCCACTTGAGTTGTTTGTGGAGGTCCATTATTTAATACCAGAGCATCAACTTTCTTTGTCAGGTTATCAAGCTTGGCGCACAGCTCTGGCACGACTCCTATCTCATATATACCACCTCTCTTTTGCGGTTGGGGACTTCTGTCACCTCTATTTGAATAGTCCCATTGCTGGGAATTTTTGCACAAGGTTTCAAAGAAGTTCCATGCTTCGACTTCACTTTTGGTCATGAATGACCCTCCACTGGTGGCATCAACCATGCGACGGTTCTGGGGTGTCAGACCGTCATAAAAGTATTGAACTTGTTGCCACTTCTCAAAACCATGGTGAGGACATTTAAGAAGCAAGTCCTTCCATCTTTCCCAACATTCATGAAAGTGCTCGCCCTCTTTTTGTGTGAAGTTAGTAATTTCTCTAAGGAGGGCATTGGTTTTGTGAACGGGGAAGAACTTGTTTAAGAACTTCTTAGACAGTTGGTCCCATGTAGTGATAGATCCAACTTCTAGAGAATTCAACCATGCTTTCGCCTTATCCTTCAAAGAAAAAGGAAACAGGCGTAGGCGGATTGAATCGTCTGAGAAGTTTTGGAACTTAAAGGTGGAGCAAATGTCTAGGAATTCTTTCACATGATGATATGGGTCCTCCTTGTCCAATCCATAAAAGGATGGCAACAATTGTATAACTCCAGGTTTCAGTTCAAAGTGTGCTGCCGTAGTGGTTGGCAACACTATGCATGAAGGCGCATTAAATTGGACAGGAGTTGAATAATCTTTGAGAGCCTTAACTTCAGTTTCATTCGCCATTTCAACAAAATTATTTCTTAATCTTTCACGTAGTGTTCTTTCTATTTCAGGATCAAACGGTGCTAGTTCTATATTCAGAGATCTACGTCCTAGCATAAACTATGTTATTGTAATGTAAGAAAGAAAACTAAACTCAGAAGCAACCTAAGGGAAATAAAACTAGACCTAGAACTATGATATTTTAAAACAAGTTAAAACTATGTAAGTAAGAATGGGAAGAAAGAACCCGGAAAAGGAGATGAATGATGTCAGAAAATTTAAGATGTTCCTCCTTCACTTAGTAGCTTCCTTCCTCAATTCCTGTAAACAAAAAAAAAAAAAACCAAATTAGGTTTCCTAAAATAATGATAGAAGAATCCTAAGCAACGGTTAATTTCTAAAAATAAAATAAAATAAAAACTTTAACCTAAGTTAGTAAAATCCTAAGACTATGAATTATGATAAGAGAGAATCCTAAATTCAATTTGGAACGAAACAGTCCCTGGCAACGGCGCCAAAAAACTTGATGTTTTATTTAAACCAATACGATTTAAATGATTTTTAAACTCGCAAGTATACGAATCAGATGTAGATACGGTACGTATTACGAGATCGTTCCCACGAGGACTGGTCGTCACAATTCAAATCTATGACTCTCCTTAACTAATCTAACAGATAATGGAATGAACTACTAAGCACAATTCTAGGAAAAAAAATAATTAAGAACAGGGAAGAAAATTCAATCAGAGAAAGAGCACTAGGACTTCCGAATCCACCCTAATTATCTTAACCCTTGTTTTGTCTGTTGATTCACCTTGATCTAAATTGATACCACTTATATAGAGAAAGCACAATCTGTGTCCTAAATCGGGCATACAGACTGTCTAATTCCTTTAAGCAATGCCATGAACAACATATCCCATGTCCTTGGTCGGGTACATGGAATGTACATTCATTAAAGCACCTGTTTTCTTCCTCTATAGGAAACTGTTCTTGATCAGACACAAGCACCTGTAATAAGCATCCAAACAACATCCATCTATATACTTTGATCAAGTTCATAGATGGAGAAGTATAGAATTTAAACCAATCACGCCCACTTAGAGAAAGAAACAAATTAATTAATATTCAAAGTAAATCAACCAATACAAGAGCTAATCAAATTAGGGGCTTCATCTCAAATTTCCCTAGAGATTAGTGACCCATAAAATCCATAAAAAGAGATGGATAAATAAAATTCATAAAAAACGGAACACCAAACCAATCGATCTCCCTCTCTTCTTTCTTCTCTTTCTTCTCTCCCTGGCTCTGGATCTCGAATTCCCTGGTCATGAATGCCTCTCCCACGTCCAAAACTCCCCTTTTATAGCTGCTGGATGGTTGGAATCGGTGGCAGAGTCGTAGAAGGACTCGGAGTACAAATTTTCGCAACCGTGATCAGTGGGACCCTCAGAGGTATTTTTTGGAAAATCCACCCCGTCCATTGGATTCAGGACGAAATTTCAGTCAAGAATGGGTGGTTTTGAAGGTCCATTAACGTGGCCCACAAAAGAAATCTCAAAAAAATCAAATTTGAACGTCGTCGGGTAGCCCTTTTGTGGCCTCTGTATCACGCACGTGTGTATGCATGGGAGTGAACTATCAGCATGGTTTTGTAGTATTCGTGGCCCTCTACACGATGGACAGCTCAGATTGGCCGTACAGGTAACGGGTGGGGCCCACAATCCTTCGCAAAAACGGCCAGTGGCCGGGTTACGCGGACGCCAAACCGGCGCTGACGTGTTCGGTGATCCCCACAGTGATACATTCATGGAAATCCGACCCGTTCATTGGATTCCTGGCACAATTTCGGTCAGGAATGGGTGGTTTTCATGGAGTTTTAGTGCGGTCCACTGTATAAAATCAATTTACCGTCCATCCGGTGTTTTTCAACGATCTACGTGTCTTCGTATGTATGGGACCAAAATTCCACCTAGGCGAGGGTAACTGCCGCCCCAGGAAGTGGATGGACGGTTTGGATTGTCCATTTGGACACAAGGTGGGCCCCACAACCATGAACCGGCGATCGTGCGGAGAGGCTGGAACGCGTTCGCTGTTGAGTTCGACGAAGGCGCGGGTCAGCGCTTGCGGCGGCCGACCGTTCAGTGTATGTAGCGGTGCACGGCAGGTGCGCACGTATACTCATACTACCTACACTCCCCCCATACACATGGCCCTCCGTGATGTTTACGAGAAATCTACTCCGGCCATCCTCTTTATCTCCCTAATTAATGGGTTGGGACCAAAGTTGAGGCATATCCTCGCTATCGGGTGGGCACGAAATCAACGATTTGTGGGCTGATTTGTCGGTTGGAGCACTTCCCGAGATCATCAATAGCTGAAATTTAATATGTACGGTTAATTCACAAGCGTCCCATCACATGTATGAAGTTTCGAGTCAATTGGATGGTGGGAACCATGTGATCTTGTAGTCTGGACCCTTTTCGGGCCCCTTTGTCGTGCTTTCCTCAGATCCCAGGCGTGTAAAATCTTCATTATTAGTTTTCTAGAGTCTATCCCGTGCTCTGGTGACTTCGGAACGTTAATTCCACACTTTTAACATTAATTTTCAATCAACGCTCCTGATTTCATCATGTAACAAAAATACAATTAAAATATGAAGTTCAGCGTTATCATGTTTGTAAAATCAGGCAATAGTCGGGGTCTGAGATGCAATATTCGACCCTGATCAAAGGACTCTCCTGGAGCTCTTTCCTTGGCCTTTCAACCAAGTGGACATAGTGCTCGAGGTCCGAACTCCGGGAATAGGCCTTACGGGCCCTATTAGAGTCGCCCCCTCCCGACGAACCATCATGGATTGTGCGGATCTCTATAGCCTCTTTTGTGGTCTTGCTCGGCTGATCTTCCTTCTGAGCTGACTTCTCTTCCTTAATGTATCGCTGTAGAAGACCCTTACAGATGAGGGTCTCGATTTCATCTTTAAGATCCACGTAGTTGCTAGTATTATGACCGTGGTCACAATGGAAGCGACGGTACTTGCGCTTATCTCGCTGACCTACATCAGCCTTCATGTAAACCGGTGACTGCATGAGTTTCTAGTCCCTAATATCTAGTAGGATTTGCTTTGGAGATGTGTTGAGAGGAGTGTATGAGCTGAACTTGCTCTCAGGTCTCCTGCTTGGTTGGTGATTGCGAGAAGACCTATCATTTGGCCTCTTACTCGATTACTGAGGCTCTTTGTTCCTCGGCCTTTTCCCCTTAAACGACTGCTCTGTAGCCTGGACATTCTTGCGAGAGTTGAAGAATTCTTCGGCGTTGGTGTATTTCTAAGCTCGGCTGATGAGCTCGGCCAAAATAGTTGGCGGATTCTCCCCAATTGAGAAGACGAACTTCCCCTCCTTGAGTCCGCTGAACATGGCAGAGAATGTCATCTTATCGTCGTAGTCGTCAACTAATAGTGCTTCTTCATTGAAGCGAGTAATGAAGTCCTTCAGCGACCCCTTATTTCCCTACTTGAGAGTGAATAAATGGGTCGTCGGCTTCTGACTCTTCTTGCCAGCAATGAATTGGGTCATGAATAATCTACTGAGCTCTGCAAAGGAACCGATCGACTTCGGTTTGAGTTGTCGATACCAAGTCCGAGCAGACCCAGAGAGAGTTATCGAAAAAGCCCTACACATCATCGCATCCGTGGCCATCCGAATCCGCATCCAAGAGTGGTAGGATTCCACATGCTCTGATGAGTTCCCAGAGCCCGAATACTGGATGACTGGAGGCATCCTGAACCTCTGGGGTATCACCTTATTCATGATTTCTGAGGTGAAGGGAGGCTCGGTCTCTTTCATCATCGTCTGTACGGCAGTCAGAGTGGGGACCTCTTGGTTCCACTGTAGAGTCTGGATCTGGTTACGGAGCTCTGCAAGTTGTGCTTCCCAAGGGTTCTGATTCTCCGCCACTGCTTCTTGGGGAGCCTCTGCCGCCTCAGGCGTTCTGCCCTATCTTCTTCTCTTCAGCTGATGGTGGAGGTCAGTTGGAGTCAAAGCTGAGGTTGCAGACACGTAGGATGGTTTTGCGTCCTGAGTGGGATCCGGGACTCAGGCAGAGCGATTTTGGGATGCTGCATTCCGCGTAAGATTGGGAACTCAGGCAGACATTTCTTGGGATGCCCTGACCTGAAAACTAACTTGCTGCGGTGGTTCCTCGGGTGTCGGGGTCGTCTCCACCAGGTTGAGAGGCGGCTGCTAACTTTGTTGTGCCTTCATCCAATTGATCTTGTCCTTTAGCATCTAAACTTCATTTTGTAGCTCTTTGTATTTCCCTCCTCAGCTTCGAGTCCTTTGGTATGGTCCTAGCAGAGCCGATTCAGTATGCAACAGTGAAGATGATTGATGTTGTCCACTTGGCTCGGGCTCCACTGTTGTCACCTTCTTCTTTCCTCTCGCCATTTCTGGTAAAACTTTTTAGCCTTTTTATTTGAATTCCCACAAACGGAGGCAAAAAATGTTGATGACAAAATCTGGACCACCCTCCACTCAATGCTGAGGACTCAGAAGAAATCCTGGACCTGCATAGATATGTGAGTAAAGGAGACCCTGGCTTAAACTCGGAACCCTCTGATGCCTAAGTCAGGCTAGGGAATCTAGGTCTAAGTTGCGTAATGTAGAGAGAGGGTGTGAGATATTGCGTACCTGTTGTAATGAGTTCCTCTAGTATTTATACCCATGAGGCGATTTGATCATGGTCGTCAATCCCGGCACGATTTGTTCAATTAAGCGGATGTCGCACGTGCGAAGATATTGGCCGCTATCTTTGGATCGTGAGTCAGTTCATCTCCCGTATGCCTTAATGGGGCGTATCTACAAGCGTGATCTTCGGCCATGTCTATACTGTGGTTAGCTTTGGAACTCAGTCTCCCGAGCCGTTAGTCGAAGTCCGTGGTTGGAGTACGTCTCCAGCCTCCGAGATGTGAGTGGAGCTCGGCTCGGCCGATCTAGGGCCATAGTTCTTCGGATGAGAGCTCCAGACAAGAGCTCGGTCGGGTTGATCCAGGGCCGTAGTTCTTCGAACAAGAGCTCCAGACAAGAGCTCGGCTTGGCTGATCCAGGGCCGTAATTCGGATGAGAGCTCCATACAAGAGCTCAGCTCGACCAATTCAGGGCCGTAGTTCTTCAAATGAGAGCCCCAGATGAGAGCTTGGCTCAGATTGCCCCGTCTGTTTCTCCCCAATAATCCTAGTTTTAGAATCATAGTTCAGAAGTAAGGCTGGACTTGTCGCGATGTTCTCCTTCCGAGGCCCTACTGATCGATTGGGTTTGCTTAAGTCATTCCTTATCGGGTCTGCTCTCATTTTCCCATAACAAGAATAATGCAAAACTAGTTATATAAACAGTTTGGATCATTAGAAGATGGCCCAGTTTCAAAGGCTAGAGTTTGATGGATGATACACAAACACTTGCATTTGTACATGTGTTATATATGTAATTCTAAATAAACTGTGCATAAGTTATTATAGACCTAAACTAACATGAGTTAAATCATCACAATCCCCATGTTTCTAAAATATTGTTTGAAAAATTCAATCCATTGATAATCTTTCTTGTTTACTTTAAATTAAATATCAACAAATCAACTAGTTAAGTCATTTGTATAGTGGAGCCCACGATCTGGATGGTTTAGTTTGAGATACACGTGGCATAGACAATTTCAATACCTGCACATCATTCATCACACAATGCCAGAGTATCAAAGTTTCTATCTAAAAAATTATATTATATTTCAGTAAAATTCACCACATGAATACATTATAAGCGATAAAAAACTCTTGTAGACTTTTAGGTCTATCTCTAATGTGGGGAACGTTGTAAATGCATGAAATCCACACCATCCATCAGGTATGCATGCCACCACTTGCTTGGGCTCGATTCCTATTTAAAAATAATAATAATTATAAATAATTATAAAAAAAATAGTTGATTTAACACTTACCCAGTTTAAAATTATACAAAATCCTCTAAATCTGGTGTTATGGCTCTCTTAAGCTTTTCGAATATTGTGATTTTTTGTTAATTCTTTCATCCAAATGAGTAAATTAGATGAATGGATTGGACATCACATAAACATCATGGTAGCCCCTACACAAAAATAATGTAGACATCCATCTCAATTGTTTCCTATGGTGTGGCCTACCCGAGTTTTTGTATCATCATGATTTTAGCTTCCTAGTTGAACACGAGGGAAGGTGTCCGATAGAATCGAATCAATGATTTTATAAAATTTTCACGCACATGGTACTTAGTCAATGGTAGCTGTTGATGTGTTTTTTTTTATGAACCCGTCACCTCCGTCTTCTTTAACCTGCACAATCCTTAACATAAAGGGGACCCTGGCTAAAGCAGGGGAACCTTCGATGCTTAAGTCAGTTCTCGAGAATAAAGACAGAGGCTTTTTGGGTTTTCTGTTGCATACCTTTCACCATGATGAAGATGGGTTCTTAAAGGAAGCCCTGCCATGTAGAGATTCTCTCCCTGACTCTTCGGAGATTTGATATCTTAAACAGATTTCATCTAATCCCGAGATCCTCGGGATCGGACACCCGTTTTCTGGATTTTTGGAACGGTATTTAAATGTACACCGTCTCTCTCACTTGGCTCGACTGATTCAGACTCATGTAATGGATGAGTCTCGGCTGGCTCTCGAGGATAAGCTTTCTGCCTTCTATCGGGTGGAAATAGTCTCGATTCTTATCCGTCATACTTTCTTATCCCATAGCCGACATAACCAACTTGTTGAGTCAGTTTTATCTGTCGGTCAGGGGGCTTATAGCTTTTTGACCTTAGTGGACTTAGGAGGGCGTTACTAGCTCGTATGCTGAGTTAACTTAAGCTGTCCTATTCTGTTTGCCCGTTGGCCTTGTATATTACTGTCTAGGCCGTAACTGTTACCTCAGACGATTTGGACAGTGTGAGCAGAGTCGACTCATCCCCTATCTGAGACTCTGGACTTGGCGTATTTTTCTCCCAACAGTAAGCCCCCCTTACTCCTTATGCCTCACTCGTCACTGAGGAGTAATGAGTTTTTAGGTCGATTCGCACTGAAAGCCGAGACCATAATGAGACATTTAATGCTCTTTGAGTCGTCCTTAACAGGTGACGGTTTGTTACCTGAGGTCGCACGAGCGGCTAGTCGTAAAGTCATCTTTCCTGCGTATGGGCGTTGGACGAGTGGCGAGAACGTTGTCGTTGTCAGTCGGCGTGCGCCATGTGTCGACCGAGGGAGTCGAGGCAGGCGTCGTTTTGTCTGCCCATTAATTTCACCTGCCACATGGCAGGGCTATAAAAAGGTTGTTGCCTCGCTCCCGCTCCTCATTTTCGTTGTCTTCCTTTCTTCCCCCCTTTTTTTTCTCTGCTTCTTCCCTGTTCCTCACCGTCCTTGCATTGGGCTTCTACCCTTGCCGCTTCCTCCTCAGTTGTCTTCCTTTCGATCATCGTTGCTTTCTCTAGTGAGTTTTTTCCTCCCTTTCTATCGTCATTAATAGCAATGCACAGCTCCCAGAGCCCCAGGGAGGGAATTTCCGGCGACGAGGGTGAAACGCAGAGTTTTTGGAACATTGCGAAATCACCCTCCTTGCTGGCGGAGATCGCGATGGATGTTAATGCCTCTTTCCTTTTTAAGAGGACTGCCGAACCACTGGCGGAGCGTCCCGCTCCGGTCGGTCCTTCGCGTGGTAGGTCGTGTCTGATAACCCGACCGGAGAGACCCAATCCTGCAATGGATTTATTAGAGGACGAGGAGGAAGAAATAGGAGTTGCCAAGGGAGCCTCTGAGTCGGCTCCCATAACTCAGTCGGCATAGGCTGCCGAGTCGTCTTCCGAATGAGAGGGGGCCGAAGATGATCTGAGCGGTCCTGTTCCCTCAATTTTGACTGAGTTGGATCTGAACCGAATCTAAACCGGGTATCATGTCCCAGACTCGGTTATTATTCATCTTCCTCATCCGAACGAGTTACCCGACCATCCTCTTACAGGGATGGTCGCAATTTTCTAAGTCTCGATGTAATGTGGCTTGCGGTTACCCCTTCAACCCATTGCCTGAGACTTCCTGTCTCGTGTACGGCTTGCTCCCGGATAAATAGTCCCAAATGGGTGGAGGAACTTATTCGGGTGTGCAGTGTTGTTGGCTGAGCTAGAACAGCCCCCACTGACGGTTGACGAATTCTTTTACTTGTATCAAGTACGACCGAATCCAAACTTCCCCGGATTTTACTTTCTGGGCACCTAGCGAAGCAAAGGTGGCTCTATTATCACCGACCCACCAACTTCCAACAAGCACTAGAAAGAAAGATGGTTCTGAGCGTGTGGTCGCTGGAAGACGGCCGAATCTGTGCCTTTTGTACCTACGGTCTCTTGGATGTTTCGAAAAGCAGGTGATTCGGCACACCATTGTCTGTCTTTCTGCGTCATAGAGCACAGATTCTGACTTACTTATATTTTACAGATATCCAGAAGAAGAGGGGGAAGCTTGGAGCCAACGACTTAGCTCGAATCAGGGACCTTAGAAAGCTAAGTCCGGAAGATAGGTCCTAGAAGGTGCTACTACAGCCTGAGCGACTTCATCTCGCAGGTTTCGACTTGGCTGTATCAGGTAACTTTTTCCTTGTTATCAAGTCTTCTTTGAACTTCATCTGACTTATCTTGTTTTTGTCTCAGATCTTCCTAAAGATCGGCCCATTCTTAAACCAGCTTCCACGGATATGGCTGAGTCTCGACCTTCCCTTAAGGCAATTTCTCAAGTGAAGGCTCCTCCTAGGTCGACGCTTTTATCAGGGACTCGACCTTCAAAACAGTCGAAGATAACGCTGAAAACCAAGGAGCCGACTGTCTCAGCTTCTTCTACCCCGGCTGCTCCCACTGTGGTCGTGCTCTCTGACCCTGATGATAGGGTGGAGGAAGTGGTTGTGGCACCCGAGCTGAGATCCGCTGCAGAGGATTCCCAAAGCCAAGAGAAGGGTCAAGTGGAGAATCTTCAAGAGGGGAGATGACTCAACTGGAGCCATCACCCTTTCAGAAGGTTATATCGGGGATGATCCCTTGGGCCCTTGCTCACGGGAGCGAGAAGGACTTCTTAAGTCTTTACAATGTTCCCACAACACGGACCCTCAACCATGCAGCGAAGGCGCTTCTCGAGGTAAAATCCCTTCCTTTCATTTTTCGGTTATTCCTGGTTTCGAATTCTTATCCTAACTCGGCTTTTATCGCTTGCAGTTGGCCCTCTACTTGGTCAAGGCTTGCTCGGAGCTGGTTGCGCCTCAAAAGCTTGCAGTCGAGGCCGAGGGACGTCGCGAGGCTACTAAGAGTTGGGTCGACATTGTGACTGGTGACCTGGCACTCGCTAGAAAGGCAGCTGAGGAAGCAAAGGGAGCTCTCGAGGTTGCGAAGGCCGAGAGTGCCCGTTTGACGTCACTTCTAAAGAAGACCAAGGAAGAGTATCGACATCTTCGTCAAGTCCATGGTGCTTGTGAAGGCACCTTAGCTCGGGCCAAAGCTGAGACTATAGCGCTTATCCGGTAGGCTAGAGAGGAAGCTACACGGGCCAACGAAGCCAAAGAGTAGGCCGTAGAAGCCTTTCTCGAATCTCAAGAGTTCAAGGAAGAGAGAGATCGTCTGTTTCAGGGCAGATATAGGGCTTGCGTCCTGGAAATGAGGGATGCCTTCCCCAACCTCGATCTCTCTGCGTTCGGGGAAGGTAGCCCAAAGGCCGAGGCTGCTAGGGCTGGTCATGCCGATGCTACTGTCGGTGAAGGGGCTTCTGCTGCCACCGAGGCTGATGTCTCTGGGACTGCTTCGGGAGTACCTCCGGCCGAGGTGCAGTGACCGCACTTCATTTTTGGCACTGACACCAGCACAGTGTCGGGCTTCCCTTCATTTTTGGTACCATATCAACTTCTCAAGCCAACCTTCTTCCTGGGCCGAATCAAGAACAGTTCACTACAACCGAGAGAAATTACTTCTTTTATCAGAGTCATTTTTATTCTTTCTTTTCCGATGTAACTGAGCAGAATATGATGTAACCCAATGTAAAACACTTAAGTGATGAATAGAAATTCTTAGTTTTATTGAATCGACCTGGTTTACATATTATCTCATTCTTTTGCGCTCTTTCATGACCGACCTAAGGATAATAATTTTGAGATGCTCGACGTTCCAGGGGTGAGGTAGTAACTGCCCATTTAGGCTTTCCAACCGATAAGTTCCAGGTCGGATGGTACTTGAGACGACATAAGGTCCTTCCCAAATGGGTCCCAGTGTGCCTGCACTAACTTCCTTCGTATTTGGGAACGTTCTCCAAAGGACCATGTCCCTGGCTCAGAATTGCCTGGTTTTGACTTGGGCATTAAAGAACCAAGCTACTTGTCTCTGCCGAGCCATCATTCGCAGCCGAGATTCTTCTCTTTTTTCTTCCAGTAGGTCGAGCCCGAGCGATAGGAGTTCTTCATTATTTTGCTCGTTGTAAAAACTGACTCAGGCTGAATGTGTCCCAATCTCGACCGAGGTAATTATTTCTGAGCCATAGCTGAGGGAGAAAGGAGTTTCCCCTGTAGTAGTTTGAGCAGTGGTTCGGTAAGCCCACAGTATCTTCGGGAGTTCCTTAGCCCATGCTCCCTTGGCTCGGTCGAGCTTCTTTCGAAGATGCTGCTTGATGATCTTGTTAACAGCCTCGACTTGCCCATTAGTCTGACGGTGATGAGGTGAAGCGTACACATTTCGGATCCCGAGATTACTACACATATCATGAAACTGTCTATTGTCGAACTATCTCCCATTGTCAGTGAAAATGGTCCGAGGTATCCCGAACTGACAGATGATGTTTTTCCATACGAAATCGGTAATCTTCTGTTCGGTTATTTTTGCTAAGGGCTCTGCCTCGACCCACTTTGTGAAGTAGTCCACTGCCACGACTGCGAACTTGGTTTAGCCTTTCCCCATAGGGAAAGGTCCAATAATGTCGATTTCCTAGCGCAAAGGGTCAAGGACCAGTCACAAGAGTTAACTCCTCAGGTGGTTGTCTAGGGATGGTCGCGAACCTCTGACATTTGTCACATTTCTAGACAAACTTGCTGGCATCTTCCTGGATTGTCAGCCAGTAATATACCTGACGTAAAACTTTATGCATGAGGGAAAATTCCTTCATGTATCTCTCGTAATATGTAGTCAGCTTCAAGGGGATTCAGACACCGCAGTAGGGGAGCGTAAAAGCTTTTCTTATATAGCACCCTGTTCAATATGGTGTAGCGTGACGCTCGGGTCTTTAGTCATCGGGCCTCAGCGCGATCTTGAGGTAAAATCCCTTCGTTGAGATATTAGACGATCGGGTCGAGCCAGGTAGGTTCCGACTCAATGGCGTGTATGGGCGAGTTAACCATTTCCTTAATACTCAGCTTTGCCACATATTTGATCGGAACTGACCTGAGTATGTTGTCTTCATCGGCCGAGGCCAGTTTTGCTGATATGTCGGCCTTGGTATTCTCGGTCCTGGGGATCCGAGTTACTTTACATTGCCGGAATCCGCTGATTAATTCCTTAGCTTTTTCCATATACGCTTTTAATTGTTCTTTCCGTGTTTGGTATACATTGGTGACTTGATTGACAACCAGCTAGGAATCGCTGAAAACATGGAGATGCGTTACTCCCAAACTGGATGCAAGTCGGAGGCTGAGTAATAGTGCTTCGTATTCCGCTATATTGTTCGACGCTTAAAATCCAAGTCTCAAGGCATATTGCATATAGGTTTGATCGGGAGTTTCCAGCACTACTCCTGCCTCGCTTGCCTTAGAGTTGGAAGAGCCATCGACATACAGATTCCAGGGAAGTGGAGAGGACAATGAGTCGGGTGAAGCAACCGTCGACGTTTCCACGGACTCAGTAGCGTCGACAACAAGTTGCGGTGTAACTTCAGCAATGAAGTCGGCCACGGCTTGTCCCTTGATCGCCATCCTCGGTTTATATTGAATATCGAACTCGCTAAGTTCAATCGCCTATTTCATAAGTCGACTGAAAGATTCTAGTTTTTGTAGAATCTGACACAACGGATGATCGGTCATAACGACAATAATATGTGCTTGGAAGTATGGCCGCAACCGCTACGAGGGGATGACTAGAGTCAGGGCCACCTTTTCCATCAATGGGTACCTCGTTTCTTCCGGTAGGAGTGCTTTACTAACATAATAGACTGGCAGTTGTTTTCTGTCATATTCTCGTATCAGTGTCGAACTAACCGCTGCGTCGGACACAGCCAGGTATAACAGCAGAGCTTCTCCTGGCTCGGGTTTTGATAGGAGAGGCGGAGACCCGAGGTAACACTTTAATTGCTGAAACGTCGCTTTACATTCTTTCATCCATTCCATCAATTGTCATCCCTTCAACTGTTTGAAGAACAGGAGACATCTATCGGTGGCTCTAAAAAGGAAGCGGTTAAGTGCGGCTACTCGTCCAGTCAGCCTTTGTATGTCTTTAATTGTTTTAGGAGACTCCATATCGAGTAAAGCTTTAATTTTCTCAGGATTTGCTTCGATTCCTCGCTGACTGACCAGAAATCTGAGAAACTTTCCCGAGCTTACACCAAAAGCACACTTGCTTGGATTTAACTTCATCTTTTATTTGCGTAAGGTCAGGAACATCTCTTCTAGGTCAGCTGTATGATCGGCCGCAAGTATACTTTTGACGAGCATGTCATCTATGTATACTTCCATTGTTTGACCGATCTTCCGAGCGAACATTTTGTTCACCAGCCTTTGATACGTCGTGCCAGCATTTTTCAAACCAAATAGCATCACTCAGTAACAATAAAGACCTTTGTCAGTGACAAAGGTGGTCTTAGATTTATCAGATTGATGCATTACAATTTGATTGTACCCAGAATATGCATCCATGAAACTAAGTATTTCATGGCCAACTATGTTGTCTACCAACTGATCGATTCTAGGGAGAGGAAAGTTATCCTTAGGGTGGGCTTTATTCAGATCTGTATAGTCAATACAGACGCACCACTTCCCATTGGCTTTTTTCATAAGCACCACATTGGCTATCCATTCCGGATAGTATATTACTTCTATGAATTTTACCTTGAGGAGCTTGCCAACTTCCTCTTCGATGATAGCGTACCTTTTTGGGCCAAGAGGATGTCTTTTTTGTCGGACCGATCAGTAGGTCGGGTCGATGTTGAGTCGGTGCGTCATGACCGAGGGATCGATCTCAAGCATATCTTCATGGCTCCATGCGAATATGTCTACATATTGTCTAAGCAGAGCCATCAGATTGTCTTTGAGTGGTGATTTCAGGGACGAACCGATCCGAACCACCTTTGACTCCTCTGCCTCGGCCAGGGGTACCGATATAAGATCTTCCATCGGTTGCCCTCGTTCGTAAGTTCCAACCCTGGGATCCAGCGATTCAATCACTGATATTTCAGCTGGAACCTTTACTGCAGTGGCATAGCAGCATCGAGCATCTTGCTGATCTCCTTTTACAATTCTCACTCCTGACTCAGTCGAGAATTTCATGGAATGGTGGTATGTAGATACCACCGCTTGTAAAAGATTTAAAGTGGGTCGACCGAGTATAGCGTTGTAGACAGATGTCTGGTTAATGATCAGGAAATCTACCATTATCATCGTCTAATGTGGGGGGTTTCCGGCGGTGAGCCGTAGTGAAGCAATTCCTTCTGGGAGTATCTGTCCGCCCGAGAATCCGATCAACGGTGTTCGAACTGGACGTAATGCTGATCGTTCAATCCCCATTTTGTCGAACGCCTGAGTGAATAGCACATCCGCAGACGACCCAATGTCTACGAGTATGCGAAACACTTTTCTGTTAGTGATGGTGAGAGTGATGACTAGTGCATTATCATGGGGATGATGGATGCCTCGAGCGTCATCTTCTGTGAACGAGATGCAATACTTTTCTCGTTTCTTTTCCTTCGAAGGCCGATATAGTAGGAGAATTTCGGACTCAGGCTGACTAATGCTTCTAGCGTAATTTTTTTCATGCATTATTAGAGTCGCCCCCACCTTGATGACCACTGACGATCGTTCGAATTTCTTCCATGACTCGATTTTCGCTTAGGCGTGCTTCCGCAGACACGGTCCTTTCCACATGTTCTCTGAGTCGGCCTTCCCTGATGAGTCGTTCGATTTCCTCTTTCAAGTGATAACAATCACTCGTATTGTGCCCGTGATCACGATGATAGTGGCAGTACTTATCCTTACTCCGCTGGTTGGGATTGCCCCGCAGTTTATCGGGCCAGTTGACGAAACCTTCACTTTTGATTTCCATTAACACCTGTTCCTGAGTTTTATTTAGGAGGGTGTATGTGGAAAACCTTCGGTCGGGTCGCTTTCTTGACTTTTGATCATCGTGTACTCGATCATCCTTACGCTTTTTCCCTTCAGCCGAGTCGGTCCCTTTTTTAACCGACTCTTTGACCGAGGATTTTGCGTTCTGGGTTGTCTCGCGCAGGAATCGCTTTTTTAACCGACCCTTCAGCCATAAACTCTGCCAGAGTCTCCGGCGGATTTTTATCCAGAGATGCTAGAAATGGCTTATCTCTGACCCCTTGCATGAGCGCGTTGAGTGTTGTTTCTTCCGAGTGTTTTCGAACCTAAAGAGATTCAAAGTTGAAACGTCTGATATAATCTTTTTGTAGCTCTCCTGTCCTCCGAACTAAGTTATTTAGATGTGTAGGTGGCTTCAGTTTCTTTTTTTCACCAATAAAATTGACAAGGAAGGCATCGCTAAGTTCGGCGAATGAACCGATAGATTTCAGTTTCAGTTGTTTAAACCAAAGCCGAGCTACGTCGGTTAGTATGAGAGAGAAGACTCGGCACATGACTGTGTCCGAGGCATCGTGCAACTCCATATAAGTTTTGAAGCATTCGATGTGCTCAGTTAGGTCAGTTTTTCCGATAAAGGGGACGATTTGCGGTAAGCGAAACCTTTCCGTTAACCGAGTCTGCATCACTTCATCTATAAAAGGGGACGCTTTAGCCTCGAATCGAGCTGGATATGTATTTCGACCCTATTTTATATCTATCATCTCTTTCGCCATCTCCTCTCGAATATCTTTCTTGAAGTCTTAGATGTCCGCTTTCCACGGCTCTTCACTTTCTGTCTTTTCCTCAACGGGAAGTCGACTACGCCTCCTTTGATCTATTCTGTGCCGTAAATTAGAGGGGGGTAATGCGGCTGTGACCGAACGAGCTGGTGCTGGTTCAGTCGGACACTGGTGTTGACTCGACTGATGGGACGTTCACGGAGCTGCGGGCTGAGCAGCAGGCAGAGGGCTGAACGCAGGTAGGGGAACACGCGATGTTTATCCATGAAGATGTGGTAGCATCTGCTGGTTGTACATCTGTTCCAACATCTGTTTCATGACGTTCATATCAGATCGGATCTCTTGAACCTCCCGACTCAATTGCGCATTCCCCCAGTTCCGTTAATTATTAGATGCGGCTGGGGCCACCGGCAACGCCGCTAGTGGGACCATTGGTGGAGCTCCTAATACTGCACTGGCGGCGGCCTCGTTTGCATCGTCTTGATCTGTTCTTCTAGTCGTCACCATTAGAACTTGTCTTACAGCTCTTGAGGTAGAATATGAAAAATGGCTTTTTCTCTGTATCCCACAGACGGCGCCAAACTGTTGATGTGTTTTTCTGATGAACCTGTCGCCTCCGTCGTCTTTAACCTGCACAATCCTTAATACAAAGGGGACCCTGGTTAACCTCCGATGCTTAAGTCAGTTCTCGAGAATAAAGACAGAGGATTTTTGGGTTTTCTGTTGCATACCTTTCACCATGATAAAGATGGGTTCTTATAGGCGTAAGGAAGTGATGAGTGTCGAATATTGCATATCAGATCCCAGTAATTGCCTAATTTTACGTACATGATAAGGTTTAATGGAGTGTTTTAATCGTGTTTTTATTACAGGATGAAATCAAGAGTGTTAATTGGAAATTGATGTTAAAGGCATGGATTTCATAATCCAAAGTCTCCAGAGCACAGGATGAACTCCAGAAAACCAATAGTGAAGATTTTACACGCCTGGGATGGGAGGAAAGCAAGTCAAAGGGGCCCGAAAAGGGTCCAGAATGCAAGATCACATGTTTCCCACCATCCAATTGACTTGAAACTTCATACATGTGATGGGGGCCATAATTTAACCGTACATATTAATTTTCATCCATTAAAGATCTCGGGAAGTGGGCCAACTGACAAATCAGCCCATTAATCTCCAATTTGGGGCCCACCTGATATTTGGAACTGCTTCAAACTTGGTGTTGACGGTTGAAATTATATGACAAAGAAGATGGACGGTGTAGATTCCTCCAGAATGCTGCAACAGACCCCACATGCATGAGTGTGTGCGTAAAGCGCACGTGCGCTGGCACTACACCGGATGGCTGGGACGGTCAGCTAGAGCGCTGACCTGTCTCTCTCTTTCAAAATCCTTGCCGCTGCAGCGTCCGCACAAGCCGACCGCGGCCGTCGGTTGTGGGGCCCACCTAGTGTCCAAATGAGTGATCCGGACCGTCCATCCGTTTCCTGGGGCAGCTGTTACCATTGCCAAAGAAAGAGAAGAAAGAGAAGGAGGAAGAGAGAGAGATCGATTGGTTTGGTGTTTAATTTTTATGAATTTTGTTTAATATTTTTTATGGATTTTATGGGTTACTAATCTCTCAGTTAGGGCTGAGATGAAGCCCTTAATTTGATTAGCTCTTGTTTTGGTTGATTTACTTTGAATATTAATTAATTTGTTTCTTTCTCTAAGTGGGCGTGATTGGTTTAAATTCTATACTTCTCCATCTATGAACTTGATCAAAGTATATATATGGATGTTGTTTGGATGCTTATTACAGGTGCTTGTGTCTGATCAAGAACAGGTTTCCTATAGAGGAAGAAACAGGATGCTTTAATGAATGTACATTCCATGTGCCCGACCAAGGACATGGGATATGTTATTCATGGCGTTGCTTAAAGGAATTAGACATTCTGTATGCCCGATTAAGGACACAGACTGTGCTTTCTCTGTATAAGTGGTATCAATCTAGATCAAGGTGAATCAACAGACCAAACAAGGGTTAGGATAATTAGAGGTGGATTCGAAAGTCCTAGTGCTCTCTCTCTGATTGAATTTTCTTCCCTGTTCTTAATTGTTTTATTTTTTTCTTAGAATTGTGCTTAGTAGTTCATTCCATTCTTTGTTGGATTAGTTAAGGAGAATCATAGATTTGAATTGTGACGACCAGTCCTTGTGGGAATGATCTCGTAATACGTACCGTATCTGCATCTGATTCGTATACTTGCGAGTTTAAAAATCATTTAAATCATGTTGGTTTAAATAAAACATCAAGTTTTTGGCGCCATTGCTTGGGACTCATTTTAGCCTCCAAATTGAATTTAGGATTCTCTCTTATCATAATTCATAGTCTTAGGATTTTACTAACTTAGGTTAAAGTTTTTATTTTATTTTATTTTTATTTTATTTTTAGAAATTAATCGTTGCTTAGGATTTTTTCTATCATTATTTTAGGAAACCTAATTTGGTTTTTTTTTTTTTTTTGTTTACAGGAATTGAGGAAGGAAGCTACTAAGTGAAGGAGGAACATCTTAAATTTTCTGACATCATTCATCTCCTTTTCCGGGTTCTTTCTTCCCATTCTTACTTACATAGTTTTAACTTGTTTTAAAATCTCATAGTTCTAGGTCTAGTTTTATTTCTCTTAGGTTGCTTCTTAGTTTAGTTTTTTTTCTTACATTACAATAACATAGTTTATGCTAGGACGTAGATCTCTGAATATAGAACTAGCACCGTTTGATCCCGAAATAGAAAGAACACTGCGTGAAAGATTGAGAAATAATTCTGTTGAAATGGCGAATGAGACTGAAGTTAAGGCCCTCAAAGATTATTCAGCTCCTGTCCAATTTAATGTGCCTTCATGCATAGTGTTGCCAACCACTACGGCAGTACACTTCGAACTGAAACCTGGAGTCATACAATTGTTGCCATCCTTTTATGGATTGGACAAGGAGGACCCATATCATCATATGAAAGAATTCCTAGACATTTGCTCCACTTTTAAGTTCCAAAACTTCTAAGACGATTCGATCCGCCTACGCCTGTTTCCTTTTTCTTTGAAGGATAAGGCGAAAGCATGGTTGAATTCTCTAGAAGTTGGATCTATCACTACGTGGGACCAACTGTCTAAGAAGTTCTTAAACAAGTTCTTCCCCGTTCACAAAACCAATGCCCTCCGTAGAGAAATTACTAACTTCACACAAAAAGAGGGCGAACACTTTCATGAATGTTGGGAAAGATGGAAGGACTTGCTTCTTAAATGTCCTCACCATGGTTTTGAGAAGTGGCAACAAGTTCAATACTTTTATGACGGTCTGACACCCCAGAACCGTCGCATGGTTGATGCCACTAGTGGAGGGTCATTCATGACCAAAAGTGAAGTCGAAGCGTGGAACTTCTTTGAAACCTTGTGCGAAAATTCCCAGCAATGGGATTATTCAAATAGAGGTGACAGAAGTCCCCAACCACAAAAGAGAGGTGGTATATATGAGATAGGAGTCGTGCCGTAGTCAGTGCGCCAAGCTTGATAACCCGACAAAGAAAGTTGATGCTCTGGTATTAAATAATGGACCTCCACAAACAAAGTGGAGGCATGTGCCACATGTTCTAGTCCCGCGTTAGCTTGTCCATCTGTGCAAAGATCCCTGCATTTCTCTTCAACAAGTTCATGCTATGAACACTTTTCAAAAACCTGGGAATGATCCTTACTCGAACACATACAACCCAGGGTGGGCTAGACATCCAAATTTTTCTTGGGCAAAAGGACCACAACAAGGAGGACCATCTGGAAATCCTCCCATGCAACCGTACATCCAAGTTGGTAGTCAACAACTTCAACAGTTTCCACAATATCAACAACTGTCTGCACAATCAAGGAAACCATCTCTTGAGGATACACTCCATCTTTTCATGCAGAGTTCTCTCCAATTCCAAAAAGACACCCAACAAACCTTACTTGCCAACCAGCAAAGCTTACATGCAAATGCGCAATCCATTGCCAAGCTGGAAGTACAATGGGTCAACTAGCTGCCACATTGAGTGAGAGAGAGAAGGGCAAGTTCCCTAGCCAACCTGAGGCTAATCCTAAGGGACAGTATGAGATTGGCTCTAATTCTAACCAAGGGAAATATCATGAACAGGCCAAATCGATCACTACCCTTAGGTCAGGCAAGCAGATTGATAACAAAATAGAGATGCCTGGGGATGAATCAAATTCTAAAGCAGAAGATCAAGATGAAGCAGAGTATCACACCAATGCGTCCAAAGTCCAAAAGCTCTCTGACTCTCCACGAGCCACTAATGTGCCACCTTACGTGCCCAAAGCACCCTTTCCTCAACGTCTGGCACCAATACAGAAAAGAAATAATTTTGATGAAATCTTGGATGTGTTTCAAAAAGTGCAAGTCAACATCCCGTTGCTTGACGCTATCAAACAAGTCCCTGCTTACGCTAAGTTCCTGAAAGATTTATGCACTCAAAAGCGTAAGCAGAATGTTCATAAGAAGGTCTTCATTGCAGAGCAGCTCAGCTCCATGATTCAACATAACACTCCTCCTAAATTTAGGGATCCAGCTCCCACCATTTCTTGCGGCATAGGAGATCATAAGATCGGGAAGACATTACTTGATTTAGGGGTGAGCGTCAATTTGTTACCTTATTCGGTTTATGAGCAGCTAGGACTTGGCGAGTTGAAACCGACTAAGGTAACATTACAACTAGCTGATAGATCTGTCAAGGTGCCCCGGGGTGTTATTGAAGACGTGTTAATCCAGGTTGATAAATTTTATTTTCCAGTGGATTTCATAGTTATCGATACTCAGCCTGTCCAGAATCTTCATAGTCAGATCCCAGTCATCCTGGGTCGTCCATTTTTGGCCACATCTAATGCCATTATAAATTGCCGAAATGGAGTTATGAAATTGTCCTTTGGTAACATGAATATTAAACTCAATGTTTTTAATGCAGGACAACAATCCGCAGATTTGGATGACATATCTGAAGTGGACATGATCGAGAGTCTAGTGCAGGACTCCTTCCGTAAATCTTTTGAAGATCCACTTGAGACCTGCTTAGCACAATCTGGCATGGATTTTGACATTGATAGTCTCATCCACGAAGTCAATGCACTACTCGACTCTACTCTTATATTGGAGACTGAAAAATGGAGAGCGAAAGTGGAACCTCTTCATCCCTCTGAGACTCTTCCTGACAGCACGGCTTCGAACTCTGAGAAGACAAAGGCGAGCAGGCTTCTTAATTTTCTTAGAGCATATAAGGCAGCAATTGAACGGAAGATAGCAGAAATACAGGGAGTATGCCCCACTGTATGTATGGATCATGTTGTGGAAATATCGCATAACATGCAAAGGAAGCATAATCCTAACATGGAAGAAGTCGTTCGAGCAGAAGTCCTTAAATTATTTAACGACAGTGTCAGTTGCCTTATTTCAGATAGCACAGTTCATGGGAAGTCACATCACCTGTCTGAGATTGGTTAATCAAGGTGTTGAGTTACTTCAATGTTTGTGGGTAACATTACTACAAACCCTCACGAGACTACAACTCGTCCACTAGGGGTAACCTAGGGGTTTAAAGGCTTGTTGCATGCGCTAAATGCAATCGAGAGCACCTGCGAAAGTGGTATAGGTAGGATCTTCTTTTATTTTTCTTTTTGTTATTTTTACTTCTATTGATCTCTCTCTTGTGTTAACTCGCTTTTGCGTTGAAATTTTTTTGAGAAAGCTTCTTGATTCTCCATCCAGGTATTATCTTTCCATCGCTCCTCTTTTATTTTCGTTGTCCCCTGTGCATTGCTTGCTTATTTCTTTTACATTGAGGACAATGTAGATTTTAGGTTGGGGGTGGGAGATTAGGGTACCTAATCAGTATTTTCTTAGTCTTGAGCAAAATTTGTGAAAATTTTAAAATTTTTCTGAAATTTCTATTAAATTCAAAGTGATTTTGAAGGATAGTTGTGATTTTAACATCATAAGATATGTGATGTTGGTAACTTATGACTCTTGGATTCGATCATCTGCTTAATTTCACGGTCAATTTTGAATTGTTAATCCATGATTAGAAGTGGTAAACATTGATTGAGCCATGATTTCACATATCACATCTCGCTTACACATTAAGTTTTAGTTCGATAACTAAATGATTAACTTGGTAAAAAGAAGAATTACAAGGGTAAGTCACATAATCTTCACCATAGGTTTGCTCCCTACAGGTGTAGATTTGATTCTCCATAGTTGACATATGCAAAAAAAAAAAAAAAGAGAGAGAGAGTTAGGCGACAAGTTTTCGCCATAGGTTTGCTCCCTATAGGTGAGAATTTGATTCCCCTCATTTGCGTTACTGCTCATAAAGAAAATCAAAGGCTGGTGAAATGAAAAGTTAATCTGTGAGATAAGTGTTGGTTTCAAGCTTGGCAACTTACTAAAGATATCATGAAATTGACAATTGGATCTTTTAATGATTGTAAGCCGAGATGATACTATACACCTGTGGAACTCAATGTTTAAGAATGTTCTAATTGATGGATTAATATTTTGAACTTGATTATGAAGTTTACTGTAAGCTTGATTCCAAGAGAAAAATTCCACACACCGATCATGAATTTTAGAATTTTCACATCTCAGCTATCTGTCACAAGTCACTTGAGTTTACAAGAATTGTCTTTTATTTCTGAAATTATTTTTCGCATGTTTTGCTCGGGACTAGCAAAATGCTGGTTGGGGGTTGTGATGAGTGTCGAATATTGCATATCAGACCCCAGTAATTGCCTAATTTTACGTACATGATAAGGTTTAATGGAGTGTTTTAATCGTGTTTTTATTACAGGATGAAATCAAGAGTGTTAATTGGAAATTGATGTTAAAGGCATGGATTTCATAATCCAAAGTCTCCAGAGCACAGGATGAACTCCAGAAAACCAATAGTGAAGATTTTATACGCCTGGGATGGGAGGAAAGCAAGCCAAAGGGGCCCGAAAAGGGTCCAGAACGCAAGATCACATGTTTCCCACCATCCAATTGACTCGAAACTTCATACATGTGATGGGGGCCATAATTTAACCGTACATATTAATTTTCATCCATTAAAGATCTCGGGAAGTGGGCCAACTGACAAATCAGCCCATTAATATCCAATTTGGGGCCCACCTGATATTTGGAACTGCTTCAAACTTGGTGTTGACGGTTGAAATTATATGACAAAGAAGATAGACGGTGCAGATTCCTCCAGAATTCTGCAACAGACCCCACATGCATGAGTGTGTGCGTAAAGCGCACGTGCGCTGGCACTACACCGGATGGCTGGGACGGTCAGCGAGAGCGCTGACCCGTCTCTCTCTTTCAAAATCCTCGCCGCTGCAGCGTCCGCGCAAGCCGACCGCGGTCGTCGGTTGTGGGGCCCACCTAGTGTCCAAATGAGTGATCCGGACCGTCCATCCGTTTCCTGGGGCAGCTGTTACCATTGCCTAGGTGGCAAAAATTCGAACGAAAGCATAGATCAGAATCCAGCCGTTCAAACGCAGGTTGGACGGTGTGATAAGGTATTCTGTGGCCCGGACCAAAACAGAGAAAAAATACATATTTTTGACCGAAATTTCGAGAGCAATTCGGTGAACGGAGTGGATTTCGCCATAAACATCAAGGTGGGACCCACTGATCATCATAGCAATCGTTTGGCGTCCGCGTAACGTACGAACGCTGCTGATTTTTACAGAAGTTTGTAGGCCCCGCACGTCACCTGTCCAGCCGATCCGAGCCGTCCATCATGTAGATTGCCTCGAGAGCTTCAAAACCATGTTGACATTTCTTTCCCATGCGTACACACATGTGCGGTACAGAGGCCACAAACGGACTGCTCCGGGACGTTAAAAACTGATCTTTTTGTATTTTCTTCTCTGGGCCGCGTCAATGGACATTCAAAACCACCCATTCTTGACTGAAATTTCATCCTGAATCCAATGGACAGGGTAGATTTTCCAGAAAACACCTCTGTGGGGCCCACCGATCACGGCTGCAAAAATTTGTACTGCAAGTCCTTCTACGAATCTGCCACCGACCCCAGCCATCCAGCAGCTATAAAAGGGGAGTTTTGGACGTGGGAAGGGCATTCAGAACTAGGGAATTCGAGATCCAGAGCCAGGGAGAGAAGAAAGAGAAGGAGGAAGAGAGAGAGATCGATTGGTTTAGTATTTAATTTTTATGAATTTTGTTTAATATTTTTAATGGATTTTATGGGTCACTAATCTCTCAGCTAGGGCTGAGATGAAGCCCTTAATTTAATTAGCTCTTGTTTTGGTTGATTTACTTTGAATATTAATTAATTTGTTTCTTTCTCTAAGTGGGCATGATTGGTTTAAATTCTATACTTCTCCATCTATGAACTTGATCAAAGTATATATATGGATGTTATTTGGATGCTTATTACAGGTGCTTGTGTCTGATCAAGAACAGGTTTCCTATAGAGGAAGAAACAGGATGCTTTAATGAATGTACATTCCATGTGCCTGACCAAGGACATGGGATATGTTATTCATGGCGTTGCTTAAAGGAATTAGACATTCTGTATGCCCGATTGAGGACACAGATTGTGCTTTCTCTATATAAGTGGTATCAATCTAGATCAAGGTGAATCAACAGACCAAACAAGGGTTAGGATAATTAGAGGTGGATTCGAAAGTCCTAGTGCTCTCTCTCTGATTGAATTTTCTTCCCTGTTCTTAATTGTTTTATTTTTTTCTTAGAATTGTGCTTAGTAGTTTATTCCATTCTTTGTTGGATTAGTTAAGGAGAATCATAGATTTGAATTGTGACGACCAGTCCTCGTGGGAACGATCTCGTAATACGTACCGTATCTGCATCTGATTCGTATTAAAAATTATTTAAATCATGTTGGTTTAAATAAAACATCAGGAAGCCCTGCCGTGTAGAGATTCTCTCCCTGACTCTTCGGAGATTTGATATCTTAAATAGATTTCATCTGATCCCGAGATCCTCGGGATCGGACACCCGTTTTCTGGATTTTTGGAATGTTATTTAAATGTACATCGTCTCTCTCACTCGGCTCGACCGATTCCGACTCATGTAATAGATGAGTCTCGGCTAGCTCTCGAGGATAACCTTTCTGCCTTCTATCGGGTGAAAATAGTCTCGATTCTTATCCGTCATGCTTCCTTATCCCGTAGCCGACATAACCAACTTGTTGAGTCAGTTTTATCTGTCGGTCAGGTGGCTTATAGCTTTTTGACCTTAGTGGACTTAGGAGGGCGTTGCTAGCTCGTATACTGAGTTAATTTAAGCCGTCCTATTCTGTTTGCCATTGGCCTTGTATATTACTGTCTCGACTGTAACTGTTGCCTCAGACGATTTGGGCAGTGTGAGCAGAGTCGACTCATCCCCTATCTGAGACTCTGGACTTGGCATATTTTTCTCCCAACAGTAGCTACCTATCAGAAGCTAGCGTCATGTGCCTGCGTAGGTCACAAGTTATTGCCCAACCCATCTCTATGACTATGCAAATTTGAATTTGTGCTAAACTAGGTTGAAAAAATATTCAGAAGAGCTACGTCATGGATGGGCCACATACCTTAAATGATATTAATCTGTCGGTCTAAGCATTGATATCTTTTGCAACCATTTAAGCTGAGCGTCTTGGCATGGGTGTGAACATCACTATTATTGTATTTAGTCAAGACTCCAGTATCAATTTGCATACCCAAGCTCCACAACTCTAGCTAAAATCTTTGAAGAAGTTAGAAGTTGCCTTATTATAGATGAATTAGTCTGGAGTACCCTATGCTCCAAAGACTTCCTTACTTTTGCTTCCGCCCTAAGGGTTTGTGGGAATGCTGGCTCAGATCTTCCTTGAATTGATTTTGCTTGGTTCAAGTGATCCATTCCTAGATATTGCATAGACGATTTTTCTATGGCACCTCAAAATTATGGATATGCTCTACAGCTTTAATATCATTAATGCTACTAAGGGCCCGGTTGGATACAACCAAATAAGTTACTTTTCTTAAATAAGTAACTTATTCAAAATAAGTTTGGTTTAAGATCAATTATAAGTAATTTCTTTACTTAAAGGTACTTAATCACTGCATATTAATAAGTAGAAACCTAGATAAGCTACTTGGGACATAAGTTGCTTCAGTAACTTATGATCCAAACGCCCTCCAAATGTCCCTTCTACCTATAAAGACTTGAAATGATTAAGCATTTATTCTTTAGATGTGAGTTTGTCTGTTAGATTTGGAAAAAGCTTCACCTAAAAATCTCTATTTCATTTACTACTTTTCCCATTATTATCCAATCAGTTAAATATCTAGTGGACAACTCTTCAAGCCAAGTCTCTGGTATTCTAAGCTGACTTTATTTCCCAGCCCTCATATGGCATGTTTAGAAGGAAAGAAATAACTATATCTTCAATTTTAAGTAAATTCCAAAAGGAAGCTATTTCTAGACATATCATTTGTTACTTGAAAACTAAAGTCATTTACATTTTTTGCTCGACTATTGCTTCTAGAGCCTCCAATTTACTCTCAACAGCATGGGACCTATTGTATTTTATTTCAAAATTTATATTAAAAATGGAATTTCAAATATTTCAGTTTCCCTCCAAATTTGAAATTTTTGTTACTTTTGAGTTGTGGGTTTAGTCTCACATCGGATTTACCTAAGAAACTTTTCATGTATATAAGATAGGCCTTTTGCCTTGGGGCTTAAGCCTCATTTAGGGGGCATGTGAGTTTGGTCTTGTGAGGGGACTATGTCAATAGCTGTAATCTATGTCATTGACTACACACACGCACATGCCGAGTAGAGCCACTCCGAGTCCGTGTGCGCATGCACATGCACGACGGGCCAGGCCAGGCAGTGGAGTGCGAGCGCGGGTGTACTCGCGCAGTAATAGTGTGTGGTTGAAAAATACTGAACCACAAAATCACTTGTAGAAGAGTTGTGTGGGCGGCATGTACTTGCGATTTATACTAAAAGGATTCATATTCAAGGCTATGGTGTCACCTAATTCCTGTAAACCTTTCATGCTTACTCTAATGTGGGTTCAAGTCTATGATAACACTGACACCATTGCATAATTATTACGTGTTAACCCAAAAGAATTTTTTTTTGAAACATGTGGGAGAATGTTGTATTTTATTTCAAATTTTATATTAAAAATGGAATTTCAAATATTTCGGTTTCCCTCCAAATTTGAAATTTCTGTTACTTTCGAGTTGTGTGTTTAGTCCCACATTAGATTTGATCAAGAAAATTTTCTTGTATATAAGATAAGCTTTTATCTTGGGACTTGAGCCACATTCAAGGGCACATGAAAATTTGTCCTATGGAGGGGAGGACGTTGTGTCAATAGCTCTAATTTATGCCATTAACCATGCATGCACGCGCACACCGCACCGCACCGAGTCTATGTCCGCGTGTGCCACGGAATGGGACGGGCCGGGCCAGGCCGCAGGTGTAGGTACAGGTGTACTCGCGCGGGTGTATGTGTGTGTGTGCGGGTACTTGTGAGACTTTATTTATGCGAGAGTATACTCACACTTGCATTTTTTTTTTTGAACCAAAGATATGTAACCAATCGGTTGGTCGCACCTGTTAGGTTTAAATCAAACGGACCAAACCCTTTCGAAAGGGTGTTTAATGCACCACTTTGGAGTCTATATAAGGACTTCCATTTTGTTTCAAAATAACAAAAATCATTTATTCTCTTGTTAAAAATCTATCTGTCTTTACGAGTTTTGGCTGTTTAGTTCATCATTAAGTTAACTCAGCATTTTTAGGTTAAACTACAAGTGATTCGAGCCTGCATATAGAGAGTGCACCATTAGGACCGAGTTACAATTGTTGTATCCTAGAGGTTGATTACTCTGAAAACCTATTATACTTGAGACGCTTTCCAAGGAGAAAATTTAATTTCAAGCCGAGTGACTCGCTCATGCCTCGACTCAACTTTATAAGTCTTTTATCTCAAATTTTATTTTCTCTTTGGTTCTCAACTTTAAATACTTTATTTGATTCAACCAAATATTTCAACAATCTTAAAATTGAATTTGTTGAATTAAATAGATTATGGCTATAGTAACAATTAATGCTTCTACCAAGTTGACCAAAATTGAACCATTTGCTAGAAAATACTCTAAACTATGGAAACAAGAACTTATATTCGTACTGACCACCCTTAAAGTTTCATACATATTGTCTAAATCATTTACTATAGATCCGGCAAAGCAAACTAAAGTAGTAGATGAAAACAATTACAAAAAATATATTTTGAACTCTTTGTCCAACGAATTAGTGATGTGTATGCTTCTTATGAGTCTGCTAAGGAAATATGGACTGCTTTATAAAATAAGTACGTTCTAGAAGATGAAGGCACTAAGAAACATACAATTACTAATTTACTTCACTATGAAATGATAGATGATAAACCTTTCACAAATCAGATTCATAATTTTCAAATCTAGTTCATAAACTGTCGTCAGAAAGAATTAATTTGGATGAAGTATTTCTGTTAGGAGCACTGATAGAAAAGCTACTGCCCTCCTAAAAAGAACATAAGAATAAAATGAAACATAAAAAGAACGATTTCTCATTGGAAACTACAATTGTACACATACGAATAGAGGAGGTAATAAAAACAAAGACCAAAAAGAAAATGCAAATGAGGTAGATTAAAAGGCGAATCTTGTGGAATCAAGTTGAAAAAATAATTTTTTTAAAAAAAGGGAAATGTCATAATTGTGGCAAGCCTGGACATTACGTCAATGAATGCAGGCTCAAAAAGAAGAATGCAAATAATCAATTCAAGAAAAAAGAAAACTGTTTTACTTATGGAAAGCCTGGGCATCACATTAAAACTTGCAAGCTTAAGAAAAACAAAGATAAGTCGTAGGCTAATCTTACAGAAACAGACAATTAGTCTGAGTAGTAGTAATTGTGGTGTCAGAAGTCTTTTTCTAAAGAACTTGGAGTGGGTGCTAGACATTGGTGCAACTCGGCACGTGTGCAAAGATCGTAGCATGTTTACCTCCTACCAAGCATCAGGAGATGACGAACAAGTGTTCATGAGTAATGCTAGAACATCTCCAGTTTTAGGAAAACGAAAAGTCCTTATGAAACTCACTTTTGGAAAGACTGATGTTAAATGATGTCTTACATGTGCCTGACATTAGAAGAAACTTGGTCTTCTGTTTTGCTCCTCAATAAAGCTAGTGTCAAGTTAGTATTTAATTCAAACAAACTTTTAATGACTAAGAATTGAACTTTTGCTGGTAAGGGATACTGTAGTGATGGTTTATTCATTGTAAATGTATCCAATGATAATAATAATAAGACATTCAATTCTATTTATATCGTTGAACCATTTTATCTATGATATACTAGATTAGGTCATGTGAACGTAGCATCTTTGAAGAAAATTGAAAGATTAGGTTTATTACCTAATATATCAAATGAAGAATTCGATAAATGTGAAACATATGTAGAATTAAAATTCATCAGAAAATCCTTTAAACGAATAGAAAGATCCTCTATTTTATTAGAGTTGATACACAGTAACTTATGTGATTTTAGAAATCATATGTCTATTGGCAGAAAAAGATATTACAAAACTTTTGTAGATGACTACTCTAGATTAACTAGAGTCTATCTGTTAAAGAACAATGATGAAGTTTTAGAAACTTTCTCTAAGCATAAAACTGAGCTTGAAAATTAGTTAAATATAAAAATTAAAAGACTTAAAACAAATAAAGGAGGAGAGTATAAATCTTCAAATTTTAGAAAATTATGTGAAAAGAGTGGGATAGTCCACGAAACTACAACTCCTTTTACACCAGAACAAAATGGAATAGCAAAGCATAAAAATAGAACTCTTAAGGAGATGATGAATGCTATGTTAAACAGTTCAGGCTTACCCTCAAATATGTGGGAAGAAGCAATTATGTCTGCTTGTTATATCTTAAATAGGATTCCTTCTAAGTCTTCTAAACAAACACCATACAAACGTTGGAAGAACTATGCTCCTAGTTATAAATATCTTAAAGTGTGAGGATGTTTGCTAAAGTAGGATTATCTAAAACTAAGAAAATAAAGCTAGCCCTAAAATGACTGACTGTATATTTATAGGGTACACATAAAATAGTGCAGCATACAAGTTTCTAGTTTTAAAGACTAAGGATATTCTATATCCTAATACAATTATAGAAGCTAGGAATGCAGAGTTATTTGATAACGTATTCCTTATTAAATCTAAGTCTATAGCAATAGAGGAACTTATTGGATCAGATATCGCATATACTAGTAAAAGTGGTTACGAGCAGAAAGTAAAAGAGATAGAACCAAGAAAAAGTACTAGAGTTAAAAGTAAAACTAACCTAGGAGATGGTTTTTTTTCACCTTCTTAGTAGAAGGTGATCTTACAACCTATACACAAGTGATTAACTCTTCAAATGCAACCTTCTGGAAAGAAGTAATAAATGATGAGTCGGAATCTATTATTTCCAATAACACTTGGGAAGTTGTAGACCTACCACTTGAAAACAAACCAATGGGCTGTAAATAGATGTTTAGAAAAAACTAAAATCTAATGGGATTATTGATAAGCTTAAGGCTATATTGGTCGCAAAATGCTTTAAATAAAATGAATGAATAAATTATTTTAAATATATTCTCCGTAACTAGAATTACAACTATCAGGATCTTAATAGCAATAACTTTCATATAAAAACTGATGGTATAATAGATGGACATTAAGATGGTTTTCATAAATGGAGACCTAGAAGAAGAAATATATATAGAGCAACCTGAGGGTTATAAGATATCAGGTAAAGAAAATAAAGTGTGTAGACTAATTAAATCGCTATATGGTCTAAAACAAGCTCATAAACAATGGCTTGAAACTTTTGATGATATTTTGAAATCAAATGGTTATCATTTAAATAATGTAAATAGATGTGTATATAGTTAATTTTCTAGAAATGATTGTGTTATTATATGCTTTTATGCTGATGACATGCTTATTTTTAGAACTAATATTAAATTAGTTAATACGACTATGAAATTCTTGTCATCTAATTTTGACATGAAAGACTTAGGAAAGGCTAGTGTAGTCTTAGGTATTAAAGTAGCCAGGAAAGATGGTGGTATTCTATTATCACAATCTCATTACATTGAGAAGCTACTGAGAAAGTTTTACCGTTTTGATTGTTTACCTATAAGTACACCTTATTTTTACAGTATTACTCTTATGAAAAATATAGGTAGTAGTACGTCTCAATTAGAATATTTCAGGATAATTGGTAGCCTAGACCAGACATTGCTTTTGCGGTAAGAATGCTAAATAGATATACACATAACCCTGAAAAAGATCTTTAAAATATTTTGTCTAAGATTTTGAGATACCTAAAAGGCAATATAGTCTATCATTTATATTGTAATGGTTATCCTTTTGTATTATAAGGATATGGTGATGCTAATTAGATCACTGATTCAGATGAGACAAAATTCACTAGCGGATATGTCTTCACTTTGGGTAAAGGAGCAGTCTCTTGGAAGTCTACTAAGCAGAATGTATCACTCAGTCAAGTATGGAATCCGAGTTTATTTCCTTAAAAAAGGTTGGATCAGAAGCCGAGCAGCTTAGAAATCTCTTGGCTGACATACTATTGTGGCCAAAGCCGGTATCAGCCGTATCTATTCATTATAATTGTCAAGCAACCATAGCAAAAGTAAAGAGTAAAATATATAATGTAAAGAGCAGGATATTAGACTCAGACACAACATATTGAAACACATGTTGTGTGATGAAGTCATATCTATTGACCTTATGAGGTCAGAAAAGAATCTGACAGATCCTCTAACCAAAGGACTATCTAAAAGATTAGTCAATAATACATCGAAGGGAATGGGGCTAAGCTTAATATATGAGCTGCCAATGTCGGCAACCCAACATATAAAACTAGAGATCCCATGAGATAGGTTCAATAGGTAAACAACAAGACACGAGGTAGACAATTGCACTGATATAAATGAGCCCCTTCTATGGTGTAGTGCTGCAAGCAATAACGCAAAATAATGAGTTTTTTGGAACTGTTTTTGGAACTATTTGGTGGTGTATATAGTTGTTGTATAACTTGATGAAATTGACCTATATGGGTGTGGAGGTGAAGGCCGCTTCCTATGAAAATCTAGGAGAATTCTCTTGAGCACTCATGAAATCCAGGTAATTATGTATTGTCGAAAAGTACCAAACCACAAAATCACTTGCAGAGGAAGAGTTGTGTGAGTGACATGTACTTGCGATTTACACTAAAAGGATTTTGGTTCAAGGCTATGGTGTCACTTGATTCCTTTAAACTTGTCTTGCTTACTCTAATGTCGGTTCAAGTCTATGGTAACACCAACACCATTACACAACTATTACACGTTAACCTGAATTTTTTTATTATTATTTTGAAACATGTGGGAGAATGTTGTATTTTGTTTCAAATTTTATATTAAAAATGGAATTTCAAATATTTCGGTTTTCTTCTCAATTTGAAATTTCTGTTACTTTTGAGTTGTGAGTTTAGTCCCACATTGGATTTGCTCAAGAAAAATTTCTTATATATAAGATAAGTTTTTTGCCTTAGGACTTAAGCTTCATTCAGGGGGCATGTGAATTTAATCTTATGGGGGGCCATGCCAATGGCTCTAATATATGCCATTGACAACACACATGCAAGCGCAATCGTGTCACACCGAGTTCGTGTCCACGTGCGCGTGCACAACGGGACGAGCTGCGCTGGGCTGGGCCTGGTCGTGGGTGCTAGTGCAGGTGTACTCACATGGGTGTGTATGTGTGTGTGTGGGTACTCGCAAAACTTTATTCATGTGAGAATGTACTCACGCTTACACATTTTTGTTTGAAACTAGAGAGATGTGACCGATCAGTTGATTGTACCTTTTGGGTTTTAATCCAACAAACTAAACCCTTTCGAAATGTTGTTTAATGCACTACTTCAGAGTCTATATAAGAACTTTCATCCCATCTTCAAAATAACGAAAACAATTTCTACACTTGTGAAAGCTCTCTTTGTCTTTACGAGTTTTGGTTGTTGAGTTCATCGCTGAGTTAACTCAGCATTTTCGGGTTAAACAGCAAGTGATTTGAGCCCGCATACAAAGAGTGTACCGTTGGGACAAGGTTATAGTCGATATATCCTGGAAGTCGATTGCTCTGAAAACCTGTTGCACTTAGGACGTTGTCCAATGAGAGAAAATTCAATTTCAAGCCGAGTGATTCACGTCATGCCTCGACTTAACTATATAAGTCTTCCATCTCAAATTTTATTTTCTTTTTGGTTCTCGATTTTAAATAGTTTATCTGATTCAACCAAATATTCCAACAGGACCTCCATACATCATTACCACTCTTTATCCCCTAGCTTCTCTAAAATGTCATTCCACTAAAGTTAGGTCATGTTGGACTCTCGCTTATGCTAAAATTACTAATTCTAGAATTGGCTTTCTCGAAAGCCATTTACAAAATTATCTCTAAAGTTGGCATGCATGGGCCAGACGATAAGTCTTCAAACTCTTTTTCTTGGCATCTCTAGACTTAATGTTGCATATATTGCAAATGCGATCATCTAAGTCCACAATGAGAATACCTTATTTTCTTGATCACACACAGCCTCTTCGTCTTAGAAGACATCTGTATGCCCGTGGGGTGCACACCTACACCTCTTGCTTTGGATATTAGGCTGGTATTGTCTCAATGCATTATTAAGTCACTCTCTTAAAACTAGCCAATGCTTATTTAGGAATTTCTAGTCGTATAATCCCTGTGGGTGAATTTGCTCCTCTTTTGATATCCCTAGCACAAGGTGTGGGCTTCTCTCTCCTAATCCCAAGGTGTGGGCATTTCTTCCTCTTTCTTTTTTCTTTTTTCCTTTATTTTTTCCTCTTCTTCCCTACCATAGGGTGTGGGAATTTGTGCCTAGCCCAAGGTATATGAGCAATTATCCTTGGTTTAGGGGTGTTGGCTTTTCTCTTCTTTTTCTACTCCTTAAAGAGTTTGCCCTCTTTCTTTTTTGCATGTATTCCTTCTCTTTTTTCTTCTTTTTGGTATTTCTTTGGGACCTTATTCAGGATAAGTAATAAAAGAGTCGGCTCTTTCTTGCTTTGCCAAAAAAAAAAAAAAATTGGGTTCGTGCATCGTTTACAATAGTGTGGGCCATTTGAGTCATGAATATGCCTAATTTTGGGGCCATGACTAAATATCAATAGTGTGCGTGTAGTGTGTGGATGTCATTAACACATCATGCCCACATAGGTCACATAGGTCACAACAAATGTAAAGTGCTGCACACTTGATTCCCAAAAAAAAAAAAAAAAAAACAAAAAAAAAACAAAAAATAATAATAAGATAAAATTGGCTACCGTGTTAGGTGGGATTTCTTTCTGCCTCCTGCCAATCCATCAAGTGGCCCCATTAGAGATACCATCAATAATCAACTACCGTTTCACACATATGCCGATCAACAAAGGCCAATAATCACCTACCGTACCACATGTATACCAATCAACAAAGACCAAGTCACATAGCAATGATTCACTCTAGTGGGCCCCTATATGTGGACAGATGAACCAAGGCGGCCAGGTCACGGCGCCACAAGTCATTTAAGCGGCCCTACGGTATACCGGTGACGCGGATTTCCTGTGAAAGGCTTTCGCAGGAAATTCCTGTGCAAGGATTCTGGGTGGGGCCTCCTGCGATTTTTGTGAGAAATCAAATCCGTTCATCCGTTTTTTGACCTCATTTTAAGACATTCTACCAAAAATAAGAAGGGTCCAAAACTCAAGTGAGCTATAGAAGATGAAACAGTGGGGAAAGGAATGCCCACCATTGAAACCTTCCTAAGCTCCACCTTGCTGTTTACATGCCATCTAAACCTATTATAAGGTCATTTTCACTCAGATAAAGTGAAAACACCAGAAACGTGGACCGTTACAAAACTTTTATGGCCATATAAATGTTTTAACGGTGGTTACTAAATCTTCACTTTTTCCCCTTGTGTGGCCCACTTGAGTTGTGGATCCTCCTAATTTTTGGTCCCACGATATAAAATGAGCTTCAAAAACTGATAGAGGGGTTGGATTTCTCACAAACATCTAAGAAGGCCCCACGCAGAAACCTTGCGCAGGAACTTCCTGCGAAAGCCTTTCCAAGAAATCCGCGTCCGCCAGGTCATGGCAGTACGAGTCCCTCAAGTGGGCCCACATATGTATAAGTCATGGTGTGCTGATTAGCTGAAGCTGAAGCCTCACCAAACACAGTATGGCCCTGATTAGGTAAGGTTTGGTTGAGTTAGTATATATTGTGAGAGGTGGGTTGACCCAGCCACTTTTAAACATGTCTGTATCCTCAACTCTAATAATGGCACATGACTCAATCAAATCTTATCATGTTAGGGCTGCCTTGCCTAAATCACTCCCACTGAGTAGGGCTGAAAGTTGGACGGGTTGGGTTGGGTTGGGTTGGGTTGGGTTGGGTTGGTGCTCAACCTTAGCCCAACCCAAGGTTTCTATACCTCAACCCTAACCCAACCCAACCCAAGCTCGGGTTGGGAATTCTTAACCCAAGCCCAACGCAAGTGGGTTCGGTCGGGTTGGCCGGGTTCGGTCGGGTAGATATATGCTAATATTTTCATTATTACATTAGTAAATTATACTTTCAGTACAAGTTTTATTTTTTATTCCTATAATTGCATTAATTATATATGTAGTTGTTTATCATAAAGAACATTTTTTCTAAACAAATAAGCTAAAATATAAGACAACTATTACTTTAAAAGTCGTATTGTGTATCAAGCAATCTACTTGGAAGAGAGAAATCCATTGTATCTTCTTATCTGAGTCATCAGAAATGATGTGGACCAATGAAACCTGATGGCATTGGAATTTCTTGTGCTTTCATAATAGACTATCTGCACTCAATTATAATTAGTTTATAAGAAACTTATAAATTGATCAGGTTCGGATTGGGTTTACAACCCGAGACTTCAACTCAAGCCCAACCCAAGTTTTATCAGATTGGATTGGTGTTTGTATGGCCCAAACTCGTGACCAAACCCTATACATCCTGCCCAAGCACAAACCATTGTCGGGTCGTCCGGGTCCAACTTTCAGCCCTACCACTGAGAGTCACTCAAGTGGGCTCCCTACACGTATACCGTGAACCAAGGCCAGGTGATGGCACCGCCTCTCACTAAGTGGGTCCCTTTATTTGTTTTGGTGGACAGCACTTTTGACGGTATTTCAGGTACACTCCCATCATTGAATTGCTTTATTCGAATATTCTTTTTTTAATCCATAAAGAAAAGTAGCCTTGATTAGAGTGGCCTTGCCACCCGTCAGCTTTTCTCCTTCCGGAAGGTACTCTACCAATCCCTTATTAGCTATCCTTCCTTATAGATAGGAACATGGCTTGCTCCTGTCTTGTGTACACTGTCTAAGGCGACCACCATACATTTCCTGCAAATAATTGCAATTAAATAAAACAATTCACGAAAGTTTTTTATTTTTTAATGTAAAGATGGATTTGTCGTGGGTTACATTGCTTTGATCGTTACCTACGACTTTTGAGAAGTATACTAACCAAGTAATCCTAACCGTGCAATTGACAGCTATCAAAGTGAGTAGTCCAAATTCCACGGGCAAAATCACATGGTTACGGTCGTCCTATTCAATCCAGATTGATTTAATTATTTGGGTGGTCTGAAATAGTGTCCAATTTCAAGCGCACCCACTTACCATGAGTTCTGGTTTTGTGGGCGTACACTAGTAATGTGTATGTTGAATCCAAACCGTGTATATATATGGTGAGACACCTCATGTTCGCCAAGTAGAAAACCTCAGAATTGAATAGGAAACCACCACACTTCGGGTGGATTTGTAGGGCTATATATAGATGTGAAACATAGATTAGAATGTCTTATAAAGGGATAACAAGATTTTTTTTTTCTTTTTTTTTTTTTGAAAAAAATAACGATGATATAGAAGGAATGGTTATAGCACTTGTATATAGATTTGTAGCACTATAAATGGATTTACCGCTTCAAACTCCCATGCAAGCGGAACGTTGCAGGGGAGCGAATGGTTAGCTTGTACCGGAATTCAACAAAGCGAGAAGTGGTCCAACACTTTATTTCTTCCCTTTACATTCCGGTATTTATTTCCAGCTTTATTTTTCATGTTTACATTCTTTTATTTTATTTCTTGAGCATCGAGAATCATAGCACTAGTATCATTTCACAGTGAGAGTGCCATCCTAACCAGCTTTGTGCCTGTTGACCGTTGAGCCTCTCCATGGCCAATTCCAGACATAGAAAAAGTGTTTGAAATTTTCTCCATGGCCAATTCCAAGAAAGGTGACATATTATTTTAGGAAGAACCTTACTTTCTAAGGGAATGATTATCCCAAGACCCCAGAGAAGCCGCAGCCAAAGTTGGGGTTTCCTATAAATCTACTATCGTGGCATGATGTCGATGTAAATCATTGGACGGTGGTCAAACACACCATGAAATATTTGAGGAAAATGAAGGAACTTGCCTTAGTTTATGGGCATGAGGATTTGTTTATAGTAGGATATATCGGTGCAAACTTTCAGGTAGATACTGATATTAGGTGTTTGATGAGTGGCTACATCTTGTTGGCAGATGGTGTTGTGAGCCACTATAATGCCAAGCTGAAGTGCATCGTGGATTCTACCATGGAGGCAAAGTGTGCAGCCGCTAGTGAGGTTTTAAGGAAGTAGTGTAGCTAAAGAAGTTCGTGCCAGAACTTCGTGTTGTCCTAAGGGTGAACAAGACATTATCTATTTTCTCCGACAATACGAGTGTGGTGACACAGTTCAAGAAGCCACATTATCATGGCAAAGCGAAGCACGCTTATAGAAAGTACATCATTGTTTGAGAATTCGTAATGGATAAGACCATAAAAGAATTGCAAGTTGCTTCAATTGACAACATTGTAGACCCTTTGACTAAGGCATTGTGTAATCATCCATCTAATGCCCATGTTCATGGTATGGGACTGCATGTGGAGGCCGATTGGTTTTAGGGTAACTATGAGATTGTTGGGGTAATGCCATGGAAAACCAATGCTATGTGACCTTCTTCTTTTTTCTTTTTTTTTTTCCTCTTTTCTTTTTTTTTTACACATGCACACACACCCCCACACTCATGCCACACGCACGCACACCGTGGGTACTCGAACCCTTGACCCGGTGTTGAAACTCCAGGGAGTCTACCACCCAGGTAAGAGTAAGGACCCAATGCTATGTGACCTTAATTGATGGCATCATGCATTTTCTGACACTACACCAAAATCGTCATTTAGGAACAGTTTAAAACCGTTCCTAAATGCTTCAGCCTAAATGAGGCGTCGCAAAAAAAACAGCAACGGTTCAGAACCATTTTGGGTACCATTTCAATTTTTAGAAATGGAATTTTAGGAACGGTTTTAAACCATTTTAGTGCCAACGGTTACATTTCAGGCACAAAATTTTAGAATCACTTTTTAACGCCTATTAATGTTGCCAACGGTCAGATTTTAGGATGGAATTTTAAGAACGATTTAAAACCCTGATAAACACACGAAATTTAGGGTCAAGGGAAATAAATTAACAGAAGTTTATTACATTCCATCAAAATAGAGATTAATCCAAATAAAAACATAAGAAAATAATGTGCTTGAAGATGTTTCATTGCAAAATCAAATTTACAAAATAAGCTACACTTTAAATTATAGCTTTGCGGAGATGACGTGTGAAGCTCCCTCAATGCATTGATCATCATCTCCTAGACCCATAGGAACAAGGCGCTTCCCACCTAAGAATATAAATAATTATAGAAATTGAAGTTAATTGGTAACTGAGTGAAAAAGAAGAGTCTCCCCACTAATGATCAAGATTGAAGAATGGGAGCATGCTACAAAAGACTAGAAACACAAACACACATCTAGGACCCCTCAGTGCCTAGGCCAATTAACCCTGCTTGATATGACATATAGGATTATGATGCAAAATGCACATCAGGCATAGTAAGCTTGAAATGTTTCCCGAGACATTGTTGTTGGTCTGTTAAAGGAAAAAAAAAAAAAAAAGAAATCTCACCATTATGGAAGATAAAGTAGTTTGGGAGCTCAAACCATCTAATTTGAAGCTCATCTTTTGCATATTGTGGGAGTACACCAAAGCGAGCTTTCTTTGTTGCATCAAATGAGAAGATTAGCTTCCCACCCTTCACCATTTCCTGAAAATAGGAGTAAAGCAAGCAAAGAATTCTAGTTAATGTAATGGAACTAGCTTCACAACTATTGATTGCTCCAAACATTAAAAAAAGGCATATACTGCACCTATGCATCATGTTTATCAAAATATCCCAAATATCACAAATCATTTAAGATTCCAAACAATTTAGAATCAATCAATCACTGTGAAATGCCAAGTTATTTACCCAAGGCGCACACGATCCATATAGAGCAAATGTCTTGAATGTCTGTTGATATTTGATAGTGGTGGTGCAACTAAAGCGAATTCAGTATCATTTCATATTTTTAATTCATATCCATTTAGTTTGCTTTGGGTACTAGTTCAGGTACCACCAATGGTTACAAAAGCAGATGCAACAAAGTCTAAAGTACTTGAATATAAGGCCACCACCTAATCGATTTCCATACAATGGATCAATCAACTATGAATCTCATTTTATAGATGGACCTGGATGTTAAAAGAATGTAAGTGCCTGTTGTAGTTCTCTACTCCAAGGGTTGAGAAACCTTTGACAAGGAAGTGATCAGAGATTCAACAAAGGCAGCTAATTTTAGCTTGAATTGAAAATTTAGCCAAACCTGAGAGCACAATTGCTGAAAAACCAAACGGCAAAGCCTAAAGCCAGCAGAGCAAGGAAACAAACAGCAGCAAAGCATGTGATTGCCAAGAAATCCTGCCTAACCTGCCTAACCAATGGCGCAAAAGAAGTTACCTGCATTCCTACGTAAAGCACAAGGGAGTTTATTAGGGGCACGTTGTATCGAGTCCCAGCCAGTGCAGCCTCACCCTAAGGAAGCAGCAGTCTCTGCTTCAGCTCTATTAAGAACGGAGATCCTTATTGCCTTGTCTATGGAAATTCCAATAGAAGACAAAAATCAGGAACATATCAGAAGAGCACAAATACGTGCTCCTTACTAGTGGAACATTTTAAATCAGACAAATGGAAGAACTAAGGTTGCACTGCAACTTCTTCCAGCAACCAAGCCAACTGTCACCAGACCAGGGAGAACAGATGCACAACAAAGGACCTTTTTCTCTATACAGCACATAGTCAAAACCAAAAATCATAAGGAAATCTAAGTTCCACTACTACATAAGGACCTTCCTATGAAAAGTACCCTTGCATGTGCACGAGCAAGGGCAGATTATAACATGCACATTCACGATGAGAGATTCTAGAAGAGGTACCACAATATAGACTGTGTGCAAATATGTACCTTTAACAGCCGAACAACAGATGGAAGCAGCTGGCATGAATCATGTGGTGTTGTATAAGGTGAACATCTGGCAAGGCTCTTTAGCAAGTCTAGTTTCCGTTCTTCAGGCAGCTGACAGAGAAAAAGTGTAACGACCGGTAAATTTCCGTACATTAGGTCGAGTACCACCTCGACTAGAAATCACGTAGGATTAAATCCTTTAGAAATTTAACAAAGTTAACTAAGTACTAAACTCAATTAGCCATGAAATCCGTTGGGTTTGCTTTAAATATGATCTGCAAGACCCAAAACTTGCAGAACAAGTGACGCTAGATTACACTAAAGTTTAGAACCAAACTCATTTCCCGTCTGCTCTCGGGAATGAAACGAAACTTCGTATTAGGTCTAGATCGCACATTGGGAGTCCGATTAACCCGAAGCTAAGGAACTAGGACCGCCCACTGGGCTTAACAATCATCTCAAAAATCAGCTCCATCCGATGTTCCATGGCCATTCGCTTCGATCCGGAGCGAGGGTGTGTGAAAAACACTATTCCCATCCTAATAAAAATATCAGGAATAGTGATCTGGCATCGTTCGGTTGCACGTCAGTATTAAGCAACCTGACCGTCAGAATCAGACTAAATTACACCCTCGGATTAAGAAAAATTTCAGGAACATTTACATGTACTTAGAATTTCTGATCGTGGCCCACTGACCGTTGAACTGAAAGTGGTCCGCCACGTGCGATCTGGGAATCCGATCAAGTCGAAAACGTAATCCCACGTAGATCCATAGATGGTGAGCTTAAGTCTGACGTTTGGCTCAAGGAGGGCCACCGTAACCTCCCTTTTGAGCTGGAAAAGTGACGAATATCCTATATTAGCAGTAACCCTTGAACCTGAGTCTATTTTTGGAATGTTTTTGGCTATAAAAGGAGCTTAGAACAGCCCCTCTCACAGCCATACGAATTTGGGAGAAAAACCCTAGAGGGAGAGAAAGAAAAGAGAGAGAAAGGCTTGGAATTTGTTGCCGATCTTCCTCCTACTGCTTTGGGTTGTCGCACGGCCTACACCGCCCCGTTCTAGGTGTTTTCCCGGCGGTATCCATCCCATTTGAAGGTAAGAAACCCTAACCCTAGGTCTGATTTGAGGTAGGATCGTTGTGGGTTATGAAAAGGCTAACCGATTCCGCTCTTTAGGCTAGAAAACTCCCGTATACGGAAGCTCTACTACCCTTGCTGATTCGTTGGAATTCCAAGGGCAAAGGTGAGGACTTTAAGTGTATAAGTTACGGTTTTCAACGCTTTCAATGACAGATAATGGTAGATTCATGATCTGCATGCAATTGCACATGTACAAAGTGCTTTCCGTTTCCTGTTTCGATTAACGTTGTAGAAATTGGAATTTCACATACTCTAGGTATACGTAGAAATACCGTACATGTATTTTTTTTGAAAAAACGTTTGACATGTTTATTTAGTGTGTGATTATATGATATATGGATAAAATACTAATTTGGCGAAAGGAATCGCTGAAATACATGTTCATGTGTAAATGCTACGTATGTTGAAATAGTGTATTCTAGAAATACCGTATACGTATTTTTTTTGGAAAAATGTATGACATGTATATTTAATGTATGATTATACAATATATGTATAAAATACTAGTTTGGCGAAAGGAGTCGCTGAAATACATGTTCGCTTGTAAATGCCTAGTATGTTGAAATTGTGTATTCTAGAAGTACCGCATATGTGTGGATTTTGGAAATACAATTGTAATGATTATTTGCTGTATGATTATGATATACATGGGTAAAATACTCACGTGGCGAAGGGACAGCCCTAACACGTATTTTGCTAACATACATCATGTATGTTGGAATAGGGTATTCTAAGTGTTTGCGTAGATGCTTGTGTGCGTAAATGCTTGAGTGTTAGTGCCTTAGAGAGGTGCTGATATGGGATTCCCGACTCCCTTAGAGACATGTAGGATCCCCTCCACGCGGTGGTTCGTTATAACCACTCACTTGTGATGTGTATGTAATCGTATCCCTATGTGTATAGTGCTTTACAACCTGCTTTACAACATGCTTTACTTCATGCTTTACTTCATGCTTTATAACATGCCTGCTAACATGCTGTATTACTTGTTTATCATGCTTTACTCCACATGCTATTGATGAGAACTGTTTGAGTTTGGGACTATGCCTATAGTCCAAACATTCGGTACCAGACTTGAGGTTGTGGCTGAGATGCATGTCGCCACAAAGGATGTGTCTGGCGAACCCGAGTCGTACTTCGGTTGGCGATAGTGGTTGGCCACACGGAGTGCTTTTGCGCTCTATATTGCCCAACTTGTGGTGCGCTCGAGCTAGTCAGGCTCATCAAGTAAACCGATATGTATATGTGTGTTCACCATGTTTGGTCGCTACTGCTTGAACCTAGGGTACCAAACTTACCAGTGGTGATCCCGTTAACCATGGTACCTCGATCCGCTAAGACGCATGAGCCGGGCATGGTGGTATGGGATACCGTGGTCGAGCTGTCGGCCTACGCTGGGGCCATGTGCCTCCCCGTAGTGACCATTGCGCAACCAAACTCGTGAGCCGATTATGGTGGTATGGGACACTATATTCGTGCTGTCGATACTTACGGCGAGAGCCGAGTACGGTGAGACCTGTGCTCGTGCTGACGGGCGACGAGTCCTCCGTAGTATCATCGAGTGTACTCTAAGTGTCTGTGATTGGCGACGAGTCTTTCACAGCAACTAGAGTATGAGTTGAGCCGAGTACGGTGAGACCTGTACTTGAGCTGACGGCTAGTGATTGAGCCAAGTACGGTGAGACCTGTACTTGAGCTGACGGTCAGCAATTGAGCCGCATACGGTGAGATCTGTATCCGCGCTGACGGGTGATGAGCCCTTTGCGAGGCCTTCACTACGCTTCTCAAACCATAATATCGTGTGAGATTAACTAGGATTGACGACCCTAGAATGGATCATGTTTGGGAATGATACAAGGGAGGTACCTTAGTTTCCCAATACTGCTGGTTGAAATGGACTAA
Source organism: Magnolia changhungtana (assembly GCA_030180095.1). Lineage (NCBI taxonomy): Eukaryota > Viridiplantae > Streptophyta > Magnoliopsida > Magnoliales > Magnoliaceae > Magnolia > Magnolia changhungtana. The sequence continues at coordinate 2,371,642 of JASAUF010000431.1, read as the reverse complement.
TAAAAACTTGGTAATCATGAGCATCATCGCACCGCATGTGCTTTGTAGATGTGACGCACTGAGGGAGTTAAGCATTCGCGAACGTAAGATGAGGTCGCTTGAGGGTGGTTTGGTAAGGGCATACAGCATCATGTCATATCATTTTTACACTTAACAAGAGTAATTAGAAATGTTTGATTTGTACTGCTTTATCATTACTGCTTGATTAATTTGATAACATGTTAACCTATGCTTTATTGTTCCACTGAGTTAGCTACTCACTCCCACGTTACGGGACGGTGTTTGCAACACCCACCAGACTCTGTCACAGGTGTAGATGGCGCCTTGGTTCAGGAGTCGGAGCCCGACTTCAGGGAGGATCAGGATGAGTTCTCCTTTATGCAGTACTCTGACGGCTATGCTTAGGCCGACTGCATCGCGGGATTTTCAGGGCCTCTCTTGAGGATTGTATTTTGATTTTTTGACTTAGAAACAATACATGTATATTGGTACTCAGTTAGTACTCATACTCTGGAGTTCATAAAATTTTGTTACTTTACATACTTTGAATATAAAATTTCAGTCTTCCGCTTGCCTTTGTACAATTGAACTGGAGTATGATTTACTGTTTTGGTATAATCTCATTCATGTTTATTGCTCTAACTCAGACAACATTTAACCATCATTGTGTATGTTGCATAAGTGATGCGTTGGAACTCGGGAGTTGAGTTCATACTCGACCCCCGATTTTCAGGGCGTTACAAGTTGGTATCAGAGCATGATTTTGATTAAACCAGACCTGAGCTATGTCCCCACTACGTACGCTGACGCATTACAACTTAGGAGGGAGCAACAGAATATAGAAACAGTCATAGGTATTCCGATTTCACCAAACGGCGAAGTTCCTTAAAGTCGAACGCCGAAATCGAGTCCATAATCAACCATGGTTGCACGGGACGACCTTAAAACATTCCTAAACTATTCACAACCCTTTAAATAGGGATACCAAGTAATGAGAATGAAATCAGAAACAAACTACAACTAAGACTCCTAGAATTCGCGACTTACTATAAGGTCGTAATATCTACTAGTGTACAAGGTTCTCAGCCAAAAAAAAATAGTAAGAGTCCTATTTGGCTTCACCAAACTGTCCTCCTAATTATCTTAAGTTCTTAGCGCGATGAGCGCAACTCCTAAAACCCAACGGATGAAGAATCATTAAACTAAACTACCATTTTTAGCAAAACGAAATTGAAACGGAAAAATTACCGTTAATCGGAGGGTTTTCTCGCAATTCCGGGCTCGCAACCCTGCATAGCTGGGTTGGTTGGCTTCATTAGCTCGTTCTACCCCAAATTCATATATTTTACATCAGATAACTCATTCTGGATTACAAGTTACGTTCAACTATTCCGAAACTACCCGAAATGGAGCGAATCGGGATCGGGGGGCCAAACGGAACACTTCCGGAGGGATCTAAGGTGGGACCCAGGGATTTTTGGGGCCCAGGGGACTGGAGGATCACAACCATGGAGCCCCATTTCCTAGATTCCAAAATTTTTTGGCGAGGCCCTCGCCGGTTATCGGGTTGGGCGGGCCCGGTTCGGCCGGTCGACTTTGGGGTCCCTACAACCCCCCGCCCTAGCTCCTTCCTAAATCCATTTTGAAAAGACCCACTTCCTTCACAAACCCCCCCCTTGGCCATTTTTCCCTTCCACCTTGCTGCCCTCTCTTGCAAAACGCCTTTCCACCCCTCTTCTCTACTGATTTCGACCACTTCTTACCATTCTCCATCGTGGTCCGCTGCCCCCTCCTCCATTTCCTCTTCTTTCCACTCGTTTGGACCCCCTACACGTGGTTGGAGGTCCCAAAACCGTGGGAGTTATCTCCCAAACCGTCCTTCCCATCTTATTTCTCCATTTCCCTGATCTTTTTCACCTCCCACGCCTGTTAGATCTGCTGATCGTGAAGAACTTGGGAGATCAGCCCCCTTTTTCCTATTTCGTCGATTTTCCATGGCCCTTTTGGGTGTTGTGGCGGCCCTTTTCTCCATCTCCACCATCCTCTCTCTGATGGGCAAGAGGAAGAGTGCCGCTGATGAGGCCGGGCCTAGTCGCCCTACACAACTGAGGCGACCGCGAGGCGCCGCCGCTAGCTCGAGCTTTGCCCGGGAGTTTCGCACGAAGCGGGACCTTAATCCCCGGATCCCTACCGAACGGGTGCAGTTGACGGCGCTACCTCATGGTGTCTATGAGGACCGCAGGGTTCTTTTCGAAGCCCAGGTGGATGGTCGGCTATTTGGGGAGTATTACTTGTTTGAACAAGTGGAGGCGGCCCTCTGGGGTCCGTTATTTGAGGTCAGGGGTCGCACAAATTCCGGCACTGTCAGAGCCTTCTACGCCAACATTCGCAAGCCTACACTAGACCCTTTGCAGTTTCAGCTCTTGGTTGGGGTGGATCTGTTCATCACCGTTGATGTGAGGATGATTGCGCGACTTATGAATATGCCCCTTGGTGACGTACATGCTAGCGAGCTGAATTTGGCGACTGCTCGTGAAAGGAATCGTCGCACCCGATACCTTTGTGGTGGCCGACTAGCTGAGTGGCAGCCGAACAAAAGCCTGCTAGCATCCCACATGTTTGACGACTTCCACCTACTACATCACATCTTCACATACAATCTTTATCCCAGGCACAGTAATCGCAGCGAGTGCACGCGACTTATGGTTGATTTTCTGTACCAAGTGGGGCAGCGGGTGAACTTGTGCGTGCCCACTTTCGTGTTGCGACAGATCGTGAGTGTTGCACGCTCCACCAGGAATTCTGATTCGCTTCCCTTCGGCCGACTCATATGCAGGATCGCACGGGAGTATGGCTATAGTCTGGGGGCAGAAATGCCAGTACAGGTCCACCAGATTGACGAAAATACTCTCAAACAGATGAAACTTGGGGCACATCGACAACGGGCCCGACAGGTCGAGGGTGAGGATGAGATTGAGAGCGATGAAGATACGAGTGAAGATGGAAGTGAAGCGGAAGAAGAGGAAGAGGAACCTGAGGCTCAGGACACTGAGGGGAGTTCACCTCCTGCGGCTCAGGAGCAGGGCGTGGATCGGGATGCCTTTGATGCACGTTTGGCCCGTCTTGAGGAGGGTCAAGCCGCCCTGCAGCAGGAAGTCGGGCGAGTCCGAACCAAGCTTAGCAAGGTGTCTCGTACCTTAAAGGCCATCCTGTGTTGTCTGCAGGACAAGAATGCCCCTCCTCCATCGCCTGATTCGGATGACTAGTCATCCACGTTGTTGTGTGTGGTTGTTGTTTGTTTTTGGTTACCGCGATAGGCGGTTTATGTTTTCATGTAGTTGATGTAATAGATAATAGCGTGTTCTAAGTGTTTAATGTTGTGGATGTATTGGCTACCATGTGATTTCCGTCATGATTCATGTAACTCTGTATTCCATGTATTATGACAAATTTTGGGTAAATGAAAGGCATGTAGCCCTTTTGTTTTGATTATGTGTGGAATGCTTAAAGTGCTTTATGATGTGTATTATGCTGTATCTCACAAATGTTGTACCCTATGTTGTATAGGGCATGCCGCGACAGTATACGCGGAGCACGGCACATCTCCGTCTCGACCGCTCTCTATGGACCGGACTCTTCGCAGTAGTAACGGTCCTGCGGACCGTGGGTTAGGTTCTGATCAGCCTCCTGCTGGTCCTACCGGTAGATTGCCACCTTACACGCCCCCGGTCCATGAGCAGTATCGGCCGTCTTCTTCTCGCAAGAAGATGACTCTCGTGTCGCTCCGTCGACCGATAGGTTTGAGCGGATGATGATGATGCATCGGCCAGAATGATGCAAAGAAGAAGCAGACACTCAAAGCAGCCGGCCTATGGCCACTATCGCTGAGGCCTTGTCCCGTGGTGGTAGTGCGACTCCACCTACGACATCTGCACATCCTGATGAGCATTCTCGAGCCTCCTGCTCGGGTTGAGGATGTGCCTCCGCCCCACCCGTCGCACCTCCTACTGGAGAGGTCAGTACTCGTGGTTTACTCGAGCGATTTCAGCGCTTGAGGCCTCCCTCATTTATGGGTTCTCACAGACCCAAGGAGGCAGAGTTCTGGCTTGACCGCATCTCTAAGATGCTTCGGATGCTACATTGCTCAAAGGAAGAGCAGGTGGAGCTGGCCGCTTTCATGTTTGAGAGGGAGGCCAGTTTATGGTGGGACAGCGTGCTGCGCACGGTCGCAGTAGATTTCGTGTGGACCTGGGAGGCTTTCGAGTCTCGGTTCCACGAGAAGTACTACCCGCAGACGTATCGGCATGAGCGAGAGGAAGAGTTTCTGCGCCTCAGGCAGGGAGGCATGACGATCACGGAGTACGAGCACCGCTTCACAGAGTTGGCCCGCTTTGTCCCGACTATACTGGTAGATGAGCAGATGCGGATGCGTCGTTTCTCCTTGGGTTTGCGACCGGAGATACGGTCGAGGATATGCTGCCACAGTATTCCTACATATGCGGCGTTGGTCCACATGTCTATGACGGCCGAGAAGGATGTGGACCGTTTGGCCAGATCACGTGGTACTATGGTTGCGAGACCGCGGCAGGATTTACAGAGCAGGTCTATCTTAGGCAAGAGGCCTCGGGCTGATTCTCCCCCCAGGGCCGCAGCGCCAGTTATTCCTATGAGACGCCCGTTGGTGACCTGCACGTTTTGCGGGAAACCTGGACACCCTGCTGAGAGCTGCTTCTCGCGCATGAGGGCTAGCGGATTTGCGCCACCGCAGAGATTGGGTCGCCCTTATCCACAGGCCATATCAGCTCCGCCGCTACAGACCGTTCCTGCACATCCTTCATTCCGACCTCCGTGCCATCCTTCAGGCCGCCACAGCGACCCTTGGCTCCTCAGCCGAACCGCCAGCAGCAAGCTCGCGTTCATATGCTTGTGGCTGAGGCACCTGAAACGTCGGTTTCAGCTGCGACGGCTTTCTAGGGTACAGCTTTTATTCATGGCACTCCCGTTTCTTTATTGGTGGACACTGGGTCCACCACTTCTACTGTTTCTTGTGGGGCGGTTAAACGCTTATCTGTGCATACGATTCCCATAAAGGGAATGAGACTCACTACGGCTACTGGGACCTTTTCGAATGTCACACGGTTATGCGAGGGTTGCTCGATAGTTTTGGGTAGCAGCACAGTGCTCGTCGACCTTATTGTTGCTCCGCTATGGCACTACGACGTTATACTTGGCATGGATTGGCTCGCCAAGATGAGGGCGGAGATAGATTGCGATGCTCGGATCGTGACTGCCTATGGACCTGACGGCACAGCTTTCACGTTCCCAGTGCAGGTCAGTTGGCCCTGTCGAGTTGATTGTTATGCTGCTTTACTTGTGCCGATTGATGGTCCGACAGTAGATGGTACGCCAGTGGTTCGGGAGTTTGTTGGAGTCTTTAAGACTATCCCTGGTTTACCTCCTCGGCGTGAGATTGATTTTACGATTGACCTTACGCCTGGTGCGACGCCCATCTCGTTGCCGACTTATCGTATGCCTCCATGTGAGATGGAGGAGCTGCGGAAACAGATTGACGAACTTGTAGAGAGAGGTTTTATTCGACCTAGTGTGTCTCCTTGGGGAGCACCTGTGTTGTTCGTGAAGAAGAAGGACGGGTCGCTACGGTTGTGTATTGATTACCGTAGGTTGAACCAGGTCACGGTGAAGAACAAGTATCCTTTGCCCAGGATTGATGATCTGTTCGATCAGTTGAGGGGGCGAAGTATTTCTCGAAGATTGACCTTCAGTCAGGATACCACCAGTTGCGCGTGAGAGAGGAGGACGTGCAGAAGACAGCCTTCAGGACGTGCTTTGGGCACTATGAGTTCTTGGTGATGTCGTTCGGTCTGACGAACGCACCAGCCGTGTTCATGGATCTGATGAACCGGGTATTTCGGCCTTTCCTTTACCGATTCGTCATCGTCTTTATTGATGACATTTTGATATACTCTACGAGTCGTGAGGAGCACGAGGAGCACTTGCGAGCGGTATTGGATACACTGAAGAAGAACCAGTTGTTCGCGCAATATAAGAAGTGCGACTTCTGGCAGGAGGAAGTCAAGTTCCTGGGACATGTAGTGTCCAAGGATGGGATAGCAGTGGACCTTGCTAAGGTAGCTGCGGTTCAGGATTGGCGCCTGAATCGGTTACTGAGGTGAGGAGTTTCCTTGGTCTGGCTGGGTACTACAGACGCTTCATTCGGGATTTCTCGAAGATCGCCAGGCCATTGTCTCAGTTGACTCGGAAGGACCTGAAGTTCGCTGGAATGAGAAGGCGGAGGCAGCTTTTAAGGAGCCGAAGGACAAGCTGACGTCCGCCCTGTGCTAGTATTGCCGAGCAAGGGGTGAAATACACGGTGTATACCGACGCGTCTCGCGTTGGTTTGGGTTGTGTGCCGATGCAGAAGGATAGGGTGATTTCGTATGCCTCGAGACAATTAAGGAAGCACGAGGAGAATTACCCTACACATGACTGGAGTTGGCACACATCATCTTTGCATTGAAACTCGGAGACATTACCTCTACGGTGAGGAGTTCGAGCTTTCTCGCGACCACAAGAGCCTTAAATACATATTCACGCAATGGATTTGAATATGAGACAGTACGATGGATGGAGACCTTGAAGGACTTCAAGTTCGAGGTTTCCTACCATCCTGGCAAGGCGAACCTTGTGGCAGACGCGCTGAGCCGCAAGAAGGCGATTGCGTTTGCGGCACCGCTGATGATAGCCGAGTGGGACATGATGGAGTTTATGCGGGACTTCGAGCAGAGACTCACTGTCGAGGAGCCTTTTGAGTGTGTCGCACACGTTCGGGTGCGGCCACTTATTGACGACAGGATTGTTGAGGCCCAAGAGGGCGATATACGGCTGTCTGAGCTTCGAGAGTAGGCTAGCGACGTCGTGGACTCCGAGTGGAGAGTTGGTTCTGATGGGGGTTTACGATTCCGTGGCCGCCTATGTGTTCCTGATGTGGCTGACTTGAGACGCGAGCTTATCGAGTCCGCCCATAACTCGAAGTTTGCGATGCATCCTAGTAGCACGAAGATGTACCAGGATATGAGACGGACGTATTGGTGGGATAACATGAAGGCCCACATTACGGAGTATGTGTCTCGATGTCTGACGTGTCAGCAGGTCAAGGCAGAACATCGCCGACCTCCTAGACTACTTCAGCCCATGCCTATAGCGGAGTGGAAGTGGGACTTCATCTCCATGGACTTCATATCAGGGTTGCCGAAGACGAGGAAGGGACACGATTCCATTTGGGTGATTGTGGACCGGTTGACCAAATCGGCCCATTTCCTCCCTATCAGAGTTACGAACTCTGCAGACGAGCTAGCTAGATTGTACATCAGAGAGATCGTCCGTCTGCACGGGGTTCCCTTAGAGATCGTGTCAGACAGAGACACGCGGTTCACATCCATCTTCTGGACTCGTATCCAGGAGGCGATGGGTGTGAAGTTGAAGTTCAGTACAGCGTTTCATCCTCAGACTGATGGGCAGACAGAGCGGGTGAATCAGATTCTGGAGGATATGTTGCGAGCATGTGTGTTGGACTTCAAGGACAGCTGGGATGACTGTCTTCCGTACGCAGAGTTCGCCTACAACAACAGCTTCCAGGCGACTATTGGCATGGCCCCATATGAGGCTCTATATGGTCGACCTTGTAGGGCACCACACTGTTGGGCAGAGGTTGGCGAGCGTAGTCTGATTGGCCCAGAGTTGGTACAGGCGACTACAGAAAAGGTAGACATTATCGGCGTCACTACTCACAAGTGCGCAGCGAGTGAAGAGTTACGCCGATACGAGGCGGCGACCGCTGGAGTTCGAGGTCGGTGACCATGTGTTCCTTCGGATTTCCCCTATGAAGGGAGTCCTTCGGTTTGGGAAGAAAGGGAAGCTCACACCGAGGTTTATCGGTCCGTTTCAGATACTGGATCGAGTGGGTGATGTGGCGTATCGTCTCGCCTTGCCTACACCACTTGCTTCCGTACACAACGTATTTCATGTATCTATGCTGAAGAAGTACGTTCCTGATCCTTCACATATCATCAGATGGGAGCAGGTACAGTTGAGTGAGGATGCTACGTACGAGCTGCGCCCGACGCGTATCCTTGATAGGAAGGAGCAGGTACTACGTAGCAAGGTCATCCTACTTGTGAAGGTGCTTTGGACACATCATTCCGAGGAGGAAGCTACCTGGGAGATTGAGGCCGAGGTCAGGAAGAACTACCCTCAGCTTCTCGAGGAGTAAGAAAAGGTATATATTTCGAGGATGAAATTTTTTGTTTAAGGGGGGTAGATTGTAACGACCTGTAAATTTCCGTACATTGGGTCGAGTACCACCTCGACCAGAAATCACGTAGGATTAAATCCTTTAGAAATTTAACAAAGTTAACTAAGTACTAAACTCAATTAGCCATGAAATCCGTTGGGATCACTTTAAATACGATCTGCAAGACCCAAAACTTGCAGAACAAGTGACGCTAGATTACCCTAAAGTTTAGAACCAAACTCATTTCCCGTCTGCTCTCGGGAATGAAACGAAACTTCGTATTAGGTCTAGATCGCACATTGGGAGTCCGATTAACCCGAAGCTAAGGAACTAGGACCGCCCACTGGGCTTAACAATCATCTCAAAAATCAGCTCCATCCGATGTTCCATGGCCATTCGCTTCGATCCGGAGCGAGGGTGTGTGAAAAACACTATTCCCATCCTAATAAAAATATCAGGAATAGTGATCTAGCATCGTTCGGTTGCACGTCAGTATTAAGCAACCTGACCGTCGAATCGACATCAAATTACACCCTCGGATTAAAAAAATTTCAGAACATTTACATGTACTTAGAATTTACGATCGTGGCCCACTGACCGTTGAACTGAAAGTGGTCCGCCACGTGCAATCTGGGAATCCGATCAAGTCGAAAACGTAATCTCACGTAGATCCATAGATGGTGAGCTTAAGTCTGACGTTTGGCTCAAGGAGGGCCACCGAACCTCCCTTTTGAGCCGGAAAAGTGACGAATATCCTATATTAGCAAAGAACCCTTGAACCCGAGTCTATTTTCGAATGTTTTTGGCTATAAAAGGAGCTTAGAGCAGCCCCTCTCACAGCCATACGAATTTGGGAGAAAAACCCTAGAGGGAGAGAAAGAAAAGAGAGAGAAAGGCTTGGAATTTGTTGTCGATCTTCCTCCTACTGCTTTGGGTTGTCGCACGGCCTACACTGCCCCGTTCTATGTGTTTTTCCGGCGGTATCCATCCCATTTGAAGGTAAGAAACCCTAACCCTAGGTCTAATTTGAGGTAGGATCGTTGTGGGTTATGAAAAGGCTAACCGATTCCGCTCTTTAGGCTAGAAAACTCCCATTTACGGAAGCTCTACTACCCTTGTTGATTCGTTGGAATTCCAAGGGCAAAGGTGAGGACTTTAAGTGTATAAGTTACGGTTTTCAACGCTTTCAATGACAGATAATGGTAGATTCATGATCTGCATGCAATTGCACATGTACAAAGTGCTTTCCGTTTCCTGTTTCGATTAACGTTGTAGAAATTGGAATTTCACATACTCTAGGTATACGTAGAAATACCGTACACGTATTTTTTTTGGAAAAACGTTTGACATGTTTATTTAGTGTGTGATTATATGATATATGGATAAAATACTAATTTGGCGAAAGGAATTGCTGAAATACATGTTCATGTGTAAATGCTACGTATGTTGAAATAGTGTATTCTAGAAATACCGTATACGTATTTTTTTTGGAAAAATGTATGACATGTATATTTAATGTATGATTATACAATATATGTATAAAATACTAGTTTGGCGAAAGGAGTCGCTGAAATACATGTTCGCTTGTAAATGCCTAGTATGTTGAAATTGTGTATTCTAGAAGTACCGCATATGTGTGAATTTTGGAAATACAATTGTAATGATTATTTGCTGTATGATTATGATATACATGGGTAAAATACTCACGTGGCGAAGGGACAGCCCTAACACGTATTTTGCTAACATACATCATGTATGTTGGAATAGGGTATTCTAAGTGTTTGCGTAGATGCTTGTGTGCGTAAATGCTTGAGTGTTAGTGCCTTAGAGAGGTGCTGATATGGGATTCCCGACTCCCTTAGAGACATGTAGGATCCCCTCCACGCGGTGGTTCGCTATAACCACTCACTTGTGATGTGTATGTAATCGTATCCCTATGTGTATAGTGCTTTACAACCTGCTTTACAACATGCTTTACTTCATGCTTTACTTCATGCTTTATAACATGCCTGCTAACATGCTGTATTACTTGTTTATCATGCTTTACTCCACATGCTATTGATGAGAACTGTTTGAGTTTGGGACTATGCCTATAGTCCAAACATTCGGTACCAGACTTGAGGTTGTGGCTGAGATGCATGTCGCCACAAAGGATGTGTCTGGCGAACCCGAGTCGTACTTCGGTTGGCGATAGTGGTTGGCCACAGTGGTTGGCCACACGGAGTGCTTTTGCGCTCCATATCACCCAACTTGTGGTGCGCTCGAGCTAGTCAGGCTCGTCAAGTAAACCGATATGTATATGTGTGTTCACCATGTTTGGTCGTTACTGCTTGAACCTAGGGTACCAAACTTACCAGTGGCGATCCCGTTAACCATGGTACCTCGATCCGCTAAGACGCATGAGCCGGGCATGGTGGTATGGGACACCGTGGTCGAGCTGTCGGCCTACGCTGGGGCCATGTGCCTCCCCGTAGTGACCATTGCGCAACCAAACTCGTGAGCCGATTATGGTGGTATGGGACACTATATTCGAGCTGTCGATACTTACGGCGAGAGCCGAGTACGGTGAGACCTGTGCTCGTGCTGACGGGTGACGAGTCCTCCGTAGTATCATCGAGTGTACTCCAAGTGTCTGTGATTGGCGACGAGTCTTTCACAGCAACTAGAGTATGAGTTGAGCCGAGTACGGTGAGACCTGTACTTGAGCTGACGGCTAGTGATTGAGCCAAGTACGGTGAGACCTGTACTTGAGCTGACGGCCAGCAATTGAGCCGCATACGGTGAGATCTGTATCCGCACTGATGGGTGACGAGCCCTTTGCGAGGCCTTCACTACGCTTCTCAAACCATAATATCGTATGAGATTAACTAGGATTGACGACCCTAGAATGGATCATGTTTGGGAATGATACAAGGGAGGTACCTTAGTTTCCCAATACTGCTGGTTGAAATGGACTAATAAAAACTTGGTAATCATGAGCATCATCGCACCGCATGTGCTTTGTAGATGTGGCGCACTGAGGGAGTTAAGCATTCGCGAACGTAAGATGAGGTCGCTGAGGGTGGTTTGGTAAGGGCATACAGCATCATGTCATATCATTTTTGCACTTAACAAGAGTAATTAGAAATGTTTGATTTGTACTGCTTTATCATTACTGCTTGATTGATTTGATAACATGTTAACCTATGCTTTATTGTTCCACTGAGTTAGCTACTCACTCCCACGTTACGGGACGGTGTTTGCAACACCCACCAGACTCTGTCACAGGTGTAGATGGCGCCTTGGTTCAGGAGCCGGAGCCCGACTTCGGGGAGGATCAGGATGAGTTCTCCTTTATGCAGTACTCTGACGGCTATGCTTAGGCCGGCTGCATCGCGGGATTTTCAGGGCCTCTCTTGAGGATTGTATTTTGATTTTTGACTTAGAAACAATACATGTATATTGGTACTCAGTTAGTACTCATACTCTGGAGTTCATAAAATTTTGTTACTTTACATACTTTGAATATAAAATTTCAGTCTTCCGCTTGCCTTTATACAATTGAACTGGAGTATGATTTACTGTTTTGGTATAATCTCATTCATGTTTATTGCTCTAACTCAGACAACATTTAACCATCATTGTGTATGTTGCATAAGTGATGCGTTGGAACTCGGGAGTTGAGTTCATACTCGACCCCCGATTTTCAGGGCGTTACAAAAAGTATCAGCAGACCAAAATAAAAATGCAGAGAACTTGCAAATATCATAATTGCTGATTAAATCTTGTATAGACGATTCACATTGCATCTTCATGAACTATGACTCCCCCATAATCCTCATTGTTAATCCAACGTAGAACTACTAGATAGAGATTGTCAGTTCTACTTGAATGCCAAAAGGAATCCCTCGAAACTTGTAGTCTTTCCTTGCCTCTAAATGCTACAATTGAAATCTTGTAGAAAAAAAACACATTACATCTACTAGATAAAGATTGTCAGTTGTACTGCAACACAAGCCAGCAGCCAAATGATCAGTGCCATCAGATTCACAAGTAGCTTGGGAGTTAATGTGGCCCCCGTTAGCACTTAAATGAAAGACAAAATTGCTTAGGATACATTATTCAGCCAAATCATAGCTCCACTAGTCATAAACAGGTATTTAGACCACCATATTGAAATGAGGTCACCAGATGTGGAAAAATAGGGAAAATTGACATCCAAAGGAGTTTCCTTTCCTCATATCTTAACCGTTAAACAATCTATATTAAGACATTGAGAAGGTCAAGGGTTTCTGCAAAGGCATCAGGTACCTTCCAAGGGATGCCAATCCTCTTGCCAGCCCCAAAAGAACACCATCGAAGATGTATCCCTTGATGATTGAACCATAACCTTGTGAGACAGAAAGGTGCATCTCAAACCCATCTCAAGTGACTTGATGTAGAACTAGAACTAAATCATGAGTACAATTTGATGCATTGGTCTCCCGAGGACTTCAAAACTAAACTACAGGAAACAATGAAGTAGACATTTCAAAAATCCATCAAGGCAGCAAGTAAATATGGGTTTCTAAAAGAGAACCCCGAGGCTTTGACACATGGGGCCAATATCTGTGCCTTCCTAAATCTGGCTCAAGCTATGACTGATCAAGGATGTGTTTGAGGTTCATGCCAATGCTTACAGTAATGGGGTAAGTTCTTGTGATTTTCGGGGTAATTCACCGTTTCCCTTGCATTTCCCATTTCTCTGTTCTATAATTGCCAATGCTTCGGCTCAAGCTATGACTGATCACTTCAACACAATTACGCCCATCATTGTGCAGGGCCCCTCGACACCAAATAGGGTCCATTATCGAATCAGCGGCCCATTCCAGTTGTATGCATGTCTCAAGGACCCTTGTCATGCTATAGGGTTAATGGAGTTGAAAGATCGAGACACCTGCAGAAGCTTGCAAGGTGTTGTAACATATATAATATTGATTTGCATAAGCAAAATTCATCGAGTGTGAAATGGCATTGTAGAGAGGGAATTTGAGAAAGGGGTCCAAAATGCATGTTTAACAAGAATGAGAATAAGATGTATTCTTTACTACTGAAAAAAATAAAAAAATAAAAAATAATAAAAATTGGGGCTTGAAACAATAAAGGGTCTAATGTCACATAGGATTGCAGACGGATTTACTTAGACTATCATTTGACATCTGTTATAAGGGCTGAGATGTATTACAGCCAATGGCTAGGATTCAATGGCAATTTAAGGTTCAATTTACTATATAAAGGCTTTTACCATACGATTAGAGAATCAGAGAGAAATAACACCGTTTTCCTTTTTGTGCAGTCATTTTGATATTCATTGCTAGAATTTACTGTAGATGCTGGAAATTACAGTTATCGCTGAGAAAGTTTCTCATAACAAAAGATCATGTTTTAGTGCTTGGAGTTTGCACAAAATTGCTGGAAATTTTGGTTGAGTTGCCATAAATTTGATTCTAGTGCAAAAATTAGGTTTAATTGCTGATTCCATAACTATTTTCTGTGATTTACAAAAATTGGTGTTGGAAATTCATTGTGGACCTTGTAATGTACCGTTGGAACTGGAGTCTGGAGATGGCAATCAATCAGAACCATTTAAAACCTAGATTGGCTGCAAGTGCAGCCAAATAAACTCAAAAAAGAAGTACACTAAATCACTAATAACTAAGATGATCTGTTCACCCCTAACTTCCAACCAAGTTACCATTATATTAGATCATCATTCCTCTAATGATTAATCATAAATTTTGATCTGAAACTTCCATTAAACAGAAATCACAACCACACAATAGTCATGCAGCACAAAAACACGAACTAAGAAAGTACAAAAGGAGCCAAGACTACCTCAAGAAACCGATTCCAGTGCTGGGAATTTTGCAGATCAAGGTGGGTTAAATCTTTCACATGTCTGTCAAAGAAAGATCATCATTCCTCTAATGATTAATCATAAATTTTGATCTGAAACTTCCATTAAACAAAAATCACAACCACACAATAGTCATGCAGCACAAAAACACGAACTAAGAAAGTACAAAAGGAGCCAAGACTACCTCAAGAAACCGATTCCAGTGCTGGGAATTTTGCACATCAAGGTGGGTTAAATCTTTCACATGTCTGTCAAAGAAATCAACTTTAGATTTTAGTGAACAAAATACCATCTGTATATTTTGAAATTCAAGAACCTAAAGACAAATTTATTATGGGTTTTTTTTTTTTCGGATGGATTAGAAGATACAAAAATACTAGTAGTGAGCACCTAAGAGCCGACTGAACCAAGGAGGAATCATCAACCAAGGGATCTCCACCATCTAGAGCTGCATTCCATGGGCCTGCAATTGCCATGAAGGAACGATCTTTCCTAAGAATTGCAAACCTGAGGATATTATTAAGATGGGGTATCCTGTCATTGTAGAACACAGCTCCTCCAGAGCATGGCTACTGATACCACTCATCAAGATCACCTGAAATGAAATATATATATATATATATATAAGACTAGAAAGATCCAAGTCTCCAAAGGAACAAATGATTACATTTCTAATTTCTGCTTCTGCAAAGCAATCTCTAATTCTATGTCCACAAAGCTATTTCTGCCATCTTTCATAGCTCAAAATACGGCCCTAAACCATTTCTAAACCAGAAACGTAACCGTTCTTGAACCAAAGTTTTGGTGTAGTGTATACTAGCTAACAAATCAAATATTTAAAAATGATTGCTTCTGGATGAATAATTGCCTGTGGAATCATGAAAGATTTGAAAATATTTGAACATATAAGAGAACTATTCTTCTGTTTTTTAGGTAGAATTTGGAGTCTACTGGCAAATCATGGATGACAGTCGGTAGGGCTTTCAGCTACCCACCCACCTTCCAAGTTGAGATGTGCCTGACCCATTCCAAATCCCACTCAAGAGCCTTGGCCTGAACCAAATGAGCACTTTAATTCTTTTTTCTTTTTTAAAAATTACCAAGTGAGGTTTACATGGCAAGAGTAAGACATCCAGGAACCCAACCTGGTTCATTCATACATATTACAGTCTCTGCCGTCTCTACCTGGAGAACAGTGATATTTAAAAAAAAAAAAAAAGTCCCAAGTTATGGGACACTGTAGATTCTGTGATTGGTGAACTTTCTTTCAAGTGTTTTGATCAAGAATTGTTCGCTGGTGAGTTAACTGTCACAGAGTCAGTATTTTGAGCTATGATATATGTTGTGTTGTCCATAACAATTCGTCTGTTCCACGTATATGAGCTGTTGTGTAGACATGTATAGACATGAGTTGGATTAGCAGACCTCACCAGTGGACTACATGTCAGAACATCAAGGAAGACATATTTCGAAGGATAAATCCATATGATTTTTGAACTGTGCTCAATCCAGAAAGAGGCCCTCAAAAAATTAAAATTTAACAGACAACAACTTGAATTGATGACTTAGCATCTCCTTAATAACTACAATTAATGAAGTACTGCCTGGAAGGACAATTATTTTAGTGAATCATTCAAACAGGATCATTGAAAAGATTTATGCAAATTGCTGTTGAAAAGCTGGGTTTTACACCCATAAATAAATAAATAAAAGCCCAGGTCAGAAGATAGATTCACATTCCATTAAAGAGGAAAGAAACATCATCGTTAAAAGTGCTGTTAGGTTGACTGCATTGAGATATAGCCTGAAAAATAACAAGAGAACCTACACCCATAAATAAATAAATAAAAGCCCATGAAAATGTTCAATTCTACAATTTTGATGCTTATTCAAACTTAAAAGATCTCGTCAAAATCTGGGATGAAAAGAAAACTTACGAGGAAATTAGCATGCAGGTAACACCAAGCAGCTGGAACTTTTGTCTTTCAATGTAGTTTTAAGAGAGAAACCAGTTGATGAAATATATCGTGAGGTAAAGTGTATCTGGAACAAGCTTATACTCCTCAGAAACCTGAAACCAAAACACACATGATTAGTAACAGACCCATTCAGTTGGATTATGATCAAATTACTTGGGTAATGATTGTATTCTTGTAAAATTACAGAAATGGCAATAGATATATCAAATAATGATTGTATGATAGGAACTCTTATACTACAAATTTATATAAATCAGTCTAGCAGTAAATGGAAACTGAAGAATCCAATGCAAATGGAGACTTCTAATATTCAACAATCCATAGGTAAGAACCCCAGTATCAGAAAATAATTTCCTTTTTCAGATTTAGTGTGCAATGCACCCTGTAAAGATTGGTTGAGTCACTGGTTAGACAATACACGCTTAAATACTGATATTCAGAACCTATGGTGGTACCATATTGGGTACCACCGATTAGGGACAATACCACATTGTAGCGCTCCTTATCTTGGTAATACCGGTCACGACCCCTCTCCTTTCTCCGCCGTTCACCTTCCTCTCTCACCCTTTGAGATTCCTGTACAAATAGTAGCTCAAAACATTAAAAAAGATTCTTCAGTTGGATGGCTTTCCACACCCTTACCAATAGATTTAGTAATGAGGGAGTGAATGCAAACATACTACATAAATACACATAAAGAAGGTAAGAGAGAAAGAGCATGGTTTTGGAAGTCCAAACATAGAGAAAAGGCAAAGGAAGTTTCTATTAGTTACCTCTTCTTCTTGAGCTCGTCTCACTTTCCCTACTTCCTCAACGGCCTCTTTATCAGCCTGAAATTCCAAACACAAATGAAGAAGGCACGAAGAAGAGAGATCATAATTTAGAATTTAGCACTTGGCAGTTGGCTGAACTTTATAAGCAATAGAAATTTTCCAACAGATGAAAGGTCAGATCTTCTGCAAGTGTATCATATGAACCGATGCCTTGATTGCATGATGAACTGGATAGTCTCTCTTTTGCTGTACTTTTGAGCTTTTGGTATTTTTAAATTTTCAAGTGGTTTGTTGACAATATTGGGTGGAAGATGATTGCATATAGACAGTGGAACGGAATATGGTAGAGCCGTCTGTACACGTTACACGTGGTATCCACCGTTGACTTTGAAGGCCATTGATTGGATGGCTAGGATTAGAAATCAGTGAAATTCAGATCTGTTATATCTAACCAATGTAACCAAACAAACATATTTAGAATGGCAGGATATATATAGGCACCTTTGTGTAAACATCGCCAGATTCTTGGTGCAAAAGAGGACGAGAATCAGTCCCTACAGCAGCAATTTGCCTTACCAAAGCTTCAAGAGGCACATCTAACCAAACGGTGATCCCTTGTTTCATATATCTCCTGGCAATTCCTAACCATGGGTGCTTGTTAATACAACTCAAAATTAGGCTGTGTGTGGTTGCACCAAATATCATGATATTGTATGATTAATCAATCTAATTTGGTGTGAAATATCAACCAAATTCAGCTTAAGTTGCAGGGCTGGAAATACTGTGAAAAGCCAGCCAAACTACTACATTGTTAAGCCATTACCAGTTGATTGGCCGTATCACTGAACCACCTCTAGTTGCAACAGACGGGTAACATTTTCGTTGTGCCTGCTTGACCTTGACTAGGCTGAGTCAACTGAATATAGAAATAATATATTAGTAGCAGCAGCACTATTAACAACAACGAATAAAAACAAGGTCTGTGGAAATCCAATGGCCACCCATTAACCATAGATCCCAACATTTTAAATTTTGAATTCCACAAAGAGGAATTAATTTGTGGTCAGGATATATTGATCAAACATTCCCACTATTTGGACAGTCTAATTTGAGGTACATGTCACGTGAACAATTTTTATGTGCAAGTGTATGGAGTATCATGCTTCGCCAGAGTAACAAATGAATCCACTTTCTCCCAACAGTAAAAGGAAGAAAAGTAAAGAAAGAAAGATGCCTTCATGATGGTATTATTATAGCAGAAAGGCTGAAAATCAACTAACCTGGCCGCTGCAGAAAGGGCCAGCTCCAATGCCTTCCTGAGGTTGCAGCTGCAGCTACAGGTGCAGGCAAACATTCCAGAACGACTGTGAAACATCCAGCCTCCCGTAGAGCGACCGCCGTCTCCACAACCTGCAGGACCCAACAGTCAGTGCAGATATCAATGCCGGCCACGGTCGACGGAAATAAACAACCACTTCATATATCAGAATAGTATATGAATAAAAGAACTTTGCAAGCCAACAACAATGATAGATATGATTTGAAATCAACGTCAAGAAAAAAGTAGACTGTCACTGTTCAGTAAAAAACTAGATTATCACTGGACCAGCAACCTCATCAAACTGTTTCTTAAGGAAAGTGACAGTAAACACACTCACCTTGATAGACAATATGCAAAGGCCATCACAGTTGATAACAATCTTACAAAATTCACAAGTCGTTGCTCAACAGCTTGGCTTGCCTCTGATGGTAGAGTTACTGGATCTAGCACCCTGCATGAAAGCCCCATACCAATAGTTAACAGGTGCCATGACCAACCCCATGTTGTAGAGTGGGAATGATAACAAAGCAACAAGGTAATGTTAAAAATCAATAATACCTACAAATGAGTGTTGCTCCAGTCCACAATAGCAAAGGTTGCAGGTAAGAGGTCAAAACATAATATGTGTTGCTCTTTTTCCAATTACTATCATTACCGAAGACCCCACATAGCAAAAGCCATGATTATGGTGAAGAATCGCTACCATATTTAAAATGGTGGTTATCAAGTAATCCCAAAATGGAGCGTCAGTCTCTAAAATCAGACTGACCAAACAATCCAAACCATCCAATTGATGGCTATCAAATGGATGGTCCAATTCTAAGGGCAAAATCAGATGGTCTCTACTGTCTTCTCAATTTCATATTTGGGTTATGCCCCATCGACAATTAGGCCATCAATTTGGAGGGTCTGGATTGCAAAACGACTATCCCACGTCTACAATCAAATATTCACCACCATTTTATAAATTGTCATGGACTATCACATTAGTCTAGGCCCATTTTCATTTGCTTCCTCCATGGGTCTTGCTTTTTGATAAGTTAGCCCTTTTTTTGTAATTTCTAGTACGTTTTCCAGGGAGAGTTTGCACTTATGGCAAAACTGTATAAAAGCTCTACAAAGATATCTAAATATATTTGGGTTTTGGGGTCTAGTCAATTTGTCACCTAAATCATAGGTGACTACCAAACCGGCAATTGCAGGTGGTATCCAAACAGGGCTCAAAACCCTCATTTCAGATTGATGCAGGGGTTTCATCTCTAAACACCACTTTTGACATTGTGTCAAAACAGCATAAAAAATTCACAAACAGATTAACCTCTCTCTGAATTGCTATCATGCTTTGCAAGGCAATTGCATCTTTATGCATGTATCTCATCTAACCTGCAACTCCAGTTGCAATGCCCTCAAATACAGAGTGAAAACAGAGGGCAACAATCAGCAAAACGCTATCACCTTGGTACCAGTACTACTAGAGCGTGGCCCATTTCCTGCATAGCATGCTCAACCAAAATCCTAAGATGGACGGAGTAAAAGTCAGTGGTCCATTTCAAATAAATGCATCGAATCTCATTCATTTTATGATATATAAATAGATTATGTACAATTCCAACTCCCAATTACAATTGATCTAGATAGATGGCTATAGAAGGGCCTGTTTAGTGTTGAAAAAATCCAGAAGGATTCTAATTTCCAATCACCAGCAGTTTCTGATATGGGATCTATGTTTCTGTTGTCTGGTGGGAATGTGCCAAATACAAATGCGTTCCAGTTCCCAGAATGAACTGAAACCCCGGCTTTAATCCAACATGGCTCCCATGTAAGATAATGTGTGATTGAAATTCATCTGGATTTTGTTTATATAAAGACCATAAAAGAGACGCATATCTTACAAAAACCAATCAAATCGACCCACATTCCTAAAAAATTCCAACTGTGCAGGCAATACTCAAATCATTACTCGAGCAGCAGTCTGTCTGGTCTCAAATTTACCTGGATGCCCCAGCAGCGGTACTGTCCTCATCATATCCTCCTTGCTGCTCCTCTTTCACAAACTCTTCGAGTAGTGTCCGCTGCCTCTGTGTCAGATTCCTGCCTAGAAAAATAAAAAATAAAAAATCCATCAGAAATTGTTCTAAAACAACAACGGAAACCTGCAAGACTAAACGCTCATACCTACCTAAATGTGGCACGCGTGAATGTTTATAAGATGATGAAAAACAAAGAGAAATGAAGCTAACCGGTCCCCATTAACAACAACGATGATTTAAGGCCACGATTCTCCACCCTGGCGGCTGCAAGTAGATTAGCACAAGGACTAGAGGAATGACCACTGTGACCACTGCTGGAGTGGTAGCTTGGCCCTGATCTGCAGCAGCTGGTGCATTCACCACTTGTGCTAGAGGCTGTTCACCCTATCTACCGATGTAAACTGTGAAAACAGCTGGCCCTGATCCACACCTATTACACAGAACGAGAGGGAGATTGAGAGAGGGAGGGAGAGTGAGAGGGAGATCAAGAGAGAGGGTTGAGATTGGGAGAGGAAGATCGAGAGAGAGGATTGAGATCGAGGGAGAGGGAGATCGAAAGAGAGGGAGATCGAGGGGGAGGAGATCGAGAAAGAGGGAGGGAGAGTGAGAGGGAGATCGAGAGAGAGGGTTGAGATCGGAAGATCAAAAGAGAGGGTGAGGGAGAGGGAGAGGGAGAGGGAGAGGGAGATTGAGAGAGGGAGACAGAGACGGAGACGGAGACAGTGATGGAGATGGAAATGCAAAATGAGGATTTTAGGGCTTTTGGCGTAAGGAAAGGGTTAAAACCCATCAGTAGTCTGCGACAGATAGAGCAATGTGCCTCTTGGGCCTTGTGGGGTCCACTCAGAGGTTTTTAATCGAATCCATTCCATCCATCTGTTTCAAAATAAAACAATAAAACAAAATAGTAAGAAATAAGAAGATCCAACACTCAATTAGGACACACCAACAAAACAGTGGAAAGGACAACCTATAACACAATGACTTTAGTACAGTTTAATACTGTTTCAAATTAGGAACGGGTTAAAGCCGTTTCTGAACCAAAATCTCGACCGTACCAGTTTGACGATTTTGGTGGTGTGAGTTAATTATTTTGTAACGTATTTTTGTGAGTTTGATAGGTGTAAGTATATTTGTTTGTCAATCACGTGTGTCAGTGTGCCAGTGAGTTTTTTGATTCCTTAGAAAATGAAGACCGAAGACACATAAAGACCTGGAGAATCAAGGAGTAAAGGAACGAGTAAATTGAGGTGCCTTGGTGACTTTAACCTTAGACACCTTTAGGTCAAAGACAACCTACTTTAGATGACTTATTTTATATATGAAAACTTTTAGTCAACAAGTTTGTGTGTTCAGACTCAAATATTACATCTTTAACCCTTCAATTATATTAGTTTTCCTAGCATTTAATTGATAATTTGATTTAATTATATACATTTTTGTCATGCGAGATGATTTGGAAGCTTATGATAAATATGTGCTTAAAAGGATGTATTTATAGCTCAAAACAAGATGATGAAGAATTGGCACTACGCCAAAACAACGAAAAAATGACGGTTGAAAACCGTCTTAAATGACTAAAAAGGACAGTCATGGACCGTCGCATGGGCCGTCATATTTTGAGGCATCGTATTACTTAAAGGACAGTCATGAACCGCCATTCTTATTAACATTTAAAGGACGGTCATGGACCGTCTATAAAAAGGACTGTCATGGACCGTCCTTAAAAAAGACTGTCATGAACCGTCTCTTATGACCCTTAAAAGGACGGTCATGGACCGTCCTTCAAAAGGACTGCTGTAAACCGTCTCTTATGACCGTCCTTTAAAAGGACTGGTCATAGACCGTCCTTTAAAAGGACTGCTATGAACCGTCTCTTATGAGCGTTAAAGGACGGTCATGGACCGTCCTTAAAAAGGACTGCTATAAACCGTCTCTTATGAACCTTAAAAAGACGGTCATGAACCATCCTTAAAAAGGACTGCTATGAACCGTCTCTTATGACCCTTAAAAGGACGGTCTTCGACCGTCTCATATTTGAATATTTAGAAAAATATGGACGGCATAGAGCCGTAAAAAATTTCCAAATATGAGACGGTCGATATACACCTGTTACAATATATTTCATCGTATTCTTCCTGATATACACCTGTTATATAATATATTTCATCATATTCACATTTACATCCATCTAAACCCAAACTACGTAAATCTATCCAAACATAAACTACATTCATCCAAACACAAACAATCTTATCCACATTACATTCATCCACGCATAAATACATATAAGTTTAACATCATAAAAAAAAAAAAAAAATTAAAAGGAAAAAAAATTAGTAACAATTTTCTGTCTTTCATCTAATAAAAAAATATTCAACCAACAAAACATTATAATTCAGAATCATGAAGAAGTGCAGAAACTTCATTCACTTTTTTTTTCCAAAAAAGTGTTTAAAATAAAACTGATCATTAAAATAAAACTAATGCAAGCAAATAATGCAAAAAAGTGTTTCAATTCAAGTTAATAGAAAAAAATGTGTTTCAATTCAAGTTAATAGAAACAACAACAAAAATTAAAGCTTTGTAAAAGGGGCATGTGTTAAAAGGGATACATTCTTAATTCCCATCCATGGAAGTCCAATGATGATGAGAACAAGAATTGTAGCACAATGGCCCATAAATACAGCAATGTTATCCTGCAAAGGAATAGGATAGTATTAGATGTTAATGCACTTGATCAGATTGCACATAAAGTTCCGATTAGAGTTACAGTTTAGTAAAGGTGTGCAGTGCCATGCATGGATGATAAGGAAGCTTTAAAAAAACTCAAAAACTAAGCCCTTTTCTTTTCCTTTGCAATAGATTATGTATAATCTTATTGAAACTAAGTAATAAATTAAAAGAGGTTATAGGTTCAGGTTAAGGTTATAGGTTTAGGTTTAGGTTATAAGTGTAGGTTATAGGTTTAGGTTTAGATTAGGTTATAGGTTACGGTTTAGGGAATTGAGAATAGGTTAAGGTTTAGGTTTAGGAAATCGGGTTTGGATTCGGGTTCGGGTTTAGGTTTGGGTTTTCAAGTTTAGGTTTAGGTTAAGGAGTTGAGATTAGGATTAGGTGTAGGTTTAGGTTTAGGGATTTGAGAATACATTTAGGTTTAGGTTTTAGGTTTAGCTTATAGGTTTAGGTTTAGGCTTAGGTTATAGGTTGCTTTAGGGAATTGAGAATAGGTTAAGGTTTAGGTTTAGGAAATCGGGATCGGGTTTAAGTTTGGGTTTTCAAGTTTAGGTTTAGGTTTAGGTTAGAGAGTTGAGATTAGGATTAGATGTAGGTCTAGGTTTAGGGATTTGAGAATACATTTAGGTTTTAGGTTTAGGTTTAGGTTTTAGGTTTTAGGTTTAGGTTTAGGTTTTAGGTTTGGGTTACGGTTAGGTTATAGGTTATAAGTTTAGGTTATAGGTTATAGGTTATAGGTTAAGGTTTAGGTTATAGGTTTAGGTTTAGGTTTAGGTTTAGGTTAAGGTTTAGGTTTAGGTTATAGATTATAGTATATAGGTTATAGCTTTAGGGAATTGAGAATAGGTTAAGGTTTAGGGAATTGAGAATAGGTTAAGGATGTATGTGTTTCATCCTTGTCATCCATCTATTTTTCCATTTCATTTTATGGTATGAGACAAAAACTGAGGTATATCCCAATCTCAACTGGACCACATTATAGGAAACAGTGTTGAATAAGCGTCGACCATTAAAAACCTTTTGGGGGTGAAAACCAATCTTCACGATCTTGTGCAATTCTGCCACCTAGGCATGGGTTGTTGCTGCCCCATGGGACACATTAGATGGTCCATATCATGAAAAGTGATGATGGGTGGGGCCCACGATCAAAATCCAGTAGTAAGCACGTCCGTCACTGGACGTTTTTCGCCAGAAGGGAACTATTTGGATGCTTTCTTCAAAAAATAGGTGGGACCCACTTCTGATGATATTCTCGGGGATCTACTCCATTCATCATTTTTTTAGTAACGTGTAAGCCCATGGGTCAAAGTATGAAGTAGATCTGAACTCTATGTGGGCCACACTATCCACCTGTGATGAGGCACTACCC
Source organism: Magnolia changhungtana (assembly GCA_030180095.1). Lineage (NCBI taxonomy): Eukaryota > Viridiplantae > Streptophyta > Magnoliopsida > Magnoliales > Magnoliaceae > Magnolia > Magnolia changhungtana. Next base: position 2,347,248 of record JASAUF010000431.1, on the reverse strand, counting down.
ACCGTTGAAGCAACCCTCTGTTATCCTTTACGTGCACGCATATGGAATTTTGTTTATTTACAAATTTGCCACTCTCCCTTTTAGAATAGTCTATCGTTCATTCCTCCCTACTGCACCGTCTAAAAGAAGTGAAATTTGGCGAATATCCACTGTTTTTTGTACTCTTTCCATCGATTCAGTTTGGGTCCCGATCGCCTAAGGATGTCCAAGATGCTTTCTTAATGGTTATTGTCTGATCTTGCCCATCGGGTCACTTATACACTGGTCCAAGGGATGAATTTTGACGTGTACGGTTAATTTATGGTCCTCAGGCATATATACAGTTTTGAGCCAAACGGATGATGGGAACCTTATGATCTTATGTACTGGATGACTTTCAGGGCTCTTTAACGTGGACGACTTGATTTTCTAGGATATCTGACGTGTAAATCCTTCGATCTTGGTCCCCTGGGGTCTGTCCCTTACCTTTGGTGTCATCAGAGTGTTAAATCCATGCTTTAAGCATCATTTTCAATCCTACGCTTGTGAATATACCTTGCATCACAAACACGATTAAATAGGGCATTAAACAGTATCATGTTCGTAAAAATAAGTAATAATTGGGGTCTAATATGTAATATTCTGAAAAGGCCTAGCTATATGTCCTAGAGGGGGGTGAATAGGACTATGCCAAATAAAACTTATAACAGCGGAATTAAAAAGAATATGATAGCCAAAATAAATCACAATGCAGGAAAGTAAAACAACCTCAAAATTCAGATCTTGAGAGGTTGATACAAATGTTGTTCTAAGGACAACCTTACACCAAAAACCAGAGTTTATGGTAGGACAACCTTATTTTAAGAAAGATCTTTGTATCAAATCTCAAACCAAAGAGGCATACAGAAATAAACACAAACTGAACTGAAATAAATTGTAATCACAAATGTATTGTTCTAGGGACAGCCATACACCATAAAAATGGCAGGGCAACCTTCTTTGGAACAACTTTAAAGGAAATTAAATATCAAGCTGATAAAGGAATAGCAGAAAATAAATTCTAAACTATTAAAAAATTCCCACAATGCTTGAATTAAATGATTACAACATTCACCACCATACATAAATCCCACAAATAAATAATTAAAGATTAGAAGTATAAATCATTCAACCACAACACAAGGGATTATAGTGGTTCGCCTGTGTGTTCACCAACTGTTAAACAACAGCCACACAGAATGCTACTCCACTCTTAATATCCTCACACAGGGGATATTAGCGTTCACTAACAAAATAGGTTTTCATAGGTTCACCCAAAACCTTTACAATTGTGTCTTTGTTTGTGGGCTTACACAATTAAAAAAAACCCCACTTCTGAGTTTTCCTGGCTCTCCTCAGATAACCAATACAACAAGATTTTTCTGGCAAATCTTGAGAGAAACCAAAACAGAAAGGAATTTATAATTAAATGTAAAATACCTGATTATCTCCTTCGTTGTAGCAGCCCAATAGAACCAAGTTAGAGTAGATGATTGAATGTCTAAGTTCAATGTCCAGTACTCAATTACAATGGTTCTAGTTCTAATATATTTTAAATTAAACCAAATAGGGCTTGCCTTAATTGATTTTGATTCCAAAGAAAGGGAATAACAATTCCTCTTATCAAATTAGATTGGAATAGCAGAAACAAAATCAATTAAATAAAGCTAAAGAAAGAGAATATTAAATAAGCACACTTAGCTTAGATGGAGCACAGAATTATCTCTCAGAAGTTTGACGAAGATTGGCTTGAATGGATTAATTAATTTCGTAAATTCTTCTGAGATTCGTGCTCTATTTATAGGTGAGCAGATCGCGTCTTCCACTGGTCTAGGAAACTCTTTGACTAGTCGAAGAATTAACAGATATTTGAAAAAATCGGTCGTGATAAGCTTTGACCGTTCTATGACTGGTCAAAGGTCTTCTTCGACTGATCGTAGGTCACCTTCGACTGGTCGAAGAACCTGAATTTCATTGCTGGACTTTGAGTCGAAGACTTTCGATTGGTCGAAGATATAGTCGACACTGTTCCTTCGACTGGTCGAACAGATTCCTGGACTAGTCAAAGCCTAACAGAAAATATCCGAATTTTGTAACAAACTCACGACTGATCGAGGAATTTCTTAGACTGGTCGAAGCAAAGCTAAGACTAGTCGAAGAAAGCCTAGGACAAGTCTTATAATTGCCCAAACTCATATAACTTAAACATATGACTTATGTATCCAAAATGGCCCACTCCTAAGGTCAACCTAAGGTCAATCAAACCACAATAGTGAAGTAAGAACATTGAAACATTAGGAACAAGTGACCTTGAAGTTTAAGCCTTGAAGTCTTGATGTAGTTCAATCTTGAAATCTTGATGTAGCTCAACCTTGAAAGTGTCTTGAGTTCTTTACGAACGGCCTTGTACGCTTCTTGAAGTCTTACATTCTTGAGACTTGTCTTATGAGCAATACTTACAGTCAAGGTTGATCTTTGAGTGAATCTTTGTACTTGTGAGCTTTGCTTGTTGTGAGCTTTGCTTGTTCATGAATGTTGATCTTTGAGAGAGCTTCACTTATACAAGTTATATAACAGTGATTTTGGCACCACAAATTTGACAATAGACAGGGATATAAGCTATAGAACTTACAATCTCCCCCTTTGTCAAATTAGTGACAAAACACATAACCAAGATAAACATAAAGTAAAACAACTGGTTAAAGAATCACGAACCAGTTAATATCAACTGGCTTACTTGCAAATCAATATCTGCAAATCAATATTCAATATTCAGCATTCAACATTCAACCAGTTCATTCAACTAGTTCAAACATACTCCCCCTGAGTAACATAACCAATGCTACTCCTCTCACAATCACATCGTTAAGAACAAACCATTCTCCCCCTTTTTGTCACAATATGACAAAGGAAACAACAATAAAGGAGAACCAAATAAAGAGATATATGAGAGTAAACATGAGGAGTTATAAGATTATAGCAAAAACCAGAGATAGAGATACTCAGCATAGTTTCACATAGAACAAATACCCAGCATAAAACAAAGATAGGATCAACTCAAAATCAGTCAACCTAGTGCTAAGTTATAAAGTTATTACAGACCAGTAATCCCATATAAACTAATTAGAACCAGAACCAGATGACAGAGCAGGATAGAGGGATCAAGTTGGTGCATTGATGAGTGTCGAATGTTGCATATCAGACCCTAGTAATTGCCTATTTTACGTACATGATAAGGTTTAATGGAGTGTTTTAATCGTGTTTTCATTACAGAACGTAATAATGAGCGTTAGACTGAAAAGAGAATTAAAAGCATGGATTTGATGATCCAAAGTCACCAGAGCACGGGATGGACTCCAGAGAACCAATAATGAAGAATTTACACGCCTGGGATCTGAGGAAAGCAAGCCAAAGGGGCCCGAAAAGGGTCCAGAATGCAAGATCACATGGTTCCCACCATCCGATTGATTCAAAACTTCATACATGAGATGGAGGCCATAAATTAACCGTACATATTAAATTTCAACCTCTGGATATCTCGGAAAGTGTTCCAACGGCCAGATCAGCTCCTTAATTCAGTAAGTGGGGCCCACCTGATAGCGGGATATGCTTCAACTTTGGTATCAACCCCTTAATTGGAGAGACAAAATGAATGGATGGTACCGATTTCTCATTTACAATGTAGTGGACCCCACCCAAACAGAGTGTGCATCATGCAAGAGTGTACCAGCCGTGCACCGCACCATCGTATTGGTCAAACCGACTGCTGACCCGCTCTTTCTCTCAAAACAGCACTTGCCGTTTCCAGCATCCGCAAACGAACGTTTGATCATCGGTTGTGGGCCCCACCCATTTGTAACGCCCTGAAAATCGGGGGTCGAGCATAAACTCAACTCCCGAGTTCCAGAACATCACTTGTGCAACAAAATGAATGATGATTGAATGTTGATTGTATTCGTGCATTGAACATGAGTGAGATTAAGCCAAAACAACATATCATACTCCAGAGACAGTTAATTTTACAAGCGGAAGACTATGATAGATAGATAAAATATATAAACTATGATGAGTCTCCAGAATGTGATAACATTACCAGGTTAAATAATTACAAGGACAGTTCTAAAATATACCTAATGTGATGACGTGTAATGTCTCCTATCTCAAATACCATAACCCCGTCAGTACAATACCAGGTCTTCATAGACCTGTCGGAGAGATACAGATAGGAGAACTCCTTCTCATCACTATAGAAGTAGTCCGGCTCTGCTTCATAAGCATCGCCATCATCTGAAATTCAACAAATCTGTTTGGTGTGTACAACACCGTCCCGTAACGTGGGAGTGAGTAGCTAACTCAGTGGAACAATAAAGCATAGGTTAACATGTTATCGATGCAGTCAAGCAGTAATGATAAAGCAGTAAATCAAGCACTCCTAGTTACTTTGATTAATGCAAGTATGAATGCAGGTATGATGGATGCCCTCACCGACATACTCCCTCATGCGACACCATCTCACGTTCGCGGCATGCTTACATCCCACAGTGCTCCACATCTTCCAGGCACATGCGATGCATGATGAGCATGATTACCGAGTTTTTAATTAGTCCATTTCAAACAGCAGGATTGGGAAACTAAGGTACCTCCCTTGTATCATTCCCAAACATGATCCATTCTAGGGTCGTCAGTCCTAGTTAATATCAGACGATGGTGTATTTTCTAGGTCACTGCAGAGGCTGCCAGGGCTGTTACGCACAAAAGGTTGCACCACTCCCCCATCACCCCTTAAACGATTCATCACTATACAGAAACAGGCCTAGTTCATACTCTATATATCGCGGCGAACCCTAAGGCGCACTGCGACTTCAGAATATGCTCGCGGTCACTACAAAGGGTCAATGTGGTCGGCATTACGCACAAAGGTTGCACCGCTCCCCATCACCTTATCAATGTAGGCCGACAAAGACGAATATAGTGTCCCATACCACCATAATCGGCTCACGAGTTAAGGTGCTCACGCGGTCACTACGGGAGGCACGTAGCCCCGGCGTAGGCCGACAACTCGACCACGGTGTCCCATACCACCATGCCCGGCTCATGAGTCTTAGCGGATCGAGGTACCATGGTTAAAAGGGTTTTCACTGGTAAGTTTGGTACCCTAGGTTCAAGCATTAGTGACCAAACATGGTGAACATGCATAAGACAGATCGGGTTGCCTGACGAGCTCAGCTAGCCCGAGCGCACAACAAGTTAAACGACATGAAGTGCATAAGCACTTCGCGTGGCCAACCACTATCGCCAACCGAAGTATGACTCGAGTTCGTCGAACACATCTCACGTGGAGACATGAAACTCAACCACGATCTCCAATCTAGTACCGATTGTCTGGACTATAATCATAGCCCCAAGCATAATCAATTGTCATCCATAGCATGTGGAGTAAAGCATGATAAACAAAGTAATTCAAGCATGATAAATAAAGTAATTCAAACATGCTAGTAGGCATGTTAAAAGCATATTATAAAGCATGATATAAAGCATGTTGTAAAACACTACATTAATAGTAATACAAACACATGTATTGTAAGTAAGTGTTTTAAGTGATCAACCTCATGGAGGTAATCATACACGTCGCTAGGGTAGTTGAGAATCCAATCTCAACATCCTTAAACATTACAATTTACTAACTACTACTCATTCAGACATTTCAACAAACACTTTAAAATACAGGAATCAACATACATGACATATGTTGATCACAGAGGTATAAGGCCAAATCCTTTCACTAGGGAGTTACCCCAATCATAACACGCATACACCCATGACGGATAGTCATGGCAAGCAGGAAACCAAGTTCCATATTCATTCAAGGTCATTTCCACAAACACTTGGGCCACACATTTTAGCATATATAGTGTGTATTGGCCGTATGTGATTTAGGGCAAATCCTTTCGTCAAAGGGGTATTGCCAATACAACAATCAATTATCCATGACAATTAGTCATGGCGAGCACGAATGAGAATTCTATACTCATTCAGTCATTTTCACAACACTTAGAATACACTATTACAACATACATGGTGTATGTTAGCAAAACATGTATTAGGGCTATCCTTTAGCCAAGTGAGTATTTTATCCATGTATAATATATTACTACAGCAAATAATCATGATAACTATATCTCCAAAATTTATACGTATACAGTATTTTCTAGAATACGCATTTTCAACATACATAGTGTATACAAACAAACATGTATTACGGCGATTCTTTTCACCAAATAAGTAATTTATCCATATGTCATATAATCATACGACACATAATCATGGCAAACACATTTCCAAAATATACATGTATACGGCACTCCTTACAATACAGTATTTCTACATACATAGTGTATATTAGTAAAACATGTATTTCGGCGAATCCTTTCGCCAAATAAGTCTTTTATCCATATGTCGTATATCCATACGACAAATAAACATGTCAAACACATTTCCATAAAAAATACGTATACGGTATTTTATACGAATACCTAGAGTATGTGAAATTCCAAATTCTACAATTCTAATCGAAACAGAAAACGGAAAGCACTTTGTACATGTGCAATTGCATGCAGATCATGAATCTACCATTATCTGACATTGAAAGCGTTGAAAACCGCAACTTATACACTTAAAGTCCTCACCTTGTGTCGTAGAATCGTAACGGAGTCGATAGGTTCGCTAAGGTTCCATATACGGGAGTTTGGCAGCCTAAAGAACGAAATAGGTTAGCTATTTCCTAACCTACAACTGTCTAATCCCCCAAACAGGTTAGGGTTAGGGTTTATTACCTAGAAATGACGCCGGAATCGCCGGGAAAGCGATGAGAATCAGGCGGTGGAGCCCGAATAGCAGCAGGGAACAGCAGCAAGGAATTCCTCCCACATCTCCCTCACTTTCTCTCTCTTTTCCCTCTCTCAAATCCAAATTCGTATGGCTGGAATGGGAGAGGGTTTAAGGTCCTTTTATAGCCTAAAACATTTTGAAAATAGACTCAGGTTCAAGGGTTACTGCTAATATAGGATATTCGTCACTTTTCCAGCTCAAATGTGTGTTTCTGGTGGCCCCCCTTGAGCCAAACGTCAGACTTAAGCTCACCACACATAAATCTATGTGGGATTACGTTTTCGACTCGATCGGATTCCCAGATCGCACGTAGCGGACCACTTTCAGCTCAATGGTCAGTGGGCCACGATCAGAAATTCCAAGTACATGTAAATGTTCCTGAAATTTTTCTTAATCCGAGGGTGTAATTTGGTCGGATTCTGACGGTCAGGTTGCTTAATACTGACGCGCAAGCGAAAGGTGCCAGATCACTATTCCTGATATTTATTTTGGAATAGGAATAGTGTTTTTCACACACCCTCGCTCCGAATCGAAACGAATGGCCGTGGGACATCGGATGGACCTGATTTTTGAGATGATTGTCAAGCCCAGTGAGGCGGTCCTAAGTCCTTAACTTCGTATTGTTCGGACTCCCGATGTGCGGTCCAGATCAGATACGGAGTTTCGATGTGCTCCCGAGAGCAGCCGGGTAATGAGATTGATCCTAGATTTTAGGATAACCTAGCGTCAATGATTCTGCAAGTTTTGGGTCTTGCAGATCGTATTTAAAGCGATTCAAATGGATTTCATGGCTAATCTAGTTTAGCACCTAGTTCACTTTGTCAAATTTCTAAAGGATTTAATCCTAAGTGATTTTCGTCTGAGGTGGAACTTAGTCCATTGTAGTTTGTATATAAAGTGATCCAAGTTATACTACTTAGCTAGTTTAAGATAGTGTCTAGGGCGAAGGTGCTTTGAAAAATTGAAAGCACAAGGTAGTGAAGGGTGGGATTTGTGAAGAAAATGGTTTAAGGAGCGATTTGAGGCTTTAATTGAGCGTTTAAGAAGTTAAACCTGTGTTAGGATTGATCCATTGCCTAAGGACGTCTAATCCCAGGTTGGCAAAAAAATTTGGGGCGTTACACCATTGCTCAAATGGGCAATCTAAACCGTCCATCAGAGTCTCCAGGTGTCTCTCATCCATGCCAAGGTGACAGAAATGGAAAATACAATGAAGACTAGTTTTTCAACCGTTCAATGGTAAAACGGACAGTGAGTTTAAAACTCTGTGGGCCACACAAAAATGGAGAAAAAAATGCATATTTTCGACCGAAATTTCGATAGAAATTCGGTGAACGGAGTGGATTTCGCTGAAGGATTCAATCACGGACCCCACCATCACCACAGCGAGCCGTGCGCAGTCCCTGTAACGGACGGACGCTGTCCATTTTTGCGGGAGTTTGTGAACCCCACCCGTCACCCATACGACTGATCCAAGCCATCCACCGTGTAGAGGGCTTCGAGAGCTTCAAAACCATGCTGATATTCTGCTCTCATGCGTGCACACGTGCATGATACAGAGGCCACAAACGGACTGCTTTGCAATGTTCAAAACTGATCTCTTCGTGATTTCTTCTCTGGGCCGCATCAATGGACAGTCAAAACCACCCATTCTTGACTGAAATTTCATCCTGAATCCAATGGACGGGGTGGATTTTCTAGAAAATACCTCTGTGGGGCCCACCGATCATGGCTGCGAAAAGTTACAATCCATGTCCTGCTACAACTCTGCCACCGACTCCAGCCATCCAGCAGCTATAAAAGAGGAGTTTTGGACGTGGGAAAGGCATTCAGAAACAGGGAATTCCAGATCCGAAGCAAGGGAGAGAAGAAAGAGAAGAAAGAGAAGAAAGAAGAGAGAGAGATTGATTGGTTTGATGTTCTTTTATGAATTTTGTTTATTCATATTTTTGACGGATTTTATTGGTCACTAATCTCTCAGCTAGGGCTGAGATGCCCCTAATTTGAATACTCTTGTTATATTTTAATTTTACTTTAATTTGATTGGTGTGTTTCTTTCTCTAAGTGGGCTTGATTGGTTTAAATTCTATACTTCTCCATCTATGAACTTGACCAAAGTATATATATGGATGATGTTTGGATGCTTATTATAGGTGCTTGAGTCTGATCAAAACAGGTTTCCTATAGAGGAAGAAACAGTCTTGTCAGAATGAATCACATTCCATGTGCCCGACCAAGGACATGGGATATGTTATTCATGGCATTGCTTAAAGGAATTAGACATTTTGTATGCCCGATTGAGGACACAGATTGTGCTTTCTCTATATAAGTGGTATCAATCCAGATCAAGGTGAATCAACAAACAAAACAAGGGTTATGATAATTAGGGGTGGATTCGAAAGTCCTAGTGCTCTTTCTCTGATTGAATTTTCTTCCCTATTTTCAATTGTTTTTCCTAGAATTGTGCTTAGTAGTTCATTCCATTATTTTTTGGATTAGTTAAGGAGAGTCATAGATTTGAATTGTGACGACCAGTCCTCGTGGGAACAATCTCGTAATACGTACCATATTTACATCTGATTCGTATACTTGCGAGTTTAAAAATCATTTAAATCATGTTAGTTTAAATAAAACATCACGCATGCCTTTGTTCAATCGCCTAAGATATTCGCGCATGTACTTGAATTGTAAATCATGAGCAACAGACATGTTTTCCATCTTTACATTTATATTCTCAACTTTATCCTCCAATGCACTCAGACGTGCATCAACATTAGATGGTTCGAAATCTGGATCATTTGTTGAATCAGACTCCAGTTCCTCAAAAATGTCATCCATATTAATGTCATCACCAGCTTCTTCATGACCACCACCACCACCACCTTGTTCAGGAAGTAATTGCAGCTTCATGTTATTGATATTAGTATTGTTGAAAATTAGATGATGGATAGGTGCCTCATCAACCGGCATATCGACTAACATATGTGTAGCCAATACAGTCATTAAATAGGCAAAAGGAATGTCACTATGACCAGGATGGAGTTTAAACTGAAGAATGAAATGACAGATTAAGGATGGTAAACAAATTTGAGTACCACTGGCAATAGCATGGATAACACGAACCATAAACGAGGTCAAGTCAGTTTTATTACCCGAACAAGGATACAAATTAGACACAAAGATTTTGTGGAGAACTCTGTATTTGGGTAACAAATACCTTACGGGAAGCGCATTCCCTTTTTGTGTCCAGTGAACATCCATGTTGCACAAATCTCTAGTGAGCATGCGTTTTTCAGAAATTGAGGGTTTATCAGTTAGGTTATGGATAGGAATACCCTCATCATTCACAGGAATGTCCATAAGGGCTGAAATTAAATGACGATCAATGTCAAAAGGCCCTTCTCTAGTAGATATTTTAAAAGTTAAATCATCCTGTGAGAAAGCACTAATACATGCAAACATGGATTGGGCAATGGACCGGTATGCTAGCCCACCCCAATGTAATAAGTTAACCCAACCTACAGCTTCAAGCATAGGAAGGATGTCAAAAGGTGTAATATGATTAACATCAACAGGATATTCAACAATAACTTTACGTAATCTAATGTCCCTAACATAAGATGGATCGTCATTGGGAACCAGAAGATGACGCTTAGTGATAATGGTCGATCTGGAGGAAGAAGGACCACGTGAAGTAGTTTTTCTACCTCTAGAAGCCATTTGCAACAACAATAACAAAGAAATAAGAAGTTGCAAAGGATTGAGAAGTGGGTTTACTTAAAACGAATTTTTCAAAATTCAAACCCCAAATCTTAATTAAATTCAAAATAGAAAACTTCAAGCTAGAAAAGGAAACAATCTAAACACATATCTGCAAGAAAAACGTATATGGAACACTAACCTTGAAGAACAAGAATAGTGGGTACAACAAGTCGAAGCTTGGCTCCTTAGAGAGAGAAAAAAAATGGAATGAGGAAGAAAGCAAAATCCCCAAATTTTAAGTGATTCCCGAGATCTACGATTGGTCGTGGATATCTACGACCGGTCGAAGTTCGACTGGTCGAGTATACTCACAACTGGTCAAAGAATGTCCAAAAATTCATATTTCTTGTAAATTATTCAAAAATTGGAATTCAACCTAGCAAATATATACACTATGATACAAGTAGGCATAAATAATCATTTTAAAATGCACATGCCAAGATCAAATTTCATCTTTTTGAACCTGCTTTTATCGAGAGATTTTGTGAAAATGTCAGCTCGTTGATCTTCAGTAGGAATATATTCCAGAGATATAACTTTTTCTTCTACTAATTCCCGAATATAATGAAATCTAATGTCAATGTGCTTAGTACGAGAATGCTGAATAGGATTTTTTGAAATATTTATAGCACTGGAATTATCACAATGTAATAACATAGAATCCTGTTTAATTCCATAATCACTTAGCATTCGTTGCATCCAAACAAGCTGTGTACATGCATTACCAGCTGCGAAATACTCAGCTTCAGCTATTGAAAGTGATATAGAATTTTATTTCTTACTAAACCAGGAAACTAGACAATTTCCAATGTAAAAACAATCACCACTAGTTGATTTTCTATCATCTAGATTACCAGCCCAGTCAGCATCCGAGTACCCAGCTAATTGGACACTAGTCTCATGAGGATACCAGAGACCGAGATTTACAGTACTTGCGACATATCTAATAATCCGCTTGATAGCAATCAAGTGAGATTCTTTTGGATCAGATTGATATCTTGCACAAATACCAACACTTAGAGAAATATCAGGTCTACTAGCAGTTAAATATAACAAACTGCCAAATCAACATTTTTACTATTAGAGTCTTTTGAGAGTTTCAGGGTAGTACTCATAGGAGTATCAAAATTCTTGCCATTCTCAAATCCAAATATCTTGATTAGATTCAAAGCATACTTAGATTGAGAAATGAATATTCCTTCAGGTTGTTGCTTTACTTGCAATCCAAGGAAATAAGTCAATTCCCCAACCATGCTCATTTCGAACTATGATTTCATCAAATCTGCAAACTCAGTAGTCAAGTCAATATAAGTTGATCCATAAATGATATCATCAACATAAATCTGTACCATTAAGATATGATCATTATGTTTTTTAACAAACAGAGTTTTATCAACAGATCCCATTTGAAAATTATGACTTAAAAGAAATTTTGTTAGTTTCTCATACCATGCCCTAGGTGCTTGTTTTAATCCATAAAGTGCCTTTTTAAGCCGATACACATGATCAGTATTTTTGAGATCTTCAAAACCCATTGGCTGTTCAACATAGACTTCTTCATGTAAATCGCCATTTAGAAAAGCACTTTTCACATCCATTTGATAGATCTTTATCTTTCTAAAACATGCAATGGATATAAATAGTCTGATAGATTCAAGACGTGCTACTGGTGCAAAAGTTTCATCAAAATCAATTCCTTCAATTTGAGTATAACCTTGTACCACTAGTCTAGCGTTGTTTCTAATTATATTTCCACACTCGTCAGACTTATTTTTGAAAATCCATTTTATTCCAATGATGTGTTTATCTTTAGGTCTAGGTACGAGATACCAAACATCATTTCTTACGAATTGGTTGAGTTCTTCTTGCATCGCAACAATCCAGTTCTCATCAGCAAGAGCTTCTTTTACGTTAGATGGTTCTATTTGGGATGTAAAACATACATAATTACATATATCCTCAAGTTGTTTACGGGTGCGAACACCAGTGAGAGGGTTTCCAAGAATTTTTGTGGTTGGATAATCTTTAACAGTCCTCAACTCAGAATTTGTCTGATTCAATGAAGTATCGGGTTTATCAATGATTAGAACTTCATTATTATCTGAATTAGGGATTGGCGTGTTTGAGTGATCATCAATGACAACATTGATGGACTCTTGAATCACACCAGTTCTTTTGTTCAGAACCCTATAAGATCGACTGTTTAAGGAATATCCTAGAAAAATCCCTTCATCACTCTTCGTAACGAATTTTTCCAAATTTTCACGATCTCGTAAAATATAGCACTTGCTGCCAAAAACTCGAAAGTATTTGACAGTAGGCTTTTTATTGAACCACAATTCGTAAACCGTTTTATTATTATCTTTGCTAGTGTAGACTCGGGTAATAATATAGTAAGCTGTGTTGACTGCTTCAGCCCAAAATTTTTTTAAGAGCTTCATGCTATTCAACATGACATTAGCCATATCTTGAAGCAACCTATTCTTTCTTTCCACAATTCCATTTTGTTGTGGAGTTTTGGGTGCTGAGAATTCATGTAATATTCCTTGATCGGTACAGAACTTCTCAAAATTGCTATTCTGAAATTCAGATCCATGATCACTACGAATCTTACTGATTTGAGAAGATTTTTCAGTTTGAATCCTTTTAAGAACTTTTCTTACTTCTTCAAGGGTTTCAAATTTATCCCTTAAGAAGACTACCCATGTAAATCTGGTAAAGTCATCAACTATTACCAGGATATACTTTTTCCCACCTCGACTTTCCATTCTGGTAGGTCCTATTAGATCCATGTGGAGGAGTTCGAGTGGTCTTGATATGGTATTTGAATTCACCTTTTTGTGTGAGTTCCTTGTTTATTTACCTATCTGGCACTCACTACATATTTTATCTAATTTCTGAAGTTTGGGTAAACCTCTTATAAGTTCTCGTTTGCTCAATCTATATAAATTTCGATAATGTACATGTCCAAGACGTTTGTGCCATAAATCAGTCTCGTCTGTATGGACCATGTAACATGTTTGATTAGATGAGCTGGATTCGCTAATAATATAGCAATTTTCAGATGTTCTACGTCCAGTTAATATTACAGAACCCTTATTGTTTAGTATCTCACAGCTTTGATTAAAAAATCGAATACTATGGTTATTATCACATATTTGAGATATGCTAAGCAAGTTATGTTTTAAGCCTTCAACATATAAAACGTTTTTAAACACGGGTAGATTAAAAAGCTGAACCGTACCTTGGCCTATAATCTTGCAGTTGCTACCATCACCAAATGTGACTGAACCATCAGTCATATCTTTTAGATACGTGAATAAAGCTTTGTCACCTATCATATGCCTGGAGCATCCACTGTCTAGGTACCACTTTGAATGACTTGTTGCTTTGAAAGCAGTGTGAGCAACCAAGCAGGCAACTTTAGGAACCCATTTCATAACTGTTTTGGGTTTAGGAACACAGTTGGTCTTCTTTTGTTTATAGTTGTAAGAATGACCTATAGAGTTAGATTTTAAGAGCTCCTTGAGTAAATCAACTATCTTTTCAGCTAGTGGATTTCATTTCTGATTAATGTTGACATGGCTGCTTCTAGGTTTTTGAAAAGTTTTTGAATTTCTAGAAAAACCTTGATAAGTACTTTTCCCTTTTGAGTTTGAGGACTCTCCTTTCACAAACATAGGAGGAGTATATTTTTCTTTAGGAGATAAATTTTTATCATAGCCCAACCCGGATAGATCGCCACATTTTCTTGATCTGGATAAAAGTTTTTCTAACTTTAGATCACCTTGAGTATATTTCCATGTGTCCTTTAGACTCAAAAGAGAAGATACTTCATTTTTTAGTTTCTCAATTTCAGATTTTAAATCAACAATTAGGGAGTTTTTGAATTCCAAATCGCATTTTGATTTTTCAAAACAATCTGAAATTTGTGATTTTTCTAAGACAAGTGATTCAAAACATTCTTTGAGTTTAGAAAACTTTTCTTTTTGAAGTTTAAGTTTGACAGCAATTTTACAACTTTCCTTGTATAGGGCATTATAAGCGTCTTGAAGATCATCTTCATTTTCACATTCACTACTCAGATTTTCTTCACTTGTTGAGTCATTATCTGAAAATGTGAATTTGGCTAGAGTCATAAGAGCTTTAACTTCATTGCCCGACTCAGTTTCAGAATCTTCTAATTCAGAAGAAGCTTCAGAATCTTCTGATTCAGAAGAAGCTTCAGAATCAGATGATTCATCCCATGTAGCCAACATACCCTTCTTCTTAGGTTTGTCCTTTTTAGGACATCTATTTGCTAAGTGCTCATATTCTTAACAGTTTTAACATTGACTATCTTTCAAAGATTTTCAAGATTTGGGTCTAAACTTCTTTTTATCATTTGATTTTTGGAAATCAACCATTTTCTTTCTTTTGAAAATCTTGTAAAATTTCTTAGCTAAAAGAGTCATATCATCTTCTGAATCAGAATTTTCTTCTGAATTACATTTAGAAGATTTTAGTGCGATAGATTTACCTTTAGGAGCTTTAAAGTTTAACTCATAGGTTTGTAGAGAACCAACTAGTTCTTCTACCCTCATATTATCTGTATCACGAAGTTCCTGGATCGCGGTTACTTTAGAATTGAACCGTTCAGGAAGTGAGCGTAATATCTTTGCACACACTTTACTTTCTGGGATTTTATCGCCAAGACCCCACATTGAGTTTACAATGTCATTCAATCTAGTGTAAAAGTCCATAAACATTTCATTTTCCTCCATATGAATTTCTTCAAATCTGGTTGTGAGGAGTTGGACTTTAGATTTTTTGACAATTGTAGTACCCTTGTGTGTCATTTCTAATATATCTCAAGCTTGCTTTGCAGTATCACAGGAAATGATTCTTTTGAACTCATCCAGTGATAGTGCGCAAGTGATTGCATTTAGTGCTTTAGCATTTGCACTACTCTCACTTTCCTGAAGTGTGGTCCATTGGTAATATGGTGTGACTTTCATAGATTTTGAACCGTCGACCCCAGTAACTTCCATGATAGGAGGATTCCATTCAGTCACTGTGGCTTGCCACACACTCTCATCCATTGATTTGAGGAAGATCCTCATTCTGGCTTTCCAATAGGCATAGTTGGAGTCATCAAAGGGTGGAGGCCTAGTGACTGAAATGCTATCAAAATTTGACATCTAAAATAGCTTAAATTGTTAGCTCAGGAATTAAATCCAAGAATTAAAAAAGAGCTATCTGGCTCTGATACCACTTGAAAAGGCCTAGCTATATGTCCTAGAGGGGGGGTGAATAGGACTATGCCAAATAAAACTTATAACAGCAGAATTAAAAAGAATATGATAGCTAAAATAAATCACAATGCAGGAAAGTAAAACAACCTCAAAATTCAGATCTTGAGAGGTTGATACAAATGTTGTTCTAAGGACAACCTTACACCAAAAACCAGAGTTTATGGTAGGACAACCTTATTTCTAGAAAGATCTTTGTATCAAATCTCAAACCAAAGAGGCATACAGAAATAAACACAAACTGAACTGAAATAAATTGTAATCACAAATGTATTGTTCTAGGGACAGCCATACACCATAAAAATGGCGGGAAACCTTCTTTGGAACAACTTTAAAGGAAATTAAATATCAAGTGATAAAGGAATAGCAGAAAATAAATTCTAAACTATTAAAAAATTCCCACAATGCTTGAATTAAATGATTACAACATTCACCACCATACATAAATCCCACAAATAAATAATTAAAGATTAGAAGTATAAATCATTCAACCACAACACAAGGGATTATAGTGGTTCGCCTGTGTTCACAAATGTTAAATAACATACCACACACAGAATGCTACTCCACTCTTAATATCCTCACACAGGGGATATTAGCGTTCACTAACAAAATAAGTTTTCATAAGTTCACCCAAAACCTTTACAATTGTGTCTTTGTTTGTGGGCTTACACAATTAAAAAAAACCCCACTTCTGAGTTTTCCTGGCTCTCCTCAGATAACCAATACAACAAGATTTTTCTAGCAAATCTTGAGAGAAACCAAAACAGAAAGGAATTTACAATTAAATGTAAAATACCTGATTATGTCCTTCGTTATAGCAGCCTGGTAGAACCAAGTCCGAGTAGATGATTGAATGTCCAAGTTCAATGTCCAGTACTCAATTACAATGGTTCTAGTTCTAATATATTTTAAATTAAACCAAATAGGGCTTGCCTTAATTGATTTTGATTCCAAAGAAAGGGAATAACAATTCCTCTTATCAAATTAGATTGGAATAGCAGAAACAAAATCAATTAAATAAAGCTAAAGAAAGAGAATATTAAATAAGCACACTTAGCTTAGATGGAGCACAGAATTATCTCTCAGAAGTTTGACGAAGATTGGCTTGAATGGATTAATTAATTCCGTAAATTCTTCTGAGATTCGTGCTCTATTTATAGGTGAGCAGATCGCGTCTTCGACTGGTCTAGGGAGCTCTTCGACTAGTCGAAGAATTAACAGATATTTGAAAAAATCGGGCGCGATAAGCTTTGATCGTTCTACGACTGGTCGAAGGTCTTCTTCGACTGGTCGTAGGTCACCTTCGACTGGTCGAAGAACCTGAATTTCATCGCTGGACTTTGAGTCGAAGACTTTCGACTGGTCGAAGATACAGTCGACACCGTTCCTTCAACAGGTCGAATAGATTCCTGGACTAGTCGAAGCCTAACAGAAAATATCCGAATTTTGTAACAAACTCACGACTGATCGAGGAATTTCTAAGACTGGTCGAAGCAAAGCTAAGACTAGTCGAAGAAAGCCTAAGACAAGTCTTAAAACTGCTCAAACTCATGTAACTTAAACATATGACTTATGTATCCAAAATGGCTTACTCCTAAGGTCAACCTAAGGTCAATCAAACCCCAATCGTGAAGTAAGGACATTGAAACATTAGGAACAAGTGACCTTGAAGTTTAAGCCTTGAAGTCTTGATGTAGTTCAATCTTGAAATCTTGATGTAGCTCAACCTTGAAAGTGTCTTGAGTTCTTTACGAACGGCCTTGTACGCTTCTTGAAGTCTTGCATTCTTGAGACTTGTCTTGTGAGCAATACTTGCAGTCAAGGTTGATCTTTGAGTGAATCTTTGTACTTGTGAGCTTTGCTTGTTGTGAGCTTTGCTTGTTCATGAATGTTAATCTTTGAGAGAGCTTCACTTATGCAAGTTATATAACAGTGATTTTGGCACCACAAATTTGACAACAGACAGGGATATAAGCTATAGCACTTACATATTTGACCCTCAACAGGGGGCCATATAAAGTTTTGGATCAATCTGATATTTTTTCCCTTCATCTGGGCCTATATGACCTAATCAACAGATTGGATGTCAAATAAAAAGTACAGTGGGCCTTAGGAGGGTTTTAATGGTGGATATCCAATCACTATTGTTTTCATGTGGTGTGGTCCACCTGAGATTTATATCCCTCTCATTTTTGGCATCAAGCCCTAATATAATTTGTAAAAATGGATGGACGGCATGGATGAAACACATACATCATGGTGGGACCCATAGAGCACCGACCAACATCCACCAAGTTATGTGGGCCCCGCTATGATGTATTTGTTATATCCACACTATTCATCCATTTTGGGATATCATTTTATGTTGTCATGAGCCAAAGAATGAGGCAGATAAAAATTTGTAGTGGACCCCACCACAGAAATCTTAGGTGCACCACACCACATGAAATCAATAGTAATTGGATATCCATCATTAAAATCCTCCTAAGGCTTACTGTACTATTTATTTGACATCCAATATGTTGATTAGGTCATACAGGGCCAGATGAAGAGAAAAAACAAAAATCAGCTTGATCCAAAACTTTTATGGCCCCAAAATGGTATGACATCCAATATTGTACTATTTATATTTTTTTAGATGTCATAGTTTTAGATGGTAATCAACACCTAAGTTTCGTATATGAGTGATTTTTGAGATATCTCATATAAGCTAAAGGGGAGACATCAAATGCACAGTGTTGATGTTCGACACACATCATGATGGGCCCATTTTACATGTCTGGTCCATTCACTCTATTTTATTGATCATTACCCTTAATTTGACTAGTTACTCGCCTCGATCATACTACATATGAGAAAGATATTGGGCAAACAAAATTGATCAACAATTTGAGCGAATTTTGATTTAAACATCTAAAGTTATTTACTCTTCATGTCCAGACTGATCAGATTGTCCAAAAACAGTTAAAGGTTGTTCATAATATCAAAAATATATAAATGAATAGAAAACACAAACATCAGCTTGATCCAAAACTTCTATGGCCTCCAAGAAATTTTAAATGGTAGAGGTTCAATCACACTATTTCCTATGGTGTGGTTCACTTGAGCTTTGGATATGCTTCCTTTTTGTTCTTTAGACCTCAAATTATCTGTTAAAATGGATGAATGGAGTGGATAAAATAAATAAATAACGGTGAACCCCACAAAGTTTACTCTGGTATATAAAGGTAACAAGTAACTCACTTAAATGTACTGGAGAAAGGTTTCCTTAAAACATTCATAATCATATATTAGGCCTGCCTAAATGTGATTCACATATCCAACCCACTCATTATGTGTGTCTCACTTGGATGAGGGGTCAGACCAAGTTTCAACCGCATCCAAAACTCATGTGGGCCACGCCAAGTACTTTTATATTTTTAAAGATGTCTTCACATAGTTTTAAATGGTATGGCCCACTTGAGTTTCGTTTACCAATGATTTTTGAGATATCTCATAACCTAAAGGGGACACATCAAATCCACGGTGTTAATGTTCGACAAATCATGATGGGGCCCACAAAACTTACTAACATCAATTCTTAGGTTCTTAGGAGGTCATTAAGTTGGGTCACAATTTTAACTAGAATATTTGGCCCGTTTTACATGTCTAGTCCATTCACTCTATTTTACTGATCAATACTCTCAATTTTACTAGTTACTCGCCTCAATCAGGCTACATATGAGAAAGATATTGGGCATACAAGATTGATCAACAATTTCAGTGAAATTTGATTTAAACATCTGAAGTTATTTACTCTTCAATTTGAACTGATTACATTGTCCAAAAATGATTAAAGTTTAATTAGTGGATGTGCCTAATAATTTAGTAATTTTATTTTTCACAAATAAATTTAACATTTTTTTTTTCAAAATGTATATTTTTTCTCTTTTAACTAAATATCATTTTTATTTTAAATAAATTTAACATTTTTTTTACAAAATTTAGTTTTCTTTTTTAAAAAATATATTTTTTTACAATTTGTCAATTTTTTCACAATTTTGTTTAATTTTTAAAATTTTCTTTTTCAAAATATCATTTTTTAAATCTCACTTTTGTTATCAAACTTTTCAATTTTTCTTATCAAAATACAAAATTTAGTTTTCTTTCTTAAAATATATTTTTTTGACAATTTGTCAATTTTTTCACAATTTTGTTTAATTTTTTAAATTTTCTTTTTCAAAATATCATTTTTTAAATCTCACTTTTGTTATATAACTTTTTAATTTTTCTTGTCAAAATACAAAATCTAGTTTTCTTTTTTAAAAAATATATTTTTTTACAACGTCAATTTTTTTCACAATTTTGTTTAATTTTTTAAATTTTCTTTTTCAAAATATCATTTTTTTATCGAAATCTTTTTTTTTTCAAAATTATCAACATTATTCAAAGTTCGTAATTTTTTTTTCAAAATCTAGATTTTTATAAAATCATAGTTTTTTTTTTTCAAAATTTAAATTTTTCTTAAACATTATTAATTACTTTTCTAAGCTTCTCAACTATTTTCTTTTTCAAAATTCATAATTTTTTGGAGCTTCTTAATTTTTGACCTGAGCATTAGAGACGGTTTAGGACCGTCTCTAATAGAGACGGTCTTTAACAGTCTCTAATAGAGACGGTCTTTGACAGGGCTACAAGACGGCCAAGGACCGTCTCTAATAGAGATAGTCTTTAACAATCTCAGATTACTAGTAAAAGACGGCCAATGACTGTCTCAGATGACCGCATATAAGATGGTCAAAGACCGTCTCTAATGCGAACGGTATTTGACCGTCTCAGATGACCGCATATAAGACGGTCAAAGACCATCTGAAATGATTTGTGGACGTACAACATTTTAAGACAATATTAGAGACGGTCAAGAGCCGTCTAAAATTTTAGAGACGGTTTACGACATTCTCTAAACCGTCTTTAAACCAAAGAATTTTAGAGACGGTCCACAACCGTCTCAAAATCCGTCCTTTTTTTTCCATTTTTCATGTAGTGTGGAGATTTAGAAGTCCTTAAAGAAGAATTCACATGTCAAAGATCAGAGGAAACCAAGTGAGGAATGAAGAGAATCGAAGGTTTGAAGTGAAGAAAAAGGAATCTTGAAAATTGTCCTCAAAAACATATTCTAAAATTCTGGGGCTAGAAAAACATAGTTCTGAAATAATTCCATAATAGACTTTGATGGCATCGAAGGTGCAATCGAAGTCAGTTCAATGCAATCGAGAATTTCAGGATTTCTCAAGACAAACTTACTGGACAGTTCTGGAACAATTTTCGACGACTTCGAGACACTTCGATTGCATCAAAGATGCAATCGAAGGTTGTTCGATTCATCGAAGGCATTACACAGAGTTTACGCGAAATGCATAAATTTGAGGCGGTTTGCCAATTTTTCCAACTTGGTGCGAAAGTTGGAGTTTCACAACTATAAGTAAGATTCCCTAGGAGGTTCCAAAGCATCTTCTAGGGTTTAGAAAGGGAGAGAAGGCTTATGTGGAGCACTGACAACATTTTTCTACTTCGATTTCTTCACGGGTTCTAGTTAATCTTTTTGTTTTTTCTTCTAGAATGTTAGTCTTGTTAGGTTAATCTCTTAGCTAAGGCTAAGGGATGAAACATATAGTTTACTTTGATGTTTATCTTACTTTGATTCAAGTTTATATTCAACTTCATTGATTTCTAATTTGATTTAAGGAATATTTCCAGTTTTCTATTATTTATTATGACTTCAATTACAGTGAATTCTGTATAGGCTTTTGATATATTCTTAATCTATTTGGAGTTGCGGAGATTGGTAAATCTTGTTGTTCACCATTGTCTCTTAGGCATGGTAGGATAATGGAATCTCTTCCAATCAATGCAATGGATCTTCATGTGTGAAATAATCCAATGAAAGTTCAAATTCTGTTTTGACCGCTCCATCATCTGATTAGATGGGATATGACTTCGATTCCAATCGAGTTATCATTAAATCAAGTAGATTAATATTGAGATTGTTATAGGTGAATTTCTGGATCCGTAGTCTTTTATCTTTATTATTTTAAAACCTTTTTCTAAATCGCTGGATTGAAAATCCAGACAAACCAAGTTAGACTTACATTGGTTCTAGATCGTGTTCCCCATTCCCCGTGGATTCGACCTCTTTCTCACCGAGTTAATACTACATCGTAACCTTACACTTGGGGTTGTGAACATTGTGCCAGCTAGATCATCTGAAAAGTGCATAGAAAGAAAAACAACCAAAATGCATAAGTTCAATTGATCTTCGATCAATCAAGCAAACCTTCGATTAGTCTTGATCGATCAAAGGTGAGAAAAAATGCCCAACAACATTTTGCCCCTAAATTGAACTTAAGTTCGATCGATCGATTGATACTAGCCATTACAGATCCGTTGGATCTTTTTCTCTATATATGTTGCATTCAGATCTTTAAGCATATGATGGTTTTGGGTGATTTAGAAGTCCTAGTGCATTCCAAGCTTTCCCAACACTCCTATGCTATCCCAAAGAGACCAATGCTCTCTTCATTATAATTAATCACTCTAATAAGCATTTTAAGCTCAATTTAATGAAGAACACAATGTCTTGGATTCTCTCAAGAATATACTCAATCCCACAGGTAAATACTAATGTCTATCATCCTCTAAAATGCCCATCTATGTGAATCTCCATTTGGAACCAACTATCCCATAGTTGTAGGAGATTCAATCTCTCTTCCATTACCTTGGTAGCCTCATTAAAGCATCAAGTGCAAAGTTGTCAATTGTTTGAAGCCAAAGAAGATCAATATCAAAGTTTGGGAGAGCAATTGAGAAGTCAATTCAATATTGAAGAAGCTCTCAAGCAAGGTGCTACAATGGGGCTCGATCCTACAAGTAAGGTTGTCATTTTAGAATCCATATACTCTTTCCTTATGTAGAATTGAGTATAGAATTTATTACCTAAACTTGATCAAGTCCTTTTATAGGCCTCCGATGGGAGTGTACATGTGTACGTCATTATGTAGGCCTCTAATGGGAGTGTACATGTGTTAAGTCCTTACATAGGCTCTCGATGAGATTGTACATTTGTTAAGTCCTTGTATAGGCCTCCAACAGGAGTCTGTATGTGTAAGTCTTTATAGGAGCCTCTAGCGGGAGTGTACGCTTGTAGAGGTTAGAGGTGAACCTATTAGAAACCTCTGAGATAGTGAAATCCAATCTACTCGAGGAGAGTGCGTCCACCGGGAGTAGAGTAGGCAGGTCATCGAACCACTATAGATATTCGCGTTTGCATCTGTACTTTGTGCACACTTCTATTCATGCTTATGAGTTTAATTGGTCGAATTATATGAATGCTTGAATGGCTTGTATACTAGGTATCTAATTGATTGCACACGCATACACAAAATATTTATCTCGCATGTAGACTAGTGGCTCAACTGGTTAAATCATTTATGGTCTATGCGATTGGACCCACTTGGCTTGGAAGCATAAGTGTTAATAGTTTATAATTGGCATAAATTAATTAGTCCTATTCACCCCCCTAGGACTTAGCCATAATTCTAAGCTTGTAAGCTTCCACATACCGTGGTGTCGTGTTAGACAATCGACGCAATTTCAATTGGTATTAGAGCGAGTTTTTCTCCAAGGACTTAACTGTCTAGAGTAAGATTCGTAGGAGCTTTAGAATCATGTCTACCCATGATGGGAGTGTCGTCACACGATCACCTTACTTTGATGAGTCTAACAATGCTTATTGGAAGGATAGGATGAGGGTGTTCTTGAGAACCCTTGATCCTATGGTTTGGGCTATTCTTGAATAAGGATGGACTATGCCCATAAAACATATTATGGTTGACAGTAGAACCATTAGTACTCCCAAAGATCAATCCAATTGGAGTGTTGATGAGAGAGCTAGGTATGCCTATGATCTTAAAGCTCTCAATGAGATTTACTGTGTGGTTTTCCCAATGAATTTAAACGCATTTGCACATGTGAAACGGGAAAGGAAGCATGGGACATCTTAGAAACCACACACGGGAGAACTAGCACAGTAAACGTACTAAGCTTCAAATTTCACCACACAATTCAAGAATATTAAAATGAAATAGCATTGTTTTGAACAAGAAACAAATGCATTTGATCTGGGGAATTTTATTCATTCACTCAATAATTAACAAAGAAAGATAATCATATCATTTATTATTCCAAGTTCTCTCACATCCTTTTTCTCCTCTGATTCCAAAATAGAATACTCATGATACCATAATACTATATAAAAAACAAAATACAATACATGGTGTCTTTATAATATGACGCGTTGAAACATCATATATTGGTGAGGAACATTGTGAACTAAAGATAATGCCATTGTGTGTTGGAGGCATTGTGCATTGGAGGCATTGTGCGCTCCAGGCCGTTGTGCGCCGCGCAACAACTATTCCTCACAACAGTTAGTGGGTCCTACCTTTCTCTTTCTCCAGTCTGATACTTCTCTTCAATTGGTCGCTAATGACCCCTTTTGGAGAGGTTAAGGGTATTTATAGCTTTTCCACACGTGTGAACTCGACACATAGGCTTTGCGTGGACTCTGTTGTGCAGACTTCGGCGTGTGGACACCATTGTGCGGGCGCTGTTGTGCAGACACTATTGTGCGGACACCGTTATACTGTGTATATCGATCTTCTGCGCATAATAACTGCCACACAGCAACTTGCGCACAAAGGGTCTCTTCCGCATAGTAACTTGCGCACAAAGACTCTCTTCTGCTCAGCAACTTGCGCACAAAGTCTCTGCACCGCAACTTGTTTTGATAGTGTTTCTTCTTTTTATGCCTCAACAAATGCCCCCTTGATCCTGCATTTTTTTTTATTTTTAAACTATAAAATTAAAAATGTGGAATCAATATAATAAATTTAATCATTTTTTTTCTTTTTCTTCATTGTGCGCTTCATTAATACTAGTTCACAACAACTTACGCGCAACGTTTTACGGGCAATGAGGGGAGATCGGCCTATAAATACCCCTCTATCATTCCTTCACTTCTTCTGCTCACCCTGCCCCTTTGCGCGTCAAACCCTTTTCTGCAACGAGCACTTGTGCACAACGACGTCTTGTGCACAACAGCCTCTTGCGCACAACGGACTTGCGCACAACAAGAATTTTGTGCCCAATCAAAGGTCAGCGCATAATGACATCTTTCCCGCACATCTCATTGCGCGCAACAGCTGCCGCACAACAGTCCGTGCACAAAGGTTTGCGCACAACGACCCTGTGCTTCTAAGGATTTAAACAAATTTTATTTTTCTCAACTTCTTAGACTTGACAGATTCTTCCCTTTAGTCCTGATTCATTTGCTAACTCCTTATGTAGGTTCTGATGGCCAGCTCAAAGAGACCTCACACTTCTTCAAATACTGCAAGACCATCTGATTCTCAACCAATTGAATCTCATACGCGCAAAAGGCCCAGATCCGAAGATTATTCCATCTTTTTCAAAGAACCGGCCCCTATCATCATCAACTTTGCTGACCGCATTCAGCGTTTATCCGAACATATTTGGACAGCTGTATTGATGTGAAAAATAGAGGGACCCCCAACAGAAGGACAAGAGTCGGACTGGGAGAATTGGCTAAAGTCCACAGCCAACCTTCGAATGGATGACACCCGACTATCTGCTGCTAAAACTTCCCCTGCTGCCGCATTTACTAAAAAGGGAAGGGAAAAAGCAAAAGATGAAATCTTCCAAGAGAAAATCCGGGAACACAATCAGAGGCGTTTCCAAAACGCTTGGGATTCAATTAAATCGTATCCAGACGCAATCAAATTCCGCAATCCTTACAAGGACGAAACCATTACTATCCCTCTACTTCTTCAACATCATCGCTCCATAATTCAGAGCGAGCTGACTGACTTCATGACACAAAACAGACTTTTGTATGTGTCAAATTGGGTAATAAAAGAACCACAACTTCTCGAAGGCTACCTGACGGAGAAAGGATTGGTCCAGAAAACTGGGCAGATAACTTACATGCGCTTCCTCATGCCATGTTACAACCCTCATGACATATACCCCACCCACTTTTTTGAAACAATCCAACAACGCTTCCGTCATCGTGACTCTTTGTGGGGTAAAGAAGAATTTAGAACCCGGGGTCTTTGGACTGATCGTCCATACTACAGCACGTGGACAAAAGCGATCTTGAAGAAGTATGAAAATATCCTTGTTGCAGCCAAAGTTTTCCATGCCATAGAAGCCACCTCTGAATTCTTTCACAAAGATACAATGATCTATAAGGGTTTTCTGAAGTATTGATCTTCTACCACAAACTCTTTTCACCTCCCTGTTGGCGAAGTAAGCATCAGTTTATGGGACTTGTATAGAATGGCTGGTTTACCCATTACTAGGTCTTTCTTAGACGAATACGTTCCCACGAATGAAGAATTCGCTTATGTTGCCCCAAACATAACGCTCAAGATTACATCCTCAACAATTGCACTTTTCCAAGAAATGTCTTATTTTTCGAATATTCATAAGATATCACCCCTTCAATGGCTTGCACACTTTTCGCGATATTTGGTGTTAGTGTCCTTAACATTCTCTTTGTCTCTCATATGATATTTACTTATTTGCATAAATTGTTAACCCCTCCTTCCTTCTCTTTTTAGATTTCCTAGTAGTCATGGTCCAGAGCTGGAAGCCAATCGCAAAAAGATAAGAGGCCCAGTTGAATTTACTGTTGAAACTGAGTTGGCTGCTTTCCTAGACTACTGGCTAAGCTTGGTCGTACTTTTCGAAAAGCTCAGACTCCATTTGACCTACTTCGTTCGTCGCGGCCGGCACAATGGCAGAGGGTAGAAAAAGATATTCTCTAGCACCTCCTGTATTATGCTCATTGTACCGAGCTTTTGGACATGCTACGTCGCACTGCTCAAGCCCAGCAATAGGTGCCTCATCTTCTTTCACTCCTTGGCATTATTTCTCTAGTTGGTTAGGCATTTACTTTCCTTAGACATATAATGATCCGGAGAAAGCTTACGTTCATCCTGCGCACCTACCTTTATGGCATTTCCAGAAGCGAAAAATGATAAAGAAAACATATGACTGGATAATAGATAGGATTGGCAATATGGAATCCGTTGACTTCTTCCCTTTCTACTTAGATTATCAGGCTGAAGATAGGGATGTTGAGGATAACAACAATTTGGACCCTGTCAAACGAACCTTCTTCTCATGTATTTGCTCTTGCAGTCTTCCCTTACAAGAAGGGGTAGAATTTTGGAGAGAACCATACTACCCTAACCGATTTGCCGGACAATTTGGGTACGATCAAACTGTGCCACAAATAGGGGAAGATGTCACTCGGATTATGTGAAGCTACGGAGTTGGCCCCTATAACTGGGCGTTGATATGAAAACAACTTTTGGCATGAAACTTTGGTTCTCAATTCGTTCTCCCAGGCTATAACCATCGAGTAACAGCTTCATATTCTTGGATGCGATAGTGGGCGCACCATTATTATCTAATACGCAACTATTTTCTGGTGGATAGCCCCATCTGGGTTCCTCCTCCACATTTGAGGAATTACAGACCGGAACAGGGAATGGGCTATTTCAATGAGAAAGATCAAGTTGTTGTCTCTGGGCAACTCTGCCACAAGATTTCCATAGTAGAGCCCATCAAAGAAATAAAGCCACCGAATACCCTAGAAGGATGGTTTGCATTTTGTTCTCCTTTAGACTTGATAAAGCAAGGAGTACGACCACCTACTCCTCGCGATGAGTTTGAAACTGCGGGTGATATTCTGCCTTCCCCCACTCCTGAAGGAGGAGATTAGCCTATTCATACTGCTTCTAGCGCTCCTGTTGTCACAGAACCTACGATCGTTAGTGTTCCTGCTAATATTAATCACACAACCAGGGGCCATACAACAATTGTAGTCTCTCCGATTACTAATCATACTATAACCTCAGTTTCTCCTACTATAAATCAAGCTGCTACTACTATCCCCTATGACCAGATCCTGTGTTAAGTCATTGTCTCCTATAGTTTTGACCCAACCAGCTCCTTCTCTGGCTCAGAGTCTGCGCCTTCTTACCGTGAAAACTGTTTATAAAGAAAAACAGACTATATCAGTGGAAGATAGTTCTTCAGAATATTTGGCCAACACTGACAGTGACGATCTATCTTCTTCTACAAGTTTAACCGATGAAGGAGATGCTTTGTTGAATGCGGATACTGATGCTTAGATATTGGAGAAGAAGGCGATGTTAGGGCTAAATCTCTGCTTCATGATGTTCCGACCAATCTAAATGTTTCTCACCCAACTACAATGGACTCTCGAGAAGAGGAGCAACTTGACTATGGAGAATATGGGTATTCTCCTGGCACAAACATCTTCCTCTCCTTTGACGCCACATATTCTCCAAGTATTGTAGAGACCGCCGGCATGACTACTCATGAAGTGCCGATGTTAATAGAGACAGAGGCCCAATCATCAGAACTTCCAGTAGAAACGGAAAATGCTCCTCTCCCTCACTGCACAGAGGAAGTCTTGCCAATAATAGCCGCAACACTTGATCCCCCTATTCGTATTGATAAGTCTCTCACGGTGCATCCTTCTCCTATTCAACCAGTGGCTCAGAGTTTAGAATTCTTTTCAGACCCGGTTGATGTGCCGACCCCGACAACTGTTGACTCTAGTACAAGAGGGGCTTAAGAACTTTCTTTCAACGTTGCTATAACTACGGATATACCAGGATCTGTAGCACCTTCAACTTACTCTGCTCAAGCCACTTCTGTTGTTGTTCTTGAACGAGGTACATATATATATATATATATCATTATTTGACGTATCCTCCCTCTTTTAAACTCATAATCTTCTTCTCTCTTCTCTCTTTTTTTATTCAGCCTCAGTTGTGCCAACCCCAAGTGGATCTGAGGGCTTTAATTCAGTGGCTAGTCTTTGATGGACCTTCATTGGAGAAAGTGCCCCCTCTCATGTTGGGATTCTTCAAGAACGCGCTCTTAATCATTATCAATGCTTTCAAAGACCCAACTCAGTGGCCTTTCCTGGATAGTGCCTTGGCTGTTCTTGCTCACTCTGCTCGTCTTGTGCATGCCAATGTTCAATCCCTCTATGACTGCCTATCGAAATTTTATGATTCGACTAAAAAGTTAGAAGCAGCATGAAGTGTCGTTATTGCTCCAGAAATTCTTGGTCATCAGAAAGAGTTGGCATTACTTAAGGAGAAACTTTCTTATTTAGATGACATTCTCGCTACTCATGATGCTACAAGCCAATCTCTTCATGAGAAGCTAAAAATCTCTGATAGAAATAGAGTGATTATTGATGATCAAATTTTATTCTTGAGAGAAAGATTCTGTTGCTCAAGGGTAAGAAAGAAGTGGAGGAATTGATTATTCATCAAATCAGAGAAGAACTTGAAGCAAATATTCAAGTTATTGATCTCGAAAGGATCGAACGGACAAAAAATCAAGAAACTGCTGCTCTTTTGGAATCAGAACTGGCTGACGTTCCTGATCAAGCCAAGATTATTCTTGAGGCTGAACAAACAACTTCTACGGCACAGCTTTAGTTAAAAGAGGAGTTACAGCGCTATATAACAACATTAAATATAGCTGAAGATCTAAAAATAAAAAAAAAATTTATTTTTAAAAAAAAAACTTATATCATTCTAATTATTTTGATATATGTATTTCTTTATCTCTTTTCGTGATGTAACACATGAACAAACTGTAGTGTTCTTAATGAATTTGCATCCTCTTCTTCTTTCTCATATGCTGAATGGCGATCCTATGTGGTGTTTAATTTAGTGGGCGGAACTATTTCATTTTGAAGTTAGTAAAGTTAGTTTACACACAGTTTAAGCTCTTGGGTGGTGGAGCATCACGGTTTTTAAGACTCATAAGTAGTTGGAGTTGAGTCTTATGCGAATGGTCTCTCTAACTCTCATAAGTTCTCTGAACTTATCGCAGCCGGGGGGTTCACAAACCACGGTCCATCAGAGAGGCCCAGTGAAGCTACCAGAGCCGTGAACTCAATAGGATTTACACGCATGGTTAGCCATAGTAACTCTTTAGAGTTCGCGGGGCGCGCAAGGCTACCTTTGGTACCAAATCTAAGGTCGTCAATCCATTAATGAGTAGGTTTAAGCCCTTCCTCATGAGTTAGTACTGAAATCAAACCAGAGATTTGGGGGGTTCTCCATTTTTCTTCGTCTGCGAGTTCGGACCCATTTATGGGAGGATATTTTCATCCTCGTCCATGACACTGTCGAAGAGCTCACAAACGGCATTGGTCTCGCGCGTGGCTATCTGTTTTACAACTTTTTGGCCTTTAAAGCTTTTAATCACTGGATCCACCCGTTGCTCGCATGGGTATGCCTGTGATGTGGCCTATATGGGCTTTTTAGGGCCGCTGGCTCCACACTGTTATCCCGAATAATATAGGTCTTATGCGTAGTTGGCCGTATAGAGCTTGGTTAGGCTGCCTTAGATGGTGAATCAATAATTGATATATCACTGTTGCTTACTGTTGCTTGCTGTTGCCTGCGTGATAATCTGATGCTATGTATATTTTTTATATTCGGCCAGCTTGGCGATAATGATCAATTTTGATAACCAGTAGCGACGACGACGGCGGGAATTTTGTCAATGATGAACGACCAATAATGGTAGCAATAGATGGGACTTCGATGATAGTGATATGTTTGAAAATTCGCCTTTTATTCCTCATTCATGAAGAAAGAATATAAGGCTTTGCCTTTAAAGGCTATTTCACCATTTCATCTGTGATTGCTCCCTTTTGATGTAGAAGAATTATCCTGATAATCTTCTAGAATAAAATCTCTTCCACTGTTAGGGATAATATTTCTTGATGAAGCGAGCATTAACCGATATATTGATGCCTCGTCCGTCTTGATCTGTTACTCTGTATGCTCCATTGGAGTAAACTTTGGTTATGATATACGGTCTGTCCCACTTAGGATCAAACTTGCCCCCTGATCTTTGAGTAACCACTATTGGCCATTTCAACATCAAAACCAATCCCCTTTCTTGAAAGATCAGTGTTTAACTATTTTATCGAAGGTAGCAGAAATTCTGGCCTGATATAATTGTAAGCGTTGTTGGGTTGCGAGTCTTTTTTCATCGAGCAGATCCAACTCTTTCAACCTATCCTCGCGTTCTTGTCCTCTGTAATTGATTGATGCACTGCTACCCTCAGTGAAGCGACTTGTATTTCGATTGGCATGACGGCTTCTACACCATAAACTAACGAATACGAGGTAGCCTGTGTCATTGTACGATGCGTTGTTCTATAGGCCCATAGATCTTCCTACAGCTTTTCATCCCAGACACACTTATTCTCGCTCATTGTTTTCTTTAGTATTTTCATAATCGTTTTATTGAACGCTTCTGCCAGCCCATTGGCTGGCGGATAATAGGGTGTTGAAAACGATTGATGAATTTTGAACTTAAGACACGGCTTCTTCATGCCTCTGTTCTTAAAAGGAGTGTCGTTGTCTGTGATGATTTTCTTTGGGATGTCATGGCGATATATTATTGCATGCCGAATGAAATTAACAATATCTTTCTTTTTAACACTTCGCAGGATGATTTCTTCTGTCCATTTAGAGAAATAGTCCGTTGCTGCTAATATATACTGTTTACCTCTGGACGACAGTGGATTTATGGGGCCAATAATATCGAGCCCCCATTTAGCAAAAGGCCAGGAAGTAGCTGACTGATGGAGATCTTCAGTGGTATATGTATGATGTCCGCATGAATTTGGCATTCATGGCATCTCTTTGCATAGTCTATCGCATCTTTAAACATTGTCAGCCAGTAATATCCCATCCGGTGTACTCTGTTGAACAAATTCCTCCCAACCTGATGTGTCCCACATTCCCCAGAATGTGCCTCTTGCAGCACTTGACCTACCTCTTCTTCATTTAAACATCTCAATAGCATTTCATTATAGGACCTTTTGTATAATTCTTCATTACACATAATGAATCTTTTCGCTCTCTGTTTAATCTATAACTTCACCTCTGGATCTTCTGGTAGGATATCATACTTGAGATAGTCAGTGAAAGGCTGACGCCAACCATCTATTGTCACTTCTAAGCATGATATGGGGAGGGCTTTCATTGTTTCACCAATTTTTTCTGCTGAAGGCAAGAATCTTCTTTCTTCGATTGTCACTTGTAGGGAGCTCCGATCTAGACGAGATAGCGCTGCTGCTAGACTGGCCAAAGCATCAACCTTTTCATTCTTGTACCGTGGTATATGCTTAACCTCCACGTTTAGGAATTGTCCCAACAAACATTGCGCCCTTCGACAGTACGGCAAGAGTTCTGGTTTCCTTGTTTTAAAATCGGTTGTTAATTGATTTATAACCAACTTAGAATCTCCATATATTTGTAATGCTTTTATTTTCAGCTCGCTGGCTATTTCCATCCCAATAATAAGGGCATTATACTCAGCTTCATTATTCGTGCATGCAGTGCCTAACGTAAAAGAGTTAGGCAACAAATCGCCTTGAGGAGTGATGAATATCACCCCAGCACCTGCTCTTGTCGCTCGGGCTGTTCCATCAAAAAACATTTGCCATACGTTTGGCGATTCTATCATCATGACTTGTTCGTTGGAAAAATCATCGAAGACGACTTCATAGTCTGTCACAGGATGGGCTGCCAGAAAATCTGTCACTACTTGTCCTTTTACTGCTTTTGTCGGTTCATACGTAATCGCATATTCTGACAATAGCAACATCCACTTTGCAGCCTCCCTGATAACATTGACCTTGTGTCACGCCCCAAACTCGGAAACCGGGCTCACAAAATTCCCGATCGCCGAATCCGGCGCCGACAGCCTCCGTAGAACCCCATTCTCGGTTCCTAGCGCCCATACGCCATGTTCCGATCTGGGATGCTACAAGGAGGATTTCTAATAATCAATTTGATTCGTAATGAGCACAACCACAAGCATAACCCACGAACAATAACCACAAGAACACCATCACGAAATCCACTATGAGCAAAAACTTTGAGTACAAGGTGTATAAAAAGAAATACAATAATCGAAAATGACAAAACTCCAAAAGCTCAGCTGCACGCTCCAACTGCGGCGAGACTACAGGCTGCGTCCTGGCGTCACCTGCACGCATCAATCGTGCATAAGCTTATATAAAAGCTTAGAGGGTGGTGTAAGTGTGTGCGCATATGAGCGTGCTCAGAATGCATGGTCGAGTAATGCGGAAACATGCTGATGAGTACATGAACACAGTCAGCCGTACCAAGGCTATGCAATGCGAGATAAGAATACTATCGGTCATGCCAATGCCATGCGATGCATAATGCAAGTCAAGCATGCTAATCCACATCCAAATCCTTATGTCAATACAGTTCTCAGTCTGGATAATCACCGGGGTCTAGTACACTCTACGCCAGCTTGCCGTCCCTATCCGGACGCACAACTGGAAGAGCGAAAGAGACCTCACTATCCGCCTGCCAATATCGGGCCCGGCTCGTCGATAGCGGACCGATTCCTCAAGCTGGTCAAACTCAACCTAGAAATTGCCCCCTCACTCGGTGGGTAAGGTCACACCCTTTCCAACCGACCACGACACAGGGGAGACGCGGCCTCCGGTATTCGGCCCTCATGCGCTCGTACATCCACTCGGTCTCGACGTTGGAGTCATCCTCTGGTACCATCGGGTTTAGGAATTTTCACCCAGGGACATCTATGGCGCCCGTATGCTGAACCAAACATTTCCTGGTATCAATCCACCACCCACGATGTGTCCAGGAGGCTATGGCCCCGGTGTCGCTAGGGCATACAAGAACTACAATCACACAATGCAAGTGCATGAGTCACACTACCGTCCATGCAATGGATCCCGCGTAAACTATGCGCTCATGTAGGCAACTCCGCCTATCGTGGGAGCCCATGTGAATGATCTGCCAAGGCATATGCTATGATCAATCACCCCTCATCTCAAGCATGCATATGATGCGTATGATCATGATCATGAATCATGGGGTAGCACTATACTTATGGTATGATAATGGACGTTGCTCAAAGTAAAGATGGGCCTAAACGGACTACTGAGTACAAGTATGGGCCTATCAGTGGGCCTTAAGGAGTGTCACAATGCGGACATTTAACCAACATTGTACTTACAATGTGGACGTCAAACCAACATTGCTCCCAAGGCACGGTCCGCCATAAATATCATTACACAAACCATGGGGAAACACACATTATAATGGACCTATATACATCTCATTGGGCCTCGACCCAAAGTCCTCAAACACATCAAATGGGCTGCCTCATATGGGCCTTTCATAAATCAAGTGGGCCACATCAATGGGCCTTAAGTACATTGCAATGGGCCATGTCCCATGGGCCTTTGAAAACATCACATTGGGCCTTAACCCATGGGCTCCAAATACATCACAGTGGGCCTCAACCCACGGGCCCTAATACATTACAATGGGCCTTAACCCATGAGCCCCAAATACATCACCATGGGCCTCATAACATGGGCCTTACATTCACATCAAGGTGGGCCTCAACAATGGCCTCATACACAACAAGGTGGGCCTCAATAGACGGCCATAAATATGGCAAGGTGGGCCTAATCACTTGGGCTTTGTATATACCAAGGTGGGGTCCACCATATATATATATATATATATAATACAATATATATAAATATATATATATATATATACAATATTAATAATATAATATTATATATATATATATACACACACTCTCACACACACGCTCACACACATGTGCACGCTCACACACATGTACACAAGTACACACTCACACACACATGCACACACACTCATGCATGCACACATTGCACACCCACCGTCCCCGGACGGTGGGAAACAAATACATTACAGAGGGGCTCACCGTCCGCACTGACGGTGGTAATTAAAACACATACATCAATGTGGGCTCCACGTGGGGCCCACCCTAATGCTTATAAGCCATCCAAACTGCTTCATGAGGTCACACGTAGACCGAATGAAGAGGAAAAATAATTTCAGATTGATCCAAAACTTCGGTGGGTCCAGAAAGGTTTCAATGGTAGAGTTCAATCACCGCTTTTTCTTGTGGTGTGGGCCACCTGGTGTTGGATCGAGTTAAACTTTGGATGGGACCCACCTCAGAGGGTGGTCCACCTCATGGACGGTGTGGATACAAAATATGCATCATGGTGGAGTCCACAACTAGGGCCAATGGGACCACCTTTTTGTGTACGTCATGGCAGCAAGGTTCCTGCCACCTTTTTCTCATATGTAAAAAATTTTGTTACCCTAGGTGGGACCCACATTGACCAGATCTACCCCATCCATTGCAAGTGTCCCATAAAATTTAGCGTCCAAACCAAATTTCAGGTGGGTCCAAGCTTCAAGTAGACCCCAGCAATCATTTCCGAGTGGTTTAACATACCTTCGTATAGACAGTGGCGTTGTGGGCCATCTAAGAACTATTCATGGCTGATTTTTGGAATCGACGCTTCATCGAAGGGGTCCCAACAAATGGACGGCAGAGATTTAGAACACACATCACAGTGGGGTCCACAACTAGGGCCAATGGTGACCCATTCCTCTTTGTGCACGTCATGGCAGCAAGGTGTCTGCCACCTTTTCTCATATATATATAATTTTTGTTACCCTAGGTGGGACCCACATTAACCAGATCTACCCCGTCCATTGTATGTGTCCCACAAAATTAGGCGTCCAAACCAAATTTCAGGTGGGTCCAAGCTTTACGTGGACCCCAGCAATCATTTTTAAAAGTTTTAACGGTAAAAACCACTGTTTCCTATGGTAAGGCCTACTCGATTATAGGATCAGCCTCATCTTTTGGTTCAACGCCTAAAATGAGCTGGAGAATAGAATGGACGGCGTGGATCATCTACATACAACAAGGTGGGGCCTGCATGAGCGGCCCACCCCAAAACCACCTTTTTCTTTTTCTTTTTGTTAGCTTGTGAGTACAACCCCATGTCAGTACACGGACTCCATGTTAGCCAACCTCACGTCCAGCGTCTCTGGACGCCGGACGGTATACACACTGGCCTCATGGTGGGTCCCACATGCACGTGGCCCACCATGCATATATATACACATATAGTATAATATTAATATATAATAAATATCATATGTTATATTGCTTATGGGCTTTCCACCCGGACGGTGGATTTTGCCTAAAATGTGGTGGGCCACACCATTTGATGAATGGAGTGAATCTATCATGATTTGGTGGGGCCATTTCATTCTAGAGAGAGAGAGAGAGAGAGAGAGAGAGAGAGAGAGAGAGATACACGGTGAGATAGAGGGACCCCGCCACTATGGGCCCCTCCTGGTTAAATCACATACATCAAATGGGTCCCACCAACAAGTGGGTCCTAAAATAAGAAATAACGGTGAATCACCCACCTCTAGGCCTTCTCCTTGCTCCCTTGGTCTTCTAGGCTCCTTATCTATACTTTTAACGGTGGTTGATGGGGTTTTGATGGTGGAGATGAGAGATGAATGGCTTGGATGATAGGGATTTGTGATGAAAAGGTGGGTCACACAACACTCTTTCTCACACTAGAAAAATCATGGACGTGGGATTTTTTTGTTGCTTTGAAAAATGAAGGAATGAGAAGTAAAGGAGAGAGGGAGAGATAAGAGAGAGGGAGGGTAGCTTAGATAGGTAATGATGGTTTGTAAGAGAGGGTGGCTAGCATTAAATGCTTGTAAGAAGGGCTAGGGGTAGGGTGGCTAGCCATAAGTACTTGTAAGAAGGGATAGGGGTAGGTAGGGTGGCTATAGCTAAGGTAGGGTGGCTATAGCTAGGGTAGGGTGATGTCATCGCTCTCATAATTTTCCTAGAGATTAGTGCCACATGGAATAGGTGGGCCCCGCAATACGCGGTCCATGGTCATTATAATGCATGGTCCCCAACTTATGATCTAAGCGTCGGTTTGACGCACAAGACGCGGCGTTGGAACCGCAGCGACGGAGCGGTTGCAATAGTACAAGTCTTGGATTAAACCGACTCGAATCTAAAGGATACGACTTACGATCGATCGCAACGTCGATTATCAGTCGTGGATTGCCGGACTTCGACGGAAATGATCGTAGGATTCATCGGAACAGTACGAACTAGGATACGGGTCTTACAGCTCTCCCCACCTAATAAAAATTTCGTCCTCGAAATTTACACTACCATCGCAACTAAACGTAACTCATAAGAGGATAGGGAACATAACATTATGTATGATCAAAACACAGTACAACATACATCAAACATCAAAAGACGGGGATGACGCACATGAATCTCAAGCTCTAACTTTCAAGACGCATCATCCATAAGCAATCTAGCAAGATGGTGTAGGGGCCAAGTCACATGAATCATCGACGACTGCTCCTGATGACTGAGGGTCCTGCTGAACGGCATAAAATCTGCCCTGGGCCCGCTGGGGAGGTGCAGGTCCCCTCTGAGGCCTCTGCTGCTGCGGGGGAGGTCCTGGAGGCTGGTGCTGCTGCTGAGGGGGCCTCGGTGGTGGAATCTGCTGTCGCTGCTGCTGCGAAGGCTGCTGCGGTGCTCTCGGCTGCTGTGGTGCTCTCGGCTGCTGTGGAGGCTGCTGAGGTGCTCTCGGCTGCTGTGGAGGCTGCTGAGGTGCTCTCGGCTGCTGCTGCTGAGGTCGGGGACACTCCCACCTACGGTGTCCTATCCCACCACATCCATAGCAAGTATCGTGGAGCCGTCTCGAGGTAGTGGTCCGCCGGGGTGCGATGCTACTTTGGTGCTCCGGCGGATGGGTGACTCCTAAACCTCTGCGGTCGTCGATCTTTCCGTGAGCCACCGGAGGGGCCCGCCTCTTCGACTCCTCCTCCGATCTCGGTCGCTCTTGTCCGCCGGCCCACTCGGCCTCATAGATCTGAGCCCTCCGCACTACCGCCCGGAAGGTCGGGAGCTCATGCCCAATAACACGGCCTCGAAGACCATAACGTGGCCGTTTCGAAACGGCGGGCCTTTCGCCCTCATCATCAATCATATGGCGCAAACCTCGATAGCGCCACAAAACGAGCCGCGTACTGCGTCACGGTCATGTCCCCCTGTACTAGAGTCTCGAACTCCAGTGCTCTCTGACGTCGAATGTGGTCAGGGAAGTACTGCTCCTCGAATCTATCGATAAAGTCATCCCATGTCCAAACGTAATCAGGTCCTGCAACACGGGTAACGGAGGTCCACCAATGCTCTGCCTCACCCTGGAAAAGGAATACCGCTAACCGAACTCGATGTTGGGTCGTGCATGACATAGTATCGAAGATCTTCTCCACATCAGAGCGCCATCTCTCTGCTGCAGTCGGATCTGGCTCACCCTGGAAACGTGGAGGATCAAGCCGTCTGAA
The DNA here is from genome assembly GCA_030180095.1 of Magnolia changhungtana. NCBI lineage: Eukaryota > Viridiplantae > Streptophyta > Magnoliopsida > Magnoliales > Magnoliaceae > Magnolia > Magnolia changhungtana. Next base: position 2,308,817 of record JASAUF010000431.1, on the reverse strand, counting down.
CTCACGTAGAAGAGCACTCGCACGCTCTGCTCTCCGCTCGCTCCGGTGAAACAACGGGCGTCGCCCGCCCCGACGCGGCGAGATCACACAACAACATCTCGCCAGTAATCGCGAGGCACTCCACAGATACGGTCGGATCCGCACCGACCTCAGGTGGAGGAACATCATCCTCAGGAAAGGGATTAGGGATCTCTGGCGATAGAACGGGAGGCACAGGTGGTAAAGCTGGAGCCTCAGGTGGTGGAGCGGGGGTAGAACGGGTCGCTCTCCTCGGCGGCATGTCCTATAGGAGGGATAAAGACGCTGATCAACTTCGAGAATCGTACATTAGGGAAGTCAATCGGAATGTTTCGCACTCGGAACCTAATCGCCTTAAACTCATAGTAAACATGTGGTGCTGTTCTCGGTTATTCCCAAGTTATGCTCTGATACCAACTTCTGTCACGCCCCAAACTCGGAAACCGGGCTCACAAAATTCCCGATCGCCGAATCCGGCGATAACCTCCGTAGAACCCCATTCTCGGCTCCTAGCGCCCATACGCCAGGTTCCGATCCTGGGATGCTACAAGGAGGATTTCTAATAATCAATTTGATTCGTAATGAGCACAACCACAAGCATAACCCACGAACAATAACCACAAGAACACCATCACGAAATCCACTATGAGCAAAAACTTTGAGTACAAGGTGTATAAAAGAAATACAAGATATCTGAAAATGACAAAACTCCAAAGCTCGGTTTTCCGCACGCTCCAATCTATGCGGCGAGACTACGGTTGCGTCTCCGGCGTCACTGCGCACGCATCAATCGTGCATAAGTTTATAGAAAGCTTGAGGGTGGTGTAAGTGTGTGCGCAATATGAGCGTGCTCGAATGCATGGTCGAGTAATGCGGAAACATGCCGATGAGTACATGAACACAAATGCCGTACAAGGCTATGCAATGCGAGATAAGAATACTATCGGCCATGCCAATGCCATGCGATGCATAATGCAAGTCAAGCATGCTAATCCACATCTAAATCCTTATGTCAATACAGGTTCTCGGTCCGATAATCACCGGGTCTAGTACACTCTACACGGCCTGCCGTCCCTATCCCAGGACGCACAACCGGAAGAGCGAAAGAGACCTCACTATCCGCCTCCCAATATCGGGGCCCGGCTCGTCGATAGCGGACCGATTCCTCAAGCTGGTCAAACTCAACCTAGAAATTGCCCCCTCACTCAGGCGGGTAAGGTCACACCCCTTTCCAACCGACCACGACACAGTGGGAGACGCGGCCTCCTGGTATTCGGCCCTCATGCGCTCGTACATCCACTCGGTCTCGACGTTGGAGTCATCCTCTGGTACCATCGGGTTTAGGGATTTTCACCCAGGGACATCTATGGCGCCCGTATGCTAGAACCAAACATTTCCGGTATCCAATCCAGCCACCCACGATGTGTCTGTGGAGGCTATGGCCCTGGTGTCGCTAGGGCATACAATAACTACAATCACACAATGCAAGTGCATGAGTCACACTACCACCATGCAAGCAATCTGCCCCCGTAAACTATGCGCTCATGTAGGGCAACTCCGCCTATCGTCGGGAGCCCGTAATGATCTGCCAAAGGCATATGCTATGATCAATCACCCTCATCTCAAGCATGCATATGATGCGTATGATCATGAATCATGGGTAGCACTATACTTATGGTATGATAATGGACGTTGCTCAAAGTAAAGATGGGCTCAAAACGGATCAGAGTACAAGTATGGGCCTATCAGTGGGCCTTAAGGAGTGTCACAATGCGGACATTTAACCAACATTGTACTTACAATGTGGACGTCAAACCAACATTGCTCCCAAGGCACGGTCCGCCATAAATATCATTACACAAACCATGGGAAACACACATTATAATGGACCATATACATCTCATTGGGCCTCGACCCAAAGTCCTCAAACACATCAAATGGGCCGCCTCATATGGGCCTTTCATAAATCAAGTGGGCCACATCAATGGGCCTTAAGTACATTGCAATGGGCCATGTCCCATGGGCCTTTGAAAACATCACATGGGCCTTAACCCATGGGCTCCAATACATCACAGTGGGCCTCAACCCACGGCCCTAATACATTACAATGGGCCTTAACCCATGAGCCCCAAATACATCACCATGGGCCTCATAACATGGGCCTTACATTCACATCAAGGTGGGCCTCAACAATGGCCTCATACACAACAAGGTGGGCCTCAATAGACGGCCATAAATATGGCAAGGTGGGCCTTAATCACTTGGATTTGTATATACCATGGTGGGTCCACCATATATATATATATATATATAATAATATAATATATATAATGCAACACATATATATATATATACAATATTAATAATATAATATATATATATATATATACACACACACTCTCACACACACGCTCACACACATGTGCACGCTCACACACACATGTACACAAGTACACACTCACACACGCACGCACACACACTCATGCATGCAGACACGTGCACACCCACCGTCCCCCGGACGGGGTGGGGAACAAATACATTACAGTGGGCTCCCACCGTCCGCCTGGACGGTGGGATTAAAACACATACATCAATGTGGGCTCCCACGTGGGGCCCACCCTAATGCTTATAAGCCATCCAAACCGTTCATGAGGTCACACGTAGACCTGAATGAAGAGGAAAAATAATTTCAGATTGATCCAAAACTTCAGTGGGTCCAGGAAAGGTTTCAATGGTAGAGTTCAATCACCGCTTTTTCTTGTGGTGTGGGCCACCTGGGTGTTGGATCGAGTTAAACTTTGGATGGGACCCACCTCAGAGGGTGGTCCACCTCATGGACGGTGTGGATACAAAATATGCATCATGGTGGAGTCCACAACTAGGACCAATGGAGACCACCTTTTTGTGTACGTCATGGCAGCAAGGTTCCTGCCACCTTTTTCTCATATGTAAAAAATTTTGTTACCCTAGGTGGGACCCACATTGACCAGATCTACCCCATCCATTGCAAGTGTCCCATAAAATTTAGCGTCCAAACCAAATTTCAGGTGGGTCCAAGCTTCAAGTAGACCCCAGCAATCATTTCCGAGTGGTTTAACATACCTTCGTATAGACAGTGGCGTTGTGGGCCATCTAAGAACTATTCATGGCTGATTTTTGGAATCGACGCTTCATCGAAGGGGTCCCAACAAATGGACGGCAGAGATTTAGAACACACATCACGGTGGGGTCCACAACTAGGGCAATGGTGACCCATTCCTCTTTTGTGCACGTCATGGCAGCAAGGTGTCTGCCACCTTTTCTCATATATATATATATATATATATATATATATATATATAATTTTTGTTACCCTAGATGGGACTCACGTTAACCAGATCTACCCCGTCCATTGTATGTGTCCCACAAAATTAGGCGTCCAAACCAAATCTCGTGGGTCCAAGCTTTACGTGGACCCCAGCAATCATTTTTAAAAGTTTTAACGGTAAAAACCACTGTTTCCTATGGTAAGGCCTACTTGATTATCGGATCGCCTCATCTTTTGGTTCAACGCCTAAAATGAGCTGGAGAATAGAATGGACGGCGTGGATCATCTACATACAACAAGGCGGGGCCTGCATGAGTGGCCCACCCCAAAACCACCTTTTTCTTTTTCTTTTTGTTAGCTTGTGAGTACAACCCCATGTCAGTACACGGACTCCATGTCAGCCAACCTCACGTCCAGCGTCTCTGGACGCCGGACGGTATACACACTGGCCTCACGGTGGGTCCCACATGCACGTGGCCCACCATGCATATATATACACATATAGTATAATATTAATATATAATAAATATCATATGTTATATTGCTTATGGGCTTTCCACCGGACGGTGGATTTTGCCTAAAATGTGGTGGGCCACACCATTTGATGAATGGAGTGAATCTATCATGATTTGGTGGGGCCATTTCATTCTAGAGAGAGAGAGAGAGAGAGAGAGAGAGAGAGAGAGAGAGAGAGAGAGAGAGAGAGAGATACACGGTGAGATAGAGGGACCCCGCCACTATGGGCCCCTCCTGGTTAAATCACATACATCAAATGGGTCCCACCAACAAGTGGGTCCTAAAATAAGAAATAACGGTGAATCACCCACCTCTAGGCCTTCTCCTTGCTCCCTTGGTCTTCTAGGCTCCTTATCTATACTTTTAACGGTGGTTGATGGGGTTTTGATGGTGGAGATGAGAGATGAATGGCTTGGATGATAGGGATTTGTGATGAAAAGGTGGGTCACACAACACTCTTTCTCACACTAGAAAAATCATGGACGTGGGATTTTTTTTTATTGCTTTGAAAAATGAAGGAATGAGAAATAAAGGAGAGAGGGAGAGATAAGAGAGAGGGAGGGTAGCTTAGATAGGTAATGATGGTTTGTAAGAGAGGGTGGCTAGCATTAAATGCTTGTAAGAAGGGCTAGGGGTAGGGTGGCTAGCCACAAGTACTTGTAAGAAGGGATAGGGGTAGGTAGGGTGGCTATAGCTAAGGTAGGGTGGCTATAGCTAGGGTAGGGTGATGTCATCGCTCTCATAATTTTCCTAGAGATTAGTGCCACATGGAATAGGTGGGCCCATGCAATACGCGGTCCATGGTCATTATAATGCATGGTCCCCAACTTATGATCTAAGCGTCGGTTTGACGCACAAGACGCGGCGTTGGAACCGCAGCGACGGAGCGGTTGCAATAGTACAAGTCTTGGATTAAACCGACTCGAATCTAAAGGATACGACTTACGATCGATCGCAACGTCGATTATCAGTCGTGGATTGCCGGACTTCGACGGAAATGATCGTAGGATTCATCAGAACAGTACGAACTAGGATACGGGTCTTACACCTTGTCATCAAAAACTTGATAGGGTCTGCTCGGGATATCAGGGTTATGTCATGGGACAAACAATAATATCTTAATTTCTGAACTGCAAATACCAACGCCAAACAGATTTTTTCAATCGATGTATAATTGTATTCTGCACCAATTAAAGTTCGACTTAAATAATAAAGTGTCACTTCTTTCCCATTTTCATTCACTTGCCAATAAGGCCCCTTGTGAATTCTCGACTGCTGATATGTACAAAATGAGAAGCCTTCCTTTTACTGGGGGTTGCTTCAACAGTTCTTTTATTGAATTAAAGGCATTCTGGCAGGATTTATCCCGTATGAATTCTACCCCTTTCTTCATCAAATGAGAAAACGGTTGGCATCTTCCCGCCAAGTTCGAGATGAAACGACGAATATACGCTAACTTGCCTTACAAGCTTTTTAGCTCTTTCAACATTTTCGGGGGTGGCATATCTCGAATAGCTCTAACTTTTCTGGATCTATCTCGATACCTCTGTGTCTCACCATGAAACCAAGGAATTTTCCTGACGATATCCAAATGTGCATTCGGCCAGATTCATCTTTAACTATTTTTTCTTATTCGGCGAAAGACTGAAGCCAAATGTTCGCAGTGTTCCTCATGATGATTTTACTTGACAACCAAATCGTCCACATAACACTCAACATGCTTGTGCATTATGTCTTGAAATATTTTGCATTGCCCTTTGATATGTCGCCCTTACGTTCTTGAGACCAAATAACATAACTTTATAACAATATATCCCCAATGGAGTTCTGAAAGCCGTTGCTTCTTCATCTTCAGGTGCCATCGTATTTGATTGTAACCGGCGTAGCCATCCATGAAAGACATGATAGCATATTGTGCAGTACTGTCTATCAACATTTCGGTTATCGGTAGCGAAAAATCATCTTTCAGGCATGCTTCGTTCAAATCTCTAAAGTCGACGCAAACCCTGATCTGCCCATTTTTTCTTTTTTACTGGGACTATATTCGATATCCACTTGGGATATTTGACTTCTCTGATGAATCTAACCTTTATCAGTTTACTTATTTCCTCCTCTATCTTGCGAACCAAATCTGGGTGAAACTGCCTCTGTATTTGCTTAATGGGTCTTTTATCTTTAGAGATATTCAATCGATGCATCGCTACTGTTGGTTCTAGACCTGTCATTTCTGCATACGTCCAAGCAAAGACGTCTTTGTTTTCCCTCAGGAGACTAACGTATTGATTAGTTTCCTCTTCTGATAAACTGGCACTTATGAACGTATTCCGCTGTTCTTCCTCTGTTCCCAGGTTTACCTCTTTCAAATTGTCGATTGTCGGCTACCCCCCATCCTTCATTTGCTTTGGAGCTGTGTCAGGCTTGTTGATCACTTCAAGGTCCGTCTCTTGTATCTAGTCAATTGTTACCATGTTCACTGAAGCCTCTGCCCCCAGTCCTCAGAATTTGTCTCGCTTCTTTTGATTCACCCCTATTAGAATCTGAATTCCTTTTCCATATTTCAAGCCAATAAGTTCTTCATGATCAAAGCCCATTTTCTTCATGATTTTTCGATTTCCCGAGCTATATCTTTCCAATTCTTTGGGTGTTAATCTTCCATTTCCTATACCACTGTCAACTACTTAATCTTTCTTTACTTCTGAGGGAGCATAGAATTTGATCAGCTTCGGATATCTTGCACTGGGTTTAACAAGAATCTTTTCAGAACGAGGGGAAATAGCTTACTCCTTTCAGCATACGGGAGGGGTACTGTGTAATTTGACTGCAGAATTTCCAATTGTTTCGGCGATAATAATGTTAATGGCGGTTGTCTTGGTTGCCGCAGATGTCTCAGGACAAAATCGAATTTCTTCTTCACCTTTTCCGCTACAGATGACTTTGTTTCTTTTCTTTTACTATTTCCGTGCAAGCATTTTCTGGGACCTTGTTTTTATCATTCTCCTTTTCGTCCTTATTGGCGAATGCATCATAATAACTCACATCTGCGAAAAAAGATTCAGCTTCTGTATACGGTCTTGCATCAGCTAATACTTTATGTTGCACCCTGTCTTTGTAGTATTTGAAACACTATTGCAGGGTAGAAGTAATGATGCCATACTGATACATCCACGGTCTTCCAAGAAGGAGATTATATGTAGTCACTGCATTGATGACGTGGTAGACGACGTTTGTCGTTAATTCTCCTATCTCCAGTGTTATGGTGATCTTACCCAGCGCACGCTGTCCATCTTGATTAAAGCCATGTATCATCATTCCACTAGGGCATAGGTTCGAGCGTCGATAACCCATTCAACATTTTCAATGGTAATAAGTTCACAACAGACCCGTTATCGAGCATTATTCGCTTTACCTGTTTACCGCGAATATGACCCACTATCATCAATGGCCTATTATGTTCTCCATCACAAATCAGGTCGTCATCGGAGAAGAAGATAACTAGCATACAATCTTTTCGTTTCTCATTCTCTTTCTCATTCAACAACACATCCCTTATTCCTTCATCAGATAGGGCTTTGATCAAGCTTTGTCGATAGTCTTTCGACAATTTCAGAGCATCATAGACACTCAATCGGGCTGGAATGCCTTTTAAGTGACTTATAACATCATAAGTCACTTTCCCTGTCTCCTTTCCTTCTTCTCTTTCTCTGCTGTCATTTTTTTATGTGATTCTTGACTGTTTCTGTCATTGTTTTTTGCTCTTTGAGTTGGACAGGATGGCCATCTTCCTTCCTGACCGCAAGGTAGTCACTGCAACTTTCCCCATTGTATTTTTATTATCCGTTGTTGCCCTTTCCTGATAATCTTCGTGCATGGTAAGTACGTTTGTTATCACTCTTCTATCTCTTTCCCGACTATTATCTCTCCCCTGTTTATCATCCTTTGTATAATACACTTCAGTGTATAATAGTTTTCTGTCGAATGCCCTACTATGCGGTGATAATGACAGAAGTCTCTTTCCCTTGTTTTAGATGCTTCTTCGAGGTGTTTTGACAGGTGCAGCTCAATTGTCCCGGCTATTAGAAACTGATTCATCATCGGGAGTACGTCCTCTTTTTCAAATGCAAAATCCTCATGAGAATTCAACGATCGGGGTTTTTTGTCATAAAACCTTCCTCTGGGGCGACTCAACTCTTCTTTCCTTCCTGTCCTTTTACCTCTTACTTCTCTCATGTCCTGGCTTCTCTTTCCGTGTTCAACCACATTTGTGATCAACTTCTGAGATCCACTTCTAATCATTTCATAATTGAATGCCAGCATTTTCTGAGTCATCAGTTCTAAAGCATGTGCCTTTGTAGCTAAATCGCGGAAGGTTCTGATGTCAGCACTGGTGAGACCAAATGTTATTCCAGTTTCCATAGATTTTAGGCACATCTTCACTTGTTCTTTCTCTTCTAGCAATTGTCTTCAAGAAGCCCCCAAGTCTTCCACCTGTCTATAAATTTTTCCACTAGCTCTCCCTCTATCTGTCGCACCGAAGCTAGTTCTGTGATACTGAGATCACATTTTGATGAGAAGAAGTTTGACATGAATGCGTCTTGCATCTGTTGCCATGTTCTTATCAACCCAGGTGTTAAGCTAGAATACCACCTAAACGCCTTATTCGTCAGAGAAGACCCGAATAATCGGAGGTAATATTGGGGTACTGTGGAGAAATTCCCCATACTGGTGATGAAGTGCATTAGATGTTCTTCTGGTGACCCATCCCCGTTGAATTTCTAAAAATCAGGATGCTTAAAATTGTTCAGGAATGGGATATCTTCTACTTCCCTTGGGTACGATGTTCAATGTCTGAATCTTCCTGTGCCCTCGCGTTCTCTTTCTGACCTAACCGCTTCTTCGACAACTTGTCGTACTTCTTCCTGTGTCACTGCTCTCACCATGGGGGCAGATCTGTGTGACCCGGTCCTTGGTAGTTGTGACCCTTCGGGGTGCTGTTATCATTCATTCGCGTTATCGGTCACTGGGGGTGCCAACATCCGGGCCACGATATGTGCAAGAGTCCCCAAGGCTTCCCAGAGTTTCTTCATTCTTCCATTAGTGCTTTTTGTGCCTCTACCATTTCAGCAATTCGATCCTCTGTAGTTGGGGATTTGTTCCGGCCATGTGAACGGCAGCCTCTCCATTCCCTGACGAGGCAGTAGTCGATGTTGAATGGGAATGCATTGACGTCATAGGAGTCACTGAAAGAGGAGACCTAACCAGCCGATTGGGAAGACATAGAGATTGGTGATGCGGATCCTGCTAGGCTTGTCAGTAAAGCCTTTCCTTTTTGCTCTCTTGTCCACCTGGAGTTCTTAACAGGCAAGGCAAGGAAATCTTGTGTGATTGGAGGAACCATCACCTGGGTAAGGTAGATTGCCGGCAGAGCAAGTTCAGGATGTTTCCTAGTTGTTTTTCGCGTTATTGGCCCTCTATCTCTTCTCAGTGGGGCATTCATTCCTGTGACAGTGATATTCTGGGTCCTTGTCCTTCTACGAGTGATGACGATCCAATCATCTCTTTCTTCCTATGCAGTAGGTGAAATAGTTGTAACCGTAGCAGTCGCCCGTAGCTCCATACGCTTGGTTGATGCCGCTTTCTCGGCATACTCCACGACGAAACCTGTCGCAGTAAAGTAGAAGACCGTATCCTTCCTAGCAGTTGTCATTGATTGGTTGGTTGCGATATCTTTTCTCTAGAATTATGTCGGATTGCAAAACAACAAAAAAATAGCAATTAAATCATGTTATATTCTATTTAGGAGATGAAAGGTAGGATATTCCCACTAAGAGTCGCCATTTTGGCACCTGTAAGGCGTCAAACAGTTGTGATTATCTTTCGTACAGTTCTTAGGTTAATATTTAAGTGGATATGAAAAAATATCCCCAGTGGAGTCGCAATTTTGTTTCAAACAAGAAACAAATGCATTTGATCTGGGGAATTTTATTCATTCACTCAATAATTAACAAAGAAAGATAATCATATCATTTATTCTTCCAAGTTCTTTCACATCCTTTTTCTCCTTTGATTCCAAAATAGAATACTCATGATACCATAATAATATATAAAAATAAAATACAATGCATGGTGTCTTTATAATATGACGCGTTGAAGCATCATATACTGGTGAGGAACATTGTGAACTAAAGATAATGGCATTGCATTCTGGAGGCATTGTGCGCTGGAGGCATTGTGCACTGGAGGCGTTGTGCGCTCCAGGCCGTTACGCACAGCGAGGGTTATGCACCGCACAATATATATTCTGCACAACAGTCAGCGAATCCTACCTTTCTCTCTTCGGTCTGATACTTCTCTTCAATTGGTCGCTAATGACCCCTTTTGGAGGGGTCAGGGGTATTTATAGCTTTTTCGCACGTGTGAACTCGCCACGTAGGCTTTGTGTAGACTCTGTTATGCGGACTTCTGCGTGCGGATGCCATTGTGCGGACGCCGTTGTGCGGACGCCGTTGTACTGTGTATATCGGTCTTCTGCGTACAACAGCTTCCGCACAACAACTTGCACACAAAGGGTCTCTTCTGCACAACAACTTGCGCACAAAGACTATCTTCCGCCCAACAACTTGCGCACAAAGACTCTCTCTGCACCACAACTTGTTTTGATAATGCTTCTTCTTTTTACGCCTCAACAAGCATGAAACTTTTATGAAGTTTTATTCAAAATTGAATGATATTTGCAACTCCATTTGGGGTTTAGGAGAGAAGATTTAAGAGGGTTGTATATGTAAAAAATACTTAGATCGATTCCCTACTAGTTTACTCCCAAAATAACCTTAATATAAGAGTATAGAGACATAAATGGGATGAAAGTAGTGTTAGTGCACTGATTTATGCACCTATTTGTCAATCACATGATTCCATTTATAACAAGTAAATTAAGGTGCCTTGGTGACCCTATCCTTATACCAAAATAAACCTAGCTTCTAAATGATCTTAAACTTAATAGGTAAACCTTTGGTTGACCATCACATAGCCTTAGGAGCTTAATTGGAACATGAGAAGATAGGTTAAAACAGGTGCAAATGTGTTATAAATCATATAGCCCAAAACAACATATTTTGAGTGGTTCACCGTTCTATTGAGAGGCTATCGATAGGTTTCGATGGAATCGAATGACCGCTCTTTACGTGTCACACCCCAAACCTGAAAATCGGATTCACAGGAATCCCGATCACCGAACCCAATGCCGACAGCCTCCACAGTACCCCATTCTCGGCTCCCAGCGTTCATACGCAAGGTTCCAATCCTAAGATCTTACAAGGAGGATTTTCCAACGTACATTTGTCTCATAAGAAGCATAACCACAAGTATACCCAAATCATAAAGGCAACATCATCATCACATATTCACTAATATAATCATTTGAGTACAATGCTGAAAACAAAATACATATATCAAAATCAAAGCTCCAGAACACAGTTACACTCTCCAAGCTCAACACTGCTGCAACTTAACATCACCTACACGCATCTATCGTGCATAAGCTTATAGAAAGCTTAGAGGGTGGTGTAAGTGTGTGCACAAGGTGAGTGCTAAGTATTTAATGTAATGTCATAATCATATAATGTCGAAATAGGCGCAAGGTCATGAATCATATGTTATCAGAGTAAGCGAAAATACTGACAAGTCCATGAGTCAAGCAATATCGGAATGCGCAATACAGATCAACTATATAAATGATGAGTCATAAAGAGTCAAATATCAGATGTCGTATCTAAACCATATAAATGCAGAAACATAGTAACCCAAAATGTCATATGCAGCGGATGTAATGTAATATGCGGTGCGAATGTAATGACCCTTCTGGAGTGTGAAGTCGGGGTGATAGTACGCAATATCGTAGGCTATGGGGTCCATCATAAGGGACTTCTATCCAAACCAGTCCCATACCTAAATTTGGATAGTCAAACTCAATGTGGTAAACTCCTGATCTCAGATTAGTTGTACACCCCAACCAAAATCCTGGCCATTGCGAAGGTACATGTAACAAATAGTTGTGCACCACCAGCCTGAGTAGATAGTGAATGAATGAGTATGCAACTCTCGCTCAATAAGTCCATATGCATATCAGTATTGTTCATCTCTGGGATCATCACCGTGGTTTAGAACACTCCAAATGGCACTGCCGCTCTCCCAGCCGCACAGTCCAAGTGAGCGTAAGAAACTTCACTATCCGCCTGGCCAATAGTCTGCCAATACCTATTTGGCACGTCGATAGCGGACCCATTCATGAGCTGGTCAAACTCAGCCTAGCAATGCCCCTGCACTCGGGCGGGTAAGGCCACACCCCCTCCCAACCGACCACGACATAGTGGAAGATGCGGCCTGCTAGTGTTCAGCACTCAAGCGCTCATGTATCCACTCGGTCTCGAGGTTGGGGCGTACTCTGGTACCAAGAGGGTTTAGAGATTTTAACTCAGGGCCATCTATGGTAGTCCGATGCTAGTAACAGATTTTCGGTGTCCCATCTGGCCATCCACGATATGCCTGTGGAGGCTACGGCCCTGATGTCGCTAGGGCGTACAGTAATCACAATGCAAAATGTATGAGTCATACAATCCAGTCATACATCAATCCTGCACATACCGTGTGCTCATGTGAGATAACCTCCACCTATCTGGGAGTCTCATAACAACCTACCCAATGTCATGTGCAATGGTCAACCACATCTCATAACAAACATACAGATGATGTGTATGGGCATGTATCATGATGCTATGTTGTCACATACTCATAATCGATATCATCAACCGGCATCAACAATCAGCCTCAATAATGTGGACATTTAACCAACATCGCCTCCAAGGAATGGCCCACATAGAACCAAACACATAATGGGCCCACGGCCTCACACAAAGGCTAATAAATAACACAATAGGCATTACTCAAGGGCCACATATACACAATAGGTGGGCCCTGCTCATCGGCCTCAAATACATGATATGTGGGCCCTGCACATGAGTCTCAAATACATCAAATAGGCCATGTATCATGGGCCTAATACTCCTCACAATGGCCCTGCCCATGGGCCTTAAATACATCACAATGGGCCTTATTACATAGACCTCCTATTCACATTAAGCCTTAAACACGGGCTGAATACACATCAAAATAAGCCTAGCCACAACTATAGGCCACGTATATATCATTAGGTCTCGACAATTGGCCTTGGTAATCGAAATCGGCCTTGATACTCGGCCTTGACAATTAGAATCGGCCTTGATAATCGGCCTCGACAATCGGAATCGACCTCGATAATCAGCCTCGACAATCAAAATCGGCCTCGATAATCGGTACCGATAATCAACATCTATAATCAGCACCGACGATCAGCATCGATAATTGACACAGACAACCAGCATATATAAACAAGTCGGGGTCCATAGATGAACATCCAATCAACAAAAATGTAAAGATCGGCTTTCGGCTGTAGTTATGTCAATCCATAGCATGGAGTCATCTGTCTATGGTGAATGGGGCCCACTTAGTTGGGTTAACCCACGAAGAGAATGGGCCTAACAAGGCTTAAGGGAAGGTCATAATGAGGACATCTAACCGTTATTGCCCATCAATGTGGACATTCAACTAACATTGCTCCCAAGCAGTGGCCCATATAGAGTCAAACATAAGGTGGGCCTATAGCCTCACACAAAGGCCTAATGTACATCGCATTGGGCCTCATACAAAGGATATATACACAACAAGTGGGCCCTGCACATGGGCCTCAGATACATCGCATGACCACAACCCATGGGTCCAATGCACATCATAATGGGCTTCATTAAATGAGTTACATAACATCACAATGGCCATGCCATATGGGCCGAAAATACGTCACAATGGGCCTCGACCCATGGGCTGAAAATACATCTTAGTGGGCCTTACCAAATGGTCCATAAACACATCCTAATGGGCCTCAACTATGGGCCTCTGACATATCATAACAGGCCACAACCATGGGCCTCAAACGGCCATAACCATGGGCCTCAATATACATCGCAATGGGCAGCAACCCATGGGTCTCACATACATCATGTGGGGCGCAACACACGGGTCTCAGATACATCCCAATGGGCCCCAACACCTGGACCGGGTATACATCATATTGGGCCTCAAACATGGCTCATATATACATCACATTGGGCCTCGCCATCTGGGCCTTAAATACGTACATCACGTGGGGGTCACATGAATGGACCGTGTGAATATACAACATATATATATATATCACGGTGGGTCCCCCTATGATATGGGTCTCCCAGGAAGGTGGAGGGTTTGTAGATCACGATGAGAGCTAGGATTACATCTAAAATCATTTCAATAGTTGTAGGTACAACATGTGCATCACTGTACACAATCACTCTATGGGAGTACATGGCTCACTAATGGTAACCAGCATTGTCTAAATTTTGCCCATGTGAATCAACACCTTCCAGACATTGCCTAGCACCATCCAAACAAATACATCACTGTGGTCCCCACGTGGGTCCCACAATATATACATTTATATATGTATTAAATATAATAATAATATAATACAATCATTATATCTGACCAGCGCCCAGCCCTGGACGGGCGGCCTAGATACAAAATATATACATCACGTGGGCTCAAAATACATCATATCAGGCCTTATCAAGTGGGCCCCAAATATATCAAATCGGCCTCATCAAATGAGCCCCTATAAATATCAAGGTGGGCCTCCTCAAATGGGCCTTATAAATATCAAGGTGGGCCTCAACAAACGGCCACACAAATGGGCCCCAGGTATATCAAATGGGCCACACCCAAATTATAAGTGGTGACAATGATTTCCACTATTAAAATTCCCAAGGCCTACCATAACATTTATTTCCCATCCAATCTGATCATAAGGTCCTAAGGATTTCAACGGTTGGACAGTTTGGATGAAGGGTGTGGTCCACATGATAAATAGATCTATCTTATTTTTAGTCTCAAGCCTTAAAATGATCTTTTAAAATATGGTTGGACGGCTTTGATGCAACCCATGCATCAAGGAGGGCCCCACCAACTGGTGCACACATCACCAAGGTGGGCTCCACGGAGCCGCACTGCTGCATCCACAGCAGCTATATGGCTGGTGGGCGGTACACCAACCACTCTAACTCCCTACACAGGTGGGTCCCACATGGGGCCCACCACAACGTTTATTTCCATCCAATCTGTTGATAGGGTCGCACAGACCCGAATGAAGAGTAAAACAAATTTCATATTTGATTTGAAACCTCTACAATCCAAAAGGATTCCAATAGTAGGCGTCTAATCCACTGTTTCCTGCCTGTGGGCCACCTGAGTCCCATGTATAGCCAATTTTTGGGGTGGCCCACTGTCAGAGGGGACCCGACAAAATGCACGGTGTTGATGATAGACACACATCATGGTGGGGCCCACTGTTGGGGCCGTGAGTCCCTGGCCACCATCACCTGCAGAGGACGCTGCTGCGCCAACAGCAGCAGCGTCTAATGCTCCTTTTTTTAATCGAGTTTTTCCATGGTTTTCCCTAGGTGGGACCTGCTTCAGGTGCATCCGACCCAGCCATTGGTCCCTGTGGCCAATACAAACCCGTCAAGTCCAATATTGGATGGGTTTTGGTGTACAGAAATATCAGGGTGTAATTCAACAGTGTAAACACTGTTTTCTATACTAAGGCCCGCCATGAAATTAGATCAGCCTCATTTTTTTTGGGTCAACGCCTAAAATGATCTGAGGAAGAGGATGGAGGCTTGGATTAAGTACATACATCAAGGTGGGGCCTGCATGAATGGCCCACCCCAAGTTTAATACACACCCGACGTCAATTCACATTTCACTGTTAACCACACTCCACACCACGTTAATCCACACTTCATTGTTGAGCCAAGTCCAGCGTCTTTGGACGCTGGACGGTGTGGAACAATCACAAGTATCGTGGTGGGTCCCACTTGGACATGGCCGACCCACTACACCAAAATCATCATTTAGGAACAGTTTTAAACCGTTCCTAAATGCTTCAGGAACGGTATTAAACCGTTCCTTAATGTGGTGTCGCAGAAAATCAATGTGGTGCGGTTCGAACGGTTCGTTTTGGGTACCGTTTCAGTTTTTAGAAACGGAATTTTAGGAACGGTTTAAAACCGTTCTGGTGCCAATGGTTACATTTTGGGCAAAAAATTTTAGAAACGGTTTTGAATGCTCATGAACATTGCCCACAGTCAGATTTTAGGACGGAATTTTAAGAACAAATTTAAACCTCGTTGTTCATTGTATGAGAGAGAGTGGGGTATATAATCTAAGTGTATTATATGCCAGATAATTACACAAATAGAAGAAAAAGACAATAGAATGATTCACACATAATAGTTTTTTCCTTCTTTTCTAGTACACATTTCAATTTAAATTCCAATTTCCAATTTCAATACAACATTTCATTTCCATGCTTCTATAATCCAACAATTCCTTGCTCTTTTCTAGAATGATCACACTACCTTCAAATATGACATCCTCTGCAAATCCTCCTCGTCCATCCCCAACAACCCGAGCTATCTCTTCCACCGGCCTGGTATTCCATCTGCAAAAATACCATATTTATATTTAAAGTCTCATTCAATGTCCTGCAAAATCTCAAAGGCAAAATAATTGCACAAGTAAAAATGTTATCAGCCCCTGTCCAGGCTCTTTATTTGGTCACCAGAAATTGAGACCAAGGCCGAGCCTGCAAACCCCAAAATCATGGAATATAGCTCTCAACAGCCAAAAATGAGCAAGGACTCGGCATGGGCTAGGCCTTGGTGGATATAGTTATGAAACCTCAATCGACCCATAGTAA
The DNA here is from genome assembly GCA_030180095.1 of Magnolia changhungtana. NCBI lineage: Eukaryota > Viridiplantae > Streptophyta > Magnoliopsida > Magnoliales > Magnoliaceae > Magnolia > Magnolia changhungtana. Next base: position 2,292,096 of record JASAUF010000431.1, on the reverse strand, counting down.
CAAGGGCCACTTAGAAGCCCAATAGGCCTAGTGATAGCATAAAGAGAGAGGACTGATCGCCTATAACTGGTTGCACTCTGCAACCTGCTTTTCTCTTTTCAATGAAAAAAAAAACTGGGGTAGCACTTCTGCAGTTAAGGTAATTGCATAGGAAATTACACCAATCATTTCAGTGCATAGGAAGATTTTGTTGCACCTGGAATTGGATCTAACCCCACAAACTAGCAGCTTAAGGTAAAAGTAATGTGACAAAAAGTATGTTGATGCAACCCATTTGGGCTGTAATAAGATGAGATGATTGTTCCCAGATCAGTGACCATCACCATTTCATCTGTAGCAAATGGACCCTAAAAATATTCAATGCTCACCTCATGTATATGAGTATTTTAGTGGGATCCTGACTACTAAAGTGCAGCGAATTACACAGTAATTTCCTATTTGGCATGTAGAACACACAGATTGAAAGCAAAGTAGGTGCTACAACTAGAACACTCAAATTTAGAGCTGGGCATTGAGTCGAGTTGGATTGAGTTAGGGCTGAGCTGACTCGATCCGGTTTTGAAATCGACCTAACCTGAACTTGACCCGACTCAGTACCGAGTCTTGCATGCCTTACCCTGCACACACTTCTCAACTCATTGTCTACATGCACACACTTCTCAACTCTTCCTCTTTTGGGGGCGTTGATCTCATTAATTATTGGTTGGGATCGTCCACTCTATATCAGATACACTCTTGAGTGGAAGTTATAACATGAATAGAAAAATAGGTAGAACTCAAATGCATGCAGAATTGGATTACCATTTGATAGTAGTAGTAGCAGCAGCAGCAGCCAAACAGAGATAATACTACTTGTAATAAGTATCCAAGGCAAGAGCAGATGGTTCCTTGGCAGCCAAACTTTTACTCTATCTGGTTTGAGCTTGTTCAGGTGGACAATGATCACCATGGGATCATAAAAATGTAGTAGAGCCTTCGTATTTTGATACGAACGGCTTGTTTCAATGTACTATGAAAGATGAAGTGAGGTTAACCTTAGGTCAAAGGCAACCACTCCAACCTGCACAAAAGATTGATAATGAGCAATACTTGCAACTGAGAAATAGATCATAGTAGTTCACCTCAGCAACATTAAGCCACCATTATCTTGGAGTTACAGTGACAAATTTATGAATACGAGGCATTAAAAAGACAAACGACCATATCAATGTTGAAGTAAAAGAAACTCTGTATAAATGGATGTAGAGGAGTAAAGGATAACTGCAGAGAGGGAACTGAGGAAACCAACTGCATAGATGCCCATGACGTGGTAAAAGACAATAAGTGTAATCGGGAGCTCTGAGTGCATTTCGCCTGCAAGTGGAAGGAAGAACGGGTTTCATCGGCAGGATTTTAATGCTCACATTCAGCTGAAAGACTGAATATGACCTATTTATTTGATGTTTACAATAGATACAGAAAAATCAGTAAAAAAGATGAAATTTTGAAGTTTTAAGATGTTTCTTCAGATGCATACCTTCCGAATTTTACTAGCCTTTTGGTTTCTAAACATAGTTTTTCCTCTCTGTCTTCTGCAAGGGAGGAACCTCAGCTTCATCTTCCAAAACACTTCCTTGCTTGAATCACAGAGTAAGGACCGACCGAAACATTCTGGCCAATCTTTACCAGCATGAAGCTTAAAACTCCATCCCTCACCTCATGGCTTTGAACCATCGCCCCTTCTGCAATCACAGCTCCATTTCCAATCAAAACCAGAGTGGGGTCCGTAATATCGACAGTGTTAAGCAGAATCGATGATCTGACTCGAGCTCCTAGCATCTCAAACCAGTAATTTAGGAACACTGCTCCTCTCAGCTGGATTGCTAGAATTCTCCCAGCGACTTCTTAGGCCCACCATTTCAGTAAAAAACCTGACCGCATATAATCATTCATGATATTTAACTCTGATGCAAGAAGCAAATCTCTCCTATACAGATACCTGAAAATAGGCAACGACAATGCAGTGTTAGCCAAACTGGTAGAGTCTACTTTCGGTAAAGTGTTTTATCTGTGATATAATTCCTTACCATGCAGTGATGATCAAAGTCATTAACACATTTGTCACAAACCTGCATTACATCTATCATGTCAAGTCTATAGAAACAACTAATCAAGTAAGTTATACAATCAAAACATATATACAGTCCAAAAAGGTTAAGTGTCCAAAAAAGTATTAGACTATTGTCGCTAATCGGTGAACTCAGAAAAGCAACAATGCCATGCAACAAATGAGCCAATTTTAACAAATGACCCGTTTCTGCAGATCCTTATTTCCCGTGACCCGACCGATCCGTGCTCTACATTCATAGACCATAAGTAACAGATAGAGGTCCTAATAGGACTAAATTTTAAAGAGAACCAATCACCTATAGGCGGTTGTATGCTACAACCTTTTCTTGCCTAAAGAATCTATTTCCATTTTTTCCCTTAAAAACAATTTTCAAGGCAAAATACTTGTAAACTACAATTTAGTTTCAGGGGATCAGTCATTGTAAAAAGTGAAAGGAAGCAATGAAGAAAAAATGTAGCTAAGTGAAAACAATAGTATAATTTGATATCAATGAACTCACCATCACCGTATAAAAAACATAGAGCTTCTCGCCTATTAGAATGTGAACTGTCTTTGGCTTACTCCCTACAAGAGCTTGTTAACAATGCGAATATTAGCAAAGGTTCCCCTCGCCATCACCTCTTGTTCATCTTCTTTTTTTTTTTTTAAAGTTATGGATATAATAGCCTAGTTCTCTAAAAGCATAAAAGATTCAGTGGCATATTGCTTTGAAACCATGAAAGAACCAAAAATAATCAGTAGATGAGTTATTCACAATTCATGCTAATCACAGTTCAATTCAGGTTTCAGACTCCTAAAAGCTTCTCAATTCAAAATTCCAAGAAACTCAATAATTAAATGTACATATGTAAAAGAGCACACAAATAAATATCTAGGATAGATCACAATAATTGCAACAAACTAGTTTTAAAAATATAAATCTTCATAATTGGTACCTCTACTATCTGCATAACATCGTGGTTTGCAGCTAAATCATCTACTACAATTAGCATAATGGCGCTAAATGCTAATGGGTATAGCATGTGCAAAAAAAAAAAAAAAAAACAGTCGAGGCTTTGTTAGAAATGTTAGAGGCTCCTTGCCATTGCAGTTATGGAACTAAGTTTGTTAGAGGTTCTTGGATCCTCCCATTACCTTTTTCTTAAATCCGTAGTGAAATAATAACTAAGGCCTTCATCAAATGCATTATTGAATCTTGAATTACAATAAATGTCCACGAGTGAGTTTCAGCTCACAGGGGGAAATGCTTGCGTGTCTCAAAATACACATTTGTTGGTGGACTCAACAAAAGCACAAAGACTTTCGCAAGAGAAAGAAACACCAAGGGAAATGCTAGATGGTTCTTTGCGAAAACTTGGAATCTATGGTAATATAGATAGAAGAAGATGGAAACTATCTTGACTATGCGACAGGGTACAACTGACCTTAGAAATTAGAATACTAAACTTGCATCCAGAAACCTTAAATAAAAAATAAAAACATCTATCAACTGAAATAAATTCTGCAAGCCATATATTGAAGTTCCTAAGAATGAACATTCAATCGCATGCAACCTGTTAAGTTAAAAATTAAAACAGAGCCATGCTTTTGTTAATTTTTGTACATATCGAGCTCACAATCAGATTAGGGAATGAAGAGGACACTGTTTTGAAATGTGTTCTAAGATATCTAGTAATTGGAAATGAGGCTTGATACAAGCTAGCTCTCCTGCTCTTGAATTTGCATAATTGACAATATCTAGAATGAATTTGAAATTTATGCATCACAGAAATATCTAAAATGAATTTGAAAAACTGAACAAGCATATAGGTCAGCATGAGGTCCATACTTCTACAAAAGCCTGAAAATCCAAGAAGCTTACCTGCAGAACTCAAAAAAGAGATCTTCGTCATGGATATAGGCAAGCACTCCCATAATCGCCGCAAGACCAGATCATTCATGCATGCGGTGTAGCAAACTCAACAGGGCGATTGGATGAACTGCAATAGGAAGAGAATGGAGACATTGCAAATGAAAAATAGCCACTTCTTAGGACCATGAAAGAGGGTATTTTCATCATGTTATTGAGAAAATCGCTAAAGAATAAATTATTATTAAAAAATAATGATCATCATATTATGGTAAGGTCCACCTGAGATTTAGATCTTTCTCGGGCTCCCAAGAAGTTTTTTAACTGTGGGTGTTCAATCATCATTGTTTACTGTGATGTGGTCCACCTGAGAGGTTTGGATCTGCCTCAGTTTTGGGCCTATAGCCTAAAATGAGCTGGCAAAATTGATATGGACAGTGTGGAATCAAACACGTACATCATAGTGGGTCCCACATAGCACTGACCAGTAGCTTGTTGGCAAATAGAGGCAGGACAGGATAAGCTGAGGCATGCCTGAGTCCAGCCCAACCCATGAGGTAGGACTACATTCTGACTCCATAGTCACATGAATGTTGAATTAGGGGCAGAAATTGCACATTACCATATGAGCTTTAAAGAAAACCCCAACACAAACAAGCTTGTTGCTGTATGTTTATCTAAATCTATTGGAATCACCACAAAGACCAAATTTAATGCCAATACGAGAACATCTAAAAAAAAAAAAAAATTGCCTATGCGCTGTTTGGTTCCCACTTAAAATGAGTTCATCTCTTCTTCTTTTATTTTTTTGTTTTTTTGTTTTTTTATTTTTTTACGTTGATTATGTATTCGAGATCTTGGAAATAATTAAAAATAATATTGATAAACCATAATTAATGTAAACTATGATCTCTAATACACAATTAATGTTAACTAAAATGATATTAAACCATTTTCTAGTGGAAACAAAACAGGGCCTGAGGGTGAGTTTGGGGATGCCCCGAATCTCAGGAAAACTGAATATTCTAGCAGAATGGGCAGCCATCCATTCAACTGAACCTTTTGGGCAGTTGAGAGAACCAGAACTGCATTCCCCTAGATGTGATTTTTCTACCTTTGTTGTCTGGCCTGAATTAATATCCTTAGGGACACCCCAACATTATGTAACGCCCTGAAATTCGGGGGTCGAGTATGAACTCAACTCCCGAGTTCCAACGCATCACTTATGCAACATACACAATGATGGTTAAATGTTGTCTGAGTTAGCGCAATAAACATGAATGAGATTATACTAAAACAGTAATTCATACTCCAGTTCAATTGTGTAAAGGCAAGCGGAAGACTGAAATTTTATATTCAAAATATGTAAAGTATCAAAATTTTGTGAACTTCAGAGTATGAGTACTAACTGAGTACCAATATACATGTATTGTTTCTAAGTCAAAAATCAAAATACAATCCTCGAAAGAGGCCCTGTAAATCCCGCGATGCAGCCGGCCTAAGCGTAGCCGTCAGAGTACTGCATAAAGGAGAACTCCTCCTGATCCTCCTCGAAGTCGAGCTCCGGCTCCTGAACAGAGGCGCCATCTACACCTGCGACAGAGTCTGGTGGGTGTTGCAAACACCGTCCCGTAACGTGGGAGTGAGTAGCTAACTCAGTGGAACAATAAAGCATAAGTTAACATGTTATCAAATCAATCAAGCAGTAATGATAACGCAGTACAAATCAAACATTTCTAATTACTCTTGTTAAGTGCAAAAATGATATGACATGATGCTGTATGCCCTTGCCAAACCACCCTCAAGCGACATCATCTTACGTTCGCGAATGCTAACTCCCTCAGTGCGCCACATCTACAAAGCACATGCGGTGCGATGATGCTCATGATTACCAAGTTTTTATTAATCCATTTCAACCAAAGAAGATTGGGAAACTAAGGTACCTCCCAGTATCATTCCCAAACATGATCCATTCTAGGGTCGTCAATCCTAGCTATTATCATACGATATTATGGTTTGAGAAGCGTAGTGAAGGCATCGCAAAGGGCTCGTCACCCGTCAGCGCGGATACAGATCTCACCGTATGCGGCTCAATTGCTGGCCGTCAGCTCAAGTACATATCTCACCATACTTGGCTCAATCACTAGCCGTCAGCTCAAGTACAGGTCTCACCGTACTCGGCTCCACTCATACTCTAGTTACTGTGAAAGACTCGTCGCCAATCACAAACACTTGGAGTATACTCGAAGATACTACGGAGGACTCGTCGCCCGGCAGCACGAGCACAGGTCTCACCGTACTCGGCTCTCGCCGTAAGTATCGACAACTGAATATAGTATCCCATACCACCATAATCAGCTCACGAGTTTGGTTGTGCAATGGTCACTACGGGGAGGCACATGACCCCAGCGTAGGCCGACAGCTCGACCACGGTGTCCCATACCACCATGCCCGGCTCATGCGTCTTAGCGGATCGAGGTACCATGGTTAACGGGATCGCCACTGGTAAGTTTGGTACCCTAGGTTCAAGCAAAGAGTTTACCAAACATGGTGAACATACATATACACATATCGGTTTGCTTGACGAGCTCGACTAGCTCGAGCGAACCACAAGTTGAGCGATATGGAGCGCAGTGGCACTCCGTGTGGCCAACCACTATCGCCAACCGGTACGACTCGGGTTCGCCAGACCGTCCGTTGTGGCGATATGACTCTCGGCCACAATCGTAAGTCTGATACCGAATGTTTGGACTATAGGCATAGTCCCAAACTCAAACAGTTGTAAAGCATAAAGTAAAGCATGAGGTAAAGCATGTTAGCAGACATATTGTAAAGCATGAAGTAAAGCATGTTATAAGGCATGTTGTAAAGCATGTTGTAAAGCATGTTATAAAGCACTATACACATAGGGATACAATTACATACGCATCACAAGTGAGTGGTTATAGCGAACCACCGTATAGAGGGGGAACCCTACTTGTCTCTAAGGGAGTCAGAAATTCCATATTAGCGCCTATCTAAGGCACTAACACCCAAGCTTCTACGCACACAAGCATGTACACCAAACACTTAGAGTGTGCGATTCCAACATACATAACGTATGTTAGGAATTGCGTATTAGGGCCATTCCTTTGCCAAGCGGTTAATTTACCCGCGTATATCATAATCATACAACAAATAATCATGACAATTACATTTCCAAATTTTACACATATGCGGTATTTCTAGAATACGCAATTTCAACATACTTGTCATTTACAAGGGGACATGTATTTTGGCGATTCCTTTCGCCAAACTAGCATTTTATACATATATTGTATAATCATACATTAAATAAACATGTTATACATTTTCCCAAAAAAAATACATATACGGTATTTCTAGAATATACAATTTCAACATACGTAGCATTTACACACGAACATGTATTTCAGCAATTTCTTTCACCAAATTAGTATTTTATCCATATAACACATAATAATACATTAAATAAACATGTCAAACGTTTTTCCAAAAAAATACGTATACGGTATTTCTACGTGTCATACCTAGAGTATGTGAAATTCCAATTTCTACAACGTTAATCGAAACAGGAAACGGAAAGCACTTTGTACATGGGCATTTACAAGCAGATCATGAATCTACCATTATCTGACATTGAAAGCGTTGAAAACCGTAACTTATACACTTAAAGTCCTCACCTTTGCCTTTGGAAACGAAACGAATCAGCAAGGGTAATGGAACTTCCGTCTACGGATGATTTCTAGCCTAAAGAGCGGAATCGGTTAGTCGGTATACATCCTACATCGATCCCACCCCAAATCAGACCTAGGGTTAGGGTTTCTTACCTTCAAATGAGACGGAATACACCAGAAAAGTGCCTAGAATAGGGCGGTGTAGGCCGTATAGCAAGCCAAAGCAGGAGGAGGGAAATCGGCAACAATCTCCAAGTCTTTCTCTCTCTTTTCTCTCTCTCCCTCTAGGGTTTTCTTCAAAATTCGTATGGCTGTGAGAGGGGCTGTTCTAAGCTCCTTTTATAGCCACAAACATTACGAAATTAGACTTAGGTTCATGGGGTACTACTTATATAGGATATTCGCCGCTTTTCCAGCTCAAAAGGGAAGTTCTGGTGGCCCTCTTTGAACCAAACGTCAGACTTAAGCTCACCATCGATGGATCTACGTGGGATTACATTTTTGACTCGATCAGATTCCCAGATCGCACGTGGCGGACCACTTTCAGTTCGACGGTCAGTGGGCCACGATCAGAAATTCCAAGTACATGTAAATGTTCCTGAAATTTTTCTTAATCCGAGGGTGTAATTTGTCCGATTCTCGACGGTCAGGTTGCTTAATCTTGCGTCAACGAATGATGCGGATCACTATTCCGGATATTTATTTTGGCATGTGAATAGTGTTTTTCACACTCCCTACGCTCCGAATCGAAAAAGAATGGCCATGGAACATCGGATGGAGCTGATTTTGAGATGATTGTTAAGCCCAGTGGGGCGGTCCTAGTTCCTTAGTTTCGGGTTAATCGGACTCCGATGTGCGATCTAGACCTAATCTGAAGTTTCGTTTCATTCCCGAGCAGCGGGAAATGAGTTTGATTCTAAACTTTAGGGTAACCTAGCGTCACTTGTTCTGCAAGTTTTGGGTCTTGCAGATCGTATTTAAAGCGATCCTAACGGATTTCATGGCTAATTGAGTTTAATACTTAGTTAACTTTGTTAAATTTCTAAAGGATTTAATCCTATGTGATTTCTGGTCGAGGTGGTACTCAACCCAATGTACGAAAATTTTCAGGTCGTTACACATTATCCCAAAACAATCAAGCAAAATTGGAAAAAAAAATAATCCGCAATTTCAATTTCAGCTGAAGATTTCTCCACCCATTTTTATCTAGTAAAATTCCAATTGGTCACAAAAAAACCTCCAATTAAAGTAATTTCAAGAAACCCTAATTTAAATAAAATGTATATAAAACCACCGCTTAGAAGCTGAAAATATCAAAACAAAACAGATTGGCGGCGGCAACGAAAGATGAAGGCCTACGAATTTACCGATCGGTCAAGTTGTCACTCAAAATCGAGGATCTTGATCGCAACAACCTCATCGAATGGGATGCAAGCGCACGTGAAACAGACGACCTTGGCACGCCTTCAGCCCACCTCCTCCAGCAGCATATATTCCTCCGCCCTGATCGGATACTCCTTCCTCTCCATAACGGCTTCCCACCGATCTCCCGCACTGCTAACACTGCGCATCTCGAAATTCGGCTTCTTCATCGAAGAAGATCCCCCGGGATTAAGCTTCCTCATTGAGAAAGATGCCGACGCAGCGAGTTCCGAATGATTCCGCATTCTCCCGGCGAAAGGATCGGAAATGGATCGATTAAAGAAGCAAATTAGGCAGAAACTGGGACAAAATTTGAAATAAAAGAGGAAGAAGATCGGAAACTTTGATTTTTGAAGTAGCGCACATTAAGACCATGTCATCTACCTTCGAAAATCCGGTAACGTAGTCCTTGAAGATGATCGGGAGATCAAAAGAGAGGGAGATTGAGAGAGGGAGAGGGAGACGGAGACGGAGGCTGCGATGGATGCGAAATGAGTGATTTTAGGGCTTTCGGCGTAAGAAAATGTTAAAAATAATCGGTAGTCTGCGGCAGATGGATACAATGTGCCTCTTGGGCCTTGTGGGGTCCACACAGAGTTTACTAATCGAATCCATTCCGTCCATCTGTTTCAAAATAAAACAATAAAACACAATAATAATAAATAAGAAGATCCAACACTCAAATGAGACACACCAACAAAATAGTGGAAATAACAATGTATAATAGCAGCGATTCCAGTACGGTTTGTTACCGTTTCAAATCAGAAACGGCTTTAAGCCATTTCTGAACCAAAATCCCAACCGTACCAGTTTAATGATTTTGGTGTAGTGACCATGCATGCATATATATATATATAATATAATATAATATAAATATCATATAAATATAATATACTATATACATTATATAGATGGAGGACCTCTCATAAAATGCGGTGGGCCACACCGTCTAGTGGATGGAGTGGATTTAACACAAATCAGTGGGGCCCACTACATTCTAGGGAGAGGAGAGAGAGAGAGAGAAATACGGTGAAATAGAGAGACCCCGCAACTATGGGCCCCTCACTACATTGCATACATCCTTGTGGATCCCACAACAAGTGGTCCTAAAATTGAAATCAACTGTGGATCACCCACCTCTAGGCCTTCTCCTTAGTCCCTTAGCCTCCTTAGCTCCTTGCCTACACTTTTGATGGTGGTTAATGAAGGATAAAGGTTGAGATGGGAGATGAGAGAGTGGGAAGGTGGGCCACACTTGTGGGCTCTTGGAAATGCTTGGACGTATGGAGCTTGGGAGAGTGTTTTGAGAAATGAGAGAAAGAGAAATATTGATATTTTAAAAAAAGATAGGTGTTGTAAGGAAGGGAGTGGGAATGGTATGGTTGTGTTTGAAAATTGTAGAAAGAGGGATGGTGAGGAGAGAGAGAGAGAGAGAGAGTTGACTTAAGGGAAAAGGAGGGATGGATTGTTGTACTTGGGATATGGCTTGTACTTGACATGAGTGATTGATAGATTGGTGGGACATGTTGTAGAGATTCTCTCAAAATTCGCAACGCGCGGCATTTTCTTTGAATTGAACGCGAGCCCACATCTTCTGACCTAGGTATCAGATTAGTGCGCGAGTCGCGGCATTGGAATCGTAGCGATGGTGCGGTCGCTAAGATACAAGTTTCGGGTTGAGCTGACTTTGGAATGTAGGACTTGGCTTAGGATCGCACGCAAACGTCGGATACGGGTCGAGGATTGCCGGAATTCGACCAGAATGACCGCAGAAGCCTATGGAACGATACGGACTAGGATACGGATCTTACAATGTGATCGAAAAAATAATTAAACAACTAAATAGAAAAATCTTAGATTTTCTTGATGGGATCGAAAGTGAGCTCGATCCTATCGAAGGTCCTTCGATTCTATTAAGGGTCTTTCGATCCTATCGACAAAGCCATTAACTAGCCATTTTATAGCTGTTGGAAATCTTTTTTATATATAAAATAGGCATTCAGTTCTTGGGCATTTCGATGGATTTTTTATGTAATAGAAGCGTGAGTGATTCTCCACTCATATCCATCATCCTAAGCCTTTAAACCAATGAGATTTAAGTCATCTTCTTAAGGTTTACCAATCTAATGAGGATTTCAACCTCTATGATGAAGATGAACTTAATCTCCATCATTTTTCAAAGATTAGACACTAAGCATATAGGTATATCATTATCTACATTCTCCAAAAGACTCATCTAGGTGAATCCCCTTTATAAATCAAATATCCATTAGTTGTACGAGATTCCACAATCCTCCCACCACCTTAGTCACTTCATAGGGGCATCATATGTAAGGTGATTGATAGTGGGAGTTGAAACATTGGCACCAACGATCGGTAAAGAAATTGAGAAGCAGATTCAAGCACGGGAGAGCATTGAAGAAGCATCTCAAGCAAAGTGCTACAAAGGAGCTCAATCTGACAAGTAATTTTTTAATTGTAAAGTCTATTCACACTCCTTCCTTATGTAGTATTGAGTGTAGATTTTATGACCCAAACTCGAATAAGTTCTTATGTAGGACATAAGTTCTTGTGTACGGTCGAGTTCACCAGACATGGGTATATACGTGTTAATCTCCATAGGGAGCCTCCAGGGGAAGCATACGTAGGGTCTTGGATTAGGACTGTTAGTAGTTGTTGGTTAATTGATAAAAAATCAATTAAAGTCCCTTACAGGAGCCACCGACATAGTGAAAATGTGTTCCTCCGACACGAGAGTGTATGTGTAGGTTAATGGTTAGCCTAAGAGAACCATTGTAAAGGTTAGTGATTAACCTATTGAAAACTGATAAGATAGTGAATACTAGTACACTCAATGAGACTGCATCCATCGGGAGTGGAATATGAAAACTGAACCACTATATATGCTTGTGTTTATGATTCTCATTTGAGCATAATTTTATTTATGCTTGTTTGTTTAATTAGTTAAATCTTATGAATGCTTGAATTGGGTTGTATGATAGGCACTTAACTTGTAAGCACACAAAAACTCACTGTCTCTTAGAAACTAGTTACTTGATTGTTATATCATTTGTAGTTTATGTGATTGGACCCACTTTGGCTTGGTAGCCTTGATGTTAATATGCTTATTAGTTTTAATTGGTAAATTGTATTAATTAGGTAAAGATTTTTAAGTTTTCCTATTCACCTCCCCTCCCCCCATCTAGGTCTTAGCCGTAATTCTATGCTCCGTCAAGCTTCCGCATGCATCGTGGGTCCCATAAGAGACTTTAGTTAAGAAGCCAATTCAAAATTGAAGAAACTCTCAAGTAAGGATCTATAATGAGGCTCAATCCGACAAGTAAGTTTATTATTTCAAAATCTATATACTCTTTCCTTACGTAGGATTGAGTATAAAGTTTGTAATCAAAGCTCGATTAAGTCCTTGTATAGGCCTCTGATTAGAGTGTACGTGTGTAAGTTGTTAGTGCTATGATTTCATATCCCTTTGGTTGTCATATTTTGTAGTGTCAAAACCTATATGTCTTGTACTTCTTGTGTTTCTTGTTTGTGACTACACACTGCTTTAAGACTACACACTGCTTCAAGACAAGATCATGAATGAAGAATGTTTTCAAGACAAGATCATAAATGAAGAATGCTTGTAAGACATGTTATGAATGAAGTCTACAAGAATAGAAGACTTCAAGTTTGCCTCTATCAAGTTCAAGATTAGAAGACTTCATCAAGACAAGTCAAGAATATACCAAGCTCGAGAAAGACCATCAACTCAACTCAAGCTTCTACTTCAAGATCATCTGAGAATACAGACCTTCAAGACTTCAATGTCCATCTCACTCAAGGTTTGTTTGACCTTAGATTGACCTTAGGTTGGTCTAGATGATAGTTCATTCTGGATACATAATCTGAATATTTTAATTTACTTGGTGTGACTGTTCTAAGACCAGTCCTAGAAATCTTAAGACCAATCCTAGCTTTGCTTCGACCAGTCTTAGGTTTCTCAGGACCAGTCCTAGGTTGTTACAGATTTTCGAATTTTTCTGGTTGTCCTTCGACTAGTCTTGGACTTGCTTCCGACTGGTCCCGAGAAGTCCTACGACTCATCCTTCGACCAGTCGTAGTTCTACGACTCGAACTCCAGCGACTTTTCTCGAGTATCTCGACCGGTCGTAGGTGTCTCACGACCGGTCGTAGGTGGTCCACGACCGGTCGTAGACTACCTAAGACCAGTCGTGAGTATTGCAAATCTAATCCCGTGAAAATCTTTCAAAATCTTTGACGCTACAACCAGTCCTAGGATTCTAAGACTAGTCGAAGATGGGATTTTTAAGGCTATAAATAGTGCACGAATTTCAGAGTTTATTCATTCAATTCCATTCCATTCAAGCGATTTAAGGCTATACTCTGAGATAAGTTGTGATTATTTTTAAGCTATTGTGCATATTTAATATTCCTTTTGTTAGCATTTTTCTATTGTGATTTTGATCCATATTCCAATCTTATTTAGAAAAGAGGAATTTGTGATATTCCTTCTTCTGTGATCAAAATCAAATAGACCTTGCTCTTCTTGATTTAATCTAAAATCAATTAGACTTAGAACCACTCTTTATGTGAGTATTGGACATTGAACAACGTATCATTTGTCTACTCCGATTGGTTCTACTGGGCTACTTCAAAAGGAGATCCAAGTATTTTACTTTGTAATTTACTCTCTGGTTTTGTTTGAGATTTACCAGAAAAATCTCATTGTTTTGGTTATCTGAGGAGAGCCAGAAAACTCAGATTGTGGGGGTTTTTGGATTGTGTAAGCCCTAGATAAAAAGACACAATTGTGAAGGTTTTGGGTGAACCTGTGAAAACCTATTTTGATAGTGCATGCTAATATCCCTTGTGAGGATATTAGGAGTGGAGTAACATTCATGTGTGTGGTTGTTGGCTAACAGGTTGGTGAACACAGTGCGAACCACTATATATCGTTGTGTTGTGGATGTGCTTGATTTCTTTATTCATTTATTCCTTTATTATTGTGGATTGCTTTTGTGGATGAATGTTGTAATTTTCATTTCAAGCAAGTGTGGTTGAATGGTGTAATAACTTAGGATTTATTTCTTTAAGTTATTCTTGATTTATTTTCCATATCATTTGTGTTTTCTAGATCGTTCTAGAAATAAGGTTGTCCTACCATAAGCCATTGGTTTTTGGTGTAAGGTTGTCCTTAGAACTGATTTAGTATTATTCTCATATTTCATATGCTTTGAGATTATTATTATTTCAGCATTGTTATTTACATCTTTTATTATTCCGTTGTTTTAAGTTTTATTTGGCATTGCCCTATTCACCCCCCTCTAGGGCATATAGCTTGGCCCTTTCAAGTGGTATCAGAGCCTAATAGCTTATGCTTATTGCTTATTTATTGGATTTATTTCCTGAGCTAACGATCTAAGCTATATTAAGATGTCAAATTTTGAAAGCCTATCTGTCACTAGGCCACCACCCTTTAATGGCACAAACTATGCCTATTGGAAAGCAAGGATGAGAATCTTTCTCAAATCCATGGATGAAAGTGTGTGGCTGGCCACAGTAAACGGATGGAAACTACCTATCATCAAGTAATGTGATGAAGATGGTTCAAAATCAATGAAAGTAATATCTTATGCTCTTTGGACCACACTTCAGAAAAGTGAGAGTAGAGCCAATGCAAAAGCACTAAATGCAATTACTTGTGCATTGTCACCAGATGAATTCAAAAGAATCATCTCGTGTGAAAATGCTAAACAAGCATGGGATCTTTTAGAAATGACACACGAGGGTACATCAATTGTCAAGAAATCTAAAGTCCAACTCCTCACAACTAAATTTGAAGAAATTCATATGGAGGAGAATGAAATGTTTATGGACTTCTACACTAGATTGAATGACATTGTAAACTCAATGTGGGGTCTTGGTGATAGAATCCCAGAAGCAAAGTATGTGCAAAGATACTACGCTCACTTCCTAAACGGTTCAATTCAAAAGTAACCGCGATTCAGGAACTTCGTGATACGGATAACATGAAGGTTGAGGAACTAGTTGGTTCTTTACAAACCTACGAATTGAACTTTAAAGCTCCAAAAGGAAAATCAATTGCTCTCAAGTCATCTAAAAATATTCCACAAGAGAGCACTTCAGACTTTGAAAATTCTGAAGATGATATGGCACTTTTTGTAAAAAGGTTTTATAAAATTTTGAAGAATAAGAAAAGAGGAGATTTTCAAAAATCAAACGATAAGAGACAATCTAAACCTAGAGCTCGAAAAACTTTGAAAGATAGTCAATGTTACAACTGTCAAGAGTATGGGCACTTGGCTAACAAATGTCCTAAAAAGGACAAATCAAAAAGGAAGAGTATGTTGGCTACTTGGGATGAATCATCTGATTCGGAATCCTCTTCGAAATCAGAAGATTCTGAAAACGAGTCGGGAGATGATGTTAAAGCCCTTATGACTCTAGCCAAGGTCACTTTTTCAGATTATGATGAAGTAACTAGCGAAGAGAATCTGAATAGTGATTGTGACAATGAAGATGATCTTCAGGATGCATACAATGCCCTTTTTAAGGAGAGTTGTAAAATTGCTGTCAAGCTTAAATTACAAAAGGAAAAATTTTCTAAACTTAAAGAAGATTATGAGTCTCTTGTTTTAGAAAAATCTCATATTTCGGATTTTTTTGAAAAGACCAAATGTGATTTAAAAATCAAAACCTCCCAAGTTGATGTTTTGAAAACCGAGAACGAGAAACTCAAAAACGAAGTAGCTTCTCTTTTGAGTTTAAAAGACACTTGGAGATATGCCCAAGGTGATCCTAAATTAGAAAAATTATTATCCGGATCGAGAAAATGTGGTGATAGATCCGGGTTGGGCTATGATAAGAATACTTCTCCTAAACAAAAGAATACTGCTCCTAAGTTTGTGAAAGGAGAGTCTTCAAACTTAAAAGTAAAGTATACTTATCAAGGTTTTTCAAAAAATTCAAGGACCTTTCAAAAATCTAAAAATAGCCATGCCAACTTCAATCTTCAAAACTAAAATCCTTTGGTTGAAAAGATTATTGATCTTCTCAAGGTGCTATTAAAATTTAACTCTATAGGTCATTCATATAACAATAGACAGAAAAAGTTCAACTACACTCCTAAACCCAAAACAGTACTAAAATGGGTTCCTAAAGTTGACTGCTTGGTTGCCCACACTGCTTTCAAAGCGACAAGCCATTCAAAGTGGTACCTTGACAAGGATGCTCCAGGACATATGACAAAGCGACAAAGCTTTATTCACCGATCTTGAAGACAGGACTGATGGGTCAGTCACTTTTGGTGATGGAAGCAATTGCAAAATCATTGGCCAAGGTACGGTTCAGCTTTATAACCTTCCCTTATGTAAAAATGTATTATATGTTGAGGGCTTGAAACACAACCTACGAGTATATCTCAGATATGCGACAACAATCATAATGTAAAGTTTTCTAATCAAGGTTGTGAGATTGTTAATAAAGAGGGTTCCGTTATATTAACGGTCACGAACTTCTGAAAGCGCTACATCGTTAGTAATGCAAGCTCATCTACTCAATCGTGTTACATGGTCCATACTGATGAGATTGAATTATGGCATAAACGCCTTGGACATGTACACTACCGGAACTTATTTAGATTGAGCAAAAGAGAACTTATAAAAGGTCTACCCAAATTACAAAAAGTAGACAAAATATGTGGTGAATGTCAGTTGGGCAAACAAATTAGGAGCTCTCACAAGAAAGTGAACTCCAATACCACATCCAAACCTCTCGAGCTTCTCCACATGGATCTCATTGGACCAACTAGAACGGAGAGTCGAGGCGGAAAAAAATACATCTTGGTTATCGTAGATGACTTTACTAGATTCACTTGGGTATCGTTCTTAAAAGACAAATCTGAAACCCTAGATGAGGTAAAGAAGATCATCAAACGAATCCAAAATGAAAAAGGTTCTCAAGTTTATAAGATCCGTAGTGATCATGGTTCTGAATTCGAAAATAGCCGTTTTGAGAAATTCTGTAGTGATCAGGGAATATCACATGAATTCTCTGCGCCCAAAACTCCTCAACAAAATCGTATAGTTGAGAGAAAAAATAGAGTGCTTCAGGATATGGCTAATGTCATGTTATATAGTATGAAGCTCTCTAAAAATCTTTGGGCCGAAGCAATTAATACTGCTTGCTACATTATTAACCGTGTTCATACTAGTAAATCTGAAAATAAGACTGCTTATGAGTTATGGTTCGAAAAGAAACCTACTGTCAAATACTTTCGAATTTTTGGCAGTAAGTGTTACATTTTACGAGATCGTGAAAATTTGGAAAAATTTGATACGAAGAGTGATGAAGGTATTTTCCTTGGATATTCCTTAAACAGTCAAGCCTATAGGGTTCTAAATAAAAGAACAGGTGTGATTCAAGAGTCCATCAATGTGGTCATTGATGATCATTTGAATACACCTGCTCCGAGTTCAGATGATGATGATGAAATTCTTATAATTGAAAATCAAGATACCTCTTCATCTCAATCTGAATCTAGGACTGTCAAAGATCATCCAACTAATCAAATCCTTGGAAATCCTCTCACTGGAGTTCGTACATGCAAACAACTTGAAAACATATGCAATTATGTTTGTTTTACATCCCAAATAGAACCGGTCAATGTAAAAGAAGCTCTTTCTGACGAAAATTGGATAGTAGCTATGTAGGATGAACTTAATCAATTTGTTCGTAATGATGTCTGGTATCTTGTTCCTAGACCTAAAGATAAACACATTATTGGAACAAAATGGATCTTTAAAAACAAGTCTGATGAACTTGAAAATGTTATACGAAACAAGGCTAGACTGGTTGTACAAGGGTACACTCAGATTGAAGGTATCGATTACGATGAAACCTTTGCTCCAGTCGCTCGCCTTAAATCTATCAGACTTCTTATTTCCATCGCTTGCTTTAAAAAGTTTAAAATTTATCAGATGGATGTAAAGAGTGCCTTCTTAAATGGCGATTTACATGAAGAAGTTTATGTAGAACAACCCTCAGGGTTTGAAGACCCCAAGCTTTCTGATCATGTATTTCGTCTCAAAAAGGCTCTCTATGGTCTGAAACAAGCGCCCAGGGCATGGTATGAAAAATTGACTAAATTCTTACTTAGTCATAGTTTTCAAGTGGGAAGTGTCGATAAGACATTATTTGTTAAGAAACATAATAATGAGATTTTAATGGTTCAGATCTATGTAAACGATATTATTTATGGATCAACCTATTCTAACATGTCTATTGAGTTTGCAGAGTTGATGAAATCAAGATTCGAAATGAGCATGGTTGGTGAACTAAATTACTTCCTAGGGTTATAAGTAAAACAACAACCTGATGGAATCTTCATTTCTCAAACCAAGTGTCTTTTACAAGTAAAACAATAACCTGATGGAATCTACAAACTTGGTTAAAAGGTTTGGATTTGAAAATGGTAAAAAATTTGATACTCCTATGAGTACAACCTTGAAACTCTCAAAAGATTCTACATGTAAAGATGTAGATCCTAAGCTATATCGTAGTATGATTGGTAGTTTATTATACCTAACTGCTAGTAGACCTGATATTGCTTTTAGCGTTGGTATTTGTGCGAGATATCAGTCTAAACCTAAAGATTCACATCTTACTGTTGTCAAACGGATTATTAGATATGTCGCAAGTACAACTAATTTGGGTCTTTGGTATCCTTTTGATACTAATGTTAAATTAGCTGGGTATTCTGATGCTGATTGGGCTGGTAATATTAATGATAGAAAATCAACCAGTGGTGGTTGTTTTTACATTAGAAATTGTTTGGTTTCTTGGTTTAGCAAGAAGAAAAGTTCAATATCGCTTTCCACTGCTGAGGCTGAGTATATCGCAGCAGGATATGCATGTACACAACTCGTATGGATGAAACGCATGTTAAGCGATTATGGAATTAATCAAGATTCAATGATCTTACATTGTGATAATTCCAGTGCTATCAATATTTCCAAAAATCCAATTCAGCATTCGCGTACTAAGCATATTGACATTAGGTATCATTACATTCGTGAATTAGTTGAAGAAAAAGCTATCTCTTTGAAATATATTCCAACTAATGTCCAACTTGCTGATATATTTACTAAATCGCTTGACAAAAGCAGGTTTACTAAAATGAAATTTGATCTTGGTATGTGCATTTTAAATTGAATATACTTGTCTGCATGTATCATAGTGTACTATATTTTAATTTTTTATGTGAATAAATTTCAATTTCTACGTAAAAATATTTATTTTTGTCGATGCTCGACTGGCCTTTGCCATACACGATCGGTCTTGACTCGACCGGTCGTGGACTGCACACGACCGGTCGTAGAGATCGTGAGCATCATATAATTTGGAGAAAATCACTTTGTTCTTCATTTCCTCTTCTTCCTTCGACGAGTCGTGGCTCGACCAGTCTTGAGAGTTCGTGATTTTCTTCAAGATAAGTCGTTTTTCTTCATTTTTATTGAAGATTTATGCTTTCTATGCTTTGATTTGTTTATTCCATAAGCTAGATCTCGTCTTTTGTTGATTGTTTAGGGTTTCCTCTCTAAAAATCTGATCTAGAGAAACCCACCACTTCTAGTGTTCTTTGTGCTTGGTCCTTGGTAAATCTTGTTGAAAATGGATGTTACAAGGAAAAAGAAAACATCCCGTGGTCCATCTTCATCTAGATCTACATCTATAACAAGACAGCACCTTCGGTCACCCGAAGATGATCCCAATGATGTACGGGAGTTACGTAACCGTAAAGTTATCGTTGAGCGTCCTATAAGTCTCAGTCACATTGAACAATTTGAGATTACACCTCTCCTTGAATCTGTTGGCTGGACTAATATTTTGTTTTGGGGTGGGCCTGCATACCAGTCCATTGCACAATCTATGGTTGCATGTATCTCTGATTTTTCCCTTGATAATTTAACTTTCTCAATTACTACTAGAGAAGGGAAAGTTTTGATAGATTGACATTTGATCTCAGGTATTATGGATATACCTGTCAAAGATGAAGGTATTCCGATTCATACATTATATGACAAACCATCAGAAACGGAAAAGCAAATGTTGACAAGAGATTTATGTAATATGGAAGTGCATTGGACGCACAAAGGAAATGTGCTTCCTTCAAAATTTTTATTACCCAGATACAGAGTTTTGCACCGGATCTTCACTTCAAACGTGTATCCTCGGTCAGGAAATAAAACCGAGTTAACTGCCTTCATGGTTCGGGTATTGCACTCTGTTGTGTCCGGCATGGTTGTCTGTTTACCTTCTTTGATATGTCATTTTATCATTCAGTTTCGTCTTCATCCGGGTCATAGTGATATTCCATTCGATTATCTTATGACTTGTTTAGCCACAAATATGCTCGTTGCTTTACCTGAGAATGAGGCACCAATTCATCATCTTTTATTCAATAATACTAATTTAAATAAGATGAAGTTGGATTTGCTTCCTGGTCAATTCTATGAAGGTGGTGGTGAAGGTGTTGAAGCTGGAAATGAAGGAGAAGCTGCTAATCTTCCTCCACAGGCTGATATACATATGGATGATATATTTAAAGAAATTAAAACTGACTCCCAAAATGATTCTGATTACGATCCATCTTCTGGTTATGATGCACGTCTAAGTGCATTGGAGGAGAAGGTTGATAACCTGAGTGTAGCCCATGATATGCAATTTAAATATATGCGAAAATATCTTCATCGCATTAATAGGGGTTTACATCAGATTGATCCAACCATCCCTGCTCCTTCATCTGGATCTGATTAGGTGGATTTTTTTTTGTTTGAATATGATGGTTTCTGTATTATTATTACGTTTGATGACTTTGGTTGTATGGTTTGGATTGATGACATTGAAGTGTTGTACTAATTTGATAATTAAATCTTGACTCTTCATATGGTGTTCTCTTCTCTCCTTTAGCCTTCCCTTGTCATTTTGTGATAAAAAGGGGGAGTAGTATGGAAAGGGGGAGAATGGGAGAAAGGAAGAAAGTGATTACTTGAAAATGGTTAATTGTTTCTACTCACTTAGGGGGAGTAGAGTATTTCTTTTTCTCACTCTGATGGCTCATGATTCTTTCTTCATTTTACTCTTATATTTATAAATGTGTTTTGTCACAAATTTGACAAAGGGGGAGATTGTTAGTGCTATGATTTCATATCCCTTTGGTTGTCAAATTTTGTAGTGCCAAAACCTATATGTCTTGTACTTCTTCTGTTTCTTGTTTGTGACTACACACTGCTTCAAGACTACACACTGCTTCAAGACAAGATCATGAATGAAGAATGTTTTCAAGACAAGAACATAAATGAAGAATGCTTGCAAGACATGTCATGAATGAAGTCTACAAGAATAGAAGACTTCAAGTTTGCCTCTATCAAGTTCAAGATTAGAAGACTTCATCAAGACAAGTCAAGAATATACCAAGCTCGAGAAAGACCATCAACTCGACTCAAGCTTCTACTTCAAGATCATCTGAGAATACAGACCTTCAAGACTTCAATGTCCATCTCACTCAAGGTTTGTTTGACCTTAGATTGACCTTAGGTTGGTCTAGATGATAGGTCATTCTAGATACATAATCCGAATATTTTAATTTACTTGGTGTGACTATTCTAAGACCAGTCCTAGAAATCTTAAGACCAATCCTAGCTTTGCTTCGACCAGTCTTAGGTTTCTCAGGACCAGTCCTAGGTTATTATAGATTTTTAGATTTTCCTGGTTGTCCTTCGACTAGTCCTGGACTTGCTTCGACCAGTCCTGAGAAGTCCTACGACTCATCCTTCGACCAGTCGTAGTTCTACGACTCGAACTCCAGCGACTTTTCTCGAGTATCTCGACCGGTCGTAGGTGTCTCACGACCGGTCGTAGGTGTCTCACGACCGGTCGTAGGTGGTCCACGACCGGTCGTAGACTACCTAAGACCAATCGTGAGTATTGCAAATCTAATCCCGCGAAAATCTTTCAAAATCTTTGACGCTACGACCAGTCTTAGGATTCTAAGACCAGTCGAAGATGGGATTTTTAAGGCTATAAATAGTGCACGAATTTCAGAGTTTATTCATTCAATTCCATTTCATTCAAGCGATTTAAGGCTATACTCTGAGATAAGTGGTGATTATTTTTAAGCTATTGTGCATATTTAATATTCCTTTTGTTAGCATTTTTCTATTGTAATTTTGATCCATATTCCAATCTTATTTAGAAAAGAGGAATTTGTGATATTCCTTCTTCTGTGATCAAAATCAAATAGACCTTGCTCTTCTTGATTTAATCTAAAATTAATTAGACTTAGAACCATTCTTTATGTGAGTATTGGACATTGAACGACGTATCATTCATCTACTCTGATTGGTTCTACTGGGCTACTTCAAAAGGAGATCCAGGTATTTTACTTTGTAATTTACTTTCTCTGGTTTTGTTTGAGATTTGCGCCGAGAAAATCTCATTGTTTTGTTATCCGAGGAGAGCCAAAACTTCAGATTGTGGGGGTTTTTAGATTGTGTAAGCCCTAGATAAAAAGACACAATTGTGAAGGTTTTGGGTGAACTGTGAAAACCTATTTTGATAGTGCATGCTAATATCCCTGTGTGAGGATATTAGGAGTGGAGTAGCATTCTACGTGTAGTTGGCTAACAGCCAGGTGAACACACAAAGCGAACCACTATATATCGTTGTGTTGTGGATGTGCTTGATTTCTTTATTCATTTATTCCTTTATTATTGTGGATTTCTTTTGTGGATAAATGTTGTAATTGTCATTTCAAGCAAGTGTGGTTGAATGGTGTAATAACTTAGAATTTATTTCTTTAAGTTATTCTTGATTTATTTTCCATATCATTTGTGTTTTCTAGATCGTTCTAGAAATAAGGTTGTCCTACCATAAGCCATTGGTTTTTGGTGTAAGGTTGTCCTTAGAACTGATTTAGTATCATTCTCATATTTCATATGCTTTGAGATTGTTATTATTTCAGCATTGTTATTTATATCTTTTATTATTCCGCTGTTTTAAGTTTTATTTGGCATTTCCCTATTCACCCCCCTCTAGGGCATATAGCTTGACCCTTTCATAAGTCATTATATAGTCCTCCAACAGGAGTGTACTTATTTTAAGTCATTATGTAGACATCTGACGGGAGTGTACATTTGTTAAGTCCTTGTGTAGGCCTCTGACAGGAGTGTACATGTGTAAGTCTTCGTGGGAGCATCTGGTGGGAGTGTACGCTTGTAAAGGTTAGAGGTGAACATATTGGAAACCTCCAAGATAGTGAAATCTGGTACACTTGAGGAGAGTGTGTCCATCAGGAGTGGATTAGGCAAGTGGTTGAACAACTATATATCATTGTGTTGCGATTATGATTTGTACACATTTCTATTCATGCTCATGAGTTTAATTTGTTAAATTATATGAATGCTTGAATAGATTGTATGTTAGGCATCTAATTGATTGCATATGCACATACAAGATATCTATCTCGTATATAGACAAGTGGCTTAACTTGTATCATCTGTAGTCTATGCAATTAGACCTACTTGGCTTAGAAGCCTAAGTGTAAATAGTTTTTAATTGGCACAAATTTTAAGTGGTCCTATTCACCCCCCTTTAGGACTTTGTCATAATTCTAAGTTTTGTAAGCTTCTGCGTAGCATGGTGTTGTGTTAGACAACCGACACAAGTTCAATACCTCTTATCCTTGGCACATGAAATTGGGCAATGGCTTGATAGTCAAGGGAGAGTTATGGTACATGGATCTCATTACCTTAGTTATGACCATATATACAATTTCCCGAGTATACCAGTTTTATGATTGGATTATCAGCTTATGTAAGGAGTCTGTCTTGGTGTGAGGATGGATAATCTCTGCCCACTAAGGCTAACTGAGTGTTAATTTTTTTTCTTCCCTACCGAAGTATGCTATGGATGGTTCCTTGGATAGGCCATTCAATCACTTGCATTAGTAAGGATTGAATGTAAGTATCAATCCTAGGAGACTTGAGTAGGCTTGTAGTTGCACTAGCTCCATCAAATCCTCATGACCTAAGGATGTGTAGATAGAGATGTTCTAATTAATTATGTTTTAGCTCTCCTTACGAAGCTCTACATTGTCATTGGAAGTGGGTGTAGTTGGGTGTCTTCATTAAAGTCCCTAAAGTATGCATGATCCAACATGGGATCCACTTGATCTACCCGAAAAATGAATAAGATTTTGATCTTAAGGTTTTGACAATCCATCAAGTGCTTAAAAGGCTAAACGACACCTTTAAGGTTTTTAATTAGTTAATTGTGGTTTTTCAATATTCTGACCATTGATTTTTTTTAAATCATTTATGATGGGCATCTAATTATTGAGATTTGATTTTATCCATATGTTGGGTGGCATGGGAATGCCCAAGGATAGTGACCACATATAATCAAGGGATTTAGACAGCTAGGGTGCATGGATTAGGAAGGTAAACAGATATAAGGTACACATATGTTGAAATTGCACATGGTGTGGGATACCACGGCTATGCGTAGAAGCTTGGCGGAGCCATGGAATGAAGGCTATGTCCTAGACGGTGGTGATTAAGACCAAATAATTTTTTCCCAATTAACTTACAATTGCTTACTTAAACTAATATGTCAGTTTAAACTAAGGCAATTAACTCTAAAGCTTTTAAGCCAATAGTTGGTCCAATCACATAGACTATAGTAGATATATCATTCAAGCAACTAGTTTATATATGATAGTGTATATATGTGTGTGGGATGTGCTAACTATTAACTACTAGTATTCATTCAATCATGCATGCATATAATTCATCAAATTAAATCCACAAGCATAATTAAATAAGTTCCAAAAGATAATCCCGATCACAAGCATATATAATGGTTCAGTTTTCCTACTCCACTCCTGATGGACACACTCAACCCATGAGTATACCGGATTTCACTATCAAAGGTTTTAAATCAGGTTCACCTATAATCTTTACAGCCCTACACATGGACCACGATCCTATACAAGAACCTATCTAGCATACACTCCCGCTGGAGGCTTCCACAAGAGACTTTAGTTGATTTTCTATGGGCTAACTAACAACTTCATTCCTAGTTCAAGGACCTACATTTACTCCCACCGGAGGATCCCACGGAGACTAACACGTACACACCCATGAATGGTGAATTCGGCCTTACACAAGAGCTTAGGTCCTACACAAGAGCCTATCGACTTGGGTTACAAACTCTTACCATCAATCCTACACAAGGAAAGATAGTATTGACTCACAAATTGATACTTGTCGAATTGAGCCCCTTTGATGTGTCATCTCGGGTTGCATGATCGATGCTCTCCCATGCTTCAATCAACTCTCATTTTTCTCCATCGATCATTAATGTCGATGCTTTGTCAAGGCTTCAGCTCCAAGATTCAACATATTGCATGCGATGCTCCATTGAAGTGACCAACGTAATGAGAGATTGGGTGAATCTCCTACAACATATAGAAAAGTTGTAATTTCCTAAGAGATTAACCTAGATGTGTGTTTTAAAGGGTTTAGACAAGGATTTGACTATTGGTTCAAGTTTAATCTTTAGAATAATGTGAAGATTAAGTTCGTCTTCTCCATTGAGGTTGGAATCCTCTTTCAAATGATAAATCATAGGAAGATGACTAACATCTCATGAATTTATAGGCTTGGAATGTGGGATATGAGTGGGGAATCTCGTAAACTTCTATTACACCAAAAATTCCATCATTTTGCCCAAGAACCGAATGCCTTTTTATAAGAAATTATTTCGTAATGTCTATAAAACGGCTAGTTAACGGCTCGATAAGATCAAAGGGTCTTCAATGGGATCGAAGGTCCTTCGATTGGATCAAACCCTCTGTCGATCCCATTGAGAAAAATTATAATTATCTATGTTGGTTGTTGGACTGATTCTTCGATCAGATCAAGTGGTCAGAGTTGATGATAAATAGAGAAGAAAGCATTCAGAGAGTTCCTAAACATCCACCGTGCCCGAAGTCGACGATAGATCAAAGTAATAATCAAATTACTTCTTAAATTCAAACCATAAACTATGAAATATCCAGCATGAAGATCATAACTTGAATCAAAGTAAGAAAAATATTAAATAAACTACAAGCTTCACCTCTTAGCTCTAATAAGAGTTATCCAATCTTAGACATGACTGAACTAAAAACTTAAGAAAAACATGAAAAACTAATTAGAGAACAAGAAAGAACTCCTTGGAAGCAACACCACCATTTGCTCCAATCTTCTAACCTTAATTCGTGCTTAAAATGCCTCAGAGAACTCCTTCAAATAAGCTTTGTTCGACCGACTTTGCAAACTACCCCAAATTTATGCACTCTACACAGCTCCGATGACATTTCAATGTCATCGAAGGATTGAAACCCAGTTGTATTTGAATTCAGAAATTGTATGCGTAAATCCTTCGATGTCATCATCCGACCTTCGATGTCATCGAAAATTGCCCAGAACTATCCAATGAGTTGAGCTCGAAATTCCTTAGTTCATCGATGTCATCAACTGGCTTTAATGACATCGAACTTCTCTTCGATGGGATCGAAGGGTCTTTGATGTAATCATATTGTCCAGCGACCAAACTTGATTTTCTCTTATAAGTTTGATGTAATTGAGCCTTCTTTGATGGCATCGATCACTTGCTTCGATGACATCGAAGTGTATCAAATAGTCAAATTCAACAACTCCTGAATCTTGTACTTTTCGATCTCGAATTCTTTCCTTCTTTACTTGGTTTTCTTGGATCTTGGACTCTTGAAATCTTCATTCTTGACTACCAAAGATCCAATACTTGTCTTGGTAATTCTTAAGCATCGAATCCATACTTTTAGCATCCATTTCACTTTAAGCACTCGAAATCACCTCACAAGAGAGAATACGCGCAATAAGTTCACTTAAGCACATTAATTCTCATAAAACCATGTTATAGCAGGGGAAAATTATGCAATATTTCACACTGAATAGCGATCAAGGCTTGTATTATTCCATACACGTGTTCTCTCTCAGGGGTGAGGGTTTTCATAAGGTGAGAGGGTTTCTAACACTTGTAAGGGCTAGGGAAATATTTTCCTAAGGCTTTCTCATCGCAAGGAGAGATTGGGTACATCTATAATCGAAGAATGTGAAGAGTGTATAACTCTAAGGTTTTAATTATAGTGGATCTCTGTCGCTTTGTGTCGTGATTTTTTCAGCAACGGTTTTGCACGTTAAATATCATTGTGTTTTGTGTGTGATTTCTTTATTAGTTATTCTGTTTTATTTTCATTGCACGTGCTTCCACAAAGCGCACAAATTGACGATGGTGTTAGATTTAAATTTCTAATACCTAGGGTTGATCTAGGTTTGTCGAGGGGTTCTAAATCCCAACAAAACACATGGTTATGAAGAAAGATATAAACGGTCTGCATTTAGTGGAAAAAAGAAAAAGCCCACATATTAAGCAGCTATGATATTCCAAATCAAGAGATTTGGTGGGCATGATCCATCCATGATGAGGACCATTGATCCACAGCATGGATAAATTAATTGTGGCACAATACAAACAAACTTCATGCATAATAGGGATGTCTCTTGTTAGTGACTAATTGAAAACACTACCTCTACATAGCTACATGTTAGATAATTGATGTATAACAGCTTGTGGACAAGTTCATGGATTGTCAAGATTGAAAGAAATTGGACTAAAAAGTTTCATTTATTGTGAAAAGAGCTTAAACGCATGTGTTATAGCTTCCAATGGCTATTACTTGGGAACGGTTACTGTTTCATGTATATAACTGTTAATAGCTTCTAATGGTATTACTTGGGAATAGTTATTTATTTCGTGTATATAATTATTCTTAAAAAGCTATCTATGAGCTCTACATCGTTCATTGACCCTCAAACAGTTTCACAAAATTCCATTTTTTCAAGACTCATTTTGGATTTAGAATCAAAACCTACTTTTTTTAAAACCCTTTCTGCTATGTTCATAATTTTAATAGTCTTCTTCCAATCCAAAGTCTTTTCTTTAGTCATCTAAAATTTATTTACAAGTCTTAGTAATATTAGATATTTTCTTATTATTTTTAGTTCTTATTATTTCAAAAAGATTCATTTACAAGTTTTAGTAATATTATATGCTTTCTTATTATTCTTAGTAATTCTTATTATTTCAAAAAGTGTCCTATTTCAAGTCGTATTGAGAGTCCCGAACCTCTTTTACTTTTATAAGACCACCATTTATGTTCTAAACAACACTTCATTCAAAATATCAATTTTTTTCTTGCTTTAGAGATTCTTTCTCCTCTTTGATAAGGGCTATTATTAAGAAGTTGGTGATCTACTTATCTATACTCTTGCTGTTAAAATTATTACACCAAAATCACTATGAGTTTATTCACTTTTATGAGCCCATATGACCCATGTTTCACGTGCTAACAAGGCCCAAGTGTTAGTGGACCCTTGGAGGGGTATTTTTGACATTTCCCCCAATGAAAGGGTGACTTTTAGGGTTAATTATGTTGAGGTTAAGAGAGAGTTACGATTTTAAGTTGTTTTAGGTGCTTTTTAGAGCCTCTAGGGTTTTGGCTGCAAGTTCTCTCCATTCGTGTAATCGTCTTTGAATAGTAGATCGATTGTCGCTTTGTGCCATCATTTTTTTCCACAAGGGTTTTCCACATAAAAATCATGTGTTCTCTATATTTCTTGTATTTTTGTTTTCTCTTGTTTGTTTTAATACAAATTAAGGTGCTTCTGCAGGGCCGGATCTTCAACAAGTGGTATCAAAGTGAGGTTGGTTTGTTAGTTTACATTTAAGATATGGTGTCAAGGGAATCGAATGTGAAGTTCGAGACAGAGAAATTCGTAACTAAAAATAGCATTAAACTATGGAGATTGAAGATGAAAGCCCTCATAATTCAGTAAGTGTTGCATTATGCACTCCTTGGGAAAGCGCACCATCCAAAATCTGTAAAGGAAATTAGTAAAATTCAATTATGCTTGACTGATGAAGTCCTTTACAATATCATAGATGAGATGACTACTGCAGGTTTATGGGCAAAAGTGGAGAGTATTTACATGACAAAATCTCTCACCAATCGTCTGTTTCTGAAGAGGCAATTTTATATTGAAAATGGCGAAAGGGTTATCTATATGAATATATTAATACGTTCAATAAACTGGTTTGTAAATTGACAAGTGTTGAGGTGAATATCGAGGAGCAAGACTGTTGAGTGTGAAATATTGCATATTTCTCCCTATTTATACCTTGGTTTTATAAACATGATAGTGCTTAATCGAAGATTAAGAAAAGACCACATTCACGTGTCCATTTGACACCTTTGCTTACCGACGGATGCCATTCGGACTGTGTAATGCCCTTGCTACATTTCAGCAATGCATGTTCTGACATAGTGGGGCAATATTTAAAGGTCTTTATAAACGACTTCTCTGTCTTTGGTCCATCCTTCAGCGAGTGTTTGAAAATTTTGAAAAATGTGCCGAAGCGTTGTGAGGAAAAGAATTTGGTACTAAATTGGGAGAAGTGTCATTTCATGGTTCATAAGGGACTTGTTCTTGGACATATCATCTCGTCCAAGGGAATTAAGGTAGATAAGGTTAAAATTGATCTTATCTCTAACCTAACTCCACCCAAGAGCATACGAGATGTGCAATCCTTCTTAGGACACGCTGGATTTTACAGACGATTCATAAAGAAATTTAGTCACCTCTCTCATCTTTTATGCAATCTACTTCAAAAGGATGTACCATACAAGTGGACTGAACAATGCCAGGAAGCTTTCACTAAGATCAAGGGTATGTTGACTACCGCACCTATCATGCAACCACTCGATTAGAGCATTCCTTTTGAGATTATGTTTGATGTGTTTGACTATGCTATTGGGGCAGTGTTAGGCTAAAGAAAAGAAAAAAAGCCCTACGTTATTCACTATGCAAGTAAAACTCTAAATCCTGCCCAAGTGAACTACTCTACTACGGAGAAGGAACTCTTAGCCGTAGTGTACACTTAGGTCCTACTTGATCGGATCCAAGATCATCATCTATACTGATCATGCGATGTTGAAGTACCTTCTCTCTAAGAATGATGTTAAGCCTCGCTTGATAAGATGGATCCTCCTATTCTAGGAATTTGATTTGGAAATATGTGACAAAAAGGGAGTAGAGAACGTAGTGGCTGACCATCTTTCGAGACTTGATCTCCCCGATTCCCTTGAAATGCCACCTATAAACGATATGTTCCCTGACGAAGAATTGTTTAAACTCTCTTAATTACCTTAGTTTGCTGACATTTTAAATTATCTTGCCACAGTTTTCACACCGACTCATTGGAATGCGCAAGATAAGAAAAAAATTCTTCGTCGAGGTTCGTAAGTTCTTCTGGGATGACCAGTATTTATTCAAATATTACCCAGACCAAATTCTAAGGAGATGTGTGCCTGACAATGAACACCAAAGTTTCATCTCCTTTTGTCATTCGTAAGCCTATGATGGTCACTTTTTTACTAAAAAGACCACGGCCAAATTTCTGCAGTGCGTCTTTTACTGGCCCAGTTCAAGGACACTCATGAGTTTTGTAAAGCTTATGAGTATTGTCAGAAATTTTGTACATTGTCCCACTGAAATATGATGCCTTGGAACCTCATTCTTATCATTGAAGCATTTGATTGCTGGAGCATCGATTTCATGGGGCCATTCCCCCAATTCTTTAGGAATTTATACATTTTGCTAGCAGTAGACTATATCACTAAGTAGGTCGAAGCGATCCTGTGTCAGAACAATGACCATCGTAGGTTATTCAATTTTTAAAAGAAAATATCATTTCCCGGTTCAGAACGCCTCGGCCCATCATTAGTGATGGAGGTTCACACTTATGTAATAGGCCATTTGAAAACTTAATGAAGAAATATGGCATATCTCATAAAGTAAGCACTCTATACCACCCACAAACAAGTGGGCAAGCTGAGATTTCCAACAAGGAAATTAAATACATTCTGGAGAAAATGGTTAACCCTGACCGTAAGGATTGATCAATCCGTTTGATCAATGCTTTATGGGCATACCGTACAATTTTTAAGACTCCCATTGGAATGTCTCTCATCCGACTCGTCTATGGGAAAGCCTGCCACTTGCCTGTAGAGTTGGAACATAGAGCCTACTAGGCTATCAAAAATTTGAACTTCAATTTAGACAACGTTGGTTCACTGCGCAAACTACAGTTGAATGAACTTGAGGAAATTCGAAACGACACATAAGAGAACTCAAGAATTTACAAGGACATGATGAAGGTGTTCCACGACAAGAACATCCTTCGGAAATCATTCATAACCAGGTCAAAAAGTCCTTCTGTACAATTCTCAGTTATACCTTTTTCCGGATAAACTCCGATCTCGATGGACCGGCCCTTTCACTGTTACTAATGTCTATCCACATGAGGCCGTTGAGATAAAGAACCCAATGAATGGCCATGTTTTTAAAGTGAACGGACATCGTTTAAAGCCATTTGTTGAGAAATTCAACTCAGAGGACATGTCCATGCCTCTGACTGATCCTGTGTACCAAGATAATTCTCCTAATCTGATGGAGGTGTAGTTAGTTTTATCACTTTCATAGGATTTAGGATTAGGATAGTTTGCTTTCAGTTTGTTTGAATCTTTGTGCTAACCCATCTTCACATTGAAAACTTTGGAAAAGCTTCAATCCCCTTTCTTCACGTACTACCTTTCCATCACTTCTCATTTCTTTTCATTGTCTCATATGCATTACATGCTCATATCTTTTACATTGAGGACAATGCAGGTTTTAGGTTGGAGGGGAGTAAATTAGGTAAACTAATCAGTGTTTTCTTAGTTTTCAGCAAAAATTATGAAATTTTTCAAATTTTCAAGTTAAAAACATGTTTGGGAAATGATAATTTTTTATATTAAGAATGCTTTGAGTATGATGATAACATGGAAATTGAACTTTGAATTGTTGAAGTTTGATCAACCGACTAGACTATCGTGTAAATTCTTGCATTTAATTAATTAAGAGGAAGTTTGAATATCATGTTAATCTAAGTCACAAGACACGTTTGCTTTTTGTGAATAGTACTAGAATTTATGATTGTCAGTATGTATATCATTGAAAGATATTGAGAATTAAGTCTAGAAAATTTTATCCACCTTAAAAGATGAAAAGAACTAGTTAAAAAACAATGAGATCGACAAAGAGGTCTTTATGGTGAAAAAAACTGGAAAAGAATGAAAAAGAATGAAAAGAAAGTCAAGTCTAAAAAGAATGAATAAAAAGATACCGCCGATATAAAATTAAAAACTGGAAAAAGAAGGAAAAGGGGATATGTTTGGAATCAGCACTTGATTATTCAAGTAATCCTAAGGTAATGAGCATGGCTAACATTATGAAATAATAGTACTTTTATGGAAAGTAAATCGAAATTCACTAAGCACATTGGGAAAACTTGATATATGAACTTATACTCTAGATTGATTGATGAAGAATCTATTTGATTGATTACTTGTTTGTTTCGGCTCTATGTTTACAAATTTTCACTCTCGCTTCTTTAGATTATACACATTCATACTTGTTTACACAAATGATTGTTTTCTTGAAGAACTTTGAACATTGAGAATCGAAGATCACTCACGCATATTTTGCTCAAGACTAGCAAAAAGCAGGTTAGGGGTGTGTTGAGCGTGAAATATTACATATTTCTCCCTATTTATACATTGGTTTTATAAACACGATAGTGCTTAATCGATTTAATTATGCATATTTTCATGTGCGAAGTGATTTTGAGAGCTTAAGGTGAAATTGATAACAAAATAAAGGTTTATGCTCAAAAGATTACTAAATGAAGATTTGGAGATTTGGAAACAAATATATTCCTGAAATTGTCCTGAAAAAGCATATTCTAAAGCTTGCAGTCTATTTTAGCTGTGCAGAGTGAAGTATATTTTGAGAAACTGCACAGAGTAAAGATTAATTTAGCAAATTGCGGAGAGTGCATAAATTTGAGGCGGTTTCTAAATTTTTCCAACTAGGTGAGAAAATTGGAGTTCCACAACTATAAATAGGACTCCTTAGGATGCTCCAAAGCATCTTTTAGGGTTTAGAAAGGTCTCAAGGATCATAGCACAAGGGTAGAGCAGCCACCAAAGAGTTTTTCTTCTTCCCTAGTTTATTTTTTATGCTTTGTTTAAGAGATTTGGTTTCAATCATGTCTATGGTTGGCTAAACCTCTTACCTAGGGCTAAGAGGTGAAGCTTATAGTGTGTTACGATGTTTATTTTGCTTTGATTCTTGTTCTTATTGAACTTCATTGATTTCTAGTTTGATATTAAATAAATATTTTCAGTTTTCTATAATTTATTGTGACTCAAATTACAATAAATGTTGTGATAACTTTGGGTATCTTCTTTTCCTGGCTTGAAATAGTGAGATTGGTAAATTTCATTGTTCACCATCGTCTCCTGGGCATGGTAGGGTGATAGAATCTCTTTTAATCTTCACAATTCTCCTCCATTTAGAATTAGGTCAATGAAAAGTTTAGATTTGATTTAAATTGTTTTATCTTCTAATTGGATAGGATAGGACTCCAATTCTAATTATCTTTATTGAATCAAGCAATATAGCATCTTAATAGCTACAAGTGGATCTTTGGCACCCTAATTCCCACCTTTAATTGATAATTTAAATATTATTCACAATTACTCTCTTTTATTCCAGAATTCAGATTTAGATCTTCTTCTAGTTCTAGTTATAGTTCTTTTCAGAATATGTACAAGTTTAGTCCTTCTGGATTCGACCTCGTTCTCACGAGTTATTACTACATCGCAACCCTGCACTTGGGGTTGTGAACAAAGACAAAGCCCTAATTTTGTTGACATCTCTCCTTAAGTCATTTGAGTATCTAGTTGATACAGTTTGCCATAGTAGGGATACTTTTTACATCGAGACCATTATCACAACCATTTAGTCAAAGCAATTGCTACCACAAAGTAGCGGTAAAGGAACCTCTACGGATGCATTGTTTGCTCAGGGAAGACTGTCTGAACAAGAGGGGAAAATTGTTCACTCCCCAAGTATAGGGTAACAACCTAAGAGAAAGAAAACTAGAACTAGAAATTATGCTATTCAAAAAAAAACAAGTTAAAACTATGTGAATAAGAATGGGAAGAAAGAACCGGAAAAGGAGATGATTGATGGCGATTTAAGAAGCTCCTCCTTCACTTAGTAGCTTCCTTCCTCAATTCACTCGTAAATAAAAACAAAAAACAAATCAAGTTTCCTAAATAATGATAGAAAAATCCTAAGCAACGGTTAATTTCTAAAAAAAAGAAAGTTTCTAAAACTAGAAAATAGAAAGTTACCAAATCCAAAGTTAGAAAGTAGAAAATTCCTAAAAATTGAAAACCTAAATCTCAAAATAGAAAGTAGAAGAGGACTGGAGAATTTAGAAAGATGTTACCAATTGGAGATCTATGTTAAAATCCCGCAAAAGAAAACAAAACAAGTTAGTTTCTAAAACAGAAAATCTAAAATTTATTTTCTAAAGAACAAAAAGTCAATTTCTAAAAAGGAAGGAAATCCTAGAATTGGAAAGTTACTAAAAATAAAAAGCTAAAAATTTCTAAAACTAGAAAATAGAAAGTTACTTAAAAGAAGAATCTAAATCTAAAATTAGAAACTAAAAATTTCTAAAAAAAATAAAATCCTAATTCTAAAAATAGAAATTAGAAAAAGTAAGAAACTTAGAAGGATTACCAAATTAGAAGTTTATTTAGGGACCCTACAAAGAGAAATAGGTTAGTTTCTAAAATAAAGAAAATAACTCTAAGTTAGTAAAATCCTAAGCTATGAATTATGATAAGAGAGAATCCAAAATTCAATTTGAAACGAAATAAGCATTAAAACTTATTCACTCCCAAGTATAGGGTTGTGATGTAGTAATAAACTTTGGTAAGATCGAGGTCGAATCCCACAAGGATTTGGTCATCACAAATCAAATCAGTGATTCCCCTTAACTAATCCAACGATTAATGTAGCAATTGCTAACACAAATTTATGGAAAATAACTATTGAGAATAAGGAAGAAAATTCAATCGGAGAGAGCACTAGGACTTTCGATTCACCCCTAATTATCCTAACCCTTGTTTTGTCTGTTAATTCACTTCAATTTAGATTGATCAAATTTATCTAGAGAAAGCACAATCTCCTTAATCGGATCTGATTGTCTAATTCCTTCAAACAATGCTATGAATAACATATCCCATGTCCTTGGCTGGGCATGGGGCACATGGAATATACCGTTCATTAAAGCACCACAATTCTTCCCTATAGGAACCTGCTCATAATCAAACACAAGCACCTAGAATAAGCATCCAAACAACATCCATCCATAGACTCGATCAAAGTTCATAGATGGAGAAGTATAGAATTTAAAACAATCAAGCACATAGAGAAAGAAACAAATCAATCTAATTAAAGTAAAATCAACATAGAACAACGGATGTTCAAATTAAGGGTTTCATCTCAACCCTAGTTGAAAGATTAGTTACCCATAAAATCCATTAAACAGATGGATAAATAAAATTCATAAAAAAAATCAAACCAATTTCTCTCTTTCTTCTTTCTTCTCTTTCTTCTCTCCTTTGCTCTAGATCTGGAATTCTCCACTTTTTCAATTTCTGAATGCCTTTCCTCATGTTTTGCAACTCTTTTATAGGCCGATGAAGTGGTTTAGTGGTGAAAATCGGATTTGGGAAGTCATTACACGCTTGTGAAGAAAACCTTTTTGCACCAAGTTCGGGACCTTGAAACACCATACTTTCCTCATTCAAATTCCAACAAACACCGTCCCTTAGGACTTTCTTGGGTCCTCTACATGATGGACGATTCGAGATCGCCATATGATCAAAGATGGTGGCCTGAATCGCACTGAAAACCAGATTTCCAAATTGTGCGAAACCTTTCGCACCCTTTCGACCATTGTCATGATCGGTGGGCCCCATGGAAGTGTTTTGGAAATCCACCCCGTCCATTGGATTCAGACGAAATTTCGATCAAGAATGTAGTTTTGAACGTCCAATGATGCGGCCCAGAGAAAGAAAACACAAAAAGATCAGATTTAGACGTTGCGGGCAGCCCTTTTGTGGCCTCTGTACGCACACGTGTGCATGCATGGGTATAAAGTATTACCATGGTTTTGAAGTCCTCGAGCCCATCTTCAAGATGGACGGTTCGGATCATCCGTGTGATGAGTGGGGCCCACTAGCGATCCGTAAAAACGGATTTTCCGTCCGTTCGCATACAACGCAAAACGGCAACTGCCGTTTTGGATTTGAAATCGGCGCTGGTTTTTGGAAAGCGCTGACGCGGTCAGCGCTTCTAGTGCACGGCTAGTGCATTTATGCACTATACACACCCGTCTCATGTGGGGTCCACATATGATATTCGTGATAAATCTGATCCATCCATTTAATTGTTCTCCCCATTTAAGGCATTGAATCCGAATTTTAGGCATATCCAGATAGCAGGTGGGTCCCACTTAATGAATTAAGGGGCTGATCCTGTCATTGGGCTACTTCCCTAGTGATCCGAGGGCTGAAATTTGAAATGTACGGTTAATTTATGTCCCTAATCCCATGTATAAAGTTTCGAACCAATTGGATGGAGGGAACCATGTGATCTTGCATTCTAAACCATTTTTTGGGACTCTTTAACGTGAATGACATTTTCTGATTCACCCGCCATGTAAATCTATTGATCTTGGTTCTCTGGAGTCCGTCCCTTGCTTTGATAACTTCGGAGCGTCAAATCTACGCTTTTAATACTTTTCAATCAACGCTCCTTATTACATCCTGCAACAAAACACGATTAAAATCCGATGTTAAGCATTATCGTGTACGTAAAATAGGGCAATAATCAGGGTCCGATATGCAATATTTGACCCTCATCAAAAACCACAATCTAAATCCAAATCAAAAAGTAAATGAAAGTTGAAGTGTTGGATTTGTCAGAGGATGAGACATTTAAAAAATGATTGTCAATTTCCCAAAGCTCGGAAGGATGAGAAGTTAGATGATTTGTCGAATGAAACTAATTTCTAATGAAGGCTCAAATGGTTGTGATGTATTGTCGATGAGCAAGACAGAAAATTTCTATCAAGAATGGATCTTAGATAAGGAGGCATCATATCATATGTATCCTCATCGGAGTTGGTTTACCACATATAACAAGTATAGTGATGGGTTGGTTCTTATGGCAATGATCATGCCTGCAAGATAATTGGAATTGGTTTGGTTCATATCAGGATGTTTGATGGGGTGGAGTGTATTCTGATAGATATGAGGCACATTTCAGACTTGAAGAACAATATGATCTTTATGAGAGCTCTAGATGCAATTGGTTGCAAATTCACCGGTTATAATGGTGTCTTGAAGGATTCAAAATGGTCTTTTACAGCAATGAAGGCATAATGGAGTATTAATATTTACTGGTTGATCGAAAATATTATATTTAGTGTAGTTACAGCATCTATAGTGGATTCCATGTTGGCACGTTTGTGAGATACATGCCTAGGCCGCATGAGCGAGTGGGGTTTCTTGATCGTCAGTTAATTCCTAATTTTAAAAGCTTTGATTTGGATGTATGTGAGCATTGCATATATGAAAAACAGTTGATGTCGTGTTTTAAAATTGGTAAACATGTTAATAAAGAGTAGCTTGATTATGTGTGTTCTGATGTGTATGGGTCGTCGTCCGTTGTTTTTAAAGGAGGATTATCTTACTTTGTCACATTTATAGACGATTTCTTTATGAAGGTTTGGGTTTATATTTTGAAACACCAATCCGATGTCTTTGCCACTTTTAAGATGTGGAAAGAAATGGCTAAAAAACAGACGGGGCGAAAAGTGAAAGTTCTGAGGACAAATAACGAAGGAGAATTTACTTCAAGAGAATTTGATATGTATTGCAAGAATGAGTGAATAGTCAGGCCCAACACAGTGAGGTATACATCAAAGTATAATAGTGTGGTGGAATGTATGAACCAAACTCTTTTGGAAAGGGCTCGAAGTCTGTTGAACAATTTTGGGTCGAGCAAGAGCTTTAGGTTGAAGTTGTTTCTACAACTTATTATCTGGTGAAAAGGTTCCCCCACTATAGTTATTGATTGCAAAATTCATGAGAAAGTATGGAGTGGTCAGGTACTTGATTACTTCGATTTGAGAATTTTTTGTTGTGATGCTTACTATCATGTACCATCTATTAAGAGAGATAAGCTAGACTAAAGAGTGAAAAATTATACCTTTGTTGTCTATGGTGATGGAGTTAAATGTTACAGATTGTTAGACCGTGCTTCATGAAAAATGATTATTAGTCGAGACGTCAAATTTGATGAGGGTTCCTTGTTTTAGAAAGATAAGCAAAAGAAAACAGAAAAGTCAGTCGTTAATGTGGAATTAGACAAGAGTGAGACACTTGAGGAACCTAAGCCACAAGTCGAGGTACATGAAGAGGTGGAGCCGCCACCTATTAGGAGAAATCCACTGAGGGATTGAAGGTTACTATTGAGATATAAGGATGACCCTAATGTTATATTTACTCTCATTACAGATGAGGGGAATTTATCTACTTTTCAAGAATCTTTAGAAGATAAAGATGCAAAAAAAAAAAAAAAAAAAAAAAAGATGGTAGTTATGCATAAAGAGATAAATACTCTATATAAAAATCAAATGTAAGAGCTAATTAAGTTGTCTGTCGGGAGGAAAGCGATCGAGTGCAAGTTATTAAACAAACTAGTTAGGTACAAGGCCAGATTGGTAGCGAAGGGATATGCTCAAAGGAAGGTATCGACTTTAGTGAGATTTTCGCACCAATGGTAAAGTAGGTATTTATAATATGCTTATTAGCTCTGGTTGCCCAATACAATCTGAAATTGGAATAAAATGATATTAAAACTACATTTTTCCATGGAAAATTAGAAGAGCAGATATACATTAAGCAACTAGAAGGGTTCGAGGTGCAGGAAAAGAAGGATCTTGTTTGGAAGTTAAAGAAGTAGTTGTATGGCTTGAAATAGTCGCCTAGGTAGTGGTATAAGAAATATAATTCTTTCATGTTAAGCTAGAGTTTTGTTAGAAGTGAATTTGATCATTGTATTTATTTTATGGCACCGAGTAAGAAGAAATTAATCATTCTAGTGTTATATGTTGATGATATGCTTATTGATAGTCATAACATGTCTTAAATCAATATGTTGAAGGCTCAGTTATCTAGGACGTTTGAAATAAAATATCTGGGGACTATGATTCTTGGCATTGATATACACAGGGACAAGGAGATGAGCATGTTATGGTTGTTTTAGGAGGAATATCTTTAGAGGGTTCTAGTCAAATTCGGATTGAAAAAGGCAAAACCGGTTAGCATTCCCCACGCTGTTCACTTTCGGCTTTTGTTAGAATTATGCCCTGTGTCAGATAAAGAAAAGTGATATATGTTTCATGTGCCCTATTCGAGCACAGTTGTCACTCTTATGTATGTCACGGTCTGTATGAAATTGAATATTTCACATACAGTTGGTGTTGTAAGCAGATACATGTCAAACCCCGACAAGCAACATCGAGAAGCAGTGAGATGGTTACTTTGGTATATACGAGGTACAACGGACTACGTCTTATGTTTCAAATATTCAGATGAGAGACTTGTAAACTATATTGATTCGTATTATGCAGTGAATATGGACAATAGAATGTCTACTTCCAGTTACTCATTTATATATGCGGGTGGAGCGATCAATTGGATGTCTAAGCTTCAGTCTGTGGTTACACTTTTCACTACCAAAGTTTAATGCATGGCAGTGATAGAGGCATTTAAGCAAGTTGTTTGGTTGAAAGAGATGATGAATGAATTGGGGCTTCAGTAGAAAGTTGTGTCTGTGCATTGTGATAGCGAGAACGTGATTAATTTGACAAAGAACTCAGTATATCATTCCTATACTTAGAACATTGATGTTCGTCATCACTTTATCTGGCAAATGCTAGAAGAATGTGATGTTACTCTTGAAAAGATTTGCATTAGTGAGAATCTAGTGGATATGCTTACGAAGGTTGTTCATGCAAAGAAGTTTAAATTTTACTCTCTAGGCTTGACAAGAAAGAAATAGAGACGGAGAGTGCACATAGCAATGATAGTGATGCCTAGAAGAAGATTGGCAAGGCAAAGAAGTAATTTTGTTACCAAGGCGGAGATTGTTAAAATTATGACATCAAAATCACACTATGGGTTTGTTCACTTTTGTGAGTACATAGCACCCATATTTCACATGATAACAAGGCTCAAGTGTTAGTGGGCCCTTGGAGAAATATTTTTGACATTTTCCTCATAAAATTGTAGCTTTTAGGGTTAGTTATGTTGGGGTTAAGATAGAGTTACGATTTTAGATTATTTTTGTATTTTTTTGAAAGCCTCCAAACAAGTGAGCCAGAATTATGGTTGTAAGTTCTCTACATCCCTGCAATAGTAGATTGATTGTCGCTTTGTACCGTAGTTTTTTTTTTCCGCAAGGGTTTACCACATAAAAATCATGTGTTCTCGTTGTGTTTGCCTAGATTTTCGTTTTCTCTTATTTGTTTCAATCTAAATTAAAGTGCTTCCACAGGAACAGATCTCCAACACTCACCATGTTAATAATCAAGTGAAATGACCAACCCAAAAGTAGAATGAAACCTCTCACTAACGGCCATTTGGATACCACCAAATTAAGTTGCTTTTTCTACTTGCAGCACTAAATAAGTAGCTTATTTGAGATAAGTTTGGTTCATAGTCAATTATAAGTAGCTTTTTCATTTAAAGTTACTTATTCACTTCAATTTAATAAGTAGAAATCAAGATAAGCTACTTAAAGGCATAAGTAGCTTATCTAACTTAATATCCAAACGCCCCCTAAATCACCATCCTAACTATAATATCTAAAATAACTTGAACTGCTTCAGTCCACGCCTAGCCCACAATTGTAGGTGGAGAAGGAAAGACACATTGGCCAAGTGCATGAAAACCATCCCATATTGTAGGAGGAGAGGGAAAACCATCCCATATTGTAGGTGGGGAGGGAAAGACACATTGGCCAAGTGCATGAAACCATAAAGTTGTCTTTGGACTTACTATCATTCACATCACCTACCTGGACCGTCCATTAGGTCCAGTACTCTTATTCCGTCACTGCAATCAGATGGTCCTAAACGAAACTGCGTCTAATCGCGTTCTTGTCCATCTATTTTTTATGCCATGGACTGGACCGTTTGGGCCATCCGAGAAACGTGAATTTGTTAAAAAAAGCCTATGTAGAGTGAACTGAAAGTGAGTCCCAGTAGATGATGTGTATAAAAACAAGTCCAAATGAATTAGCATCCGTTCATTATATAAATGGGCTTGAACTGGGCCAGTGGGCTTTTAGTCACAGCCCCAACAATCAGTAAATATGCTTTCTTTTCAGGAATAGACCCACCCTGGGACATGATGGTGGGTTCCTAGCCCATTAACAACCTTAAGTTCTAGCAAGTGGGCCCAAATGGTTCAATAATCCAGACCATCAATCTGTTATGTGCCAATTGGCTGGATCATGCCACGAAACACTCTGGATTGGAAAATCCTTGCCGGAAATCTTGGGCCTTTTTCTACTCCAATATCGAATGGCAAGATTATGTTATAGTGAAGAAATTTGGGGCATGGTTCATCGACAGTATGACCTGTCAGACCAACCTTCTGGATTGCTAAACCATCAGCCACACCAGTAGAGTATAGAGAACGAGCATGACACATTTGCCCTGCCTATATGAATTGAGAACCGGTATACAAAGGTAGTGTGAAGTCTGAAATTTATGCAAGACCAAGCACATTTGACTGTGAACCTTGAAATTTAAGCCAGCCCGGGCAAGCTGGTCTAAAAGTTAGACCCACGCCCAGGTAATGGAAACCATAAACAGGC
Organism: Magnolia changhungtana; assembly: GCA_030180095.1. NCBI lineage: Eukaryota > Viridiplantae > Streptophyta > Magnoliopsida > Magnoliales > Magnoliaceae > Magnolia > Magnolia changhungtana. Next base: position 2,249,916 of record JASAUF010000431.1, on the reverse strand, counting down.
CTAGTTTTGAGCTGGTTTCTCACCTCAAGTAGAAAATTGATGTTAATCGAGGGTCAAGTTTCTCTTGCCCTAGAGCCACGGCCAGGCTCAACAAGCAAGCCTTAAAAGCGGAGTTGAGTCAGGACTTGCCCAAGTCGCTGCTGAATCAGCCCAGCCTGACTCACCAGGAGTGTATAAGTCGGGTCTTTCGATGACTTGGGACCTACCCATTCAGTCCTGAATCGAGTTGGGACTCGCCAAGTCAGGGCTGAATCGGCCGACTTGCCAGGGGGTTACATGTTGTATCAAACCATCGCAGGTCCTTCCAAGTCCGAGTTGACTCGGAAGAGTCGCACCCGACGACTCAAAGAGTCTTATAGCCATCCTCTCATACCTTCCTATTTATAAATCGGGTTCTTGTTTTACACATTGAGGATATGGAAATGATAGACAGCTAACAGCCTCTGTTCAGAAGAGAAGTTCGTTTAATGATTTTCGAAACGGGTTTGTGCTACAACAACCTATCCTTAGCAGTGTAAGGAAAATATGTATCATGCATCATCCTGTTTATGTTGCAAAATCTTCTTGAAAGCTCTGGGAAACCAAAACCACACATTGACTCACTTGAAATCCATCATGCCATCCTATGTCATCATTCCTAACCTGGATGTGAAGATAGACAAAACCTACCTGAGGAGATTTACAGCCGTCCACTATCAGCTGGGCTTGAACTGGCTTGGCTCTATTCGATCAGGACTCCATGCCCAACACAGATGCCCTTATCACTTGGGATACATCAGTGAGTGATATGAGCCCGAGAAGCAACCCACGCTGGTCAACGACCCACACTCGGTGCACATGCCCATCCACAGCCTTATTAATTACTTCAGTGAGGCTAGTTTCTGGGTAGCAGGTAATAAGCGTCCTAGATGATGAACGGCCCACATCAGCATTACGACATCCAACACCCAGCACAACGGATACTCTCTCAGTGAACTCTACAACACTGACGGACAGAGAAGATTGAAGTAGCGCAATAGAGCACCCTCGCAGGTCCGTTGCAGAAAATGTACCTATTAGCTTCCTGCCTTTCACCTACAGATTTGGGCAACACCAAGTTAGTTGGACCATTATATACAGATGACTCTCCTGAGCAGAGAGAAGGAGAGGGAGAGGGAGAGAGAGAGCTCTAAATTTGCAAGAGTATATTTTTCTCATACTTGGTCTTTTATAAACTTGGTTACCCACCAAAGTAAAAGATTAAATAGCATACTAATTTGATAAGCTATCAGATTGACCATATGATCGTGTAAAAGTATGACAACTATGAGAGTGATCATGTAACAAAAGTAGATGACCAAGTAACATAAACTGCTTTGGATTGATGGAAACCAGAAAGCAGATATAGGAAACCAAACATCACATTAGAGGAAAGAGAAATCTGCATAAATGAAATCATTTTAAAACAAACAGTTGATTTCCATGAAAACATTAAATGTTTGGGTTACTTACTCAGGTCATCAAACTCTGCCTGCCGGCCTACCTTCTGGTGATCCGAATCACTTACATTGTGGGTCCACCTGTGGATGTGAGACACCCCAAAATTGCCCCTTGTTAGATGGTCCTAACCATCCAAGTTAGCTTCCATTAAATATGTATCATTGACTGTAATTTTTCATTCCCATCCAATGGCTAGGATTGTTGATAGGGGAGATATTAGGGGTTTTCTTACAAGATGGATCACCCATATCAATGTCTTAAGCCACCAAAAGGTGCACAATACCTGCGCGCTTGTTGGGTCCAACACAGAAAATGTCATTTCACTCATTTGAGAAATTTGTATGGTGCCTCTTTCACTAAGGGCCCGTTTGGATACCACCAAATAATTAAGTTACTTTTTCTACTTACAGTGGTAGATAAGTAACTTATTTAAGAAAAGTTTGTTTTATGATTAATTATAAGCAACTTTTTTACTTAAAATTACTTGATCACTTCAGCTAATTTCTTTTAGTTTTTCTACTTTTCATAAGTTGCTAAAGAGAGGCATGAGGAGAGATGAAAGAGAGGAGAAGCTGATAAGTATGTTGTTTACCAAACATACTTATCTTCTTAATAAGTAGAAACTAAGATAAGCTACTTGAGGTGTAAGTAGCTTATCTTAAGTAACTAATGATCCAAATGGCCCCTAAGAGTAGCAAAGCATGTGGATCCAAAACATGACACAGATGTTCATGAAAATATGCTTTAATAGAACATGGGGATAGCTACCTGTACTGACCAGTATAAAAATTAAAATTAAAATTTAAAAAATTTTAAAAAGAAAATTAAAAGAAAAAGAAAAGAAAGAAAGAAAGAAAGAAAAAGAAAGCATGACACAAATCAGTGCATATCAGACAAGTGGGTACCGAGATTTGCCAAATCCATGTAGATTTCTTATAAATGAAAAAAGGGAAAAATAATATCTAATTAGAAAAAAAATGTAAATGCTTATTTGAATATTTATTGTGTTTTTCTGGATAGTTATATGCATGTATAATACAGTCCATAATAACCCTATTGACTTTAATTTTAAATTTTCAGAGCCTGTTTGGGAGATGCCTAAAACTAATTATGTATTAGAGAATCTCTAATACATGATTACTGTTAACTAAAATGAGATTAATTATGTGGGTGAAGGTGATGCACATGACACGCAAACATACAAAAACACAACAATGCGCGTGCAAGCCCACATGCCCCCCACACGTATGTGACTAGTCTACAACTATACAAGGGTACATGTAGAATTATACAAGTTTAGACTCTTTAACCTATAGAATTTAAACTAAAAATCATGGGAAACAGTAGATAATTAGATTGATGGTATTATTCATATTTGCCAACTTTTGTTCTCCTCCACCAGAAACTTGACAACAACTGTTATATAATGCGTGGTATTATTCCATGTGGGTTGATAATTCATGAGAGTCGAGAAATTGAGGAGGGTGTTGCCCATAGAATTCAGCAGGTGGAAGAAATGGAGATGTGCCTCTCGAGTTTTATGTGATACTCGTGTACCACTCAAAAACTGAAAGGAAAATTTTATAGGATGGCTATAAGGCTAGTCATACTTTATGGGACATAACGTGGGGACAACATTCCCTAGGATGAGTGTAACAAAAATGAGGATGTTGAGATGGATGATTGGCAAGATGAGGAATGATAGAATTAAGAATGAATGCATTTAAGGGAATTTAGGAGTAGCACCAATGGATAATAAGACTGTAACTGCTAGGTGGGTCGCCCAAGTGGGCCCCACCCATTGGAAGATAGGGAGATAGGCTAACTGTTCATCTTCCCAAGAAGCCTTTTATCTGGCAGTTTTGGAACTGTTCATCTCCTGCTATTAATGACATTTATGTTGACATCCCTATATAATGGGCAGGAACCCATGACCAAAAGATGCAGAATCTTAAGAGGTATTGCAAGAGGGAAGTCAAGTTCCATCACTACCGCACGACTTACAGTGTGGATCTTGTTTGAAGGAGAGTGTTCCTCTAGACCTCTTCTTACACCAGTGAAAGCGATGTAACTCTCTTCCAGCAACGTGAGACGCATCCGGAAATATCCAACAACCAAACCTCCATCTTCTATTGTCGTTGGATCCAGGGAATTTCTTTAAGTGATCGTTTCCTAAGATTGGTATCGGAGTTGTAGAGGTGCACCTTCATCGCTTACTCCTTTTTCTTTTTCCACTATTCAATCTCTCTCTCTTTCTACATAAATTGGAACTCTATTACTAGGGACTGAAACCCGTAGTTGAATGGGCGAATAGCTTTTCCCCATAACTGACGATGGCCAGCGAGGCAAATGGTCGATTACTGGTTGCAAGCAGATACAGAAAGAGAGACACAAGAGATTAAGAACAAGATATGGTCACGCTGTTTACCATGGCAGATGTGTTTTCAACCAAGATGGCTGATTTTCGACCAAGATGACCATAGGTTGTAGTATCGACAGTACATGTAGACATCAGTAAAGACTGTTGTATAATGGGGGGGATAGTAGGTCTCTAATGCGCCCCCCTCGGCTCCAAATAGTGGGGAAACCTCAATCAGACAAGTGGTCCATCTTTATCAGACAAGTGGGAGATGAGTGGCAACTTTAAGGCTCCTCACATAGGCACACAAAATCGAGGATGGGAAACCTCAATCTTAAATGTGTCTATTCGATCCAACAATACATAATAAATCTAGGTGACAATCATCTTTCGATGCTGCAAGCCACTAATGTGTGGTGCTTCAATCTTAAATATAATTTCTTATCTCTGAATGTAGTAATAATGGCATCTAAGAACATCGTAGCCGACCTAAACAAGGGCAAGAAACTATATGAAAATAACTATGATCTCTGGCACCGTAAAATCCAAATCTTTTGGATAGAAAGGGGTTTTGGAAATCCTAACTGCTATCATGAACCCGCCCAAAGAGGTTAATACTGCTCAGCATCAGCGCCATCAAGAAGAATTCCAAAACTTGCTTAAACGAAATCGGTGCCACACTTTACTATGCTAAGCAGCATGCATAATGATCTAATTAACAAATTCGAAGGATATTCCACTGATCAGGATATGTGGAACATTTTGACTCTTGCCTATGCTGACACAACTGCTACTAGATTAAGAGCTTTGACTCTCAAGTTCAACACGTACAAGATGACTCATAACATCTCGATGGTTAAGCATCTTAGAATGATGTCAGTAATGAGACATGACCTGAAAGCACAGGAAATGTGCTTGTAGATAAGCAGCAGATCCTAACAGTATTACGCTCTCTTCTCGACTATTGGGAACAGATGAAGCTAACAATGACACAATGAGGGCATAAAAACCTTCGCCCAATTGTCGCATTATCTGCAGTTGGAAGATCCAACCATTTGCCCATCAATATGGACCTTTAACCAACATTGCTTCCAAGGGCCGGCGCTTAGCTGAATGTCAGTTTGTGTGTAAGCACGACATCGCATTCTTGGTAGAGCCTAGCATGCACAAGGGAAAAGGATCCTAGAGCAAATGCAAAGGCAATAATTCCCAAAAGAATGGTTAGGATGGAGAAATATCCAGAAACAAAAGGGTGGCAAGCATAAGCGAGGAAAGAGATGCGGAAAGAAGTGTCATAGCTGTGGAAATCCCAGTCACTTCACTCGAGAATGCACTAGGCCGAAGAAGGTACAAACCAACATTGATCTTTTACCATGTGCTTTTGTATGCACTAAGGCTCTAGTTGCTCATGTAACTAACTAATCATAATCGGGCTATGGATTCAAGAGCAACACAGCACATAGCTAGGGATAGAGCAAAGTTCGTCAAATACCAAAAGGCCCAGTTGGAAGATGGAAGATCTACATGGGAAATGGTCTCTCAGATGACGTACTGGAAATTGGCTCTATCCAACTCAACTTACTGATGGGACGCGCTTTACTCCTCCTTGACGCACTCCATGCGCCAACTGTTAGGTGCTTTCAATGCTTTCATTAGCAGGGCTTAGTTTTTCATTTATCTTTTGATAAGTTTCTATGGACATCTTTTTATATACTTCTTTTTATAGACGCGGTGTGGTTTGTAATGGTTTATTTGTGCTTGATTATGATTATTCCTATGATTATGTTGTGCATACCTTTTTTACTTCAGCGGACACTGACCTGCGCATTTGGCATGCAAGATTAGGTCATATAAACTAGGATAGAATGCGTAGACTTGCCAGAATAGTTCTTCCTACCTGTGAGCATTGTCTGACTAGGAAGTTGACTAGAAAACCATTCAGAAAAGTAGTACGTGCGTCAACACCCTTGGAGCTGATCCACTCTAACATTTGTAGACCATTAAATGTCAAGACTCACCACAGAAAGTCCTATTCCATCACATTTATAGATGATTGCATGCGGTACGGTCATGTGTACTTGATATCGCATAAATTTGAGGCCTTAGAATGCTTCATGAAGTATATGCTTGAAGTCGAGAACTAGTTCGATAAAAGGATCAAAACCTTACAGACAGATCGTGGATGCGAATATTTGTCTAAGCATTTTTCAAGGCTCTGTGAAGAAAAGGGTAGTTGTAGACACCTGACTGTTCCTTACACTCCACAACAAAATGGTATTGCAGAGAGAAGGAATAGAACGTTACTCGACATGGTATGATCGATGATGGCGCAAGCCAACCTTCCCCTCAAATTTTGGGAGATGCGTTGTTGATTGCTGCCTACATCCCTAATCAAGTACAGTCTAAATCAATTCCAACGGCCCTCTATAAGTTGTGGTGCAGCAAAAAGCCATACTTGACTCATCTGTGCCCTTGGGAATCGGCTGGTTTCGTTCATATTCCATCTCAGAAAAATGAAAAATTAGATCACAGATCCCTAAAGTGCATTTTCATCCGATACCCTGAGCACTCTAAGGGTTTATGTTATGATCCATGAATGGGATAACGATGAAACAATAGAAATGGAGTCATGAGATGTCGATTTCATTGAAGATGATTTCTTGAGCAAAAACAAATCTCAGGACACTCATGAGTTCTTCGATATGATAGACTCAAAAACTGACTCATTCCCGATCACCCAGCCGTCACTCGGTGAAGGTGAGGACATATATCACCCACCTGTCGGTCTAGCTGATCCACCGATCATTGAGGACAGCGGGAGGGATCTTTTCCTTAGTGAGAATATACCACATCAGGCTAAGACTGACTCAAATCGTGAACCTGAATTAAGAAGAAGCACTCGTGGACCAAAACCCTGTCGCTATTTTGAGATTGAAGGGGAATCATTCATGATCTCTTCCTTAAATGATAATGAGCATGGCTCATACCAGGAGGCGTTTTCATCTCCTACTGTGAAAGATTGAATAAAAGTTATGGAAGATGAGATCCGCTCCATGGAAAAGAACCAAGTCTAGGAACTTATTGATCTTCCACCTGGACGCAAGACTGTTGGGGCCAAATGGATCCTGAAAGTCGAGCGAAAGGCAAAATGGAGTGATAGATAAGTTCAAGGCCCGACTAGTAGCTAAGCGCTACATGCAAATCGAGGGCGTGGATTACAAGGAGATGTTTTCGTGGATGGTGAAACTCGCCACAATCCGCCTTATTCTAGCTATTATCGCACATTTGGATTTAGACCTATATCAGATGGATGTCAAGACAACATTTCTCAATAGAGACCTATATGAGGAGATCTACATGGATCAGCCTATGAGTTTCAAGGTCAAGGGACGAGCACAAAGTTTGGCGCCTTAAGAAGTCCATCTATGGCCTAAAACAATCATCTACGTAGTGGTATCTGAGATTTTATTGAGCAATCGCATCATATGGGTTTATGATGATCGAGGAAGACCATTGTGTATATGTCAGACGATCCGGACAGAGTTTTCTAATCCTATCTTTGTATGTTGATGACATTCTATTAGTCAGAAATGACAAGGAGATGTTAATTGCTACTCATAAGTGGTTGTCCTCCAATTTTAAAATGAAGAACATGGGTGAAGCATCCTTTGTGCTTGGGATCAAGATCCATAGGGATTGCTTTAGAAGATTTCTTAGTCTCTCTTAAGAGACTTATATTAAGAAGGTGGTCGAGCGCTTCCGAATGCAAGACTGCAAACCCATTAACATTCATGTCGAGAAAGGTCATGGACTTTGTCTAAATCTATGTCCTAAGACAGACACAGAAAAAGTTGAAATGGTGCGGTTTCCAGATGCTAGCGCGATTGGCAGTTTGATGTATGCCATGATATGCACTCGACCAAACATTAGTTTCGCAGTGGGCTTAGTGAGTCACTATCAGAGTAACCCAGGGCTAGCTCATTGGAGGGTCGTCAAGAGGATATTCTGATACCTACGTGGGATTGCAGATTACATGTTATGCTACCAGGGGTCAAATCTTCATCTACGAGGATACTGCGAAGTAGACTGGGGTAGCGATTTGGACGAGCGCAAATCTACTTTTAAATACACGTTCTTGCTCGGTGGCGGGGCCATCTTTTGGGGTAGTAAAAAGCAACCCTTTATCGTGCTTTTTACCATGGAGTCGGAGAATATTGTGGGTTGCTCTGTCATTCAGGAACTTGTATGGTTAAGGAGATTCCTTTGGCATTTGAAATGTGTATTACATGCTGATGACCCTATCACATTGTATTTTGACAGCATGGCATCTATTGTTTATGCAAAGGATCCCAAATATCATGGTAAGTCGAAGCACATCCAAATCTGTTATCACTAAGATCAAGATGTGGTGGCGAAGAAAATGATTGCCCTAGTGCATGTACCTACTCATGAGACAGTTGCTAATTCGTTGACAATGTCAATCGTTCGAGATCCTTTTTAGGCTCACATCAGGAGTCTAGGTTTTCATAGGATGTGATTTTGTGACATGAACATTTTGGCATTGTTTCTTTGTCAAATTGTTTATATTCAGATCTTTATATATTGAATGTTCTTTTTTTGTGGACATATTGATAGCACACACATTCTGATGCAAGGGCATTTTCAGAACAGGCTCGAGTGAGGTAGCCCGTGGGATGTGGGGACACACTCGGGGTGGGTGACCCATGTAATTTGGGGCCCACGGGAGAGGTCTCGTGTTCGAGACTCCTCACCAGGGGTAATTAATGCGCATTTCACATCGGGCTCGAGTGGGGTAGCCCATGAGATGCGAGGATACACTTGAGGTGGGCGGCCCATGTGATTTGGGGCCCACGAAGGGGGTTCAGCCGAGGTCCTAACCCATGAGATGTGGGGCCTGGGCTATGAGATAAAGGGATTAATTCGCCATGCATGCTCTAACAGTTCGAGCTTTTAGAGCAAGTGGTTAATTGTCCTGCATCAAATTGGTTTCAGAGCGCGAGGTCTCGTGTTCGAGACTCCTCACTGGGGGTGATTAATGCAGGGGCATTTTCACACCAGGCTCGAGTGAGGTATCCCATGGAATGCGGGTACCCATGAGAGGTTAGAAAGTATCCATTATTGGTGGTAACCAAGATGAGTTTGGGGTAGGTTAGTGTTGCATAAGATGAGATACATAATGTCAGTTGATGGAAACTTGGCATGTTTTTACTCTCCTGATGTTATGTGCTTCACTGGTCACACGCTATATTTCGTGGTATGAGGACTTCTAACACAGTTGTTGTTTTGGTCATTAATTGGGTTGATGCCCGACTTCTTGTAATTGCTATCCATAAGCCTTTATGCTCTAGTAGTTTCAAATTTGTTAATCTTTCCAGGCAACCCTTTATCTGGGAATTTCGGAATTGTTTATCTCCTGTTATTGATGACATTTATGGCGGCATTCCTATATAACGGGCAGGAACCCATAACCAAAAGATACAGAATCGAGAGGTATTGCAAGAGGTAAGTCAGGTTCCATCACTACCACACGACTTCAATGTGGATCTTGTTTGAAGGAGAGTATTTCTCTAGACCTCTTCTTACGCCAATGAAAGTGGCTTAACTCTCTTCCATCAACGTGAGATGCATCCGGAAAGATCCAACAACCAAACCTCCATCTTCCGTTGTCGTTGGATCCAGGGAATTGCTTTGAGTGGCCGTTTTCTAAGAAAGACGAGGGAAAGTAAACTTGGATGGTGCAGTCATGTGCAACAGAGACCAAGAATTGTGCCTTTTAGGAGTGATTTGGTACAAGTTGAAGGTTTGCATATTCTTGATGAACCAACATTTATATATAGATGTATGAGGATTTGTTTGGGAAGTAATAAAGCCCTTTGACATCTCTTCATATGCAAAGAATTCTCAATGTGAAAACAGTTCTACTCACCATAACTCTTCCTCCTCCATGCTTCTAAAAGGTCAAGGGCAAGGCTCAAAAGAACTTGGGCAGAGGTAGTAAGAAAAGATTTGATAACCTATGGTCTGACTGAAGTTTTTTTTTCCTGAAAGGGTCATCTGACTGAAGTTATGGCCTTAGATTGAGTGGAATCGCACAAAAGGATTCATATAGCTGGCCCCAATTAGTTGGGACTTGGGATAAGTCTTAGATGATGATTGATCGATTTCTATATTTTCTTTCTTTTGTTTCTTTCAAGTTATCTATCAAGTATTATCTTCAGTGTATGTTAGATGCATGTGAACGTGTTTCCAAATAAAATGTGAAAAAGCCCGTGCATTGTTTCTGAATGTCAAGATGATGGTACATAAAAAATCAATCATTTTATTAATAAAATCATATGCTATGCAACATAAATTGAACACGGTATCCATTTACATATGAGTCTTTCACTGCTTGCTAGTGTAAGGCCGTAGTGGAATTCAGTTTACATGCTCCAACAAACTATATCATTGCACATCATTTTCACTATATGCATTAAAAACAGGACATCTTCCAGTAGAAAGCAAACTGGGAAAGTTCAATGAGACCAGACAGCCAAATTTACACGCTCACATGCAAGCATAAATATCAATAAACAGATATAGAGAACATACATTTGTGACCTCGTGATCTTCTTCTCCAAGAGCTTCAACAATAGGAAGAGCACCCACTGAAGCATTTCTCATGAATTTAATAGCTTCAATGACTTTTGTGTGTCGGGTTGCAGAAAAGACGTTCTCATTGACTGCTCCGAGTTGCCCAACAGACTGTGATAAGATCTCCTTCAGTTCCATATGATTCTCCTTCAAAAATCTTAACACATCCATCTGAGTGAGCATCCGGTAACCAGGTGAAGACTCTGCGAGTTCTACTCCAGCAACATGTTCCATATGGCTGTCTAGTGGAACCAAAGCGCGATGGATGCCTTTGCTATAAACCTCCATACAATCTAAAATGCTGCATGTGGTTACGAAATAGTGAGATTGACCGCACTTGCTATTACCCATCAAAGGAGACATAATAGCAGCTTGTGAAACTTCCATTTCACCTTTGCCTATCAAGTGATTCATTGAAGGACGCTAGAAAAGACTCTGTGGAAAGCTCAATACAAATGTTTACAAAATCATAAAATATTTCGTAAGACACAGCTACTCCAATCAAGTCATAATTATCACCAGGAGAGACCAAAATCACTTGAACAGAATTGAAAGGACCACTGTCTAACCAGTTTGTCCTGTCAAACTCACATGTAGAAAATGCTATAATGTTAAAGTCTATTATCTTCTTATAAGAGAGAAGTAAAAATGTTCAATTCTCTAAGCTACCAACATGATGTTTCAATCCTCCTACCAACATGATGTTTCAATCCTGCTACCAGCATGATGTTTCAAACCTCCTACCAATATGATGTTTCAATCCTCCTACCAGCATGATGTTTCAAACCTCCTCCTCCTCAAACTTCATTGATATAGAAGAAAATCCAAGTTCTTATAGCTCGCTTTGAGCCCCAAGGAATTGTTTTGGAAGTACCATTTAGTCATTGTCGATCGCGTTATTATTAACTGCCCCCACCAACCAGTATATGCAAAAGAATTCTCATTCATGTTGGCTTAAGCCTAATTGTCTGCCCATGTCTCTGAGTGGACATCGGATGCAGAAATTGGGAAAGGAATCTGAAATTTAACTGGATTGACTGACAACACACCAAATAGGAGATTTGAATTCACCACTTACCAATCACTGATCACAAAAACCTCAACAGAAAATAAAGGGATAATCATGTGGAAAAATTCCAATGGGGATTTTAAGGGCATCACTTCACTAGATACAACTCCATGGCATGAAATCAATAAGAGAAAATAAATTTTATTAAAATAATCGTAAGCGCTATCTCTACGAATTTGGCCAGATGACACATCTTAGCACTTATACTAATCAGTTACAGGAGAAAATCAAAGAACCAAATTCAGAAAAATAGTACTTCCAGACCCTTATCTCTAAGGTTGTGTTAGCATAAATAGGTGAATTGAACAGCGATCATCCAATTCAGTTAGGAGGAAATCTTGAATTTTGTTGATGTTTCATAGGATTCATAGCACAAAAGTAGCCATAATAACTTAGTTACATGTTTCTTTGAATTCCAACTAGAAAGTAATGTAATTTTGGTTTGGATCCTAAACCCCTCAATATAATGCTTTTAACATCTGTTCTCCTTATTGGACGTCTTGCAAACCACTTTTCTCTTGTTGTTCATTGCAAATGTCGAATCTACGTCGTATCTACTAGTGATAATTGTACTAATAGTAGTAGTTTACAAAAACTCCATGTTTGAATGCACAAGTATCAGAATTGTGAACCAAAATCCCATGAAATGGGATACTAGTAAGACCCCTAGTAAAAGCACATCTGATCAGGGCATATACCATACTTGAACATAACACAATTATCAAGATTCGAGCAAATAAGAAGCAAAGAAGAAGTCATTCTGAATGGGGCATGGCCCACATGGAAAGATGGTCAGATAATCAGAGTGTCCATTCTGTGGGAGATACTTTGAAGGCAGGTGGTCCAATAACCATGCTGAAAGAAATAATCATAACCATTGATTTATTGAGTTGGATGTGAGCCATTGAGAATTTCTTTTCCAAGCAAACATTCAGCTAAGTATATCAATAGTCAGAACCATCCACCCTGCGTCAGTTTATTTCTTGGGCAGTATTCCAAGCGCTCATTCCGATCATATGACCACCTTAACGCTTCAAGCCCAGTTGGGTGATGATGTCAGTGGCAAGCTATCTACAGTCAGGAATTTGCTATAATCTCAGAGTTCTAGGACTCGGCAATGATGGTGACCTACTATGGATGGGATGGAGCATAGCCCAAAAAAAGATCTCATTGATCAGAAAGTTTTCAACATCTAAGAAATGGACAGCAAACAAGAAGATGATCAATGGTCAGGAGAAATCGAATGCTTAAGGTGGAGTGATCCACACTACACTCCATCAACAATGGGCCTTCATTTTGGATGATCAAGATTCAATGCTAATGCTTCCCAGATAGGACTCGAATTCCGTAGTGACCACTTGCATACCGAGGTCTCGGTACTGGTGGGGTCTGTGGGCCCCACCATGATGCATGTGTTTTATCCATGCCGTCCATCCATTTTTCCAGCTCATTTGAGGGCATGAGCCCAAAAATGAGGCAGATACAAATCGATCAGTGGACCAAAACAGAGGAAACAGTGGTGATTGAAGGTCCATTATTAAAAACTTCTGAGGGCCTACTGTAATATTTATTTGCCATATAACCCATTGATAAGTGGCAAGCCACTGTGACTCAATGGACCCCTCCTGTGATGGAAGTAGTCGCTGAGAATGGAACACATGCACGAAGGAAATCACTTACGGTTTTTGAATGACTATTCAAAAAAATGAAAGTAGTGCAAATGCTAAAGCCTTGAATGTTATAACTTGTGCTCTATCATCACCGGATGAATTCAAAAAAATCATTTCATTTGATACAGTGAAACAAGGAACCAATATTGTGAAAAAGTCTAAAATCCAAATCCAATATACTTGAAATGACATAGAGACCTAGATGAAGGGAAAATAAAAATATCTGCTTGATCCAAAACTTGTGTTTCCCCCAAAAAGTTTTTAATAGTGAACGTTCGATCACCACTTGTTTCCTCTGGTGGGGTCCACTTGAGATTTGGATCTGCCTTATATTTGGGCTAATGCCCAAAAATGAGCTGGCAAAATTGATGGACAGTATGGATAAAATACATACATCATTGTGGGGGCCACCCACAGCGCCAACATCGGTAGTGGAGAGGTCACAACCGAATCCGGGTCATCCAAGAAAATGAAGAAATAATAGGACAAGGAAAATGATGGTAGTGGTAATGATGATAACCTGGTATTGGGATATAGAGTCCACAAGCTAAGACCTTCCAAGCAATGGCCGATGATAGAGGATACAGGGACGGACATGATATCATCCAAGTCGAGGACTAGACCATCATCATCAGCTTGAGCAATGTGGTGAAGGATATCGAGCATGGTAACGATGCCGATGTAATGCTTGCGGACTACACCGGTTATCTTGTCCGATTCGAGGATCATGGACCCACCTGCACCTATCCAGTGGCCAGGGGGTGCAGCCACGGGTACGGCTACCACATCGTTGGCGACTAGAGCGTTCATAGTGTCTGTGAGGGAGGCTGTGTACGGTACTTCCACCAGTCTCCTCCTGTTACCGTCCATAATCAGGTCCCTCACTGTCTTCTCCATCAACCAACGGTGGTGATGGTGGTGCTGAACGTCGGGGCTGATGCGGTCCATTTTTCTTTGCATCTCTCTCTCTCTCTCTCTCTCTCCCGGTGAGGATGGAATGATGGAAGAGGGGTGCATGTCTCTCGTTGGGAACGGATTGCGTACTAACTTAGTACGCTATAGCGTACTGAGTACACGTGGGGCCCATATTGGATATATGTGTTTCATCCACGCCATACATCCGTTTTTTCAAATCATTTTATAACATGAACCTAAAATTGAAGCATATCCAAAGTTCAAGTGGACCACACCACAGGAAACGGTGTGGATGATGATGTCCACCGTTGAAACCTTCTTATTATGGACTACAGTGAAGTTTATTTTTCATCCAAACTATTCATAAGGGCACATATACATGGATGAAGGTAAAACACGAATACCATAATTGAAACATTTTGTTGGCTCCTAAGAAGCTTTCAACGGTAAGCGTTCAATTCTCACAGTTTCTTATGGTGTGGTCCATTTGAGATTTAATATATTTCAATTTTTGGTATCATGACCTCCAATGAGCTTGTAAAACGGATGTAAGGATTGGATAACACATATACATAACGGTGGGCCCCACAGAGTTTACTCAGTATTCTATGGCGTAGTGTACGCTATCCGCTTCCGGGTACGTGTATTGCACGTGTCACGTTGGAGGTTCGCATGGCTATTTTCTACGCAGTGGAATGCGCTTTTGGACCGGATTAGCTATTGAACTCGACAACTCGACAGTAGCGAGTCTCGCTACTGAAGTGACGTCATCACGTTCTGTGGGCCCACCATGATTTATGTGTTGTATCCACACCGTCCATCCATTTGGAGAGATTGTTTTAGGGCAAGATTCAAATATTGAGACAGATCCAAATCTCAAGTGGACCCACCATAGAAAGCAGTGGGAATTGAATGCATACCATTAAAAACTTGTCTGGGCCACAGAAGTTTTCGATCAAACTGATATTTGTTTTTTCTCTAATTCCATGTCTGTGTTAACTTATAAACAGGTTGGATTTCAAATAAACATGATGGTGGCCTTAGAAAGATTTTAACGGTTGGCATCATTGTCTCCACTGTTTTCTGTAGTGGGATCGACTTGAACTTAAGATCTGCCTCATTCTTTGGCTCATGCCATAAAATGATCTCTCCGAGTGGATGGATGGTGTGGATACAACAAATACATCATACTCGGTCCCAATAAATGTGGTGACTTCACTCCATGGCTAGACTCGCTACTTTCGGGTTCAGTATCTAATCGGCGGGGAAATTTCCTACTGTACGACCCATTTATGGCCCACCGGCCATTTTAAGCCCACTTCTTCTTAAGCTTCCAAGAATACTCCCCTGTGTACGGGCGACTTTTCAAGGGACCAAAATACCCCCGTCATTCATTCCTTCCGGAAGTCGATTGGCTGGTGTGCGAAGACGAGCGCTGACGCTCCTCGACATGGCCCCACAATGATGTATTTATTATATCCACACCGTTCATCCATGTTTCGAGATCATTTCAGAGCATTACGGGAGAAAAAGAATCATATCCAAAGATCAACTGGACCACACCACAAATAGCAACGGGAAGTTTGATTTTCACTGTTAAAAATTTCGTAGGGCCCACCATAACATATATTTTCCATCCAATCTATTCATAAGGTGACAAAGACATGGATGAAGAGGAAAAACAAATTATATATTGATCTAAAACTTCTGTGACCCCTAAAAGGGTTTCAATGGTAGACATTCAATCCTCCACTGCCTTTTACAGCGTGGTCCACATGATAGCTATATCTGTCTTATTTTTAGTCTCAAGCCTTAACACGAGTTCACCAAATAGATGGACGGTTTGGATATAACACATACATCATAATGGGACCCACAAAAAGCGGTAGGGATTATGAGGGAAAAAATAAAAAAAGCATGACCAGTGGACCCGACTGGCTGTCTCACCTGTGTAAATTTTTTTATTTTTTTATTTTTTTTATTTTTTTTTTACGAGGAGAACTTTTTCTCTCCTACATTTTTCTCTAATACATATTTATATAAATATGTATACGTAAGCATATAAATTTCTTTTTCTCTTTTTATTCATTTCTTTCTTTATTCATTAATAAACATATCTCTTAAACTAGAATGAGTTACTTGACATACCATACAGGATTTTGGGGTAGGAGATGCTATTTTAGCTAACCAACCTACTTATTTTTCAAGATTCCATCAGGTTGATGGTCGAAAATCCATTTCATTCACTTCGGTCAATTCCACCGCATTTCACGGTCAATTTCGATGATTCCCCTACACTTCATGGTCAATTTCATGCATTTCACGGTCAATTTCCTCTATTTCACGGTCAATTCAATGTATTTCACAGTCAATTCCCTTCACTTCACGGTCAATTCCATGCATTTCACAGTCAATTCCCTTCACTTCACGGTCATTTCCATTCATTTCACGGTCAATTCCGGCGTTCCCCTTCACTTCACGGTCATTTCTATGCATTTCACGGTCAATTCTCTTTACTTCAAGGTCAATTCAATGCATTTCACGATCAATTCCCTTTACTTCACGGTCAATTCAATGCATTTCACGGTCAATTCCCTTCACTTCACGGTCAATTTCATGCATTTCACGGTTAATTCCGATGATTCCCCTTCACTTCACGGTCAATTTTATGCATTTCACGGTCAATTCTCTTTACTTCATAGTCAATTTCATGCATTTCACGGTCAATTCCCTTCACTTCACTATTAATTCCATGCATTTCACGGTCAATTCCCTTTCATTTCACAGTCAATTCTGGTGATTCCTCTTCACTTCACAGTCAATTCTATGCATTTCATGGTCAATTCCCTTTACTTCACAGTCAATTCAATGCATTTCACGATCAATTCCCTTTACTTCACGGTCAATTTAATGCATTTCACGGTCAATTCCCTTCACTTCACAGTCAATTCCATACATTTCATGGTCAATTCGCTTCACTTCACGGTCAATTCGATGCATTTCACGATCAATTCCCTTCACTTCACAGTCAATTCGATGCATTTCACGGTCAATTCCCTATACTTCACGGTCAATTCAATGCATTTCACGGTCAATTCCCTTTACTTCACGGTTAATTCAATGCATTTCACGGTCAATTCCCTTCACTTCACGGTCAATTCCATGCATTTCACGGTCAATTCGCTTCACTTCACGGTCAATTCGATGCATTTCACGATCAATTCCCTTCACTTCACGGTCAATTTGATGCATTTCACGGTCAATTCTCTTTATTTCACGGTCAATTCAATGCATTTCACGATCAATTCCCTTTACTTCACGGTCAATTCAATGCATTTCACGGTCAATTCCCTTCACTTCACGGTCAATTCCATGCATTTCACGGTCAATTCCGATGATTCCCTTTCACTTCACGGTTAATTTTATGCATTTCACGGTCAATTCCCTTTACTTCATGGTCAATTACATGCATTTCACGGTCAATTCCCTTCACTTCACTGTCAATTCCATGCATTTCACAGTCAATTCCCTTTCATTTCACAGTCAATTCCGGTGATTCCCCTTCACTTCACGGTCAATTCTATGCATTTCATATTCAATTCCCTTTACTTCACGGTCAATTCAATGCATTTCATGGTCAATTCTCTTTACTTCACGGTCAATTCAATGCATTTCACGGTCAATTCCCTTCACTTCACGGTCAATTCCATACATTTCATGGTCAATTCACTTCACTTCATGGTCAATTCGATGCATTTCACGATCAATTCCCTTCACTTCACAGTCAATTCGATGTATTTCACGGTCAATTACCTTTACTTCACGGTCAATTCAATGCATTTTACGGTCAATTCCCTTTACTTCACAGTCAATTCAATGCATTTCACGGTCAATTCCCTTCACTTCACGGTTAATTCCATGCATTTCACGGTCAATTCGATGCATTTCACGATCAATTCCCTTCACTTCATGATCAATTTAATGCATTTCACGGTCAATTGTCTTTACTTCACGGTCAATTCAATGCATTTCACGATCAATTCCCTTTACTTCACAGTCAATTCAATGCATTTCACGATCAATTCCCTTCACTTCACTGTCAATTACATGCATTTCACGGTCAATTCGTTTCACTTCACGGTCAATTCGATGCATTTCACGGTCAATTCCCCTCACTTCACTGTCAATTCGATGCATTTCACGGTCAATTCAATGCATTTCACGGTCATTTCCCTTCACTTCACGGTCAATTCCATGCATTTCACGATCAATTCCCTTTACTTCAAGGTCAATTCCATGCATTTCACGGTCAATTCACTTCACTTCATTGTCATTTCCATGCATTTCACGGTCAATTTCCTTCACTTCACGGTCAGTTTTTAATGGTGGGCATTCAATCACTAGTGGTTCACCTGCGATTTGGATTTTCTTCAATTTTGGGTTCATGCTCTAAAATGACTTGGCAAAATGGATCGACAATGTGTATATAACTAAGTCAAGTTGACTTGGCCAACTTTTGAGTCAAGTTAACAAGCTCTAGGGCTATGAAATAAGTGCTACACTAGAAAGTTTTATGTGCAACTTCCAATGTTCCTGGAATTATCAGAGGTTGGCTTGCATGTATAGCTTCTTAGATTGATTGCTTACACTCATTAATGTTATCGTGCAAAGCACTATAGGGCCTTCTTCTCCTTCTTCAGTCCATTGCTTGCACAGATTAACTTGTTATTATTGTCCAAGGAATTATAGGGCCCTCAAGCAGCAGGACATGTATGTTGCTCTGATGTTGTCCAAATTACTGGGCCCACGTCTTGGAGCCATAGATTGTTCTGCTTGCCCACCGTAGATGGACTATTCCCAAATATTCCAGATCAGAAGTTCCTAACTCTTTGATCAGTGGCCTACAAATGGGCAATTGACAACAGAAAAATGGACAAGGACTTGGATAGCTAGGGTCTTCCTATTTGAAAGATTCTAGGCCATCCCTTATCTACAATGAAGTAAACACCTAAATGAAGTAAAAGCACAAATATCAACTCAATACAAAACTTCTGCAACTCTTAATAAGTTTTTAATAGTGGGCGTTAAATGGATGGACAAGACTGGATAAAAAAACAAAAATCATGGTGGACCCCAACTCGGTTGATCGGCAACTAACTCGGTCAACCGAATTGCTGTCCAGTAACCCGGTCGACCGGGTTAAGACCCACTCGATCCCGACTGCCTACCCCACAAAGAAATGGGATCGACCGGGTACCAACCCGGTCGACCAGGTAACTGGACAGCAATTTGGGGTCGACCGGGTTGGTTATCTTTTTTATCCGGTCTATCCATCCATTTTACAAGTTGCGTAGGTCTTAACTCAGACTCTATGGGGCCCACCTTGATGTACATGTTTTATCCATGCCGTCCATTCATTTTGCAAGATCATTTTAGGGCATGAGTAAAAAAATGAGGTAGATCCAATACTTATGTTGTCTTTTAGAAGTTTTTAATGGTAGGCATTCAATCTCCACTGTTTTCTATTATGTGGCCCACTTGAGCTTTTGATCTACTTCATGTTTGGGTCCATGATCTTAAATCATTTAAACAAATGAATGAACAACATGGATATAAAACTCATACACCAAGGTGGGCCCACAAGGTTTTGGCTTGGACTAGTTTGAATTTTGGTTTTCGAGGTGAAATTCCACCACCATTCCAACCTCCATTCCAAACACGCGTGAAGAAAAATGATTACCCATTTATCTCTAATTTATAACAGTTATAGGAAATCAAACAGGTCATAAACCCTTGATTGGTCTGTTTTGACTGTTTAATTCTTAGATGATCTTTCCAATGAGCCATAGCCAAAAGATTACACCAGCGGTTGAGAACAATCCAACTCATCACAGTTTTTGTACGGTGTAGGGGAACGGTAGTGCAGATCCAACGGGTAGGATTAACTAATCATTGGAACCTTTTACCATTGGTTTGTATTTGATGTGGCTCATGAATTAGTTTGAATCGGTCAAAACATTCAATGATCTTCAAGGTAACTGGGTTCTCACATACACTATGATCTGTCCACCGCAGTAGTGTGACAAGTATCACTCAGATTTTAAAAATATTACAAAAATATCTTGAAAAATACAACAAAAGGTGTTATCAAGATATTTTTAAGATATGGGTATATTTTAGAATATGGCATTTGTATTGCAATTTTCATTATCATTTCGCTTTACTTCACGGTCAATTCCATGTATTTCCCTTCACGGTCATTTCCATGCATTTCCCTTCACTTCACGGTCAATTCGATGCATTTCACGGTCAATTCCCTTCACTTCACGGTCATTTCCATGCATTTCACGATCAATTTTGGCGAATCCGCTTCACTTCACGGTTAATTCCATGCATTTCACGGTCATTTCCCTTCACTTCATGGTCAATTTGATGCATTTCACGGTCAACTCCCTTTACTTCATGGTCAATTTCATCTATTTCACGGTCAATTTAGGCAAATCCGCTTCACTTCACAGTCAATTCCATGCATTTCACGGTCATTTCCCTTCACTTCACGGCCAATTCGATGCATTTCATAATCAATTTCCTTCACTTCACGATCATTTTCATGCATTTCACGGTCAATTTCGGCGATCCGCTTCACTTCACAGTCAATTCCATGCATTTCTCGGTTATTTCCCTTTACTTCACGATCAATTCGATGCATTTCACGGTTAATTCCCTTCACTTCACAGTCAATTCGATGCACTTCATGGTCAATTCAATGCTTTTCAAGTAGCCTTAAGTAGAATGGAAATGGAAGATGTAATGTGATAGTAGGATGGAGATTTAATGAAGAAAATGGGTGAAAAGAATGAATAGGGATGGAAGAGATGAGTTTGGACGTGTATTTGAGGGAATAGAGATGGTAGGGATGAGTTCGGACGTGTATTTGAGTGTAAGGGAATGAATGGAGTGAAATGCATGTAATTGACCGTGAAGTAAATGGAATTGACCATGAAATGCATGGAATTGACTGTGAAGTGAAGGGAATTGACCATGAAATGAATTGAATTGACCGTGAAATACACGGAATTGACCGTGAAGTGAAGCGAATTGATCATAAAATGAATTGAATTGACCATAAAGTGAAGGGAATTGACCGTGAAATGCTTGAAATGAATTGGATATAGCACATATATTCGATTAACAAATTCTACTTAATTTTCCATGTTGCAACACCTACTAAATTCCCAGTGTTTAAATTCTACCACGTACGTCAAATGAGCCCTTGTGTTATTTTTAAGTTGGATTTGCAAAATTGCAATTTGAGGGCCACTTCCTGTCATTCCCTCGCGGTTAAAATGATTGTTCTCAATTGAATTTACCTGTAAATCCAAACACAATTCAATTATTTGTCGGAGAACTTGTTGCTAAACCCATGGTCATGATCATCATAACAAGATGAATTACTGATAGCTAATCAAAATGCTTATCTACTCTTAAATTCTAAATGGTTTTTTTTTTTTTTTTTTTTTTACAAAAAAATAGAATCAGTGGACACTTGTTGTTTGAGCAGTGTGGTGGGATTCATGACATTAAGGTAGGTGGGACCTAACTGTGGGGCCCACTGTGATGTATGTGATTATATTCAAACCTTCCATCCATAAAACAGCCTGACCCGGCCTCAACTCGCTGTCGCACTACCCACTTATTTTTGTCAATGGCTACGATTAAAGCTACCGTTACTCCTCCTTTCAGTTCATACTTTTCTGAAAAGCAGGGGCATTTTTTGTACGGTGAAAAGTGGTCCGTACACGTTGGGAGTATCCTGGGCAGCTAAAAAATGGGCTTAAAAAAGGTTGCGGACCATATACTGGTCGTACAGTAGGAAATTTCTCATAATCGGCGTCCCTCTACAACAGAGCTTTGTGGGGGCCACTATATTGTTCGTGCGACATCAGCTCCTCCTGTTAGAAACATTCTGTTCACCGTAGATATCATCCCAAGCCAAAACCCAGGTAGGGAACACCACGATCAACTATGTAAAATCACGCCTACAGCCTTTAAATTCTCCTGCTTTGGCCTGCTCTATTTTGAGTCACTTCATACTGTTAAGGCACAACTGATGAACGGCTTGGATGGCACGTACAACTTACGATGGGCCAACACAGTATCTGAGAAATTTCCATGGTGGGTGTTCCCTGTTCCAATTCTTCTTATTCCGGTGGCCCATCTGGGTTGCTCATCTGGCTGGGTTTTTTTCCCGTAGCCTAACATCGAAGGGCGCGCCTCGTGAATGGACTAGATATCATGCACCAAAAAGCAAAACCAGTGGGGGCAATGGAGCACAGGTGAAAGAGAATCCCGAAGTAGGACGGGATTGGCTAGTGATTATCGGTGCTCTATGGGCCCGCCATGATCTATGTGTTCCATCCACGCCGTCTATTAATTTTTCCACATCATTTTATGGTTGAGCCCAGAACTGAAATAGATACAAATCTCAACTGAACCACATCACAAGAAACAGTGTTTATTGAAGGCCCACCATTAAAAACTTATCGGGAGCCGCAAAAAGTTTTAGATCAGGCTGATTGTTTTTTGCCCTTTCATCCAGGCGTCTGTATGACATAATCAACCGGTTGGATGTCAAATTAACATGACAAAATGTCTGTATGACATAATCAACCGGTTGGAAGTCGAATAAACATGACACAATCTACAGGTTGGACGTCAAATAAACATTACCGTTGGCTTAGCAAAGAAAAGATAAACCGAATGGATAAAGCACATGCATTATATGGTGGAGGTCGGACTAGCAGCGGCACTAGCAAAGCCCCGTCCAGTCATGAGAGGCTCCCTCCGGAGGACGCGGATTGCGTCCTACCCCCGCCCGGACGGTAATCCGTCCGGGCAGGGCTCTGTGGGGCCCACCATGGTGTAATTATTTTATCCACACTGTTAATCGTTTTTATATGATCATTTTAAAGTATCATGCAAAAAATGAAGCAGACAAATAGATCCAGTGGACCACATCAAAGGAAGCTGCAGTGATAATGACACTCACCGTTGAAACATTTCTAAGGGCCACCGTGATGTTTTCTTACCACCCAACCTATTAATAAGGTCATGCAGACTTGGATGAAGTTAAAACACAAATTTCATCTTGATCCGACGCTTCTCCAGCTCCCAGGAAGTTTTTAATGGCGAAAGTTTAATCCACAATTTGTGGTCCACTTAAGCCCTTAACCTACCTCAAGTTTTGGCTGATACCTTAAAATGATCATATAAAAATGATTAACGGTATGGATAAAATAATTACATCACGGTGGCCCCACAGAGCCCTGCCTGGACAGATTACCGTCTGGGCGGGGGTAGGACGCAATCCGCGTCCCCCTCCGGACTAGACGTCGATCAGGTACTACCTCCACTAAGGGCGCGGATTGCGTCCTCCTGGCTGCCCTTGGCTATCCATGAACGGGCGGTTCTGTGGGTGCACCATGATGTATCTGTATATCCATGCCGTCCATCTCTTCTCTCAGATCATTTTAAACTACGAGCACAAAAATTAGGCAGATCATATGCTCAAGTGGACCACACCACATATGACTCTTGCATTTAATGTAAATCAAGCTTATCATCTGGTGTGGTCCACTTGAGCGTTAAATCTACTTCGTTTTTGTACACATACCTTAAAATGATACGAGAAAAAGGATAAACCGCGTGGATTAGCAAATACATCATTAGTGGGCTCGCACACAGAATTGCCCGTTCACGGCCACAGATGGGTGAGAGTACGACGCAATCCGCGTCCCTCCACTACGACCTAGCGGAGACGAACGGTCCTATCAGGGGCCCTGTGAGGCCCACTACCGTTTATTCATTTTGACATATTATTTCAGGACAAGAGTTCAAAAAATAGGTAGATTGAAAACTCAGGTGGACTACACCATAGAAAGCAATGGGATTGACAGCCTACCATTGAAAACTTCTAGGGGCCACAGAAGTTTTAAATCAAGCTAATATTTATGTTTTCCCTTCATCCACGCCCATATGACCATATGAATAGGTCTGATGGCAAGTAAACATCAAAATGGGCCCTAGGAAGTTTTCAACCGTAGGCAGTTAATCCTCACTACTTCCAATGGAAGTAGCCTATTGTTGATGTCTTAAATCTCCAATGACAGTGGGCAGATGTCAATGCCATCGACAGGTGGGCAGATGTTGATGCCATCGACAGATGGACAATCTCATCAATAAAATCTTTAAATTAAAATTATAAAAAAAAAAAAAAAAAACCATGTTGGTTGTTGGAACATTTTAGTGTTTCTGCATAATGTCATCGAAATGAGTTCGATGCCATCGACAAATCCTCGATGGATGGTCGATGCCATTAAAGGTCTCATCAAAGATGTACACAGAATTGCGCAAGTGTGTAAGTTATTTTTTATTTTGGTTGTAAACTATATATATCAAGTATAATTGAAATTTGGGTAAGAGAAAGAGAAGTGTGTTATGGCTTTCTAAATCATTCATAAGAGTTCAAAGGCATAACTAGGGCTTGTGAAAGAGATTTGAGGATTGTTCGAATTGATAAGACTCTTATCTCTTATAATTTTTTCTTTCATAGTGCATAACTCGTTGCTTTGTGTCGTGGTTTTTTTGCTCAAGGATTTTTCCACATAAAATTCAAATTGTTCTTGTTTGGACTTATTTGTGCATGTACTTTTCTGATTTATCTTTGGGTGTTTCCATGGTTTCTAATTATTATTAGAGTAAACCATGGGAAGCATATCGAATATGAAAGCAACATATCAATGGCATCTAACCCGAAGTTCGATGTAAAAAAATTTTCTGTTAAAAACAATTTTAAACTATGGAAAGTTAAGATGAACAATATCCTAGTTCAGCAAGGATTAGTTGATGCTCTCCTAGAAATGCAACTGGAGTTTATAACAGAAGATGACTGGAACAAGATGCATAAGAAAGCTAGAACATCTATCTAATTGTGCTTAACGGATGAAGTCCTCTATAACTTTATGAGAGAGAAAACTGCAGCAAATACATGGGTGAAATTAGATAATATAAATGCGAAGAAATTTTTTGAGAATCACTTGTACTTGAAGCTTCAATTGTTCAATCTGAAGATGGTGGAAGGGGCTGACGTTGAAACTTGCATTAATAACTTCAACAGGTATTTGCAAATTGTTGAATGTGGAAGAAACGATGAAAGTTACGGATCAAGCATGCATTCTGTTGAATTCTCTCCCGGTTTCATATGAGTCATTCAATGACTCTTTGTGCACCAGTAGAATGATCATTAGCGTCAAGATCGTTATCTCAACCATTCAGTCGAAGATGATGAGAAAGAAAAATGGTGATGTTGGTGCTTCTATAAATCCACTGGTTATGAGGAGAAGAAATTTTGAGCGGGACTGTGAATCTTTGTGATCGAGGTCAAAATCAAAGGGTAAGGGCAAAGGAAAGTTGAAGTGTTGGAATTGTGGCATGTCAGGGTACATGAAGAAGTGTAACATCCTGAATTTTTGCCAACCTGGAATTAGATGTCCTTAAGCAATGGGCCACTCCTAACACCTTATTAACTTGTCAGAACTGAATCCCACAGTCTAAAATCGCTTCTGAACCCATTTCCTTCACAAATCCCACCCTTCACCACCTTGTTCTTTCAATTTTTCTAAGTACTTTCACCCTAGACACTATCTTAAACTAGTTAAGTATTATAACTTGGATCACCTTATATACAAACTACAAAGGCCTGAGTACCACCTCGACCAGAAATCACTTAGGATTAAATCCTTTAGAAATGAGACAAAGTAACTAAGTGTTAAACTAGATTAGCTACGAAATCCGTTTGAATCGCTTTAAATACGATCTGCAAGACCCAAAACTTATAGAATCATTGACGCTAGGTTACCCTAAAATCTAGGATCAATCTCATTACCCGACTGCTCTCGGAAGCACGTTGAAACTCCGTATCAGGTCTGGACCGCACATCGGGAGTCCGAATAATACGAAGTTAAAGACTTAGGACTGCCTCGCTGGGCTTGACAACCATCTCGGAAATCAAATCCAGGTAGTGTCCCAGTGTAATTTGCTTGAGTCTGGAGCGAGGAGTGTGAAAACACTTGAATTTCTTTTCAAATAAATATCTCAAATAGTAATCTGGCACCTCTCACTTGCGGATCAGTTTTAAGCAACCAGACCGTCAGAATCAGACCAAATTATACTCTCGAATCAGGAAAAATTTCATACACGTGTCAGTGTACTCGGAATCTCTGATCGACTTCCACTGACCGTTGAATTGAAACTGGTCCGCCACGCGTGATCTGGAATCCCAAATGAAATGAAAACTTGACTAAACATAGATCCAGCGTTAGTGAGCTTAAGTCCGACCTTTGGCTCAAGGGGGGCCGCCAAAAGTCCTCCGTTGAGCTGAAACAGAAGCCCTTTGGACAAAACCAAAGTATACCTTGTTCCCAAGTCTATTTCGGTAAATTTTTAGGCTATATAAGAACCTTAAACCCTCTCTCATTTCAGCCATCCGAATTTGAGTTTGAGAAGAGGGAAAAGAGAGAGAAAGTGAGAGAGAAGTGGGAGCTTCTTCCTGTCGTTCTTCCCTGCCGTATCCAAGCTTAAACCACTCCGTTCTTATCGCTTTCCCGGCGATACCGACTTCATTTCTAGATAAGAAACCCTAACCATAATCTGATTTGGGGTGTTAACAGTTGTAGGTTATGAAATAGCTAACCTATTTCATTCTGTAGGTTGCCAAACTGGCGAATACGGAAGCTTAACAAACCTATCGACTCCGTTACGATTCTACGACAAAAGATGAGGACTTTAGGTGTATAGGTTACGGTTTTCAACGCTTTCAATGTCAGATAATGATAGATTCATGATCTGCATGCAATTGCATATGTACAAAGTGTTTTCCTTTTTTATTTCGATTAAAGTTGTAGAATATGGAATTTTACATATTCTAGGTATTCGTAGAAAATACCGTATACGTATATTTTTTGGAAATGTGTTTGACATGATTATTTATTGTATGAATATACGATGTATGGATAAAATACTTATTTGGCGAAAGGATTCGCCCAAATACATGTTTTACTAATATACACTATATATGTAGAAATACTGTATTGTAGAAAGTGCCGTATACGTATATATTTTAAAGATGTGTTTGCCATGATTATTTGTTGTATAAATATATTATATATGCGTAAAATACTTGCTTGGCGAAAGGACTCGCCCTAATACATGTTTACTAACATACACTAAGTATGTTAAAATAGTGTATGTTAAGTGTTTGTGAAAATGCTTATGTGAGTAAGTGTTGGATGTTGATGCCTTAGGAGGGTGTTGAGATGGGATTCTCAACTACCTTAGAAGCATGTACGATTACCTCCATGAGGTTGTTTACTTAAACCGTTTACTTTTGCAATATATGTGTTTGTATTCCTATTTATGTAGTGTATTACAACATGCTTTATAACATGCTTTATGACATGCTTACTAACATGCTTGAATTACTTATTTATCATGCTTTACTCCACATGCTACTAATAAGATTTGATTGAGTTTGGGACTATGTCTATAGTCCAGACAGTCGGTATTAGACTTGTGATCGTGGTTAAGTTTCATGTCACCACGTAAGATGTGTTTGACGAACCCGAGTCGTACGTCAGTTGGCGACAGTGGTTAGGCCACGCGAAGTGCTTATGCACTTCATGTCGTCCAATTGATTGTGCGCTCGAGCTAGTCAGGCTCGTCATGTAACCCGATATGTCTAATGTATGTTCACCATGTTTGGTCGCTGCTGCTTGAACCTAGGGTACCAAACTTACTAGTGGAATCCCGTTAACCATGGTACCTCGATCCGCTAAGACTCATGAGCCGGGCATGGTGGTATGGGACACCGTGGTTGAGCTGTCAGCTTACACTGGGGCCACGTACCTCCCCGTAGTGACCATTGAGCAACCAAACTCGTGAACCGATTATGGTGGTATGGGACACTATATTCGAGCTGTCGGCCTACACTAGCGTAGCCTGGCTGTGGTCCCCAGTCGGGTTGCATCCGAGTCCCATTGTCAATAAGTGGACTGATCGGGCTTCGAAAATAGACTGCTAGTTGGTAGGACGTTAGTCGAGTGACCTCGAGCATACTCTGAAATTGCGGTGAGCCTTAGAGTTTTTCCACGGTGTATGGAGTATGAACTAGGCCTGTTTCTGTATAGTGATGAATCGTTAAAGAGGTGATGGGGGAGTGGTGTAACCTTTATGCGTAATGACCACAGCGACCTGCGGTGACCTAGAAAACACACCATCGCCGAGATTAACTAGACCGACAACCCTAGAATGGATCATGTTTGGGAATGATACAAGGGAGGTACCTTAGTTTCCTAATCCTGTTATTTGAAATGGACTAATAAAAACTCGGTAATCATGCTCATCATGCAGTGCATGTGCCTGGAAGATGTGGAGCACTGAGGGATGAAAGCATGCCGCGAACGTAAGATGGTGTCGCACGAGGGAGTGTGTGGTGAGGGCATCCATCATGACTGCATTCATACTTGCATTAATAAGAGTAGTTAGGAGTGTTTGATTGTACTGCTTTATCATTACTGCTTGACTGTATTGATAACATGTTAACCTATGCTTTATTGTTCCACTGAGTTAGCTACTCACTCCCACGTTACGGGACGGTGTTCCGAACACCCACCAGACCTTGTCTGATTGTAGTGGTGACGCTACTTCTGAGGCGAGGCCAGACCTTTGCAAGGACTACGACGCCTACTTGTGTTGGTTATTTTCTGACGGCTTCCTGTGAGCCATGTCCTAATCGACGGGGCTTTCTGGGATATTGACTAGAGGTCCTTACACATTTGGTATATTTTAGGATCGTACTTATAATTCATTAACCTGGTAACCTTATCACACTCTGGAGACTTGCTATAGTTTATATATTTTTATATCTATCACAGTCTTCCGCTTACAATTTAATTGTCTCTAGAGTATAATATGTTGTTTTGGCTTAATCTCACTCATGTTCATTACACTAATGCAGACAACATTCAATCATCATTCATTTTGTTGCATAAGTGATGCGTTGGAACTCGGGAGTTGATTTTATGCTCGACCCCCGATTTTCGGGATGTTACAAGAAGAATTGTCGGAATCCTAAGTCGAAAAAGGAAATTTTAGATAGTGCTTCTAGGAAAGCCAACATTGTGGAATCTAGTGATGAAACGAACAATAGTGACATGCTGACCATATCAAAATCAAAGTACTTCGACAAACAATAGATTTTAAATACAGGGGCTTTATACCACATGACCTGTAACACCCCGTACTTTTCAGTACTCGAATGTTAATATGGAAATCTAAATTAGTTTACATGTGTGTGGGAACACATGTGACTTACCTTACATATCACCATCCTTAAATCAACTAATCCATCCAATGATTTTAAAGATGGACCATCACATCATCATAGAAGCCTGTTTTTTAGGATTTTAACCTTTATGATAGATAAACCTAACCGCCCATGAGTTGACTTCGAGACCTAGATCATCAGATTCACCCTTCATCGGGTTTGCACCGTCTCGTTGGATGAACCATCTTTAGAAGACACAACAGGATCAACCCCTATATCGTACATGAACATTTTTTGGGATCCCTAGAACCCTTTTAACCGGTAATGTCCAAGTGCAGAATGATCAGACCATCAAATTAACATAAATCCACAATTAGAACCTGAAAGGTATGGCCCACCTAATCTATAGATTGCCATCCTGACTTGGGCAGTTAAAGCTGGTGATCGGTGTAGATTCCACAAAATGAATCTATGGACTCCACTCTAGTGCAATGCATGTGCACAGTGTGTGAACACCCACGATACGCTAGACCGCAGCCCGAGTCAAGTGGGCGTTAACCCAAAAACTTCCAGAGAAGGAAGCTTTCTCCTTTCCTTTCTTATGTTTCCGCTCGTGTGCCATTTAAATGGATAGAGCCCATTGTGTGATCAGTGGCCCACCTTCATTGATCATGTAGAAGATATAATCCACCCATCAAGTCCATAACATGTTATTGTATAACATCATGCCAAATGACCACCTAATTTGGAAATTAACTGCTAAAAAGTCATTGATAATCAAAGTTAAGAAGATATAACTGTTAGATCAACGTAAACCAACATTTAAAGACCGCAAATATGTCGATATGGTCCACTCAAGCTTTGGATCTGCCTCATCTTTGGTCAGATGCCCCAATGAGATAAGCAAAACCTGATAGACAATGTGGATTCGATCACACATCACGGTGAACCCCACACAAGCATTGCGTGTGCATCAGGAGTGGTGCACTCGATGTGCACCGAATCGAATTCCGAAGGAGGAAGGGATTCTCCTCCCTTTTCAATTTTTTCTCACTAGCGAACGGAAGCCGCCCGTTTCGATCTTGTCGGCCCACCAACAAGGACAAAAGGAATGATCCGGTTTGTCCATCTTGTAAGGGGGTGTAAGTGCTATGGTTTATAGCTCCTATATTATCAAATTTTGTAGTGCCAAAACCCCTCTTGGAATCTGTGTCTTGTGTAGCTCATCTACATAATGAAGTCTGTGCATCTCTCAAGGACAAGGGTCCTTAGTTTAAAAACTTCAAAGGCAAAATTACTTGTTCATATTTATTGACAACATCAATTGTGAATTCAAGCTTTCAAGTTTCAAGAGTTCAAGATTTTCAAAGCTTCGTACAAGTCAAGACAACGTCTCTAGATTTTGATACTCAAGTTCAAGCTTCAACGTTAGTCAATTTCATGCTTCAAGAGACTCAAGTTCAAGCTTCATCCTATGACAAGATCTCAAGCTTTGCGAACTTCAAAGAACGACTATAAACTAAAGAAAAAGAAGACTCAATGTTCATACCTCACTAACAAGGTATAAATGACCCTAGATTGACTTTAGGGTAGGTCATTTTGAATACATAATTCAATTAACTCATTTTATAAGTGAATAGACTGTTTCTCGACTAGTCCTGGACTATGTTTGACTAGCCTAGCACTGGCTCGACCAATCGTGGTGTCACGACTAGTCGTGGAATTTTTTTTAGAATTTTTTGTTAAGCCACGACCAGTCCTGGAGACTGCTCGACCGGTCGTGTGAACAGTGCTCGACTCGTACTCGACCAGTCCTATAGCCACGACTCAAAGTCCAGCGACTAAATCAGGCTCCACACGACCAGTCGTGGACAGGTCACGACCAGTCGTAGAGGTCTCTCGACTGGTCGTGAAGGTCCTACTACCAGTCGTGAAATGGCTATATCCTATCACGCTTAAAATTTTAAAAATCTGTTGGTTTTATGACCAGTCGTGGTGTCCTCAGGACCAGTCGTGAATGTGATTTCTTCACCTATAAATAGAGGACGAATTTCAGAGCTTTTCATTGAATTCAAGTTAAATCAATACGCTACTCTGAGAGATAAGTTAGTCATCTTTTTAGGCTATATTGTGCTCATTTAATATTCTTTTAATCTAGCTTTTCTATATTTGATTTTGTATTCTTTATTCCAATCATATTTGAAGAAGGGATTGAGATTGCCCTTTTCTTGAAATCAAAATCAAATAGAGCTAGTCCAACTTGATTTAATTTAAAATCAATTTAGAACCTAGAACCATTTCATAAGTAAGTTTGGACACTGAACTTCTACGTTGAAATTCTACTCCGACTTAGTTCTTCCGGGTTGCATCAAAAAGAGAATATACAGGTATTTTACATTATTTTAAATTTCTGTTTTTGGTTTCATTCAGATTGTGCCAGAAAAATCTCTCTATTTTGGTTTGTCTGAGTGATCCAGAAAACTCAAAGTGTGGGGTTTTTGAATTGTGTAAGCCCACTTGAAAGACACAATTGTGAGAGTTGTAGGTGAACTTGGAAAAACCTATTTTCATGGTGAACGCTAATATCCACTGTGTGAGGATATTAGGAGTGGAGTAGTTGTGTGACTGTTTTTCTAAACAGTTGGTGTACACACAAGCGAACCACTATAATTTCTTGTCTTGTGGTTTGAATGTTTATTTCTTTTTGTGTATGGTTGTAATTTTCCTTTTTACATTTGTGAAAATGTTGTAATCATTATGTGGATGTGTGGGAATGTTGTAATAGCTTAGATTTCTTTCCTTGCTATTTATTTCTTTATTCCTCTGTATCAGTTGGAGTTTTTAATACACAAACCATTCCAGCAAGGTTGTCCTACCATAAACCCTTGGTTTTTACAATGTAAGGTTGTCTTTAGAACAACATCTGTATCAACCTCTCAATACTCGTTCTTCTAAGGTTGTCTTTAAATTCAGCATTGTGGGATTGTCTATTGCTATCTATATTTAATTTATTTAAATTCTGCTATTAAAGTTTTAATTTGGTATAGTCCTATTCACCCCCCCCCCCTTCTAAGACATATAGCTCAGCCTTTTCAGGGGGGACTAACCAGAACCATGTCGTTCATGCGAGTTCATGCACATGTGCATGCGTACAACAACGGGCGCAGTGGAGTTGCGTGCGGTCTGAAATTTTCAAAAACAGAAATTTCCATTCAACAGGCTGGCAATCCACATCCCTTTGCGTCTATCCATCCTAGCCATTCATTTGGGGTTATCTTAGCCCTTCATTTCACATGGATTAGGGTTTCCTCCCTTAGCAAACCAAAAACCACGGTCGGTTTTGGTTTTAGCGGCTGTATTTGGAGGAAGTTCTGAGTAGATCAAATCCAGGCCATTAAATCTAACCCAACAGTGCGAAGAGAGTCTGGAACGTGATAAAAGGGCAATGGGGATCAAACAACAATTCCTCTCCTCCTGTTATTGCACTACCATAGAAATCTGGTCGGTTTCCATCATTCTTCGAAACCATAAGGAGAGTCTCCATGAAGCCCCACTCCTTTCATCCTCCAACCTTCCTGGGACCCATTAAGTCAGCCCAGAACATTCGGATTAAAAGAAAACATATCAAGGATGAATCCGCCATTAATACTCGGAGCTTCTTCCTCATGTGCCCGTGCCACCCTAGACCATTGTCGGGTGCTAGTCGGGCTTGAGGAGAGGCTTTGGAGAGAGGAAGAAGATAAAGGAGAATGAGAAAGTAAAAGAAAGAAAGAGAGAGGCCGAGAGCTCACTGTCAAGGCGAGTGGGTTCGACTCGCTGGGCCGAGATCGTCCCGAGTTAGATGCGAGACTAGTCCTATCCCGACGTGGTTTGGTCATGAGGGAGAAGGAGAGAAAGAACATGGAAGGAGGAAGGACTAGAGAGGAAGAATAGAGAGAAGGGAGAGTGTGTGTGGTGGTTGTTTGCCGCACTAACACAACTCAAGCGAGTTGTGGACCGAGTTGGGTTTGTTCTTGTGGCCTTTAGGTTGTGTCTAGGTTGAGTCCAAATGCACCTGGACTTTCAAGGAGCAAAGAATGAGAAAAAAGAAGGGAATCATAAGAGGGGTTGCTGGTTGAGCCCTCTCGCAGCTTCGCACCTGCCGAGTCGAGATGGGATTCTAACTGGCTGGTGAGTTATGAACTTGAAATGGGTCGAGTTCGGTCCAAATTTGTTGAACCTAGTTCGGTCCAGGTCATCCTAAGGAAGAGGGAAAGAAGGGAAGGAGAAGAGAGGGAGAGAGAGAGAGAGAGAGAGAGAGAGAGAGAGAGAGAGAGAGCCATAGAGCGAATTGACTCAGGGCCAAGTCGACTTGCTGAGTCACATGTGTTGGAATCCAGTTGGATCCGGATTCCTTTGTTGATCTATCTGGGGAGAAAGAGAGCAATAGAGAAGTAGAAGGAGAAGAAGAAAAGCAAGTAGATGGTTGAGTTGTTAAGCCGAATCGGTCCAAAACCGAGTCAAGTCGTTGACTTGCTGACTTGCAGCGAGTTCAACCGAGTCCTGCAAGTTTCATTGTACCTACTAGACGTCGGTTGAGCGAGAATAAAAAGGAGAGAAGAAGAAGTTGTCGTTGAGTCGAGTCGACTCGCTTAGTCACCGAGTCAATTAAAAAATCTCGGGTTTAACGTTAGTCTGTACAATGGTCGATTTTTCAAGTTCAGCCAAGCTCAGCTTAGTGTGATTGAGCCTAGGCGAGTTCAGTTGAGTCCAATAAAGTGACATTTGAGCACGGAGTTTGAATCGAGGTCGAGTTGAGTTACAAATTGAATTGACATGGTGGATTGAGGATTCAAATATAAGGTCGCGTGCACTTCTTAACGACCTTACAAGTTATTCAAGACATAAGGTGATGATTTTTCCCCTTGACCTTTCCTCTTCCATATTAGCTTAGTTCAATTTTAGTTTTAACTAATAACTGATATCTCTAATTCATTATTACTTATGCTAGTTAGCGAATCTGATTATCAAAATTATATACTTAACATTTATTTTGTATGAACATTTATATGTTAGACTTGTATATATTGTCATGCTTGTGGATTGCTTATGAATTGCTTGTGGAACTTTAATTATGACATTTATCAATGAAAAACCCCACTTATATGTGTACATCTAGACTTGAGATGTAATCTAACTTATTGTGATTATAATGAACCGTCGACCTAGTGGCTACTTTGATTGATGGATTAAATGGAAAATTAAGGTGGGCTTACCATTCATGGGTTGTTGTGCCTATGTGGCTTTTGGGGATGATCCATTTTTATCGCATAAATTTGATACTTGCCCTTTGTGGCTTTGATTTGATATTTGTCCCTTACAGCCCTGATTTGATAATTGTCATGGCTTCAATTGTATATTTGCCCTAAGCTGTTTGATGGATTATTTTTATGTGACCATATGATGGCAAGTCCCACTTGTTAAACTATAATTGGCCACTAGTTGAGAAGGATACCATTAAACATCCTAATGTTATAGTCTCATGAATTGGGGATGGTGGTATGGGACACTATGCCAGAGCTATCGACCTATGCTGGGTGACGAGCCCCCCATAGTCTTTGAGCTTTCTTATATTGGTTGCCTGCAAATTGGAATAATAATGTCTAGGTTAATCATGCATCCATGGCACTTGGGCATTATCAGGTGTCTAGTTGACTGATTGAAAAATCGGTGCACCGTTCGAACAACCCTTTTTTGCGTTTTGAATGGATCAACTGTTTTAAAGGTTCATTCTCTTATTTAAGCGGGTCAACTTTTGAAAGACCTGTTCATTTGCAAATTGAGTGAGCCAACTATTTGAAAGGCCCATTCTCTTGCATGAATGGACCAACTAGAAAGGTCAATTATCTTACATGAGTGGGTCGACTGTTTAAAAGACCCGTTCATTGGCAATTGAATGAGTTGACTGTTTGAAAAACGCATTCTATTACTTGAATGAGCCGACTATTTGAAAGGTACATTCGATTGCTTAAATGGACTAATTGTTTGAAAGGTTCATTCTCTTACATGAGCGGGTCGACTGATTGAAAGAGTCGTTCCTTTGTAAGTTGAATAAGTCGACTGTAAAAGATGAGCTATTAATATACTAGAAGGAGGGTGAATAGGACAATACCAAATTCTTCGAAATAAAGTAAAATAAATAATCTCAATTGCCTAAAGTATTAGAACCTTAATTCCAAATAATTCGTAGGACAACCTTCACCTAGTATTTTAAGTAGGACAACTTTATATCACGATGTCTTTGAAATCAATCTTTCAAATTAGAAAGAGAAGATAAAATAAATACAACATTCACCACAAAGAATGAAATAATTATATAACATTCACCATAAATAATGAAATAAGCAATCACCACAGAGGTACAAGGGGTTATAGTGGTTCAGTGCTTAAACCCACACCTACTCCACTCCCAAAATTACTACCCTCATAATTTTGACTTTCACTATACGAAGGTTTTCACAAGTTCACCTTAACAACCTCTTACAATTCTTGTGATTTTCACGAGCTATCATAACAAAATCCCTTTGTGATTTTCACTGGCTGTCACAAATCAACCTCTTTATGATTTTCACAGGCTATCACAAATCAACCCACAGAGATTTCGAGGCTACCTCAGAAAAATCCAAATAAAATAAAGTAATTAGTAATGTACTTATCTTCAAATAATGATTTGAAAATGTATTCGAAACTTGAAACAGTGATCTTCTTTCTTGAGTGTAGAGGAGGCAGTATTTGCTCAACCAAAAAGAATATACGTATCTAATGTATTTCAATAAAATGAAAACCCTATTATTGTAGATTCAATTCTCTATTGCTTAAGAGTATAGATTACTATATATCATATATTTGAGAGTATCTTGGGAAAGGGAATTGAATAAGATAAATGAAATTTATAAATATCGTACAAATAGCTTGACAAGGACCTGAGCTTCTCTCTTATTTGCAGAAGATTTTTGAGTGAATTTCATTATAAAATAGAATGAGAGAAGGTCCCTATTTATAGCCAAAGGATTTAGAAATTCAGTTGGCCTAAGAATATGTTCGGCTGGTCGGATTTCAATGATTCTGTTCCAATGGCTATCGGATTGTGCAGGATAAGATTTATCCAAAATTTAGTTGGCCAAATTCCTTTGAAAATCCAAGAATCTT
Source organism: Magnolia changhungtana (assembly GCA_030180095.1). Lineage (NCBI taxonomy): Eukaryota > Viridiplantae > Streptophyta > Magnoliopsida > Magnoliales > Magnoliaceae > Magnolia > Magnolia changhungtana. The sequence continues at coordinate 2,213,200 of JASAUF010000431.1, read as the reverse complement.
TTCTGGAAAATGACCCGAACTTTCCTCAGGCTGGTCGAACTTTAAATTAGGTTAGTTGAACTTAAAGTTAGGCTACCCAAATTTGCAACAGATTTTTCAAATTTTCAAATCTAGAAAATTGCCCAAACCTAAAGTTAGGTTAGTCAAAGTAAGTTAGGCTAGCTGAACCTGAAGTTAGGCTAGCTGAAATCTAATAAACTTATACAAAAGTTAATCCATTTTAATCATTTTTCGAAAGCACCTAACCTAGGGTTTTTCTAGAGTCATTCTGCCTGGTGGTTGCAAAATACAAATGTAAGACCCGTATCCTAGTCCGTACTATTCCGTTGACTCCCGCAATCCTTTCCGTCAAATTTCGACAACCTGTGACCTACAATCAACGTTTGCACGTGACCCTAAGTCGTACCCTATAGATTTAAGTGGGTTTAATCTGAGACTCGTATCATTGCGATCGCACCATCGTCGTGGTTCCAACACCCCGTCTTGCATACCGATCCGATACCCTGTCCGAGAGATGTGGGCCGACGTTTATTTCGAAGAAAACACCACGTATTTGCAATCCCAAGAGAATCTCTACAACATGTCCCATCAATCAATCAATCACCTCATGTCAAGTACACACAACCCATGCTTTCTTTCTCCACAAGTCAAGCAAACCCAAAAGTCAACCAATCTCTCACCTCACATCCATCACTCACCTCACATCCATCACCCATCTCACTCTCTCTCCTTACAACCCTCTCTCTCTCTCTCATTTCTCTACACAATTTTCAAGCAACCAAAGAGAGAAAAAAATGGATGTCCAAGCCATCCCAAGTGAGAAAAAAGTGATTTTGGTGGCCCACCTTCCCATCCCAAAGAACCTTCATCCTATCCATCCATCTCTCATCACCTTCCATCAAAGTGGAGCACAAGGAGACTGGCTTTCTAACGGACCGAGAAGATCGAACGGTGGGTGCTCATTAGGCTAGATTTTTTATGTTTTGATGATGAGCCAAGTGAGGCCTACCGATTGATGGTATGGATCTCACTTTGAACCCTAGGTGTGGCCGATGGCCCACCTTGATGCTCATGATCGTTCCATGATCGGGCCATTCTCCATGGACCCCATCATGATGTTTATTTTTCCCTTACATGAAAAGAGGTCATGTAGACCATCCATTTTGGGGTGGAGAAGGGTTCTCCACCATTGATCCTTGATTTGGTAGGCCCACATGTATTGGGACCCACTTAATGTATAATTTCTTGCAAAGGAGGGCTCATAGTGACGGAGCCCTCCATCACATGCGTCCCACTCTATTTTCTCTCTCTCTCTCTCTCTCTCTCTCTTTCTCTCTCTCTTTCCCTTTTTGTGATGATATGGTTGTGTGGCCCACTTGGATGGAACCCACCTTGTATATGTGTTGTACCTACACCACCTACCATTTGGTGGCCCACCTAAGTAGGGCCCACCTCAATGCATGTACCATGCCCAAACCGTCCAGCGCTGGGGACGCTGGACGTGAGTTAAAACACAAATATGAGCTTAGTTCAAGCCTTGGGGGTGGACCACTCATGCAGGCCCCACCTTGATGTATGTATTCAATCCATGCCATCCATTCTATTTGCTGACTCATTTTAGGCGTTGAGCCGAAAGATGAAGCTGATCCAATCTTCTAGTGGGCCACACCTTTAAAAACAGTGATTTTCACCGTTCAAACTCACTTTAATTTTTCTACATACCAAAAGATGCCCAATATTGGGCTTGATGGATGGGTTATGGGCTGCAGAATCCATTGGCTGAGGTGGATTCACTTGATGCAGGACCCACGTGCGAAAAACCATGGAAAACCATGATTTTCAAAAAAATCAAAAAAAAAAAAAACAAAACCTAAGTAGGCAACACCTTCTGCCACTGACAGAGCAAGAGGCGCTGTTGTGCTAGGCGGTCCCTGGCCGACCGTGGATCCCCAAAAGTGGGCCCCAGCATGATGTTTGTATGACATCTAAATCATTCATTAGGTGGGCCGCTGCTTGAAGTGGCCCCCTTCAAAAATTGGCCCGATTTGAAACTCAAATGGCCCACATCACAAGAAACAGTGGGATGGAACGTCTGCACTTAAAACCCTTTTCTGGGCCACAGAAGTTTTGGATCAAAATGAAATTTGTTTTTCCTATTCAGCCAGGTCCGTGCGACCTTATCAACGGTTAGATGTCAAATAAACATTATGGTGGGCCCCACATGGTACCCACAGTGATGTACGTGTTTTATTCACCACCGTCCAGGCGGACGGTGGAACCCACAGATGTATGTGTTTTATTAATGTCGTCCAGCTACTACTGGACGGCTAGTGGACCCCACCCATGATTAATGTGTTTTATCCTCACCGTCCACACCTGTATGGTGGGACCCACCCCACATGTGGGGCTGATGTGTGTGCGTGTGTGTGTGTATATATATATATATAGAGAGAGAGAGAGTCATGCTCCCCTGCGCACCTACGCACGTGCGCACCTTTGCACACGTGCCATGGGTGTCTAATCTGAACGGTCCATGTGATGCGGAATCCCATGAAACCTTATATGAAAAATTTTTGCCCCGATCGATCTAAAATTCTGGTGGGCCATAGCAAAGAGAAATGCAAATTAAGAGAGGAAACTGTTTTCATTTTTCATGGCCCATCAAAGTTTTAGATCAAAGTAAAACTTAGGCCAGGGGGGTTTCACTAGGTGCTGCTTCACATGAACGGTGCATATTTTGGATCCACATCACTTATGATGGGTTTTTAAAAATGTTCATACGTACTACGTATGAACTGGTTCGCAGGTGAACGTTTTCGTGTGTGTGTGTGTGTGTGTGTGTGTGTGTGTGTGTGTGTGTGTATATATATATATATATATATTAGATTATATAATATATTATGTAATATATATGTGATGGTGGGCCTTCATGGAACCCACCATGATGCTTGTGTTGCATCCAAGCTATCCATCCATTTTGAAAGCTCATCTCATGGCATGAGCTTAAGAATGAGTCAGATCCATAGCTCATGTGGACCCCGCCCTTAATACATGTGTTGCATCCAAACTGTCCCAACCATTTGGCAAGCTTGTCTTATAGGCTTGAGACTAAAAATAAGACAAATCTATAGTTCAAGTGGACCCCACCTTGGTATATATATAAGGCCCAAGTGATTAGGCCCATCTTGATGTATTTGTGGCCGTTGTTGAGGCCTACCTTGGTATATATATAAGGCCCATATGGTTAGGCCCACCTTGATGTACTTTATAGCTCATCTGTCAGGCCTACTTTGATGTATTTTTATGGCCCAATCGAGGAGCCCACTTTGATATACATGTGACTCATCAGGATGTATCTTTGACCCATGAGCGGGGCCCACTTGTTGCACATTTTGAGACCTAGGTGCAGGGCCCCACCTATCATGTATTTTAGGGCCCATGGGTTGAAGCCCCTTTGTGATGTATTTGGAGGCCATGGGTTAAGGCCCATTTGAGGAGGCCCACCTTGATATTTATGAGGTCCATTTGATGTATTGGAGGCCCATGGGTCGAGGCCCAATGGGATGTACATAAGGCCCGTTGTAATGTGATTCCACCATGGGTTATGTAATAACATTTATGGCAGGCCATGCCTTGGGAGCAATGTTGGTTTGACGTCCACATTGTAAGAATAATGTTAGTTAAATGTCTACATTATAACTCTCCATAGGGCCCATTGATAGGCCCATACTTATTGAGTATAGGCCATTTAGGCCCATCTGCATTGTAAGATAGTTCATTACTTTATAACATGCTTAGTATAATTCCATGACTCATGCCATATGCATCATATGTATGTTTGATATGAGTAGTGACTGATCATTGTATACGCCATTGGGTAGACTATTTACGGGACTCCTTATAAGATAGAGTACCCACATTATCGCGCTGTATGCATAGGATTGCTGCATGACTGGATAGTGTGACTCATGCATCTCGCATATATGTGACTTGATCATTATATGCCCTAGCGACATCAGGGTCGTGGCCTCCACAAGCACATCGTGGATGGCTAGATGGGACACCGAAAATATTTGGTTCTAGCACTATGGGTACTTAGGATGTCCTTGGGTGAAAATCTCAGAACCTCCGAGGCCAGGAGCAGCCCCAACGTCTAGACCAAGTGGAACATGAGCGCCCGAGTGCCGAATATCAGTAGGCCACGTTTCCCACTGTGTCGTGGTCGGTTGGGAAGGGGTGTGGCCTTATCTGCCCGAGTGAAGAAGCTATAAGCTAGGCTGAGTATGACCAGCTCGTAAATGGGTCCACTATCGACGAGTCGGGTAGGTATTGACAGACTACTGGTCAGGTAGATAGTGAGGTCTATTCCGCTCGCTGGGCTGTGCAGCTAAGGAGGAGGCAGTCGGTGTCGAGTGCAATAAACCCCGGTGATTTTTCAGAGAGCAACCGTACTGATATGTGGACTTATTGAGTAGGAATTGCATATCCATTCATTCATTCATTCACTATCCACTTGGGCTAGTGGTGCGTAACTATTTGTTACGTGTACCATCGCATGGCCAGGATTTCGGTTAGACGCACGACTAACCTGAAATCAGGAATTTACCACATTGTGTCTGACTATCTAAATTTAGGTATGGGACTGGTTTGGATAGAAGTCCTTTGTGATAGACCCCACAGCCTGTGATACTTCGAACTATCATCCCGACTTCACATTCTAGCATGGTCATTTCATTCGCACCGCATATCACATTGCATCTGCAGTACTTAGCATTTTGGGTTACTATGTTTTTGACTTATATGGCCTAGATGATGTTGATGGTATTCGTGGCTCATCAGGATTTGCATATTGCATTGCCTCCTCAACATCTGTTATTGTCTTAATATGTTTTACATCACATAGCCTTGGTACGACTGATAGTACTCATGGACTTACCAATATATTTTCGCTTACTCTGATATCGTATGATCATGATCTTGTCAGTATTTTCGCTTATTCCGATGATGTATGATTTATGGGCTTTATGGTATACTTGACACTTATCTTGTGCACACACTTTCACCACCCTCTAAGCTTTTGTAAGCTTATGCACGATAGATGTGTGCAAGTGGCGTTAAGTTGCAACAGCGTTAAGCTTGGAGCGTGCAGCTGTCCTCTGGAGCTTTGATTTCAATATATGTATTCCCCTTTCAGCATTGTATTCACATGATTATATTAGTGGATATGTGATGATGATGTTGCCTTTATGATTTGGGTATACTTGTGGTTATGCTTCTTATGAGACAAATGTACATTAGAAAATTCTCCTTGTAGGATCTCAGGATCGGAACCTGATGTATGTACGTTAGGGACTGAGAATAGGGTACTACGGAGGCTGTCGGCACAGGGTTTGGCGATCGGGATTCCTGTGAATTCGATTTTCAGGTTTGGGGCGTGACAACAAAGATCTTCTAATATTGATAAACTTGAAACCGAGCGACGTCGTTTAAGTCTTGAGATGTTAAGCCGATCTTTACGAGATGCCATGGACTATTGTAATGTACTTGCGATACGACCGGTATCTTTTCTACAAAATTTGACAACTTCATGATATGTGCTACAAATATAAGTACTTACAAATTGTTTGAAAGACCCATTCTCTTTCTTAAATGAACCGACTATTTGAAAGGTCCATTCTTTTACATGAGCGGATCAATTGTTTGAAAGACCTGTTCTCTTACAAATTGAATGACACGATTGTTTGAAATGCCCATTCTCTTGCCTAAATGGACTAACTGTTTGAAAGGTTCATTTTCTTATTAGGAATGGATTGACTATTTGAAAGACCCATTCACATGCATGAATGAGCCAACTGCTTGAAAAGCCTATTCTCTTGGATGAATGGATTGATTGTTTGAAAAGTCCATTCATTTGGCCAATTGGATGTGCATTCCCAGTTGATGTGCATTCACGCACCCATGCATTTAAATAAGATCTCATTATGAATTATTTTATATATTTTCTTGTTTAAAACTATACTTAACTAATGCGGTGATATGTAATCTTGAGGAAAATTCACACTGAGCTGGCCACTCATTCATCGAATATATAACCATACATGTAGTGCAGGTAGTTTAAATAATCATGTCAAGATTTATGAGGAGGTGGGTACAATTATTAAGGATGCATGCCTGCATCTACTGAGAGAAGCTGCGTGATTTTGCAACTGAAGACTAGTTGCAATTTATTTTGTTTCATATGTTAAATTATTTCATTTTGTAATTGTAAGTATTGAAACATTGGTTTGTATAAGCCCTATGGGAAATTGCTCGCATATTCTAAATGTATATGTGAATTTTTTTAAGTTTGATTTGCTGCTCTTTCGCTAAACTACCAACTCTGAAAAAGAAAATAAAAGATTAAAAAAATTACCTGAAATTTAGCTTTTTTTTTTAAAGGTTAACACTCGGGTTTTTGGAAAACGAGTCGTATACTCGAGTTTCGAAAACCGGGGCATTCATGACCTCTCGTCGGAGTTGGTTCACCAGTTATAATAAGTGTGATTGTAAGACTTGTATCCTAGATCGTACCGTTCTGTAGGCTTCCGTGGTCTTTCGAGTAGAATTCCTGCAACCTTCGACTTGTATCCGACGTTTGCGTACGATTCTAAGACAAGTCCTGCATATCGGAGTTCGCTCGACTCAAAATTTGTATCCTAGCAACCGCGCCGTCATCGCGGTTCCGATGCCACGTCTCACGAGATAAGGCGATACCCAGGCCAGGAGATATGGGCCCACGTTTAGTTCGAAGAAAATGCCGTGCATTGCAAAACCCAAGAGAATCTCTAACCAATGTCGCATCAATCAATCAATCAATCCCATCAAGGGTCAAGTACATGTCAAGTACACATCACCTCATACCCCATCCCCAAGCAACCCCATAAGTCAACAATTTCTTACACAACCCATACCTCTCTTACACAAACTACCCCAAAAGTCAACAAAGTTCTTACACACCCATCACTCACCTCACCCATCACTCCATCACCCATCCCTCTCTCTCTCTCTCCCCTTAGAATCCTCTCTCTCTCATTTCTCAAACCTATTTCCAAACAACCAAAAGCTTCAACGTATGAGCTTCCCAAGCTCTCATGGAGAAGCTCTAATGTGGCCCACTTCCTACCCTCTCATCTCCCATCTCAACCATCAAAACTTCATCATCTTTCCTTAAGATCGAAGCTAAGGAGTTCGGCGTTCCATCGAACCAAGGAGAAGGTCAATAGGTGGGTGATCTACCGTTGATTTTCTATTAGAAGGCCCACTTGTGATGGGACCCATTTTTAATGTATGTATTATAACCATGGAGGGCCTATAGTGGCGGGGTCCCTCCATCACCATCCGACCTCTCTTTTTTTTTCTCTTTCTCTCTCTCTTTTCCTTCTTTGTATGGTAATGATGATGATGAGGTGTGTGGCCCACCATGATGTTTACATCCATGCCATCTACCGGTGGACCCCATCCATGTGGGACACACTATGATGTTTGTATGTCATCCCAACTGTCCATCTAGGACGTTGCCCACCACACACGTGTGGGTGGGGCCCTCCTTGATGTATTTATCCACACCCAGATCCATAGCTCTAGTGGTAGACTGAGTGGAAGATACCTCGTCTCAACAATGAGGTGTGACTAACAGCGAGGGTGGCTAACAGTGAGGTGTGAACGGACAGTAGAGTCCGTGGGACCCACCCACGTTGTCCACCCATTTAGATAGGCCACACCGTGATGCGTGTGGGGCATCCACCGTCCCTGGATGGTGGGGCCCACCCCACGTGTGGGGCTACCCATGATGTATGTGTATGTCCAAGCCGTCCAGGGCCTAGACGTTATAATATATTAAATATAATATTAATACATTATATTAATATAATATAATATATAATATGATATATTATATATTATATTATAATATTATATATATGAGGGTGGGACCCACCTCTGCCTCTTTAAAGCAGCAATAGCTGCATGTACGACAGCTATATAGTTGCCCTATTGACGTCTGTAGGTCTGCACCTGCGGTACGTGTGGGTGTAACCCACACCGTCCAGCTATGTGGACCCCACCGCTGGCTGCTGTACAGACGGCAGCAAGCTTCGTGGGTCCCGCGTATTCCATCCACGCCGTCTATTTATAGGACCCACCATGATGCATGTGTTGTATACAAACCGTCCAACCATTTGTAAGATCATTTTCTGGCATGAGTAAAAGAATGGGTCAAATCTAAAGTTCAAGTGGACCTCACCATTTAAATAGTGGACAGCGACATCCACCGTTCAAACTTCTAAGGACCACAGTGTTCCCACTCAAGCCGATATTTGGTTTTCACTTCATCTATCTCTATGTTAACTTATGAATTGGTCGGATCTCAAAAATACATAAGGGTGGGCCCGATTTGATACATATGAGAACCATGAGTGCGGCCTATTTGATATACATGAATGTAACATCCCGGATTTTTGCCAACCTGGAATTAGACGTCCTTAGGCAATGGGTCGATCCTGACACCTTATTAACTTGTCAGAACTCAATCGCAAAGTTTAAAACCGCTTTTGAACCCATTTCCTTCACAAATCCCACCCTTCACCACCTTATTCTTTTAATTTTTCTAAGTGCTTTCACCATAAACACTATCTTAAACTAGCTACGTAGTATAACTTGGATCACTTTATATACAAACTACAAAAGCCCAGGTACCACCTTAGATAGAAATTACTCAGGACTAAATCCTTTAGAAATTAGGCGAGAATTAGCCAGTGTTAAACTAGAGTACCTATGAAATTAGCACCAATCACTTTAAATACGATTGTAAGACCCAAAACTTGTAGAATCATTGACGCTACATTACTCTAAAGTCTAGGATCAATCTCATTACCCGGTTGCTCTCGGGAGCACATTGAAACTCCGTATCAGATCTGGACCGCACGTCGGAAGTCTGATTAACACGAAGTTAAGAAGTTAGGACCGCCTTGCTGGGCTTGACAACCATCTCGGAAATCAAATCCAAATAGTGTCCCAGCGCTATTCGCTTGAGCTCGGAGCGGGGAGTATGAGAAATGTGAAAAATAATTCTAAATTAAATTCAAAATAATAAAATCTGAGACTTGTTGCTTGTGGGTCAGTATTAAGCAACCAGACCGTTAAAATCGGGCCAAATTACACCCTCAGATCAGGGATATTTTCCCAAACATATCCATGTACTCAGAATCTCCGATCGAGATCCGCTGACCGTTGAACTGAAACTGGTCCGCCACGTGCGATCTGGAAACCTGACTAGAACGAAACCTCAGCTGAACCTAGATCCAATGTCTGTGAGCCTAAGTCCGACCTTTGGCTCAAGGGGGGCCGCCAGTAGTCCTCCGTTGAACTGAAACTGACTCACTTTGGTTATAACCTAAGTATATCTTGAGCTTAAGTCTGTTTTGGTGAGTTTTGGGGCTATATAAGGACCTTAAACCCTCTCTCATTTCAGCCATACGAATTTGAGAAAAACCCTAGGAGAGAAGAGAGAAAAGAGAGAGAAAGTTAGAGAGAAGTGGGAGCATCTCCCTGCCATGCTTCCCTGCTGCTACACGAGCTTAACCACTTCATTCTAATCGCTTTCTCGGTGATTCCAACATCATTTCTAGTTAAGAAACCCTAACCCTAATCTGTTTTGGGGTTTTGATAGTTGTAGGTTATGAAATAGCTAACCTATTTCGTTCTCTAGGTCGCCAAATCATCGTAGGCGAAAGCCTAGCAAATCTATTGAGTTCTTTCCGATTCTATGACAAAAGGTGTAGACTTTAGGTGTATAGGTTATGGTTTTCAACGCTTTCAATGTCAGATAATGATAGATTCATGATCTGCATGCAATTGCACATGTACAAAGTATTGTCTGTTTTCTATTTTGATTAAATACGAAGAATATGGAATTTTGTGTATTCTAGGTATTTGTAGAAAGTATCATATAGGTATAAATTTTGGAAATGTGTTTGCCATGATTATTTGTTGTATGAATATATTAGATACGTGTATAACACTTACTTGGTAAGAGGGTTCACCCTAATACATGTTTTTGCTAATATACACTATGTATGTTAAAAATAGTGTACTCTAAGTGTTTGTGAAAATGACTGAATGAGTATAGAATTCTCATTCGTGCTCACCATGACTAATTGTCATGGATATATTGATTGTTGTATTGGCGATACCCCTTTGGCGAAAGGATTTGCCCTAAATCACGCCACGGCCAACATGTTAAATTGTGTAGCCCAAGTGTTTGTGAAAATGTTCAAATGAATATGGAACTTGGATTCATGCTTGCCATGATTATCCATCATGGGTGCACACGAGTAATAATAGAGGCAACTCCCTAGCGAAAAGATTTGGCCTAATACCTATGTGATCAACATACATCGTGTATGTAGTCTAAATTGTTGATGTATGTAGTCTAAATTGTTTGTTGAAATGTCTGGATGAGTAGTAGTTAGTAAATTGTAATGTATAAAGGTGTTGAGATAAGATTCTCAACTACCTTAGTGATGTGTATGATTTTCTTCATGTAAGTTATTTTGTTTAATCGCTTACTGTTTCATGAAATGTATGTGTTTGGATTTCCTGTTTGTATTGTGTTCTATAACATGCTTGTTAATATGTTTGAATTACTTGTTTATTTAATTCTGCTCTGATTACTTCATATGTTTAAGTTGTATTCCATAAAATCCGTGAAGGGTGATGGGGGAGTGGTGCAATGTTTCTGTGCAACAGCCCTGGCAGCCCTAAGCGGACAATATTGGATATTTGATTGTATGATTTGAAATCTTGATCCATTACTACTTTAACTGTTCTATAATTGAATGTGATTGGGACTATGATTATAGTCCAGACAATCGGTAACAGACTTGAGTTCGTGGTTGAGATTCATTTCGCCACATAGGATGTGTCTAACGAACCCGAGTCGTACTTCGGTTGGCGGCAATGGTTAGGCCATGCGAAGTGCTTATGCACTTCATGTCGTTCAGTTGGTTGTGCGCTCGTGCTAGTCTGGCTCGTCAAGTAACCTGATCTGTCTAATGTATGCTTACCATGTTTGGACGCCACTGTTTGAACCTAGGGTATCAAACTTACCAGTGAAATCCCGTTAACCATGGTAACTCGATCCGCTAAGACTCATGAGCTGGACATGATGGTATGGGACACCGTGGTCGAGCTGTCAGCCTACGCTGGGGTTACGTGCCTCCCCGTAGTGACCAGTGAGCAACCAGACTCGTGAGCCAATTATGGTGGTATGAGACACTATATTCATGCTGTCGGCCTACATTGATAAGGTGATGGGGGAGTAGTGCAATGAATGCGTGTAACAGCCCTGACAGCCCTTTGTAGTGACCTCAAGCACACTCTGAATTTGCGGTGAGGCGACGAGTTTTGCCACAGTGGATAGAGTATGAACTAGGCCTGTATCAATTTAGTGATGAACCGTTAAAGAGGTGATGGGGGAGTGGTGTAACAATTGCGTGTAATAGCCTTTACAGCGCCCTAGAACCACACTATCGTATAAGATTATCTAGGTTTGACGACCCTAGAATGGATCATGTTTGGGAATGATACAAGGGAGGATCCTTAGTTTCCCAATCCTGCTGTTTAAAATGGACTAATAACAACTCGGTAATCATGCTCATCATCGCATTGCATGTGCCTGGAAGATGTGGACTACTGAGGAATGCAAGCATACCGGGAACGTAAGATGGTGTCGCATGAGGGAGTATGTGGTGAGGACATGCATCATGACTGCATTCATACTTGTATTAATAAAAGTAGTTAGGAGTGTTTGATTGTACTGCTTTGTCATTACTGCTTGACTGAATTGATAACATGTTAACCTATGCTTTATTGTTCCACTGAGTTGATCACTCACTCCCACGTTACGGGATGGTGTGGTACACACCAACCAGACTCGGTAGTTGCAGGTGTCGGCGATGCTTATGAGGCAGAGCCGGACCTTTGCAATGATAATGATGCTTGCTCGTATTTGCTATGTTCTGGTAGCTTCATGTGAGTCGTGTCTGTTGAGGGTCAAATATTGCATATCAGACCTCGATTAGTGCCATATTTTACATACACAATAATGCTTAATGGAGTATTTTAATTGTGTTTTGTTGCAGGATGCAATCAGGAGCGTTGACTAAAAACTAACACTAAAAGTGTGGATTTGATGCTCAGAATTCACCAAGGCAAGGAACGGACCCCAAGGGACCAAGATCATCAAATTTACACACCGGAGATCCGCAAAAATCGAGAAACTGAAGCTCAAGTGGCCCGAAATTGGTCCAGAATGAAAGATCACAGGGTTCCCACTATCCGTTCAGGTCAAAACTTCATACATGACCTGAGGGCCATAAATTAACCGTACAATTCGAATTTCATCCGCTCGATCCCTGAGGAAGTGACCCAACGGACAGATCAGCCCACAAATTGTCAAACTGGGGCCCACCTGATATCTGGATATGCTTCACTTTCGGTCTCAGCCAGTTCTAGGAGGTGACAAAATAGATGGTTGGATTGGATTTCTCATGAACATCACGGTGGACCCCGATGTACAATGCATGTACACGAGGGTGCACGTGACCGAGCCGCACCGGACGGTCAGCCCGGTCAAAAACGGGCTGACCCGTCTTCCTTCTCTGTTCGTTTCAAACAATGACGCATTCGTCCTCCTGGTTTTGAATTGTGGGCCCCACTCATCATGTATTGTGATGATCTGAAACGTCCAGTGTATCTCTAGGGTAGGGTTGACCCTCACCTAGGTGTCGTTTTTTACTCATGCAAACGTAAGAGCGTGGATTGCCGTTAAAAGAAAGATGGACGGTGAAAGGATATACTACAATGGGCCACGCCAAATTTGAAACAAACTCACCTTTCTTGACCGGTTTTTCCCTGGGAATCAAATGTACGGAGTGGATTTCTCAATCACCTAAGGATGTGGACCCCACCTACAGCCAGCGTAACGCCTACGCAGGCTCTGTTCATAACAGAGCCTGCGGACGAAGCTTCGTGGGCCACCACCGTACTTCAGAGGTGTGATCCGATCCGTCCATCATATAGAGAGGTGTGATTTGGTTAGACCCACGTTGATCTCATGCACTCATGCACACACACGTGCTAAGTTCAACAGTCCCAAATAGACGGCCCTGCACCGATTTCTGCGGAATTCTGTACCTGGGTCGTGCCAACATGAAATCAAAACCACCCTTCTCTGGTCGAAATTTTGAGGGACAGATAATGGACGGAGTGGATTTGTCCAACACTAGAAAATATGGGCCCCACCAGTTATGCACTTTTCTTGCGTTAAACAGGGGGGCTGCGAATCAGGAGTCCAACGCGAGTATGGATTCCTCCTGCTGCTGCGTAAAACCTCCGCATGCATGGAGTTCAGAAACTCTCACTTTTGGCAGCTATAAAGAGAGAGAGAAGAAAGGGCAGCCGGGGGGCAGTCTTAGAGGCTGGGAGGAGTTGGGACGTGGAGCAGGGAGAACAGGGAGTAGATTTTTATTCTTTTATTTTTTTATTTTCTTTTATTTAAGAGATCTAGCCTAATCATGTTGATGGGCTAAACCTCTTAGCTAGGGCTAAGAGGTGAAGCTTGTAGCGTGATGGGGGACACTTTGCTTGTGCCTTTTGTTTAGACTGAATGGATTTTGATTTAATTTTAATGGGAATGTTTTTAGTCTTTAATGGTCTCACAGACCGAAATTACAATGGGTCTGCGATGGCTTTGAGTATTTCTGTTGCCTTTTATGTTTATGACGTCGGGAAGCCCCGTTGTTCACCATCGTCTCCAGGGCATGGTTGGATGTCGGCATACTTTCCTAACCTTCATACATTGATTGGTTGGTAATTAGTTTAATTCTCGTTGTTTGCTTTGTCTCCTGGGCATGGTTTGGTGATGGAATCCATTCTAATTCATATACCTTTCATCTTTTCAAAACTACATCAAAGGAAGTTCAGTTAATTTCCATGATTCGTGAAACAGGCGTAAGATCTCCCTGATCTCTACAAGTGGATCCTCTGAATCCCTAGTTTCCTACTTTTAAATTTCACTAGTTTAGATTAATACTTCATCATTATTCTTCAAATTACACTCAATTTAGATTTCATCTCATTCTAGTCCTAATCCTAGTTAGTTTCGATAACGTACGTGTTTCAGGTCCACAGTGATTCGACCTCGGTCTTCTGACCGAGTTATTACTACATCACAACCCTATACTTGGGGTGTGAACAAGTTTTGCGCAAGTTCTTGGGGACCCATTTGCTACGACGATTTTCTGAAATTAATTGGATTTAGAGTTAGTTTAAGATTAGGATTTTACTAATTTTAATTTTATTTTTTTTTATTATTATTCATAGAACTAACATTTTTCTTGTTTTGTAGGATTCTAAGATAGAAACTTCTAATTTGGTGATATCTTCCTAATTTCTTTACTTTCTTTATTATTATTATTATTATTTTTTTTTTTTTTAGGTTAGGTCTTATCCCCTAGATACTAATGTATTTTGTTTTGTTTTGCAGGTTTTTAACATAGGAACTTCTACTCTGGTAACATCCTTCTCACTTCTCTTCGGCTTACCTTCCATATTGCTGTAGGAATTTTATTTTATTCTAGGATTAGACTCAGAGTTAGGGTTTCACCATGTATATGCACGAGTGGGAACGTCAGTATGCTGAGAAGAATAATCTATATTGGGATGATGATTATGATAGAAATCCACCAATGTCTCAAAACTTTTCAAACTATCATCGAGAATCGACCTAATACAAAGATCCACCGCTTAAGAAGTCCTTACGCGATCATATACGGAGAACAATTCCACCCCATGGACAAGACGTGAATGTTGGGGTTATCATAACTATGGGAGTGAGAATTACTATCACCCATCTGAGAAAAAGAAAACAATGCGTGATTATATTATGAGTGATAATAAGTATTACCAACCATCGATTCTCCCACCTATGATCCGTATGACTATAATCGATTGGAAACATCAATATTGGAAAGATGAACCAACAACCTATTATAATGACTATTCTTTTGATCCCCTACCTTTAAGATTCAACCAAAATCGATCCAAGAGAATTCATTTCAAAGGAACACAGACTCTTCTCACACATGAGGAAATTACTAGAAGAGCTTGAGTCACGCCTTGATAGGTTAGAGGAAGCTCGCTCATCCCAGCTACAATCCAATCCAGAAATACAATGCGAGGAAAGTGATCCTCACTCGCTTTTGACGAAATCTGGAATTTGGAATGAGGAGTTGGATTCCATTAATGAGCATCCTGTTCAATTCCCGATGAGTCGATCTCAATGACTGTTCAAAAGAATGGGGAAGAAACATGGTTATCTTTCAAATACAGTGATGATGACACACTTTCCTTACATGATACACAGGATCTCAATGATGAGGTTGAGGTTAGTTTATTCGAACCTCAACCAAATTTAGAATGTAAGGAAAGCGATCCCATCTCAAGTGTGTATTGCAGAATTAGAAGTTTGAGAAAGTATTGGGATGAGATTCATGAGAGCACAACCCAAATTCCCCTGGAATCAATCTCAAGTATGGTCCAGGTCAATGCTCAAGAAGCACACGAAGTGATCGGTCATACTGAGCTACTCCACTCACCTAACATGTCTGATTTAAAAGTGGAAGATGAGCTCATTAGAACCGACCTTTCCAACTTCTGTGAGACATGTTTGGACCACTCTCTTGAATTGAATGATATGATTTGGGAGATGGATGACCTACTTGATACGACTCTAGAATTTGAAACTACCCAGTCGAGGCTACCATCTGAATTGTCGAATCTTGACGAGTCCAGGCCTCTTCTGAGTAGTATCAATGAACAGAGTCCGCACTTCAATACTTCGCTCACTCGACCCTCTATCTCGTCCGTGCATATTTGGTGGCTGAAGTAAGAGAGTACACCTCCATTTACCTTTAAAGACGATGGATTCCTTGGGCAGATCATCACGAACTCTAATGTGGAAAATGAGTCACTCTCAGCTGAATGTCCCAACTCTTTGGATGATTGCTTGGCACACTTTGCAGACTCAAATGATCCTATGATAAGAGACATAGTGAATGCCTTGCAAAATGATATCTCGGTAGTCATCACTGACCGAGAGAACCCTTACTCTGAAGCCCCTCCTTCCACACATCCTGAATGTTTACCATTAAAGGAGAAGGAGCTGAAAATTGAACCGAAGTCTGATACTTCGGAATGTGTTGAGACTACACTACTTCTTGAAAATTTTTCTCAATTTGATCTACTTGTAGTCTCTGATTCACCATGGGATATTAACTTCGAAACTTCTTCTGTCGCAGGTGAATCGTATATACTCTGGATACCTCAGGCGAATCAACGACAAATTTTTGATGAGGTACATAAATTTCTCTGGAATGTCATGCTCCAGGGCATCCAAGCCTATTGCAAAAAGGGCTTTTGGATGATCCTATTAAGAAACCTTCTGAGAAATTTATCACGATACTGGCCAGAAGAGGAATCTTGTGCATGATCGAGTAGCTTTTCCCTGCTTTCCTAGGACTAGGGTAGTTTCCTTTATGTTGTTTTAGGATAGATGGTAAACTTAGTGCTCCTGGGAGGCAACCCAGTTTTTCTTTCCATTTCATTTTCCTAGTTAGTTAGTTCAATGTTTGTGGGTAACATTACTGCAAACCCTCACGAGACTACAACTCGTCCACTAGGGGCAACCTAGGGGTTTAAAGGCTTGTTGCATGCGCTAAATGCAATCGAGAGCACCTGCGAAAGTGGTATAGGTAGGATTTTATTTCTTGTTATTTTTGTGTTGTTTTTTTCTCTCGTGCTCACCCGCTCTCATGTTGAGATCTCTTGGAAAGCTTCTTGATTCTCCGTCCAGGTATTATCTTTCCATCACTCCTCTTTTACTTTCATTGTCCCATCTGCATTCCATGCTCATATCTTTTACATTGAGGACAATGTAGATTTTAGGTTGGGGGTGGGAGATTAGGTTACCTAATCAGTGTTTTCTTCGTCTTGAGCAAAAATTGTGAAAATTTTTAAATTTTTTCTGGACTTTCTTGTACATTCGAAGTGATTTTGACGGTCATGTAGAGCACTTGAATTTCAAGATACGTGATGTTGGTGATTTACTACTCTTGGATTCAGTTATCTGTTAGATTTCACAGTTAAGTTTAAATTGTTAATCCATGATTAGAAGTTGTAAACATTGATTGAGTCATGATTTCACATGTCACATCTCGCTTACACATTAAGGTTTCAGTTCCATATTGAAGGATTAACTTGGTAATCAATAAGCATAGAAGGAACCAACTTGAACAATTGCCCGTCATGATCAATTGAAAGGAAAAGATACCATTGAAAAAAGTTAGGCGAAAGATCTACACCATAAGTTTGCTCCCTATAGGTGTAGATTTCATTCCCCATGGATAATATGTGAAAAAGGTTTTGGTGTACGGTCTTCACCATAGGTTTGCTCCCTATTGGTGAGGATTGGACTCCCCTTCTTGGCGTTACCTTTTAGAAAGAAAAAGAATGATCTATGAAGGACCTTTTAGTTTAGGTTTTGGGAATCCTGAATGTTTTTGCTGGTAACCAATGATATCCTGAAATGGCGGATTGAATCTTAATGATCGATAAGCCGAGACTACACTATACACCCATGGAACTCAATGTTTAGAATTTTTCTAATTTATGGATGAATACTTTGAACTTGGCTTTGATGTTTACCGTGTGCTTGAGGCCAGGAGAAATTGATAATCAACATTCATGAATCTTAAGATTTCTCATATCTGGATTGTTATTCAAAATATCCCTCGGCTTCATAAGAACTGTCTCGTAATTCTCAACTTAATTTTTGCATATTTTGCTCGGGACTAGCAAAATGCTGGTTGGGGGTTGTGTTGAGGGTCAAATATTGCATATCAGACCTCGATTAGTGCCATATTTTACATACACAATAATGCTTAATGGAGTATTTTAATTGTGTTTTGTTGCAGGATGCAATCAGGAGCGTTGACTAAAAACTGACACTAAAAGTGTGGATTTGATGCTCAGAATTCACCAAGGCAAGGAACGGACCCCAGGAGACCAAGATCATCAAATTTACACACCGGAGATCCGCAAAAATCGAGAAACTGAAGCTCAAGTGGCCCGAAATTGGTCCAGAATGAAAGATCACAGGGTTCCCACTATCCGTTCAGGTCGAAACTTCATACATGACCTGAGGGCCATAAATTAACCGTACAATTCGAATTTCATCCGCTCGATCCCTGAGGAAGTGACCCAACGGACAGATCAGCCCACAAATTGTCAAACTGGGGCCCACCTAATATCTGGATATGCTTCACTTTCGGTCTCAGCCAGTTCTAGGAGGTGACAAAACAGATGGTTGGATTGGATTTCTCATGAACATCACGGTGGACCCCGATGTACAATGCATGTACACGAGGGTGCACGTGACCGAAACCCTGCACCGGACGGTCGGCCGGGCCAAAAACGGGCGGCCCGTCTTCCTTCTCTGTTAAACAAAGCGGACGACAAATCCGTCCGGCTTTTAATCAGGCCCCACTCATCATGTATCAGATGATCCGAAACGTCCAGTGCATCTCTAGGGTAGGGTTGACCCTCACCTAGGTGTCGTTTTTGACTCATGCAAACGCAAGAGCGTGGATTGCCGTTAAAAGAAAGATGGACGGTGAAAGGATATACTACAATGGGCCACGCCAATTTTGAAACAAACTCACCTTTCTTGACCGGTTTTTCCCTGGGAATCAAATGTACGGAGTGGATTTCTCAATCACCTAAGGATGTGGACCCCACCTACAGCCCAAACGCTACGCACGTAGCTCGTTCGTAGAATGAGCACTGCGACAAAGCTCGTGGGCCACCACCATACTTCAGAGGTGTGATCTGATCCGTCCATCATATAGAGAGGTGTGATTTGGTTAGACCCACGTTGATCTCATGCACTCATGCACACACACGTGCTAAGTTCAACAGTCCCAAATAGACGGCCCTGCACCGATTTCTGCGGAATTCTGTACCTGGGTCGTGCCAACATGAAATCAAAACCATCCTTCTCTGGTCGAAATTTTGAGGGACAGATAATGGACGGAGTGGATTTGTCCAACACTAGAAAATATGGGCCCCACCAGTTATGCACTTTTCTTGCGTTAAACAGGGGGGCTGCGAATCAGGAGTCCAACGCGAGTATGGATTCCTCCTGCTGCTGCGTAAAACCTCCGCATGCATGGAGTTCAGAAACTCTCACTTTTGGCAGCTATAAAGAGAGAGAGAAGAAAGGGCAGCCGGGGGGCAGTCTTAGAGGCTGGGAGGAGTTGGGACGTGGAGCAGGGAGAACAGGGAGTAGATTTTTATTCTTTTATTTTTTATTTTCTTTTGTTTAAGAGATCTAGCCTAATCATGTTTATGGGTTAAACCTCTTAGCTAGGGCTAAGAGGTGAAGCTTGTAGCGTGATGGGGGACACTTTGCTTGTGCCTTTTGTTTAGACTGAATGGATTTTGATTTAATTTTAATCTGGGAATGTTTTTAGTCTTTAATGGTCTGTTGTGACTGAAATTACAATGGGTCTGCGATGGCTTTGAGTATTTCTGTTGCCTTTTTATGTTTATGACGTCAGGAAGCCCTGTTGTTCACCATCGTCTCTTGGGCATGGTTAGATGTCTGCATTCCCTTCCTAACCTTCATACATTGATTGGTTGGTAATTAGTTTAATTCTCGTTGTTTGCTTTGTCTCCTGGGCATGGTTTGGTGATGGAATCCATTCTAATTCATATACCTTTCATCTTTTCAAAACTACATCAAAGGAAGTTCGGTTAATTTCCATGATTCGTGAAACAGGCGTAAGATCTCCCTGATCTCTACAAGTGGATCCTCTGAATCCCTAGTTTCCTACTTTTAAATTTCACTAGTTTAGATTAATACTTCATCATTATTCTTCAAATTACACTCAATTTAGATTTCATCTCATTCTAGTTCTAATCCTAGTTAGTTTCAGATAACGTACAGGTTTCAGTCCCTGTGGATTCAACCTCGGTCTTACCGAGTTATTACTACATCACAACCCTATACTTGGGGTGTGAACAGTGTCTTGATCGACGGGGTTACAGGGATGTTGACTAGAAGACCTTACACATTTGGTATATTTTAGAATTGTACTTGTCATTATTTAACCTGGTAACGTTATCACACTCTGGAGACTTACCACAGTTTATATATTTTATTTATCTATCACAGTCTTCCGCTTGCTATCTCACTTGTCTCTGGAGTATGATATGTTGTTTTGGCTTAATCTCCCTCATGTTCACTATACTAATACAGACAACATTCAATCATCATTCATTTTGTTGCATAAGTGATGCGTTGGAACTCGGGAGTTGAGTTTATGCTCGACCCCCGATTTTCAGGGCGTTACAATGAAGCACATTGGTGCGGCCCACTCATTATATATGCGGCCCATGTGATGTGGCCCACTTGACATAAGAGGCCCATTGTGATGTATCCGAGACCCATGAGCGCGGCCCATTGAGATGTATCTAAGGCCCATGGGCAAGGCCCATTGTGATGTAGTCGAGGCCCAGGGGCATAGCCCATTGTGATTCGTTTGAGGCCCTTGTATAAAGCCCAACACAATATATGAGAGGCTCATAAAGGGGCCCGACATGATGTATGTGTGGCCAATACATTGTGTATGAATACCTTATGTGGGCCACTCCTTGGGAGCAACGTTGGTTAGATGTCCACATTAATGGGCAATGATGGTTGGATGTCCACATTGTGACCTTCCCTTAGGCCTTGTTAGGCTCATTCTCATCATTCCCTTAGTGGGTTTACCCAAATAAGTGGACCCCATTCGCCGTAGACGGATGACTTCATACTATCGGATTTGATATAACCATGGCCGAGTGCCTATCTTTATATTATGGTTGATCGGCTGATCATCTATGGACCCCGCCTTATTTATATGCTGGTTGTCGGTGCCGATTATCGATGTTGATTGTCGGTACTGATTGACGATGCTGATCATTGGTGCCGATTATCGATGGCGATGCCGATTATCGGTACCGGTTATCGGTGCTGGTTATCGATACCGATTATGAGTATGTGACAATATAACATCATGATATATGCCCATGCGCATCATCTGCATGCTTGTGATGAGATGAGTGATTGATCATAGCACATGTCATTAGGTAGATCGTTATGGGACTCCCTGGTAAAGGGAAGATGCCCACATGAGCACGCAATATGCGCATGATTACTGTCACGCCCCAAACTCAAAAACCGGGCTCACAAAATTCTCGATCGCCGAATTCGGCACCGACAGCCTCCGTAGAACCCCATTTTCTGCTCCCAGCGCGCATTCGCCAGGTTTCGATCCTGGGATGCTACGAGGAGAATTTTTAACATCAGTTTGATTCGTAATAAGCATAACTAAAGGCATAACCCACAAACAACAACCAAAAACTCCATCACATTTCCACTATGATAAAAAAACTTTATAAGTACAATGAGCATAAAGGGAAATACAATGATGATAGACAAATGCTCCAAGCTGATTTGATATGCGTTCCTGCCTCAGCGCTGCTATGATCCAACGTCACATGCACGTAACGGTCGTGCATAAGCTTATAGAAAGCTTAGAGGGTGGTGAAAGTATGTGCGCAAGGTAGTAATACAATTATATAGTATCAGAGTAATGCGGAATATGCTGATGAATCCAAGAATACTATTAGTTGTACCAAGGCTATGCGATGCAAGGCATGAATGATGTCGGCCGTACCAAGGCCATGCGATGCGAGATGTAACTCAAGCATACAAATCCTCATCTAAGTCCACATATTAATACAGCTCAAATTTGGAATATCACCGGGGTCTAGTACACTCTAAACCAGATTGTCGCCCCATCTCGCGTAATAAGGTAAGTGGAAGAGACCTCACTATCCGCCTACCAATATCGGGCTTAGAGCTGGGCATTTCTTACCCGATCCGGTGAATCCAACCCGAACAGACCCGATCCGACCCGTTCCGACCCGAACCGATGGCTTAGATCAGGTTTGATCGAGTCTGTCCATAAAAATTCGATTGCTTTTCGGGTCGGGTTCGAGTAGCAGTCTATCCGGACAGATCCGATCCGAAAACCGAACCGAAAAGATCCAGACAGATCCGACCCATCCCGACCCGGAGTGGGTAGTCGGGCAGTATAAATCCTATTTTACCCAAAACCCTTTCCCCCAAATCATTTTTACCCCTCGTTTTCTTACCCTACCCTCTCCGCCCGATCTTCTTCCTCTCCTCTTCTTCTTCCTCGCCCGGCTGCCCATGGTCATACCGATGTGGTTCCTGGCCATGATCTTCCCCTTCTTCGGTCCCATCAACTCGGCCGTGGGAGTGCTCCTGGTTTGCATGAAAATTCATGGAAAGAATTGCAGTGATGAGAATGGCAGAGGGCATCCAAACCATGGAAGATGGAGAAATATTGAAATAGAGAGAAAGGGGGTAGATGTGAAATAGTTACATCTTTGAAGGCCTTGTTCTTGGTTGCATGGCGAGGGATCTATCTCTCAACGTCATCGCCATCGTCGTCGAGGAAGGCAGCGGGAGGAGGTCGCGTCTGCTGCGGCTGCTTCTTCTGTTGCAACGGTGGAGCCCTCAGCTACAAACCGTACTTCTTCATCTCCCTCTCTCTACACTGTTTTTGACATTTTCCTCTTCTGTTTTTGAGAGAAGAAAACAAGTCTCTGCTTTTATCGTACTGAGTAAACTCAGTTGGGCCCACTGTTAATATATGTGGTTTATCCACACCGTCCATCCATTTTTACTAATAATTTTAGGGGTTGATACCAAAATTGAAGTGAATCCAAATCTCAAGTGGACCATTACACAGGAAACAGTGTGGAATAATGATTTCCATCGTTGAAATCTTCCTAGGGTCCAAATTAATTTTTATTTGTCATCCTACCTGTTCATAAGATCACAAAGACATGGATGAAGAGAACCACAAATATCAGCTTGATCTAAAACTTCTTTGGCCTCCAAAAAATTTTCAATGGTAGAGGTTCAATCAAACTGTTCTGTAGTGTGGTCCACTTGAGATTTTAATTTGCTTCATTTTTGGGATCTAGTCCTAAAATTATCTGTTAATATGGATTAACGGAGTAGATAAAATAAATACATAACAGTGGGCCCTACACAGTTTACTCAGTACGCTAAGGGTACTGAGTTACTCAGTACGCGATCGGCTTCCGACGTGGATTGCCTACTGATGCTGTCAGTAGCCAGTAGCTACTGGATGGTGTTCTACGAACCCCACCGTGATATATGTGTTTTATCCACGCCGTCCATATTTTTTCCGGATCATTTTATATCATGGACTCATAAATGAGGCAGATTTAAATCTCATCTGGACCACACCAAAGGAAACAGCGATTGAACTCCCACCGTTAAAAACTACCTAGGGCCACAAAAGTTTTGGATGATTATGATATTTAGGTTAAATGGAAAATAATCGTTACAATGGGCACTGGGAAGTTTTAATGACTAGCATTCACTCCTCTGTCAATCCTCAGTGCACTTGATTGCTTATTGCTATTATTATTTTACAAGCAGCAAACAGTCGCCTGATATTTGAAAATTTTATATAATATTAGAACTGGCAATTCGATATGGATTATGCTTTTTCAGATGGCCCCACATTAATGCGACCTTACTCTCTTGGGTCTTGTCACCCTCCTTTCTCCCCCACCCAGTAACTCCACTGATGGAACCCCTTCACATCATTTCCTTACACGTGTCAGTCACATGCCCTTACTGGCACATGAGAGACATCCATTTCACACGTGACACCCCTAGCATGCCTTTTCATAACACTCCCTTGCTTCCCATTGGATGACAAGGGCCCGCTTCTTTACCTGCAGCTTCTGCTCCCTGACTCTATCCCTCCCACAAAGAGAGAAGAAAAGAAAGAGAAGATAAGGAAAGAGGAAAAGGGATGGACCCCTGCCTACATCATCCCCTCACTCGTGCATATCCTCACCTACAGAAAAGCCTCTGCACGTCAGGTAACTGTCTGGTTTTGGTTTTCCAGTTTTATGAATGGGGTTTCAACGTGGAATAGACTGTCGGAACTTAGGGATTTGACGGTCTATTTCCCATTAACGCGAACGATTGCTGTATATCTCTTGATTGGCTGCTCAATGCCAGTGATTACTGTTGTTTTAGGCATGGGCCATCAATGTGCGTTTGATTAGTGTTGACTCGAACCTGGTCAAATCCGATCTGACTCGGTTTTTCTGACCGAGTCGGTCACGGATCGGGTCATTCAATGTACTGTTAGGATCGGATTAGGTCAGGTGACCCAGATCCGGTCCTGGATCGGATCGGATTCGGATCAGGACACCCAAATTTCAGATCTGGTCAGATCTGCTGAAATCTGATCCAACTCGGACCGTTGCCCAGCTCTAATTGGGCTCGGCTCGTCGATAGCAGACTCATTCCTTGAGCTGGTCAAACTCAGCCTAGCTTTGCCCCCTCCACTCGGGCGAGTAAGGCCGCACCCCCTTTCAACAGACCACGACACAGTGGAAAGCACGGCCTTCTGGTAATAGGCACTCGGCGCTCGTGCACCCACTCGGTCTTGACGTTGGATCAACCTCCTGGTACCATAAGGGTTTAAGGACTTTCACCCAAGGATATCTATAGCACCCCATGTAAAACAAGATTTTTGGTATCCAATTCTTCCAACCACGATATGCTTGTGGAGGCTATGACCTTGATGTCGCTAGGGCGTACAGTATACATGTCATACAGTGCAAGATGCATGAATCACGCAATCCAGTCATACAACAAACATGCTCATACCGCGCGCTCGTGGGGGCAACTTCCCTTACCAGGGAGTCCATAACAATTTGCCCAATGGCATGTGCTCTGATCAATCACTCATCTCATCACAAGCATGCAAATGATGTGTATGGATATGTATCATGATGCTATGTTGCCACATACTCATAATCAAAATTGATGATCGGAATCGTTAATCGGTCAATCACATATGGCAAATGGGGCCCACTTATTTGGGTTAGCCCAGGAAGAGAATGGGCCTAATAAGGCCTAAGAGAAGGTCACAATGAGGACATCTAACCATCATTGTCCATCAATGTGGACGTTAAACCATCATTGCTCCCAAGGCATGACCGCCAAAAACATCATCACATACATCATGGTGGAATCTCAATCAACGGGCCGATCAAATGGGCCGAATCAATGGGTTGGTCAAATGGGCCGATCAATGGGCCGAAACTTCATCAGGTGGGTCGCACCATCCACACTATTCATCTATTATTAGGGATCATTTTAAGGTGTGTGTATATATATATATATATAGGGAAAAGGTACTATGCACTCGAGCGTAAAGCGGTCATCCATGAGGTCGAGCTGTGTGGGCCCCACCGTGATGTCGTTCGAAGATCCACACCATCCACCAGATGCACGAGCCCAGGGTGGGCCCACACGGCCCAAAATCAGCCATCCACGTAACTCAGGTGGGCCATACCATCGGAAAACATAAGTATACACGCGAAAATATGTAAAAGCACTTGGTGGGCCCCACCGAGTTGTGGATACCACCTGAAACTTGGTCTAAAATTACATCCAAGTAGGACACACATGATGGACAGTGTTGATCATCAAAACACGTCTCGAAAGATCCCCACAAATGGTTTTGAATGTTTCAATGGTGCACGGCCCCTCTCAACTTCTGTACGTGGTGTGGCCCACAAAAGTCACGGATTGACTTGATTTTCAGCTGTGTGGGCCCCCTCTGGAATGGTGCATTTGACTGAGGGGTTAGATTTTCGAACGGCATTACGGTGGGGCCAACAACAGCTCGACCTCACAGACGACCGCTTTATGCTCGAGCGGATAGTACCTTTTCCCATATATATATATATATATATATATATATATATATATATATATATATATATATATATATATATATATATCTCACATGGAGTGCACTCCAAATACGGTGGTGATAGTAATTCCCACCATTAGAGGTCTCAAGGCCCACCATAACCTTTATTTCCCATACGATCTGCTCATGAGGTCACGTAGTCCTGAATTAAGATGAAAACCTGTATTAAGATGAAAAACAAATTTCAAGTTGATCCAAAACTGTAGTGACCCCGAGAAGGGTTTCAATGGTGGGCGATTACTCAACACTAATTTCTGCAGTGTGGTCCACTTGATATTAGATCTGCCTCATTTTTGGTCTCAAGCCTTAAATCAAGCTCGCCATTGGATGGATGGTTTGAATGTGACACATACGTCTATAGTGGTTCCCGTCGAGAGACAGATGGGCGTGGTGGATATAACACATGCTACGATGGCCCCACAGAACTTGAACTTGCTGGCTCAATACAGCAGCTATATAGCTGTTGTAGGCACGCCAGCCAACCTGCCTCAATAGTAGGTGAGTCCCACGTAGGGCCCACCATAAATATAATATACATACATATGATATATACTAAAAGTCAGCTGCTGTACATGCAGCTTTTCTGCATTTAAAAGGGGCAGAGGTGGGTCCCACGTAAGGCCAACCTTTCCTAGCTGATAAGTGATCTTATGTAATATTATAATATAATATATAATATATTCTATCATACATTAATATAATATAATATAATATATTAATATTATATTAATAAGGTGCAACGTCCAGGCCCTGGACGGCCTAGACATGTACATATATCAAGTGAGGCCCCACACGTGGGGTGAGTCTCACACGCAGCAGGTGTGGCCCATCCAAACGAGTGGACGGCGTGGAATGGGGTGGGTCCCATGGACCTACTGTCCAATCACACTCCACCGTTAGCCACCCTAATACGGAACCCATGCACCTCAAGTGTTGAAACGAGGCATCTTTCACTCGGTCTGCCACCTGAGCTATGGATCTGGGTGTGTCAGGGAGGGCCCCACACGGACGTGGTCCCACCGTCCAAGGTGGTGGACGGTTTGGATACAACACATACACTATGGCGTGGCCCATCTAGAAGGATGGATGACGTGGGTGGGTCCCATGGACCCCACCATCACCCACACTTCACTGTTAGCCCCCTCCACTAGGGAGTTGTACCAAGACCTCACGTTGGAACGAGGTATCTTTCACTCCACCTACTACTAGAGCGGTGGATCTGGGTCCCACTCACTGGACGGTCTGGATCTCACGTGGGACACAGAGAACTGCTGACTGGATCTCACGTGGGACAGAGAACTGCTGACGTTAATCAGCAGTGGGCCCCACCACCTGGCAGATGGATGGCTTGGATGCACAAATCGGTGGTCGATGTGTATATAACACACACCCCATGATCAAATCCACCGTCCTAGGCCATGGACGGTGGGAGTATACAACATATAAAGGTGGTCCATGTTGCTGGGCAATGTCATCACAGCAACTCTACAGCTGCTGTACACGTACAGCAGCTGTCCAACTCCAAAACAGGTGGGTCCCACACAGTGGGCCACTAGAGTTGGATCAAGCTGATATTTATTTTCCCTTCCATCCGGGCTTGTGTGACGGTTCGGTTGTGCAGACCCTGAATTGGGTTCAAAGTGGCCCACTTGTTGGATGGCATGGATAAAATACACACAACATAAGTGGGCCATTGATCATAGGAAGAGAGAGAGGGAGAGAGAGAGAGAGAGAGAGGCATCGGCGATGTCGGAGGTGATGGAGGAGTCCCACCACTATGGGCCCCTATTTGATATAAAATATACATCAAGGTGGGTCCCAATAGATATGGACCCTTAAATCACAAAACAAATTCATAATAAAAGGGAAAACGTGGGTCCAAGATCACCCACCGCCCACTCCTTGGTCCGATGGGAAGGTAGTCACCTAGGCTTTAACTTCAACGGAAGAGATAGGGTTTGGATGGTTGAGATGGAAGATGAGAGGATAGGAAGTGAGTCATACTAGTGTTTCTCCATGAGAGCTTGGGAAGCTCATACGTGGGATTTTTTTTGTTGCTTGGAAAAGTGATTTGAGGAATGAGAGAGAGGGTTGTAAAGAGAGAGGGAGAGAGATGGGTGATGAATGTGCTGAGTTATGGGTGTAAGAGTCTTTTTTACTTTGGGGTATATTGTGTAAGAAGTGGTATGAGCTTGTAAGGAACTTTTGACTTTAGGGGTTGCTTAGGGAAGGGTGAGAGGTGATGTGTACTTGACATGATGGGATTGATTGATTGATGGATTGATGTGACAAGTCGTAGAGATTCTCTCGAAATTTGCACGCGCGGCGTTTTCCTCGCACCGAACGCTGGCCCACATCTCCTGGCCAGAGTATCGGATCGGCGCGTGAGTCGCGGCGACGGTGCGGTCGCGAGGGTACAAGTCTCGGTTTGAGTCGATTCGGGTTGACGGCGTATGACGTAGGGTGTTCACTCCCCAAGTGCTGGGTTGTGATGTAGTAATAAACTCGGTGAGACCGAGGTCGAATCCCAAGGGACTGATACCTGTACGTTATCTGAAACTAAGTAGAACTAGAACTAGACTAAGATGAACTCTAAACCGATTGTAATTTGAGGAATAATTGTGAGATATTAATCTAAAACTTAAGGAAAAAAAGGAAACTAGGGATTCAGAGGATCCACTTGTGGAGATCAGGGAGATCTTATGCCTGCATCAAAAACTCAACTGGACTTAGAGTCCCATCTTCATCCAGTTGAAGGGTGTAACCGTGGAAATTAACTGAACGTCCTTTGATATAGTTTTCAAGAGATGAAAGGTATATGAATTAGAATGGATTCCATCACCAGACCATGCCCAGGAGACAAAGCAAACAATAGAATTAAACTAATTACCAACCAATCAACAGTGTATGAAGGTTAGGAAGGGTACCGTCATCCGACCATGCCCAGGAGACGATGGTGAACAACAGGGCTTCCTGACGTCATAAACATGGAAGAAAAGGAACATGCTCTAAGCTATCGCAAACCCATTGTAATTCCAGTCACAACAGACCATTAAAAACTAAGAATATTCTCATAATAAAACTAAAATCAACATCAGTTAGGTCTAAACAAAAGGCATAAGCTAAAGGTCTCCCATCACGCTACAAGCTTCACCTCTTGGCCCTAGCTAAGAGGTTTAGCCACACATGATTGGGCTAATCATCTTAAAGGAATAAAAAAATAAAAATAAAAGAAAACAAACTCTGCTATCTGTCTCACGTTCCAACCCAAGCCAAGCCTCCCACATTCTCTCTTTCTTCTTTTTCTTTTATAGCAAGCAAGGTGGTGGAGAGGTCGGTTGGCTCAAGACCTTCCTGGAGTCGGAGAACCAACTCTCTTTATGCGTTCCAGTTCGTAGCAA
This sequence comes from Magnolia changhungtana, assembly GCA_030180095.1. Taxonomy (NCBI): domain Eukaryota; kingdom Viridiplantae; phylum Streptophyta; class Magnoliopsida; order Magnoliales; family Magnoliaceae; genus Magnolia; species Magnolia changhungtana. The sequence goes on along the minus strand of JASAUF010000431.1, from coordinate 2,183,730 downwards.
AATCGATCCACGAACCACTGTTTCTGCGCAGCAGAAACGCACAAACTTCTTGCGTTTGAACTGCATCTGAGACAAACAGTCATCAATTCCGTGGATTCCGACTGCATAGGAAGCCCTCCTCTCCACCATTTGGACGGTCTGGATTATCAATCCAACCTTGTATTTGATCACCCTATGGCCCACAGCGGCCGATTTTTCCAGAGATCTGCGAAGCAGGGCCCTGCGTAATCTTTACGCTGTGACGCTCGGTGGGCCCCTGATCATATCTGTAAGAAAAATCCACTCCGTTCAATGGAATCTCCTCGAAAAATAGCTCTGGAAGGGATGGTTTAATATCCAAAACATGGTGGCCCATGAGTTCTTTTTTCCACCGTCCATCTTGCGTTCAATGGTTAAGATCCTCCAATAGCTTGAATGAGATTAAAGTGACACCTAGGTGAGCATCACGCCCCTTCTCTGGTCCCATTAGATGGGTTGGATTGTCCATATGGACAATGGGTGGGGCCCACAACCAAAACTGACAGAAGACGGTGCGGACACTGTTGAGAAAGAAGCTTTGTGAAGAAGACTCAGTCAAAACTGAGTTTGACCGGCTCAAGCGGTCCAGTGTATTTTGAGTGCACTTGTGCACTGTGCACAGCCACTACCAATGGGGTCCACTCGTGTGGTCTATAGGAAATCTTCTCCGTCCATCCACTTTGTCATATCATTTAATGCATTGAGACCAAAATTGAAGCATTCTCAGATACCAGGCGGGCCCCAAATCAAGATTTAATGGGCTGATCTGTCAGTTTAGCCACTTCCACAGGGATCAAACGGATGAAATTCGACGTGTATGGTTAATTTATGGTCTTCAGGCCATGTATGAAGTTTCAAGCCAAACGGATGGTGAGAACCCCGTGATCTTGCATTCTGGACCAATTTTGGGCCCCTTGAGCTTCAGTTTCTCGATTTTCTCGAATCTCTGGCGTGTAATTCCGTCGATCTTGGTCCCCTGGAGTCCGTCCCTTACCTTGGTGTCATCAGAGTGTTAAATCCATGCTTTTAGCATCCTATTTCAATCCAAGCTCATAAATCCACCTTGCATCACAAACACGATTAAATCGGGCCGTTAAACAGTATCATGCTTGTAAATCCAGGCAATAACTGGGGTCTAGTATGCAATATTTGACCCTCAACGCAGGGTAGCACGCAAATGTCGGTTAAGGGTCGAAGGTTGCCGGAATTCAACTGTGAAAACCACGGAAGCCTACGGAATGGTACGGTGTAGGATACGGGTCTTACAGCTCTCCCCTCCAAATACAAATTTCGTCCTCGAAATTTACACAATCATTGCAAGTAGTCATAACTCATGAGGGAGAAGAAACATAACATCACCATATAAAATCAGAGATAACATACAAAATACAACACATGATCAATCATCAAAGGGATGGGGATAGCGCTCTCGAATCTCGGCCTCGCGCTCCCAAGAAGCCTCCTCAACAGAATGGTGACCCCACTGAACCTTCATCAATGGAATGACCTTGGTCCGAAGGACCTACTCCTTCTGATTAAGGATACGGATTGGCTGTTCAATATAGGAAGTGTCCTCACGAACCTCTAACGGCTGTCAATCAATAATAGGAACGATGTCTGACCCACACTTCCTCAACATGGAGACACGAAAAATGTTGCGGACGCTAGACAACTGAGATGGCAAGGCAAGCTGATAGGCCATGACGCCAATGCGCCCAATGATCTCAAAAGGTCTTATGAATCTCGGGGCAAGCTTGCCCTTCGCTCCAAATTGAACTACGCCCTTCATGGGCAAGACCTTGAGATACACATGGTCCCCTACATCAAACTCCAATGGACGATGCCGGTGATCAGCAAAACTCTTCTGCCGGTTCTGAGCTGTGTACATCCTCTACCTGATGATATCGATAGCCTCTGACGTCTCTATACAAGCTCGGGACCTAGGAGATGGCGCTCTCTAACCTCGGTCCAACAACTCGGTGATCTGCATGGTCTGTCATATATTGCCTCAAAAGGAGTCATGTCAATGGTCACCTCATAACTGTTGTTGTATGCGAACTTAGCCAATCACAGATGCTCATCCTAGCTACCCCCGAAATCAATCTCGCAGGCCCGAAGCATATCCTCAAGGATCTGGTTGACTCTCTCGGTCTGGCCATCGGTCTGCAGATGGTATGCGGTGCTGAGCTGCAATTCAGTCCCTATCGCTCTCTAAAAGCTTCCCCAAAACTGAGACATAAACCTCGGGTCTCGGTCGAAAACGATCGAGACTGGAATGCCATGCAGTCTCACAATTTCCTCGACAAATAACCTCGTAAGCCGGTCCAAAGGTCAAGTCGCATGAATCAGAAGAAAATGCGCTGACTTCGTCAGACGATCCACAACAACCCAGATGGCGTCATGACCGCACTGAGTCCTCGGCAAACCCATAATGAAATCTGTCGACACGTGCTCCCACTTCCACATCGGGACGCTCAACGCTGCAATAGACCAAGGGGTCTCTGATAATGGCCTTGACACGCTGGCACGTGTCACACTCGGCCACAAAATTGGTGATCTGGCGCTTCATCCCCGCCCAAAAATATTGTCGCCTCATGTCACGGTACATCTTTGTCGAGCCGGGGTGGATAGAAAATTGCGACTGATGTGCCTCTGTCATAAGATCTCTGTGTAACTCAAGAATATCCGGGACACATAATCGGCCTCTAAAGTGAAGTCCACCATCTGTACCAATTTGCCAATCCGACTGACTCTCAGATGCGGCTTCAGCCATATAACTCTGCAACGACTCATCAGCTTGTTGAGCCTTGATCACCCTTGCGACAAGAAAGGGTTGAATCAGTAAGCTCAATAACTACACGATAGAAGACTACAAGCCGAACTCAAAATCATACTCTGTCACATCCTTAAGCATCCGCCACTCCTGAATCATCATATGCGCCACCAAGCCTCGTAGCTGACGGCTGAGGGCATTCGCCACCACGTTCGCCTTGCCCAAGTGGTACTGAAGATCGAAGTCAGTCCTTTAGGAGCTCCATCCAGTGCCTTTGCCTCATGTTCAACTCAGACTGCGAGAATAGGTACTTCAAACTCTTGTGGTCAGAGAAGAGCTCGAACCTAACCCCATAGAAATTGTGCCTTCACACCTTCAGTGCGAAGACAACTGCAGCCAGCTCTAAATCATGCGTGGGGTAGTTTAGCTCATGGATCTTGAGCTGACGAGACGCGAAGGCCACTGGTCTCCCTTACTGCATCAGGACAACACCCAAACCAATATGCGAGGCATCGGTAAATACAATAAATTCATCACTCCCAAAGGAAAGAGTGAGGACAGGAGCGGACGTGAGGCGGTCCTTCAACTCCATAAATGCTCGCTCACAGGCGTTGCTCCAAATATACTCTGCGCCCTTCCGAGTCAACCTGGTCAGCGGGGCCGCGATGGTAGAAAAACAGTCGGACGAAAGGTGAAAGTATTAAGGACAGATAACTTGGTAAATTCACTTCTAGGGAATTCAATCAGCATTATAAGGATGAAAGGATCGTGAGGTACAACACAGTACGACACACACTAGAGCAGAATGGTCTGGCTGAGCAGATAAATCAAACTTTCTTGAAGAGGACCCGATGCATAATCAGTCATTCTGGGTTGGGCAATGAATTGTGGACTGAGACCATCAACACAGCTTGTTACTTGGTGAATTGATCCCCTTCTACAGTCATCGAATGTAAAATTCCAAAGGAAGTATGGAGTGGTCAGTAGGTAGATTACTCAAGACTGCATGTATTTTGTTGTAATGCTTACTCTCACATACCGTCAATTGAGAGAGATAAGTTGGACCAAAGAGATAAAAAGTATTTCCTTATCTGATACGTTAGTGGTGTGAAGGGGTATAAGCTATATGATCGGGTCACATGGAAAATCATCCTTAATCACGACACCAAATTCGATGAAGGATCCTTGTTTCGTAAGGATAAACATAAGGAAATAGAAAAGTTACTTGTGGATGTTCAGTTAGATAATGATGAGACACAGGCTAATACTAAGACACAAACATAAGTATAAGAGTGGGTGGAGCAGTCACCTATGAGAAGGAATTAGCCACGGGATTACGGGTTACCGGTGAGATATAAGGATGACTCAAAATGTCGCATTTGCCCTCATTATGGATAAGGAGGATTCGTCTATTTTTTAGGGGACTCTTGATGATCTAAATGCCGAAAAGTAGAAAACACCGATGAATGATGAAATTGACTCTTTGTACAAGAATGAGACGCAAGAGCTGGTAGAGCTTCATGTCGGTCGTAAAGCGATCGGGCGCAAGTAGATCTTCAAGAAGAAACAGGATGGGTATAAGACAAAATTAGTAACGAATGAATATACTCAAAGAGAATGTGTGAACTTCATTGAGATATCTGCGCCGGTAGTGAAGCAAGTATCTATTAGATTCGTATTGGTGCTGGTTGCTTAATACAATCTCAAGATAGAACATATGGATGTGAACACTGTTTTTCTTTATGGGGAATTAAAATAGCAGATTTACATAAAGCAACCAAAAGGTTTCGAAATACAAGGAGCGAAAAACGATGTTTACTGGTTGAAGAGATCATTATACGGCCTGAAATAGTCGCCTATGTAGTAATATAAAAAATTTGATTCTTTCATAATGAGTTAAGGGTTTACCAAGAGTGAGTATTATCATTGTGTCTATTATAAGTCACTAAATGATGAGAAATTCATTATCATGGTTTTGTAACATGGATGACATGCTTATCGCCAGTCATAGTATGCCTAAGATCGGCATACTGAAAACTCGGCTATCAAGGACATTTAAGATGAAAGATTTAAAGGTCATAAAGAGGATTCTCTGCACTGACATACATATAGATAGGAAAATGAACAAGCTATGATTATCTCAAGCTAAATACTTTAAGAAGTTATTGAAGAAGTATGAGATGAACAAGGCAAAGCCAGTCAGCGTTCCCCACGAGGCTCATTTTAAGCTTTCTTTTGAACAGTGTCATAAAACAGATAAAGAAAAGCACATTACATCTCGTATACCTTATTCAAGCGCAATTCTACAGCTTGATGTATGTCATTATCTGTACAAGATCTGATATTTCACATGTGATGGGTGTTGTAAGTAGATACATGTTTAACCCCGGCAAGCAAAACTGAGAGGTAGTGAAATGGCTACTTTGATATATTCGAGGCATGCAATACTATGTCTTATCATTTGAAAAACTAGATGACAAGTTAATAGGCTATGTAGATTCTGATTAGTAGAAGCGTGGATAATAAAATGTTGACTTTTGGTTACTCGTTTGCGCTAGCAGGTGGAGTGATCAGTTGGATGTCAAAGCTTCAACCTGTTGTGGCTCTTTCCATAACCAAAGCTGAGTATATGACGGTGACAGAAGCGTTCAACAAATGTGTTTGGATGAGGGGGATGATAAATCAGTTGAGGCTTCAGAAGGAGGCCGTACCAATCAATTGTAATAGCGAAAGTGCAATCAATTTGGCTAAAAATTCTGTTTATCACTTAGGTACTAAACATATTGATGTGCGTCATCATTTTATCCGACAGGTGTTTGAGGAAAGAGGCGTGATTTTAGAGAAGATCCACATAAGCGTGAATCCAGCTGACATGCTTGCGAAGGAGGTTTCCACAGAGAAGTTTAGGTTCTGTGCAACTTCTCTGGGCTTAGCGAAGGCGTAAATGGAAGACGAAGTGTATACAAGAAATGATGATGAAGTCATGATGGAAAGTGAGTTAGAGATGATGATTGATAAGGAGCTATGATGAACGAATATTGAAGATATGGTGGAAATTGTTGTTAATGTCTTAAATCTATAAGCAACAAGGTTTGTCAATGTCATTGATAGATGCTCGATGGAAAAATCTGAAAAAATCCATCTTGGTTGTTAGAACGTTTTAGTGTTGCTACTCAATGTCATCGAAGTTCGATGTCATCGACAAATCCTCGATGGGTGATCAATGCCATTGAAGGCCCCATTGAAAATGTGCGTAGAATTGTGCAAGTGCGTAAGTTGTTTTATATTTCGGTTACAACACTATATATATCAAGTATAATCAGGATTTGGATGAGAGAGGGGTGTATTAGGGCTTTCTAAATCATTCCTAAGAGTTTAAGGGCATTGATAGGGCTTGTGAAAGATACTCTATGCTTGTTCGAATTAGTAAGACTCTATCTCTTATAATTTCTACTTTTATAATGCATTACTCGTCGCTTTGTGTCGTGGTTTTTTCTCGCAAGAGTTTTTCCATGTAAAATCCTGTGTGCATGTGGAGCCTAACACCCATACATGTTCCCACATGCCAAGATTAGTGGACAAGTGTAAGATCCGAGCCATTCATCATATGGCTGAATGTATAGATGCCTCGGATATACACATAAGCTATTGACTAATAATGTACATGATCTAAACATAAAATGCATGAAATATAAGGTTAATGATCGGAATTGACCCAGCGCCCACATGCTGAGTGGTAAAAATGTCCTTTGAATAGTCTCTCTAAATATTAGTCAGTTTTCCTGTCTATTTCATCTAATTTATTTATAAGTCGTGAGTATTTGCAGGTATTTTTCTTTTTATAAAATTAAAAAAAAAAAAAAAAGCTATTACGTTAATGATATTTAATGGTTTTATGTTTGTTTTTATGCTTAGTTTACTACTCGCAGATGTTACCTTGTCGTGACTAGATCTAAGCTGACGCAACCTGAAGTTGGATATTCGTTGCCTTTGGTTGGGTTTGAATTGGGTCTAGGGTTAGGTTGTGGTTCCAATCATGTCTTTTAAAGTTAGGTTGACCATAAACCCAACTGAGTTGCACCTCTGTTATGGATCTCTTAGATATTGAAAACATTTTATTGGCTTGTTAAGGTAAATGATGGATCGTTGGTTTTTAACTTGATAGATTGTTTGGTTGATTACAATTTAGTCCTTAGTGATGAATAGAACATGATCAAAGCATTATTAATTGTGATTGTATATTTATAGGGATTTCTTATGGAATATCTTTGTTGCTTTTGGATAAAAAAGAGTGAAAGTTGACAAAACAGCCCAAGGTGGGCTATTGGAGGAGAGCTAATGTTCTATGATTTTTTAGTAATCAAATATTTCATAATAACATGAGTAGATTTTTGGTCTTGGGTTATGTTTGTAGTGATCATGCGTGATACCTCAGTCGGGGCCTTCGCACATGGGAGTACAAATGTCTATTAATTCATCTAGACCTAGTTTTAGGCTCGGATTGAATATATATATATATATATATATATATATATATATATATATATATATATATATATATATATATATGACAAATTGCATTAAGTCTCCTAACCAACAGTATCCATCATGATTGGATTAGATTGACTTGATCATGTATAAACCAAACTTACCCTCTAACCTGAAATTGCAAAAAAATTAAAATAAATAAATAAATAAATAAAAACCCTTTTAAGGATCTTGATGCTGGGGCTTTGATACATCTTCTGATGCCACACTAGTGGCTAACATATAGGTAGGGGTGTACGGTTGAATCTTGGAAGATGAGTGGGCATGGGATGGAGGTTGGAAGATGAGGAGGCATGGTTTGGAGTAAAATAAAAGAGTCCCAACTTGTGTGAGCCCCACCGTAATGTTTATTTGAAATCCACCCGACCCAGTGATTCACCCAATTTTAAGCGTAAGGCCCAAAACCAGTCACATCCATGATTTTGGAGCACACGATTGGAAATAGTGTATAGGACATTGTCACCGTCCAAACTGTCCCTTGGTGCGGCCCACCTGAATCACAATGATCTAATTTTTGAGCCCATGCCTAAATTTTGGTGTGAAATCTAATGGTTGGAGTGGATTTAATGTAATCATGACAGTGGGCCTGTAAAAATCAAGGGTGGACGTCTTACTCCCAACTATTTCCTTTGGCGTGGTCCATATGACTCACAAGTCGGCCTTATTTTTTGGCCTGGACCTAAAGTGGGATTTTATATCTAATGGTCGGAGCGGATTTCAAATATGCATCATAGTGAGTCCCATCAAACACCAAGGATGGGCGCCCATAAAATTCCATTTCTCATATGTGAGAGAGTTAAGAGAAGGACGCAACCTTGATTTTTAATGGGCCCACTTGATGCAAATTTGAAATCCACTCCAACCATTAGATGTGTAATCCCACTTTAGGAATAGAGACAAAAATCATGCTGACTTGTGATTCATGTGGGCCACATCGAAGGAGACAGTTGAGAGAGAGACATCAACCCTTGACTTTTACAGAGCCTACCGTAATGATTACATGAAATCCACTCCAGCCATTAGATGCCACACCAAGCTTAAGGCATGGGGCCCAAAAATCAGGCCCATACCTGATTCAGGTGGGCCACACCAAGGGACAGTTTGGAGGGTAATGTTGCCCTGTACACTATTTCCAATAGCGTCATCCACCTGAATCAAGGATGGGGCTGATTTTTGGACCCTAGATCTAATATGGGGTAGCACATAAACATTACGGTGGGCCCACCTGAGCTGCTGATCACTCATTGCTCATCAGAGTTGTTATCCATGCAAATCCTAGTGAACCGGGCAAGGCTGAACGCAACAACCAAACAAAAAAAAAAAATAAAATAAAATAAAGGCAAGGCTGAACTCAGGCGATGCTAAGGTCTGTTTTATACAATCCAAGCCCAGCCGAATTAATAAGCGGGCTTGAATTTTAGTCCATCGCCTAGTACTCCAACCCAAGGCGGGCAGCCCGACCATTAACAGCCCTACACGAGTTATTGGTTTCACATGTTAAGATTCAAATGAGACTTAAATGTACTTCAACCAAGATTCAACTTGTTGCTCGGAACTAAGTTTAGCTAGATCTCACCTTTAAGATGCTCCATCAAGCTCAAATTAGTTGGTCAATATCATTAAATGTTTTCAAAAGATTCAATGATGAATTTCAACTGATGGATTTTTAAAATTGTAGATTAGTTCAAATTAGTTCTTATCAAACTTAACGGAAATTTTAATGTCCATTTTAGAGCCTTGCATGGTTTATAGAGGCATGGATTGGATGCCAGAGTAAAGTAGAAGGACATAGTTTATTTGGACATGTAAATTATGTAGGAAGATGAACTTTTAATGATATAAGACATACTGAATTGTGGTAGAGCACTATAAAAGGTATTTAACTTGAAACTCTAGAGCTCTTCTTATATATAGATCTTATTTTTGAAAAGGAATAAATTCCAAAGCCAAAATGACCCACCCCTACAGAGAGAAAAGAGAGATCTCTTACAATCCCCTTGATGGCCCGTGTAATTGACATCTTTCATTCTTCCAACCACTCTCTACAACCCTATAGTGTAGAGATTGGTAGTTTTGGTCGGAGAATGAATGACATTGATTCGTCACATAAAAAAACTCACGGACATAAGATATGATCTTAATCATTGAAGGACTTTTTATTTTGGTTATATCTTGATAGAGTATTGATAATCTATCATGAAAAAAAAAAAAAAAAAAAAAAATTGTAAAGGTTTTACACTTTGATCTTTAGAAAATCACAATAAAGTTCTACTGTAACCTGCTATTCTCAAGTATCCTAAATTCCATAGTCACTTGGGTATAATGTATCATTGATCTTGATTGTAGTTATCTTGTGTATTTCAATAAATCAGTGAAGAACTGGGATGGTTTAATCTCCACCATCAGGTCATTGTTGCATTTTTTTTTTTTCAAGCCCTTCACCACATGAGAGTAGAAGGATAAACATTTGTTTTATAAGTTCTACTATTAAGCCTGATTGGATATTTGTATTGGAGGATCGCTTCAAGTCTCCTAAACAAGAAGGTCATTGAAGATAGATCATGGAGAGACTTCTTGGTTTTGAAAAAGAATAGCATTGGCAATATCTTCTTTTGTTGCATCAATCTATGGTATTAAATCTGGATCATCCATTTTGGTTTCTTGTTCTAGAATCTAGAAAGTACACATTGGGTAAATCCTAATTCAGAAAAGTAAGTTTCTGTTTATGTTCTTCAAAACCCCATCAAGCTGCTGCTGCTTCATGTTACCATGCTAAATGCATGTGATGATTAGAATGGTTGATCTGATGGGACAACATACAGGTAATCCATACATGAAGAGACAAGAACATTGATCACAATAGAAATCTGATCAATGCTTGCAAATGAATGGTTGAAAGTGTTGATCAACGTTCAAGAACAAAAGTCATACCAGATGGATGGTCAGAGTTGTCTGATCATCGTAAGTTTAGGCTTATAGCCCATCCATTTAGTGAAGGACCAAGTCAACAATCAACCACATGGTGGCTCATGCGAACCTAACATTCAACTCTGATGGGCAGACATTTTTGGGGAGTGGTCCATCCACACGAGTCCAATCATACCAACGATCTGGATAACCGTACCATGGGACTTTACAAACTGAAAACCCGAGCATATATTATGCATCCTTCAATTGAGGATTCTGTAATTATTCCTCACTGTGGGAAGGGAAGAAGAGCTGCTTTCATAAAAGTGCTGTGTTGACTATCTCGCTGGTGGCAAAGAGAGAGGATATCTGGGAGCCGATCCTTTTCATAAACAAATATTATGAAAAATAAATGGAAATGAAAGAATTTATGGAAAGAAAAACCTTTTAAAAAAGAGTTTATATGAAGATAAAAGAATTTCAAACTTACATAAGAATTGTTTTTACGAATCAAGGGTTGGGTCCAACAAGGCTCTGTTGAGAGTTCCTAAATAACTTAAGCAGATTGATGCGCCGGAATCGCAGTCGCTTCCACCTGCTCCTCTGCAAGAATGGATGCAATCCCAATATATGCTGCGGCATGAAGTCATGCCTCGTCAATATGCCCACAACAGGTGCTCTCTGCAGTAGGTAAAAAAAACAGCATAACCCTTATTAGAGCTAAAAGGACTAATGCAATATACGATCATTCATGTTTTCATACCATCAACCTGAACTATATGAACAGATGACAAGCTCGTGAAGAAGAGCCCTGATATTTTTCATCACAGGGGAAAGATACGCAAATGTTCATCAGACAGGCCCCACTGTGTACATGTTGTGGCACGCAGGCCATGGGTGTGCGGAAAAGGGTACTAAAGAGTAAAGAGAGTTGACCAATGGTCCGCATTGCCCCAAGCTATCCTTTCCATGATCCAGGGTGTTCGACAAAAAAAAAAAAAAAAAAGTGGACAGAACACTAGTCAGCAATAGCATGTCCATGACCAGCTAGCTGTGACAGTATGCCATGAATTGCCAGTCGCGACACAACTTTTCTCAAATCCAAACAAGGCCCTAAGAGTAATACAAAGACTGCTTACAACAAAAATGTCAAATGCTAACAGCTAATATCATAGTTAATTAGTCATCAAGCACTCAGTTTCTACACATGGCATACATGTATGAGATCTTGCCTGTTCATCTTCTGTATACTACCATGGAGTTCAGATGACCCTAGCCATTGATTGGGATATTTCCCATTATATGCCATCTGTTTGTTGCAGCAGGCCATTTGGAACCTGCAAAGAGTCCCCCATTCAGTGGATGGGATCACTGGACCAGTGTGATTTTTAAGGTACCAAGCCACAGCAGGGCCCAATAGGTGAAAGGTCCAACGTCTGATACACGTTCCATATGCACAGGTACTAAATTCTTGAAAATAAACTTGGTACTGACAGCACTGGAAGCTCTCCACAAGCAAAGAACTACCAACAGCAGTAGGATAATGGAAGTAAGAATCACAGAGGTAGTGAAAATGCATGAGAAAATATCACTTACACTAGAAGACTTGGGAACCACCAACAAGTGCCTCAGACCAACTTCTCGGAAAAGTATAAGTGCTTTCGCTAGTGACATCGTCTCCACAACGGTATAAGGTGACGTGTTTGTAAATGGATGCAAATCAATGAACATTTCCATCTCTTCAGCAGTCAGTTCTATATCTTCTATTTGGTCACGCCTGCCCGAACCACGTTTCGCAAAATCCTCAGCTGAGAATTGCCTCGAGGCATCAATGCTGGCGAGCATGCGAGCATGCAAGAAATCTTTCTTCTTCAATAGTACTAGAAGATGGGCCCGGAGGACAAGGCCAAACAACACAGGTGAATCTGAAAATGGGGGCTCATCGATCACAGGGAACCCATGATGCCTTGTAGCTTTGAGGACATGGACTATATTGCCAACCTTCTCAACGCCATTAAAGAACTGCAATGGGCCCGTGATAACATCACTAACCGTCAGTTGCCTCATGTATGGCTCTGCATGAGTTTCTAGATAAGGAAGTCCCTTCAGCTTCACAAGCACATCATAGATATTGCCGTTGAACATGTCGGCCACAGTTTTGGATATGAGCAAAACCAGCATGACCAAAGGCAGCAGCAACAGATTGTTAGTCAGTTCCAGGAGAATAATGCACAAGGACACAGTATTTCTCATTGATCCGCCAAGAAAGGAGGCAGACCCAAGCACCGCGAAGAGGCCATGATCGAGATTTGAATGTGAACCCATCAGCATCCCCACAAAGCGTCCATAAGTTGCACCCGTCAAGATAACCGGCACAAAAAGACCAGAAGGCGCCACAATGCCGTAACTCAAGATACCAAGAAAAAAAGAGGTAATGAAAAACAAGAGGATGGATAAGTATTGGAACTCATTGTTCGTGCCAGAACTGTAAAGGTTCCTAATGGCATCATCGTTTGTGTTGAAAAATAGGCTGGCAAGATCATTGTAGTGACCAGGCAGGCATTGGAACTTCTTGAAATTACCGGACCTGCCGATTGTTGGGCAGGCTTCTGGTGATTCAGCAGGGCAAGGTCTACAAGGTGCCAGCCATGGCAACCCAAACAGGCAACAGGAAGTGAATATTGAAACTGAGCAAGCAAGAAGCAATTTATAGGCAGTGCCTTTCCTGAAACAGGAAGGAATTAGCAAGGAATTAATAAGAAATGCATTCAATGCTTCTACAGCTAAGACTAAGTATATGATTCTTAACCTAAGGATATGCATAGTATCCTCAGGTCGTCAGTTTGAACACATGGGGCCCATGGTTCAGTGGTCCAGACTGTTCATCATATGGGCCCAAACATGGTGGGACAGGCACCAAATATCACAGATTAAATACTCCCATTCAACCAATGTTTTTAGTTGGATGCAGACTGTTGCCAACTTTCTTTTCTTAAACTCCTATTGACAGGCCCCTCAATGGAGGTGATAGGATTTTCCATCGAGGAGAATTTTGGTTCATGGTCCATCCACCGTGGGTCACGTGAGATAAATGGTCTGAACTTTGAATCACCAAACCTGGGGTCCCAATGTTACAAACTACGGAACTGAGGATAATATGTATATCATTGAGTCAAGGGTTGGATGATTCCACTACATACTGATTCAAGCGTCACCAATACAGAGAGAGGACTTGTGCGTACTCATTGATTAAATTGTAAATCCGAATAACCCTCTCCAGAAGAAAGTTATAGATACTCCCCAGTATTCCTCCAATAATTCCTAGAACAATCACCGGAGGTAAGTCGGTGAGGTGATAACTGATATTTGCTGCGGTCACGTCAAACATTATCAGCCCCCCTTTTCCAAATAAGCCGCACTTGCCACTGTTACAGGTGTCAATCAATGCCCGAAGCACGACAGCAACAACAGCGGTTGTGAAGAACGCTCTCCAAAGAAGCGCACTTCTCCACCTGCAGCACAGATGCTCTATTTCAACATTATGATTTAATGCAAAAATATGTTAACTGTTCAAAGACCCATAAGCAACTTACGGCTGCAAGGGACTCAATCAGTTCATTTTCAGCACCCAACTCTATTGGGCGGCAGAGGATTGGAGTTAACAGAAAATAGGAAGAGCTCTGAGTTTTTATGTATTGCTGCATTTCGGAAAGGAAATTCAAATTTTGAGCTAGTTTATATAACAAAAGGAAAACCTTCCTAGTATCTTGTTTATCATTGGTGTGCTTGGATGCAGTATCAGATTGAACCATAGTTCCAAAACTTGGTGACTCGATTCAAAACTTGGACAAGTCATCTCGACTCAATGAGATTTCGAGCCATCACTGTGAAACTCGTTAGCGAGCCCAACTCGATTCTGACTAGTCAAGTTGACTGGCCAACTCAGTCAACTCAACGCGACAAGGAGAGAATCGTACTGAGTCACTCGGTTATTCATGGGCTTTTTTTTTTAATGAACAAAAAGTAAATGCTGTGAACAACATTCAAACAGTACACAACAGTTTGGAGGGGAATGTTGTTACGATCTCATCCAGTCTCACCATGTTTCCTTCTAAGACAGACCATTTTTTAGCTGAATTATTTAAAATCTCTATTATTGCTTCAATCATTTCCCAACCTCATTATTAGATACCCAGTCGAACAAGTTGAGTCTTCAAGTCAACTCAAACTGGCCGCATATAGAGTCAAGTTTTTGAGTTTTGAACTATGTATTGAACTGCAATAATTATATCCATAAAGTGACTAGGCTCCAAATTGCAATTTATTTCATTTCCAAATTGGACTTAAAAGGTACACAACCATAGTTTGTGGGCTACTTACTATTATAATAGAAAACGTCATTACAATTTTTTTTGGGATGCCAACGGGTGTCCCCGCCCCCTTTTGAGGCGAGACTATTCCCTGCAGATGCACGCAATCACCTGCCAACCACGTGCATCGGGTAATCCATGGGGAGGAGACTCGAACTCAGAAATGCCATTACAATTGGGGCACAATTTGGAGATTCCTCTTGATTGAACTGAATATTCAGAATTATACCGAGTGTTGGAACCAAACACAGCCTTGGTCTTCTTTGCCATATTGACCTGAATCATTTATTGATTGGCCTAGTTATAAAGTCCAGATCACTAAATGCCCCTCCCAATGTTGAATAAACAGGCTCATATAGGTGTGTATCATAGTCAGATCTTGGAATGTAAAAATGACAAAATAAATGAAGTATACAGGTTATAGAAAAAAAAATACCATGATGACACTTCTTCAAGAGCAAATAGTACGCCACCAACAGGTGCACGGAAAGCAGTGGCTATTCCAGCAGCTGATCCACAGGTTACAAGATCACGCCTGTCTCTGTCATTTTTGAAATACCGTAGCCATCTGCATGTCAAGCCATATTTTTTGGACCCACCCTGGCCGAGCAGTGCTGCAATGCATGCACCAATATGTACCAAAGGCCCTGCCTTTCCAACATGCAGAGACGCCGATACAGCACAAATGCTACCAAGAATCTGTGATTGAATCAAAATACAGGTAAGGCCTTTACCCCTTTTAAAATCTGGTGTTTCACTCTTCGGAAAGATAACATGTGTCATAACCTAGTGCACAGTGATGATAACTAATAGATAACTGCCTTTCGTACAAAAATATGTATTGGATAATATACAGAAACACAATAACTAGACAGATATCACCAGCAAACAGTCTTTAAACAGAACTGAATAGATCACCTCCAAATAGCTATTTTGTAATGTCTAAATAGGATGCACAGAGAGAAGTTTAGAGGGATATGAGTTGAATTCTTCCAAAGCATTGCAATCTGAAAACTTGGGAAACTGAGACAAGAAACACTGCAAACTTTACTATCAAGGAACAAAATTTTGTGCACAAAATGAGAACAAAATAAATAAATTTCAAAATCCTTGAAATGCTGTGCCTACAGAGACTAGCACCATTCATTATGACGACCCAAGAAGAGTTTGCACACTCCCCATTTGAATCAGTTCTGGAAGATGGATCATGAGCTACTAGAATGCATGAAAGCATGCAATCATGTCAATGATTACTAAAGAACTCACATGCATAGACTCATTCATACACAATATTAGCATATAAATAGATAGGAAAGAGAACTGAGAACCTACACACTTTCAGGTAACCTACAAATAAGCATTCTGCCTCTGGCAGCAAACTTATGTAGGCAAATAAAACAAATTTCCTAGTGTACAACCAGTTGCAGATGATAAATCCTCTATGGAACTAGAGATGACTAGGAACCCATGTTAAAAGATGACACTTGATGTGACAATAGGGCACTTGCCCACGACACGTGTTAAGCATTTTCAAAGTGTGTCATTTTAGAAACTTGAACATATCGGCTTTATTTTTTTTTTTAAGGAAAAGCATTTAATAAGACAAGACACCTTACCTTCCCTGGGAAAAAACTTTGAAACAATGCCTTACCTCTAGTTCTGGTCCCAAATAGAGCAGGAAAAGAAAAATGAAATGGGCTTAGATATGTCATTCGACATTCTTTGTTTGCACAGAGGTAAGAGACTTTAGTCAACTCTTTGTAGCATTGACTGGAGATAGAGAGGCATGGGCACTTGCTGTGAGACATGGTGGGTGGGTTGTAGGGTATATGGCACCTTAATGTAGGGGCATTTCACACCAGGCTCAAGCGGGGTTGCCTGTGGGATGCAAGGGCACACTCGGGGTGGGCGGCCGGTGTGAGGTGGGCGCCATCCGTGTGAAGTGGGTGGCTCGTGTGAAGAGGAACCCATGTGAAGTGGGGCCCACGAGGGGCATTCAGTTAAGGCCCTAACCCATGTGATGTGGGGCCTGGGCTATGAGATAAATGGATTGATTTGCCATGCTCTATCAGTTCGAGCTTTTAGAGCAAGTGGTTAATTGTCCTACATCAAAGTGGTATCAAAGCGGGAGGTCTCGTGTTCGAGACTCCTCACCAAGGGTGACTAATGTAAGGGCATTTTCACACCAGGCTCAAGAGCACAACTTCTCATGTACATACTAGATCCTCTTGAGCAAGTATTGAGTCAACTCGCCTTTGTATGTCATGTGCAAGATTCATGTTCCTTGAGTGAGATTGAGAAGAAAGAGATTATGAGGAGAAGCACGAAAAAGAGAGATGAGGCAAAAGAGGTGGTGACGCCCCTAGCCTCTCCACATACTTAGGGCTTATATGAAAGTACAAAAATACCCACCATGCTTAAGATATTAGATAAACTAAAACCCATTTGCTTAAACTTTATTTTACCACATCACATTTAAGGACTAAAGCTGAAAACAATAATATGAAATAACAAAAACCACAATCTCAATGTGAAGTGGACCACATGTGAGATCATGATCTGTCAAACTCAACACCCCCCCTTGAGTTGGAGCATATATATTATGAATACCCAGCTTGACAAAGAGATGATCCAAATGAATGCAACCAAAAGCTTTAGTGAATACATCCTCCAACTAATCTTGAAACTTGAGGAACGGCATACAAATTTTCTTACTCGCAACAATTCCCTCTGATGAAGCGACAATCAACTTCAATGTACTTGGTTCTTTCGTGGTAAACCGCATTATTGGCAATATGAGAAGTGGCATGATTATCACAAAATAATATTCATGGGAACATCAACCATAAGCCCCAACTTACTCATTAATATCCTCAACCAAACAAACTCACATGTAACATGAACCATTTTCCTGTACTCTCCACTTGAGCGGGCCACCACACTTTGCTTTTTTACTTCTTCATGTAATTAGTTTACCTTCTACAAAGTTACAATAGCCTACAGTAGATTGTTTATCTAACGTAGAACCAGCCCAATTTGCATCTGAATACCCTTCTACTCGAAGATGGCCATTGCGCTTAAACAACATATCATAATCAGGAGCACCCTTCAAGCATAAAAGCATTCGAAACACAACTTCCATGCAAGGAACATAGAGAGCCTACATAAATTGACTAACCACAGAGTGATATAAGGTCAAGTAATCATTAAGTAAATTGATTTTCCACCTACACAACAATGTCTTCCTGAATCATCAATCAATTCCCATATCCACATTAAGTTTCTGATTTCGGTACATAAGAGTTTCGACTAGTTTAGCTCCAAAAGGACACAGTTCGCCACAAATTCATTGCCTTGGATAGCTTCCTAGAGCACATGCAAGAGTTGAGAGAGCTCATCAACTCTAGGGAATGTTCCGAGTGAAATCAGAGCGGCGTGCAGTGTTCGAATTATCTCCGATATTATCTTTATCTCCAGCTTAGCGATATCGATAACACTAGTAGCGATACTGATAACGCTGGTAGTATCAGAAATTTCAGGTATTAGCAATGTATCGCTAAGTATCGCCAACATATCAATATCACTAATGTAATCACCAATATTTTCAACTATGTAAATTCTAGGTGTCACTTGTATTGCCAATGCATCAATATCGCCAATGCATTGCCAACATTTTCGATTATGTAATTTCTAATTAATGCTTGTATCATAAGTGTATCGACGATATTTCAATAATATTGCCAACATATTGATATCATCAAAATTTTGTTTATTAGATTTTATTTTTTTTTCATAGGCACATGGTTATATGTAGTGTTCAATTTGTCATTGATAATATTAATAATATCTCGATATTATCGATATCGCAACATGCGCGATATTGAGACCACAATCTTTCATTTCATTTCCAATTGTTGATGATTTCTTGGTGAAATAGCATGTGTTGTTGATATTTTGTAATATCGATAGATGTTTGGATGGTTAAATAGGGCGGATGGGATGGTTGGACTGATTTCTTATAACAGTACATACTTTTAAGGCCCCATTAAATGGAAATTTGTTATATATGCATTCTTTTTACAATTTTTTTATTTTTAAATATGCAAATATGTACATTTTAACATGTCCTGAAGTTTCGCTGAAAATTCCACCATTTTTCCCATGTTTCCCCACATTTCCGGTTATCAATGATATTATCGGCGATATCGATATTGTTTCCGTATATCTGGCCAGCGAAACTTATAGCGATACTGATACTTCGAACACTGGAGGCATGAGAGCAAAATGAGGGATCAATGAACTTATTTTAAGCAGCCCTTCTAAGACCGCGTACAAGGTGTGGTGGGTATTTTGGAGCCCATATATATAATGCTATGGATGATGGATAACGGGACATATCTATCGATTGATTCTTTATATGAGTCCATGAGGGTAATAAAAGATACCATCAAAGAAAAAGCCCCTAATTCATATAAATGGGTGCATAAAATAATTAATGACCGCTGGAAGAGGACACTTTAGCATCCACTTCACAATGATGGTAAGTAATTAGATAAGTTAGATTTAATTTTCCGTATGTTTCAATACTTTACTGGTTTTTTGCATAGCATGGACTCTTATGGCTCTTTTCTTGTACTAATATGTGAATATGTGCACTATGTTCATTTTTAGGATAGTTCCTAAATCACAAGTATCACTATAGTTGTAGACTCATTGAGGATAACAGCTTAAAGAATGCGTTGCACGAAGTATATAAGAAGTTATTCTCCAACTCTCCGGGAAAAGCTAATTTTGATAACAAGGTAAACATGTTTTGCATTTAGCTTTGGTTTAAGTTCCTGCAACGCTTTACATTCATTATTAATATTAAATGACATCCACATATTGTCACCTTCCGCAATGCAACAGGGAAGTTTGGGTGCGAAGGTGCGAGACCATCGAGGAAGACAACGATGCCATGTGACTTGTTACATTAGTTAAATCTTAAAAGTTAGTTTTCAATTTTCATATTTTAAAACTACTTGTGGAACAAAGGGAAAAATGATCAATTTTGTAGGTGAATGGTAGAACATTTACAGGGGCGACTGCAAGACATTGCAGTGACTGGCTATCCGTGTGCTTGCACAGACAGAGCCCTCATCACCATGTGAAGATTGGAGCACCTTCTCTCTCATTCACACCAACAAGTAGAACAGAGTGGGTTATGAGAAGCTTTAGAAGTTAGTTTACTACCATTACAACAAGAAAGGTCGTTATGTGCAGAAGGTAGAAGAAAAGCAGAGGACTCATTGGACTAGATGATGATTGGTCATCATGCATACTATGGAGATACCGAGGACCCACTTTACGAGTGGGTTAAGTTAGATGACTTGGATCGAGCAAATGGCCAACCAAAGTCACATGTAACAGAGAGGGCGGCGTTAAAAGTCATTGATGTTGATGCTCATGTAGAGAAGGCTAGACATGCCTTCGAAGCTTTTGACCCATTGAAGAGGAATGCAGAGGGCATCAAGTAGTCACTGTCTCAACGGATATGTGGTGGCCACACTTTATCTGACACTAAGAGCGATGCGAAGAGCGATGGAGGTGATGAGCTTGATGATGATAATGACGATGGTGATGATAGCAGTGGCAACGAGGCTAGTGGTGGCGCTGATGTACGTGACGAGAGTGGGACTCATCCTCTGAGTTCAGACCCAATCTATAAATCAAAGTCAGAGTCAGAGGCCATTTAGCCAAGGTGTACCAAATCGGTTATGTATCGGCCCGTAACTTTATTGTTAACTGTGGGCACCGTTAAACCCACCATTACCGCCTTTCTCTTAGCCCATTCACCAGGAGGGATTCGATCACACTACTTAGGACAAAGACCATGGTTCTCGTCCTCATCCTCGTATTATCCAAAATAAGGTTTACACTCATCATTTTCTTAAGAAGAAGAAGCAACTGAGTGGTGTAGAGAAGGCTCCTTAGCACAGAACATGGGGAGTATGGACGTTAGTGGTGGATAGGGTGGCTTTAATTCTGTACCACAAATACAATATGGATATGGATCATATGGTGATTATAGACCTCATGGATATGTGATGAGCGACTCCAGCAGTTATGGCACAAAATTTTTCGAGTACAGGCAAGAGTACGCTTCTGCATAAAAGCAGGGATATCCATAGTATGACTATGAGCAAATAAATTCAGGAGTTTCATATGTACCCACCACATATCTAGTTGTAGATCCATATCAGCCGCAAACGGTAACGATTATACAGCACCCACGGATGGGGGTACTGATCGAGTTTGAAGAGGATGAGTACCAGCGTTATGTCAAAAAGTATCTTCACTGGTATCATTCTGCTATTACTTGGGTATAGTATTGTTGATTGTGGAGGAGCAGTACTATGACCAGCCCCATCGAGATGGAAATGATGATTTTGGGCCACCGCGCAACTCTGTGGATCTGAAGCACAACCACATACATCATAGGTATATTTCCAGTTTTCTACATCTTTTGCTTTCAAATGTATTGTTTGTGTTTTCATACATGTCTTATTATATTTATAAATGATATGAATTGATTTTGAATATAGTTGCATCACTTGTATCAAACAGCGCATAGATTAGGACCCTATACAAACGAAACCTATGATGTGCAATTTTCTGTGATCTTTATATTTCTAACCGTGTATTGATGTCTTTAACATCCCTAAACACAAACAACACAAAAAATAAAATAAAAAGAAAAGAAAAAAAGCACAAGTTGCAAAGTATGCCATCACATATGAAGTATGTCATCGCATACTCACATATGCGATTGCATACTTATCCCATAAAAAAGTATGCCATATGTGAATATGTGATCGCTCATGACAACAATGGTCCAAAAGGATGTGAGTGTATGTAGTAATAAAATACTTGATGATCCATTGTTTAACCGAGGATATGGCCCATGAAAGGGTGGAATGGTGGAAAATTTTGGGGAAGAACATCGACAATCTTCCCTTTTTTATACCCATTGAAATTGCAAATAGGGTGTAAAAAAATGAATGAACACTACTAGGCTGATCATGGATTGGAGATGGTTTCTTGATTTTCCGAAAGATTTTTTTTTTGGTTTAAAAAAAAGCGAAAAGTAAATAAAAATTCATTTTTTCAAAAAAAAAAAAAAAATTTGTTGATCAACCAAAAAATGGCTGATTTATGTAATTGATTGATGTGTAGGCTGATCTGTAATCAGCCACACTCTTATGTTTTTTCGAAAATAAAATTATTTTTATTAAAAATTCATTTAAAATTTTTTTTACAAAATGCACAATAGTACAAAGTCAGTGGAATTAATTGATATGTGTTGTTTGTGTTTTGGTACTTCTACAATCTACGAGTACATCATTTCTACCAAACAACACATAGTCAACAATAATATACAATGGAAACTCATTATGCATAGTTGTTTCTTGTAATCTAAAGAGATATCATTCTGGGAATACCATTAAGCCAGCTAAAAATAGTGAATCTGCATGGGCAACTAGTCAGTACCAGCAATGAGATTAAAGATGTTGTCACTTTTATAGATTCAATATTCTCCATCACTGCAAGAGAAGCCATCATAAGGTGGACTTTTTGACAAAATCTGACTGCATAGATATCAGCTCAGGCAGGGAAAACTCTGAAATCTTTGTAACAGTTCTTTTTTATTATAATTAAAACGTGAATTATTTCTAGAAAAAGATAAAAGATGTGAAATGTCCAAGGGAGAAGAGTAAGAGGTTTATTGGTCTTGTCTTGCATATAAATACTATTGTTTCTGTGATTTTTATTTTTATTTTTTATTTTTTGAGTAAATCCTCTTATTCTCTCTCCTCCCTTTTCATCTACTTCACTATGGAATCTTCTCGTGTTCACTATGTGCATGCACAACTAGTGCTTCTGTTTCTAGGCTTTCACTGCATAGAGAATCCCAACAGTTCCTTTATATGAAAATGTTACTCACAGCCAATACTTTATGCTTAGATCTAGTGTAGTTGCTATTATGTGACCAAGGCTTTTAGTCATAAACAATTTAATGCTCTTATAATATGAGATGAGCTGCAGTTGAAATTAGACAAGGTTTGTAGCCATAAGCAAGTATTTTTTATGACCCATACAATATGAGAGGTGCAAACAAAACAAGAATTTAGAACAGAACAGGAGCTGTCCAGTTGAGCTCGGAATAAAAATTAATCAAGTGATACTCTTGATTAGTTAGGTGGGTAGCAGGTCCATGAACTTTTGCCAAGCAATCATGTGTCTTCTGGCTACAAAACTGGCAAAGCGGATTCATAAAACTGACACCAAATAGCTAGGAGAAAGCTTTGATGATGAGTATGATGAAGAGGAGGATCATGATGATACTGTTAGTAGAAAATGTAGGAAGACCATTCTATTTTAGAATGGAAATGGTAGGAAATTACTTGTGACAAAAGCATTTTTTAAATCCACCTAGTAAAAAGGTCAACTTAATGTTAGTTTAACTAATATGGACACACCATATCAGAAATAGAATCCAATGCACCAACTAAACTTCAAAGTTCAGTTTTGCTTTTATGACTAATTATTCCCAATTTCCTATTTATGCCCCAAATTCATTTTCTGTTTCTTTTCTTTTCTTTTCTGTTTTTTTTTTTTTTCCTCTCTAATTGGGAGGACAACTCATTACATCCCAAGTATCATAATAATGGAAAGCATCCAAATATATATGAAATGTGTATACAATGTATCCAATTTTTCCTGCAAATCATGCTGCCAGGCACCTCAATAAATGTAGGCTTATCAAAGATTTCTATAGCATCAAAGACTCCAAAATGTAGAATACAGAAGTCATTAGACAAATAGTAGAAGGAAAATTGGGATGAGTGATGAAAATTAGGTTATGAGAAAGAAGTAGATTGTCAATTAGTAACAGCTATAGAAGCTGGAGCGACAATATGGCCAAAACAAGGCTTGTGAGTAGTCCATTTTCTCTATGAACTATGGAGGGTATCCCTGCCAATTTTGGATCTCTAATGGCAAAGGCTATAGGAAAGAAGTAGATCGTTGTGAAGTAATCAGCTACAGAAGCTGCAGCAATGATAGAACAAAAACAAGTCTTGTGAATAGGTCCATTTTCTCTGTGGAGGGTATCCTTGGCAAGTTTGCCACCAATCACCATTCTATTTATCGATCTCTTTCACACTCCTAACAGTGAGCCATCGACTTCATCCTGCCATCAACTTCTTCCTCTCCCTCCCTTTATCTACCATGACAAATAAATTGACCAGCTCTAATCACCTTGGAGGAATCAATTAATTCCCATTACTCATAGCCAAGACCTTGGGTATGTAAAAGGAAGCCTGTCCCCCAATTTCTTTTCACTTCAAATGACAACAAGTCCTTCATCTCAATCTTCATTATTCACCTTGCATTAATGCTGATCAACTAATAAGTTGCATGCTACCTAGCTAAGGATAAGCAACTGGTCATCAGGCTTACCCTGTTCAGAAATGTTTGACTGCCTGCACGACAATCTAAAAAAGCTTGAGAGAGTTACTTCGTAACCAACTTCAGAGCTACAAGCTCTTATCTTATATTTTCATCTCTCTTCCTTGTTTTCCTTTTTGACATGAAAACATCCTTCACTAACCACATTACTGCTTGCAAAGATTATGGTATAAAAAATCAGATAAGTGCATTTCAATCAAACCAATCCCTTTACCACAGCAATTCCCATCATCTTTTGTTGCATATGCAATACTGTACAAAACATCAACATTGCACAAAATCACATTACTGCCTGTAAAGCTTATGGTATAAAATATCAGAGAAATGCAATCAAACTGATCCATTTACCACAGTAAATTCCATCATCTTTTGTGGCACATGCAATAACGTACAAAACATCAACATTGCACAATTTCTTCCAACTAGAGGATGTAAAGAATCGGGAGGTGGGACAATGAATAAGATGTAAAATTCTTACTTTTACTATCAGAGTCCGTGGTGCAAAGATTTCCGGAGCATCCACACCATTCAAATATGCCTTGACTTCTGGTATACCAGACCCAGCAGCAGCAGGAGCAATGTATGCAGTGATGACTGTAGAGAATAGAGTGAGGATGAAATTTGAGACAGCAAAAACTGCAAAAGCCTGTCCATACCTACACATCAAGATTTCAAATTTTCATCAATATTCTCCATCTTAAAAGCAAAAGAAAGGGAGAGAAAGTGCACATTCTAGGCACAAATATCCAAGTTATTAAGTGCTCATCCTCCAGAGACATGGAACACATCGATCAGGTGATCCCGGGATGGTAGGGCATGTTTTGAGGATGGGAATTTTAAAAGGATTGCCTAATTAATATGGAATTTACATTCTGGTACCTTTTTTGAAAATGTTTTCAAATAGGTTCCTCATTAATCCGTATTATTATCGTCCCACTACCTTCCATTACTTTTTGTAACCACCGGTTGGGTGTGTGCGCCAACAAATGCGTCGGCAGCTTGGGTTGGGCCCACCATGATGTTTATGTAAAATCCATCCTAACCACCAGGTGCGTCACCTCATGTTAGGCCAAGGGCCCAAAAATCACCCCCATCTGTTCTTCAAGTGGACCACACGATTGGAAATAGTGTACAGGGCAATGATCACCCTCCAAATTGTTTCACACGGTATGGCCCTCCTGAATCACAGATGGGCGTGACTTTTAGGCCCCGGGCCTAAATATTTGCGTGACATCTAATGGATTGGATTTCTCATAATCACCATGATGGGCCTTGTAAAAATCAAGGGTGGACATCTCTCTCCCAAGTGTTTTCTTTGGTGTGGCCCACCTAAATCACGAGTCATCCTGATTTTTTGGATCTATGCCTAGACTACGCTTATGCATATAACGATCAGAGTAGATGTTACATAAACATCATGGTAAGCCCCGCCAAAAATCAAAGTCCTGTGCATCCCTTTGTAACTACATAGAGAATACTAGCAGAAAAAACCTTCTTGGATGGGACTTTGCTCTTGATTTTGACAGGGCCCACTATGATGTTTATGTAAGATCCACTCTGATCGTTTGATATTTCGTATCATACGAGGCCCAGAGACAAAAAAATTAAGGTTGATATGTGATTGTGGTGGGCCACACCAAAGGAAACAGTTGGGAGACAAACACCTGCCCTTATTTTTACGGGGACCACCGTGGTAATTTTATAAAATTCACTCCAATCATTAGATTCCACACAAACATTTAAGCATGTGTCCAAAATTATACACATTCGTGATTCACATGGGACACAATAATCGAAACAGTTTGGAGGGCTAGTGTTGCCCTACACACTGTT
This sequence comes from Magnolia changhungtana, assembly GCA_030180095.1. NCBI lineage: Eukaryota > Viridiplantae > Streptophyta > Magnoliopsida > Magnoliales > Magnoliaceae > Magnolia > Magnolia changhungtana. Next base: position 2,157,771 of record JASAUF010000431.1, on the reverse strand, counting down.
TCCAATTATGTGGTTCACCTAAATCACAAATGGAGTTGATTTTTGGGCTCTTGGCCTAACATGGAGTGACACACCTGGTGGTCAAGGGGAATTTACATGATTGTCATGGTTGGGCCCACTTGAGCCATCCACACATTTGCTCTCACAGCCACCTTAACGGAAGGTAATGGAATGGTAACTGTATCGATTGATGAGGTAGCTTTTTGAAAACCTTTTTGAAAATGGTACCGGAATGTAAATTCTATATTAATGAGGTAGCTTTTTGAAAAAATCCTTTTGAGTACATTTGTGGTTGGGAAAATTTTCACCCAATGGTCAGAATCTGACAGGCGAAAGTCTTCCTATTGGTCACTAGAATCATCTGAAAAGTGTCTTTTGTCATATGCCCCATCCATAGTAAGGCCCCGAGGAGGATTGCCCGATATGAAGAAGGAAATGCTTACTTATTTGCCAACATCATGTTTGAAGTCACCACGAACTTGATACCGGCAACGTTCTCAATGGAGATATTGTTGAAGAAACCGATAAGGCCGGCGAAAATGCCAAGAAGGAAACAGAGGGTCCATTTCATTAAAATGTACTGGAATATCTGAGACGGGTTGCGGGTACGCCAGTCTTGCTTGAAGAATTCATTCTCCAATATCCTGACCAATCAAAAAACTATTCAATAAAGACACATTTTGAATCACTAATCAAATCAAAATGCCATAATTAATGGAAGATGATGGGGGAAGAAAAAAAAACAAATTGTCAGGATGGGGATCCAAATTGCATCTATTTTACTTTCATGACAGACTTGAAAGGAACCCAAGCACAACTTGGGGGCTACTTCCTCACTCTGAACACTATAAAATGACATCTTGCCAGTGTCGTCACTCAGGATAACCAGCATGTGCCGCGACATGGAACCCACATGCAAAGATGGTTGGACAATCAGAACCGTCCATCCTATGGGACTATTTGGAATGGCTGATGGTCCCACTCACCAAAAAAAATATATTTTTTATTATTTTTTTAATGGTATCACACTGGAAAATTTGATCCTGACCGTTGATTTATTGAATCAAATGTACACCATTATAAAAATTCCCTTCCAAACAACAATCCGCATTCAGCACGCATATCTGTGGGTAAGAATCATCCATTCAGCGAAGTTTCTTACTGTGTCCTGACTGGGGTAGCACCCAAGACATGGAAGGTTCAGATCATCCAACCATCTCTGCACGATGACCAAAATGGCATGACAAACGTCAATGATCCTGAGTTGCAATAGAGGTAAAACTAACTCTAAGGCTTGTTTGGTTACCAGTAAAGAGTAATTGTGTATAAGAGATTTTGATAAGGCCCTGTTTGGTAGAAGCCTAAAAATGGGATGACATCCCATTTTAATTAACAGCAATTATGCATTAGAGATTTTGATCTCTAATATATAATGGGTTTATGTTAACAGCGATTGTGTATTAGAGGTCAAGATCTCTAATACAAAATTACAGTTAACTAAAATGAGATTAACTAATTTTTAGCTCTAATACATAATTACAGCTAACTAAAATGAGATTAACTAATTTCTAGGCATCCACCAAACAGGGCCTATTGATTAAAAATATCTAATACACAATTATTGTTAACTAAAATGAGATGAAATCATTTGAAGAGAAGAAATAATTAGTTTTCAGCATCTGAACAGAATTCAATATGCATCCAAACGCGGCTTATCTGTGAAATTCAGCAGTTTGATAGAGAGATCTGAAGATAAAGATAAACAAACAATGAGAAAAGGGAAATGTGGAGGGTTATGTGAAACTTGCTCGTAATCCAAGCTCTCGATGGGGCAAACGTCTGCGCCAACAAGAGCGACCTGAGACGTGGTATTGGAAGTAGATCGACGGAGGGTTAGGAGATTCTGCTGGTGTTGCTGGTATTGCTGCTGCTGATGATGATGAAGGTGGTGATGGTGGTGATCTAGGATAGGCTCACTGAGGAGCGGACGAGATTCTTCTTCCACCATTGCTAGTGTTTCTTCTTTTCCTTCAGATGCGGAATCATAAGAGCTACTTGTAAAGGTGTGTTGTTAGAAGGGAGCTCAGGACTGACATTTCTTCTGGCAATTGCAAGATTTTATTATATTTTTTTTTCCTTGAGAGAGTTGAAAATGTAATGGGTGTTGGGTGTTGACGGCGACTAGTACAAAGAAAAAGCGCATGGTTTAATAGTCCGCGCCTCCACGGTACTAGTTTAGCGTTTTTGTCACGACCGGGGAAACGATTTGTGCGGAACCTGTTTATATGGAACGTAGATTAGCTACGACCCCGGATCCAGCTAGGTGGTTGCCACGCTGACCGTGGGGCCCACCTTGATAGATATGTTGTACATCCACGCCGTCCATCAGTTTTTCCATCTCACTTTAGACCATGGTTCCAAAAATGAAGCAGATTCAATTATAAAGTGGATGACACCACGGAAAACAGTGGTCATTGAACGCCCACCATTAAAAACTTTCAAAGGTCCACCGTAATCTGGCCTGTTATTTGCCATCTGGCCTGTTGTTGAGGTCACACCGATCGGGATGAATTAAAAACACAAACAGCAAATTCATCTAAAACTTTTAAGGCCCCAGGAATCTTCTGAGGTAGGAATTTAATGGCTACTGTTTAGCCCACTTGAGATTTGTATCTGGTTGGTTTTTTGGACCATGCCCTAAAAAAAGCTGGAGAAGTGTATGTATGGCGTGTCCACAATACCTGCATCGAGGTGGGACCCACGGTCAGGGTGGCATACATTGAGGGTCGCAGCTAATCCACGTTCGTTTATGTGTGTTACATGGGCTAAGTACGCCACCAGACGAACTCCAACCATTAAAACATTCCTAAGGCCCACTAATCATTCATAATGTGACTCCTACTGGGACTTAGGTTAAACAGGAATATCATCCCAGTCCCTTTCGTCGGCACCGACTGAGTTTCAACGGTTGGTGTCCAATCCCCAATGTTTCTTGTGTATGGTCGACTTGAGTTTTTTTTATCTATCTTATATTTTGAACTTTTATTCTAAAATAATATAGCAAAAATGATAGATCGAGTGGATGTCACACTGAGGTTGCAGAAGGCCTATGGAACTTTTGGTTACATGGGCTCTTAATCAGAGTTGTACACGAGTTGAACCGAGTGGAGCTTGGCACGGCTTGGCTTGGCTCAACTCAATCCTCGAGCCTGATTAACTAGGCCGGCTCAGTTCGGTTAGTAATTCAGGCCAGGTTGAGCCTGTATGGCATTTTCTCAAACACAGAGTACATCTTTAATTTCTCACATAATGCAAAACAATAGTAGCAGTTTACAGGTATTTCATCGAATACTTGGTGGGTAGAATTAAAATCAAGATATGAGAGTGATTTTATAATGTAAAGTTTTTTTTTAGTAATTTATTTCATATCAATTCCTTCCTCACAACTAGCCGATCCCACAAAGAATGTATGCACTTGAAACAATATTTTGTTTAGTCATTTCATCAAACACTCGGCGAGCAACGTCAACATCAAATAATCGAGACACTAAACCGATTCTGTAATAACTCAAATAAATCTTGACCGTCAAATTTTAATCATTGATCGATGTACCCAATTAGTTCGATATGACCGTTGATCTACAAGATCAACTGGTTCAATCTCAACCATTGATTTGAACATATCCAATCCAACTGATCATTAACTAATAAATCCAACCATACATTTATCCATCCATCCAACGATACAACCATCAAACGGTCCATATGCTGAAATCATCGGAACACTTGCCCTTGCATCTAAACTGACCATCCATCATATTGGTTATGTGGTCACTTACAATCCTACATGTCCATCCATAGGTACATCTTGGAGTCTAGCCATCGATCATACAACAACTCATCTAACCATATATCTATCCATCCATCTATGCATACATTGATCTGTCCATCCATCTACATCATACACTTATGCACTATTGAATACATCACAACTACACACACACCAAACAAATACTGTGACGCGCACACAAGTAGCCCATGCATGCATCATAGCTTACACATACATGTGGCACATGTATGCGGTGCACATGAGATGCATGGTGCATGTGTGCATTTAACCAGCCCATGTTGCAAATAAAAAAAAATAAAAAATAAAAAATAAAAAAACAAAAACAAAAGAACAACGTGGTGAAAAGAAATGCAAAACGGAAGCATAAATGCATGTGAAGTGTTTTGCTTGTGCAACGTGTGTAAAAAGGCATTATATAGAGGGAGGGGTGACTATTCACTAGGTGTGAATGTGGGAAGTTGGGTTGCTACACGTGAGATGAAGAGAGAGTGAGAAGTGAGGAGAGAGAGAGAGAGAGAGAGAGAGAGAGAGATAAAAATAAATAAATAAATAAATAAATCTAAGGGAGTGTTGCTGTTCATTTACGTTGGAAAGAGGGAGAGAAAGAAGAGAGAGAAAAAGGTAGAAAGAAAAGAGGAGAGAAAAAGGAAGAGAGATGAAGAAAAGAAAAGAAAAAGAAAAAGAAAAAGAAAAGAAAAAGAAAAAAAAGGAAAATACTTTTTAAGAAAAAAGTGAGTTTCTCTCTCACTTGATATTTATGAAAACTTTTTATAATTTAATTTTATTCATTTTATTTGTTAATTCATTTGAAATTATAATACAAAATTGTCATCTTAGATGTTCTTTTTAGTTTGATGTAATTACTTACCCGGCTTCCTAAAATGTTGTTTAAATTACTTTTTAAGTTGTCATTGCTTTAATATGCTTTAATTGAAGTTTTAGTCTTATTGTTAATCCCATCTTAAAAAAAATAAAAAAAAATTCATTTATTTACATTTAGATTTTGTTTTGTTAAAATTATTGCAAAATCTTGAGTTTATATATATATATATATATATATATATATATATATATATATATATATATATATATATATATATATTTTTATAGATTCTTAAATCGTATAAATCATGTTGCATGTTTATCTTTTTAATCAAAATTTAATAAATCATGTTGCATGTTTATTTTTATGTTGTATTTTAACCAAAATCTAATAGATTACGTTGAATGTTTATTTTATTTTTTACGTAAAATTTTAATTATCTACGTACAATTTATATTGATTGAAAATTTTGTTTTTAGTTTGACAAATCATGTACATCAAGTATTATGGATTGATCAAAGAATAGTAGTCATTAAAGATATTTAGAAATATTTGATTTATGCAATATTAAAATCATGCATCATTAAAATAATTATGAAACACTAGAAAATAAGTGAGGCAATCAAGTCCTCTAAGTTGAAAATCCCTAAAGCGTAAATAGGTGGGGTGATCAAGACCCTTGGGTTGAAAGTCCCATAAACCCAACTGGTACTTTTTGGAACTTCTATCATACCCTTTGAGTGGGTGAGCATGTCAGAATTGCAAAAGGTTCTCACTGTCAGGTTCGGTATGGTAGTAGTCTAACGAGCTAATGTACATATGGGTCCCTCACTAAGTGCCCTTTGGATGGGTGAGCATGTCATGCAAGAGGTTCCCATTGCTAGGCTAGGTGTTGTATTGGCGCGAGTGTTGGTCAACCAGTGTAAACTGGCCCTGGTGTTAAAAAGAATAATTCGCACATGTTATTATGGAGTATAGCATATGTTGATTTCATTAATTCATTTTCTTTGAATTTACATTGAAAAATCTTGTTTATTAAATCTCCTCATTTGTTATTTTACCTAAATACGTATTGTATCTTTTAATACATTTTTATTCATGTTATATGAGGTTATTTTGAAACTTGTGTTGAGATTACTCACTAGACTTCACAGCTTACCCTATTGAGATTTTAAAATTTCAGGATTGGGATCTCATGGAGGAGCTTAAAGAAATTTTCTTTTATTTATTTTATTTCTTTACCATTTTCTAAATAAGTGTAATGAACATTAAGTATAGATGATAGCGTGACGATGACATGTGTTTGATGATAATCTTGAATAGTTGGAAACATGAATATTTTATTCTTCTTTAAATAAATGTTTTATTATTAAAATTTTGAATTGTTATATTTTATGAATGAGATCATTTTGTCGATATACGTGTGGATTATGAGGTGTAAACATACAAAACATAAGTCGTGCCTCCAGGTACGGAATTGGGGTCGGATATACCCAGGTGCCAAATTTCGGAGTGTGATAGATTCAATCCGAGTCAATTCGAGTCAAGGTTCAATCTGAGTCGAGTCAAGCTCGGGCAAGCTCGAACTCACCTCGAAATTTTTTCGATCTCCAAAAACCAACTTAACTTGGTCTGAATTTAATTTTGAGCTAAGGTGAGTCGAGCTTTTCCAAGTCGAGTTGAGCAAGCTAATCGAGCTAACTTGACTCGTGTACAGCTCTACTCCCAATAACAACCCCCGCATATGATTCAAAATTTTGGATGGTTCATATGTGCCCTTGGATGGATATGGGCCCACTTCCCTTAATTGGGAATGGGAATGAAGATGTGGGGGCTTATAAAGCATCAACCATTATCATTATCAAAAGTTTGTATCTATTGAATGATCTTGTATATATAAGCCGATAATCTTTTAGAATGCTTGGCTGGATGGACCAAGTAGACTTTGTAATTCTATCGACAAAATGCAAGGTCTCAAATCCAGTTGATGTGTGGTCAAGTGTATACTAGCAAGCCCATTTACAAAATTGTGTCATTTTATTAACGTGGGGTGATGTGTGGTATACTAGCAAGCCCATTTACAAAATTGTGTCATTTTATTAACATGGGGTGATGTGTGGTCAAGTGTATACTAGCAAGTCCATTTACAAAATTGTCTCATTTTATTAATGTGGGGTGTTGGAGAGCTGTAGTTGTAACTGTTGTACTTAATTTTTAACCGTTATTGAAATAACCAATGAGGAAAGGACACGTATCATTACATGAAAAAAAAAATACAATACGAAAGATCTTCAGAAATATTTGGAGCACTTTTCACGAATCACAATTGGCGTTGATTAAATGATATACATCATGCTGTAACCATTAAAGTAGAAAACAGAAATAGATGTAGAGTATTGCGTAATAAAGAAGCTTTTAAATAGAATGAGAAATGAACCTAATAAATTGTCTCATACCAATCAATTTATCTTTCATTATCACGGCTCTAGCTCTATGTTACAAGTAATGATAATCCTTAAAGCTAATTTTTAGTTGTAATTCAAGTCTACGCTCGTACACTGGACTCCTTGCAATCTCACCCACAATCAATCGTCAGTGTTTCTTCTTTTTTTTTTTTATTGTTTTTTATTAATTAGTATATCAAAAGTATTTTAGTATAAAAGATAGTTTATAACTCATCTTTGGAGTAAGAACTCCACCCTCCAATAATCTCCCGATCGTCTCATGTGAGTAGCTAAATAGACAATCAATCTTACCGGGTCTCAATTATATACTGGGGATGACATTCGATATGATCCGCCAGTGTAGGCATTTGGGTCAAAGTCCTTCGGTTTGAATGGATCACTACAATTGATTTTAGCACGCCCCAGCACACTATACGTGGCCATAAACCAAACGAGAACCAGGTTTTACCGGTCATGCTGAGACCCAACAGATGGGTTAATCACTGGATTTGAAAGAATTAGGACTATGGATTAGACCGGTCAAGTGCGAGGCGGTAGTCTTTTCGCCGAAAATATAGCTGGTGGGGGTATTCTTTGTAGAAAATGTCCCGCAAATATCACTGCACCCCACTGCTTCTGGTGCTGTCCCGTCTTTCCTGCTAACATTTAGTCTGTTCAGGATATCCGTACCGTGAAAATAGAAAAAAAATCTATGTACATCATTCTTCTAAAAAATCAAATTGATTCATTCATTAAATAGGCCACAAGTTTATGATGAGAGATTCAAGGATGTGGCTCATCTGATGAATAGACTGGTTTGATTTTTATTTATTTATTTATTTATTTGCAAGGATATCTCCACGTTCGGACCTACCGTGGTCGGATGTGGATCCTAGATAGGTGGGGCCAACCGTGATTTTTGCAAGGAGCCCACTGCTCATGTTAAGACATGAACCCAACGTGTAGATCCAATTCGCAGGTAAGCTACCCAAAGAAATAAAGGAATCGGATTTTCAGTGGAAACACGTCATTGTATATACCTATCAAAACTCAGTGGGTGCTATAAGGGCATGAGATCCTTTTTCAGATAGGGCATTCCAAGCCGTCCATTCATTTATCCGAATCATAAGGGCATGAGCTCAAAAATGAGTCAATCTAAAGCTCAAGTACACCACACCGTAGTTAGCAGTGGGTACGGTGGGGATTGAATGCTCAACATTGAAACCTTACTAGGGCAATATAATATTTACTTTATCTCCAAATTGTTAATAAGGTCATGTAAACATGGATTAATGGAAAACTCAAATAACTTGATCAAAAACTTCCATAGCCTCAAGAAGTTTCCAATGACAGGCATTCAATCCCCATTGTTTGTGGTATGGCCCACTTGAATTTTGTATCTAATTTATTTTTAACCTTATATCTTAAAATGTTCTTGAAAAAATGAATAGACAGCATGGATAAAACACATATATTATGTTGGTGCTACATATTTTTATCACATACACACATCATCATTTTAGTGTTTCGATCTTCACCAACTAGAGTCCAAAAATTAAGGACTGGGGAAACTCGAAGCATTCGTGAGCCACAGAAGTTTTGTATCAGCTAGTATACATGTTTCCAATTCATAGCAGTGAAAATGACCTTACAATGGGTTTAGTGGACACTGAGGGATTCATTGGTAGGCATGCCCTCTTCACCAAATTCCTCACAAACGTCATGGTGGGCCCACCTAGCTTTGTAGAATAGTTGTCTGCTTAAAAGATTTAAATAGGACACGGATTGCGTACTACCCCTGCCGGTCCCTTGCTCTGAATAGGCAGTTTTGTGGGCAGGCCCACCGTGATGTATCAGTACATCCAAACCGTTTATCCCTTTTCTTAGATTATTTTAAGTCACCAAAACAAAATTGAGGCAGATCCAACAATCAAATGGACCACAGATGACTCTTGCATTTAATGCAACTGACATTTAATGCTTTGTGCATTTTAATGCAACCAAACTTATTATTTGGTGTGGTCCACTTGAGCGTTGGATCTGCCTCATTTTTGTGTTCCTGCCTTAAAATAATCTGAGAAAAGAGATTGATGGCTTGGATGTATAGATTCATCATGGTGGGCCCACCCACAGAACTGCCCGTTCGGAGTTAGGTACGGGCGGGGGTAGGATGCAATCCGCGTCCATTTAAATGTACTTCATTTTTCGGGCTACTCCTTGAAATGAATAGACAAGATGGATATGGTGGACGTGCAGACACCGTAAATGCATCTCTCACAGTCAAGGCTCACCCACTAAGTTGTTGCCCTCACTCACCTAACCTGGCTAAGTCAAAGCGGTGCGTGGATTAGGTATGGGATGGTAAAAGGTTGGGCTTGTTTGGCCCCCAAAATTGAATGGTATTGAATTGTATTAGATGGGATTAAAATCACTATTGCACAATGATTGCATGTTTGGAAATACCATGGTTTTGTAGCCATCCAATCCCATGTTTGGGACAAAAATTTTGCCACGGGGAATACGGGATTAAGAAAAATCATATTTGGTGGACCATGAAATTATAATCAACGGACCAAATTCACAACGTATGTCATTTACTTGTACACATATATAATCAGAATGTCACGTGTAAACAGTGTATATGAATGGACGGCATGGATAAACGCATGCATCAATGTGGGGCCCACATGTGTATTGGATTTCAAAATCCATGAAAATCCAGTATGGGACGAAATGCAATTTTATAGGACTAAATGCAATTCCATCCCACCTTAATCCTAACATTTCCCATCCTCTGCAAATATTGGATGGTGCAATTCTATCCCACCTAATCCCATCTTTTTTTTTTTTTTTTTTTTTTTTTTTTTTTGGGGGGGTTAGCTTGCTAGTACACACCCATGTCAGTGCACATACTCCATGTTAGCCACCCCTGCTAGGGATCGATACCTAATCCCATCTAACACCCAGCTCCAAACGCCCCCTAAGGCTCGGACTATCGAGCCCCTTGGATGTATGTATTCTATATCCATGCCGTCTTTTTGTTTTTCTTGATCATTTTAAGGCATGGCCCAACAAATGAGTAAAATCAAATCTAAGTGGGCTGCATGATGGAGATTGAATTCCCACCATTAAAAACTTTGGGGCCACAAAAGTTTGGATGGGTTTTTACTTATCTAGGTCTTTGTGACCTTATCAACATGCTAAATGGTAAATAAACATTACATTAGGTTTAAGAAATTTTTAATGGTGGGCATTCAATTACCACTGTTTTCCTGTGGTGTGGTCCACTTGAGATTTGGATTTACTTTAGTTCTTAGACTATGCCTTAAAATGATCTAGTAAAATGAATGAATTGTGGACATACAACACAGGTGGGGTCCACGATCAGGCCTTTGCCCATTAAGCTATTTTACCCCTGCCCTAAGTATGAAAGTAAAGCACCACAATTACGATTGATTGAAAAGTAGGGCGTAGGTGTGAGTGCAAATCATTTGGGTTGAAGGCTCAGGAAATTTTAGAAGTGTACACGAAGCAAGCTAGCTCGGTTAGCTTGCTCGACTCGACTCGAAAAAGCTTGATTCGACTCAGTTCGAAGCTGAGTTTGAGTCGAGTTGAGTTGATTTTTTAGCTCGAAAATGAGTTCGAGCTGGCCCCAGCTCGAATCAAACTCGGATCAAACCAGTTCGGTAACTCGGTTACTTTAATATTGATGTTGTTCACCAAGTGTCTGATGAAATGACTCAACGAAGTGTGGTTGGTGGTAAGGAAGGTATGTATATGAAACAAATACCCTTTTTTCTTGATTTTTTATGTTGGTTAGAAGATGTTTGATAAAATACTTGTAAAACCATTGATGTTGTTTTACATACAGTGAGATTTTGAAGGTGCATTTTAGGTGTTTGTGAAAATGCTGCACAAGCGAACTTGGCTCGAACTGGCTCGAGCTGTTGACCGAATCGAGCCGAGCTGGCCAGTCAGGCTCGAGGACCAAGCCAAGCCAAGTTTGAGCTGAGTTCAGCTAGTGGTCGAGCCGAGTTGAGCTGAGGCCAGCTCGTCTCGATTCGACTCGATGTACACCCCTAGGAAATTTGAGTGTCGTCGCTTCTCATTGGTCCACTTCAAACATATATTGGATTTCTCTCTCTCAAGTAAATTGCTAACTACACAACTTAGTTTTTAATGCGTAGAAAATTGTCTAAGTCCCACCATGATTTTTGTGTTAGATCTACACCATGTATCATTTTTTTTTTTCAAATAAATTTAGACCATGAGCCCAAAAATGAGACACATCCAAAGATCAAGTGAATTACATTGCTTTCAAAGAGCAGTGGGGAATGACACAAACTACAAAATGAGATACATCCAAAGCTCGAGTGAATCACACTACCGAAAGCAAGCCCATTGAAACCTTCCTAGGGCCAACCATGGGACTTATTTTCCATCTATCTGTTCATAAGATCACACATACCTAGATGAAAATAAAATATAAATATCAGCTTGATCAGAGACTTCTTTGGCTCTAAGAAGTTTCAATGGTTGCATCAATTCCTACTGTCTTAGCGGTGTGTTCCCCTTTCGCTTTTGTATTGCATTGTTTTGGGGTCTGTATCCTAAAATGATCTTAAAAAATGTATGAACGATGTGGATCTAAGAAATACACTATAGTTCGGGCTACATAAATTTCACACCATAAGAAATTCAGTTGCTTGATGTGTGGTACAAGGGAGCGGATTACGTGAGACCCAGGCCTCACCCAAGACAATGAAACCCTTACTATGGGGTCCACCTTAATGTATGTATTCTTTATTCACTGCGTCTATCTATTTTTCAGATAATTTTACAGCATGATATCGAAAATTAAGAATATCAAATTATCAAGTAGACCATACTCCATGAAACAGTGTTGACTGAACATCCTACCATTAAAAGCTTTTTAGGACTCATCTTAATGTTTTCGTGGTATATTTTCCATCCAATCTATTGAAAAGTTGACGTAAACCTAAATGAATACACACACACACACACTAATGTAACGCCCCGTCATTGTGGTCACATGTGGGCGGGCACACATGTGACTGGCAGGCTACTGTGCACACAGTGAAGGTGAAACTTTGTCCCACATCGGAAGTGTCGTCTGAAGTTGTGGTGGTTATATGTGGAGTTGTCACCCTATACTGTATAAGGCATTTTGGGGGAAAGCCAGAGAACAAAACCGTGCGGGCTGTGCCTAAAGCGGACAATATCATACAGTGTAGGCGTGGGCTGTTACAACTAAGCTCAATGGTGTGCAGTAGGAAAGAATCTTACTCACCCCCTATAGGAGAGAATCCTACCCACCCCCCTGCACTGATGCAGGGTTGGTGCCACTTGTCATTTCATTTTCCAATTGTGTCAACATTGAGTCCTCTGGACCGGCGCAGGAGGCCAGAGTAGGGAGACTTCCCCTGACTTCTAGAAAGAAGTATATATTTATATAATAATGAAGAGAAAAACAGATTCTTAAAAAGACGAAAAGAGCGCCAAAGAATGGTTAAATACGGACTACTTGCTAGTAAAGCCCCTGAGATTTTATGGTCAATTTGAGAAGTCAATTTATTGATTAGCCTGTTCCTAGTTACTCCAAAAGGCCTCCAACAATTCCTGCTTATCCAATCCAATGCCCAGTCCCCCTTTCTTTGTTCGAAGAGATTCAAATGGAATGAATATGAGTACGATCATTTTTGACAGTTCCTCGATCGACGGACTTTTGGAAGGTCTACTTCGTCGCTTGATTCACTTAATGAAGATATTAAAAAACAAATATCAGCTTAATACGAAACTTTCGTGGCCCATTAATGATCAGTCACCGCTGTTTCCTATGACATTGTTCACCTGATAATTTAATCCACTTCATTTTTTTTGATGATGCACTAAAGTGATATGGAAATTAAATGGGATGGAAGAGGAGGATACAACATACACACGTCAAGGTGGGTACTACGGTGAGGGCCGCACTGTCTTGGGTGACACGTGTATCGCATCCGATCTCTTGGTGCAACATGTTCAAGGTGGAGAGAAGAACACCAGAAGGGTTGACATGTGAAACTTTTGTAGGACTAGATCTACCCCGTTTATCCAAATTTCCGGACCATTATATGGAATGAGACGGAAAAAAGTAGTGCATATACAAGGCTCAAGTGAGCCACACTACATAAACAGTGGGAATGGGATATTTATCGTTGTAAACTTTTTCAGGGTATAAAAGACTATGATCAAGATGATATTTGTATTTTCGCTTCATCCCGGTCTGTGTTGCCTTATTAAGAGGTTAGGTGGAAAATAAACTTCATGGTGAACCCTAAAAAGGTTTTCATGTAGTCATTAAGTACCCGCTACTTCCTGTGGTGTGGTCAACTTGGGACTTGGATGTACTTATTTTTGAACTCATGCTCCAGTATAATCTGTAAAAATTGATGTACCGTTTGGATTTAAAATATAAAAATTGAATGTACCTCATTTTTGGGAGAGAGAAATTCGGCATATCTTGTTAAGAGCCATCCGAGATGACGTGGACCAATGAGAAGCGAGCAGTGAAATTTCCCTTGCCTTCAGCGCAGACTTTCCACACTCGGTGCCAAGTCCATTCGATTTTCTTTTCTTTATGATAATTAATTCGTTTTTAGTAACGGTTACTGAAAAAAAGAAGAAAGAAAGGGAAACGGATTGGCTACTCCCCCTGACACCAGCCCCGGAGCTGCTGGTCGGTGCTTTGTGGGCCCCAAAAATCCATTCCGAAAATATCACATCCGTACGCTGGATCACACCACAGAAAAAAATAGTGATTGGATATCATCGCCCATCATTTATGATTTGACTCTTATATTTGTTGTTAGAAAACGTAAGGATAATACTTGGAAAGGTTAGTGGTCCAAACTCCTAATTCAGCTTTAAAACGTCCATTTGTACAATGTTGATTTGTGATTAGGACCGTATGCAGTTTGCCCACTTTTTAGCTGACGTATGTATACTTATAAATGATGCGGCGATGTAGAAGCGTACGGATGTCTTTCTTTGGAAACGGATTGGCTACTCCCCCTGACACCAGCTCCGGAGCTGGTGGTCGGTGCTCTGTGGGCCCACCATGATGTATGTGTTTCATCCATTCCGTCCATCTATTGTTGTAGATCAATTTATGATAGGGATAAAAAAATGATGTATTTCTCAAGCTGAATTACAAGAGTATGGAACTTTTACAAAAACATTTTGACCTTATTGGATCAAGTTGATCTTTGTTTTATCCCTTCATCGTTTTATAAATCAACAAATGTCAAATAAACAGTCAAATCATACATCAAACGTGGGACCATGAGTTATATCCGACATTTTTTGTAAAGACATGAAATGATATTTAAAAATGGATGAACGGAATGGATGAAACACATACACCATTTTGGGGCCCACAAAGCACCGACCACCAGCTCTGGGGCTGGTGTCGGGGGAGTAGCCAATCCGTTTCCCTCTACAGCAGTTGTGTAGGGTACGGATTCAGGCAGGTGGGTACTTTACTAGTTAAGTCAGGTCTTTTCCACGGGGCTATCTCGATTTATGTGTTGTATATCACATCCATGCCATGCCGCATGTTTGTTTTTTCCGCTCATTTTAGAGCACAACTGAATTTCAGGTGGACCACATCACAGGAAGCAGTGATCATTGAATCCATATCATTAAGAACTTCTTAGGGTCCTCTAACCCGTTGATAATATCAAACAGACCTGAGTGTCTGTTTTGCCTGCTCATTTTATGGCACGACCTTAAAAATGAAAGGGATCCGAATTTCAGGTAAACCGAATTAATGGAAACCGTCGTCATTGAACGCCGACTGTTAAGAACATCTCAAGGTTCAACGTAATGCTGGTTAGCCCTTCAACCAGGTGGTAATATCACATGGCCCTGGACGTCAGTTTTGCCGGCTCATTTTATGGCATGACCCTAAAAACAAAGCATATCCAAATTTCAGGTGGACGACTTCACATGAAACGGTGATCATTGAATGCCAACCATTAAAAACTTCCTAAGGTTTACTGTAGTGTTTATTAGCCCCCCAACTCGTTGAAAATATCACTATCACATAAACTTGGATAAAAGTAAACACAAATATCAATTTGATATGAAATTTTGTGGCTCGATAATTTATTTTTTAATCCGTCACCATTGTTTCCGATGGTGTAGTACACCTAGATTTAGATCCTTTTTTTTTTTTTCCCTAAAATAAACTGTAAAAAGGAATGAATGATGTGAATATACAGCACGTGTCATACTGAGGCAGCGTAACGGAATGAAATTTGTGTATATACAACACATATACTGAGGTGGCCTCAGTCCTAACGGAACTGTCATATTTTCCATTCATAACAGTTATGTCAGGCTCGCATGTTTGTCCGGCTTTAAAAAATAGTAGAACTCATTCTCCTCATATGGGGCACTGACGTACAGCTATCCAGTGAATCCGAGCTGTAGTCCCATGCTGGATGGAACTTATCTCTAAATCACACCAGTCAAGAAATCAAACCAATCAAATTGATGGATATCAAATAAATGCTTAAAGAGTAAGCCATTAGAGGTCTAAATTTACAAATAAATCAAAATAAGATGCTTCATGCTCATCCCCATTATCCCCGATCCTCGTATGAACCAATCATAATAGACTGTGCATGGTGTATCTGAAGATCTGAAAAAAATTTCTTAATAACAACAGCTGGAATTAATGTATCAAATGTCGCCGCATCATTATTTAGAGTGACAGATGGAAGAGTAAACGTGAAGAGGCAGTTACATGACAAATGACAGAAGAAGAAACAAAGGAAGTCAAGTAGTGCTGAACGGTTATAACAATCGTTAGAACATGTGAAGGATCCAAATGGCCAGGGTAAAACTATAAATAACAAAGGAACTCAGCAGAAAATTTTCATCTCATACTAACCCAATCAAATCAAACATTATCTTTTAATTATCCTTTCAATTACCAATTAATTACATTTTATAGTGTAATCCTTTACTTTTCCTATCAATCAAATTACATTTCTTAGTGGAATCCTTTACTTTCAACTTGTTTTTACATTCTGTAGTGTAATCCATAACATTAATCAAGTAGCTGATAATTTTAGTTGTAATTTGAGTCAATGCTCGTATGTTGGATTCGGTTCTTCATTTAGAAATGTGTTTTGCCATTGTTCTTTTCGACCAACTGTAAGAATCTTTTCTCATTTCACTTTATCTGTATTGAAAAGTCCTTTCATATGGAATGCAAATGTGTAACCCATCATCAGAAGATGAACCACACCCTTTGAATATTGATTGATCCTGTTTACACATTGAGCGAGTGGCTGAGTAGGCGACCGATATAATCAGGTCTAAGTCATACACTACGTGTCTGCCTATCTCGACGCTTGGGGTCATAATTGTTCGGTTCGAATTGAGCCGCAATTTCAATTTTGGCACACCTAGTGGGATCTGTCTCTAAATTTCTGGCGTAATATTGCCAATTATGAATAGAAGTACTCAGATTGTTGGGATCAATTCCTCTATGCTAACCACACCACCTCCAATCGAGGACGTGTCATTTCAAGCACCCCTCATGCATTTAAATGAAACAATAGTCCAACGCCTGGTATTTAGAATCAGGAAGGGGCATCGACCTATCGGACTGTTCTTTTAGACGAGATAGCGATCGTACTTCGGGATGTACAACCGAGTATCCAACATGTATAAGAATATGGAAGAACTCAAGTCGAGCAATTCCGTATTCAAATGGAGAATACTAACAGATACATGATTATCTAGACTGAAGCAATGCATCAATTAATGGCTATAATGGCTAGGGCTTTATACGAGCATAGTTAGCTCGGTAGCTCGCTCGACTCGGTTTGAAACTGAGTTCGAGCTGATTTTTTTGAGCTCGAAAAAATTTCGAACCGAGTTCGAGCTTGCTCGAGCTCGAATTGACTCGAATCGAACTCGGATCGATTCAGTTCGGTGACTCATTTACTTTAATATTGCTGTTGCTCACCAAGTGTTTGATGAAATGACTCAATGAAGTATGGCTAGTGGCAAGGAAGGTACGTATATGAAACAAATACTTTTTTTTTTCTTGATTTTTATGTTGCTTACAAAGTGTTTGATAAAATACCTGTAAAACCATTGTTGTTGTTTTATATACAGTGAGATTTTGAAGGTGCAGACCATGTGTTTGTGAAAATGCTGCACAGACGAACTCGGCTCGATCTTAGCTCAAACTGGGTTCGAACTAACCCAAGCTGTTGACCGAACCGAGCTGAGCTGGCCAGTCCGGCTCGAGGACCGAGTCAAGCCAAGTTCGAGCTGGGGTCAGCAAGTGGCCGAGCCGAGTCAAGATGTGCCAAGCTTGACTCGGTTCGACTTGTGTACACCTCTAATAATGGTTGAACGAACGCCATCGGTAATGCAATACAACGTTGAAAGAAGTTATATTAGCAATACAGCTCATTGCCATCCATACCACCTCTGCAATAGAATCCACCATCGGTCCCAGTTCAGGAGATGTGATATGTTCCACCTCCTGTGGAACATAGACAACTGGAGTGAGATGTTAGAAACTTTATACCTGAAAATCAGAATCAGAATCAGGGATTGCCAGGAGGATTTAACCCTTAGCAATTTTCCAGAAATCTTCTATTCCAAAACAATTTGAACTAATTCGGTCTTGACCTACTGCTTGTCTTCGAACCTCAGCGGATGCATCGAGACTAGATTGTGCAAATTGTCCAAGAAGTTGTTGGACAAGTACTCGGTCATAACAATATCACGTTGTATCATAAATCATATCCCGAATGAATACATCAGCAACATCCATTGCCAATGAACTATTGACCAGATTTTGCCTTGTTTTCAGGCGAGCCCGGTCAGTCGATTATTGAACATGTCAGTCAATTTACTATGCAATGTAGAGAGTTGGCAAATAATGACTATCATAAATTGCAATTATTTGGTCATTCTCTAATGGCAACGGCCTTCACATGGTATTCGAACTTATTGCTATATTCAGTGCATACTTGGCAAGAGATGGAGGAAAAATTTCATGCTTAGTTCTTCTATAAGAATAAATAAATAACTATGGTCGATTTTGCTTGCTTTCGGCAATTGCCAGGAGAGACATGTGAGAGTTATATTACTCAGTTCAAAAGGGTGAATAGTTGCTGTAAGATCGTCATGACTGAAGCCAAATTCATGCAACTTGAATAAGATGGGCTTGAATATAAACTTCGTAAGAAGTTCATAGGCACGAAGTTTATAGATTTATATGACCTAACCAAGAAGGTCTCTAGGTACGAAAAACTCCTACAAGAAGGAACCAAGCAAAAGAATTCGTCATTAGAGACGTATTGTCATGACCCAAATTACGAAGTCGTGATTGCTTAAATGGTGGCTAGGAAACAACTTGTATGTTTGGCATTGGTCAAAGTGGAATCGACTACATCGACTGCATAGAAAGCTTAAAATAATTATGCCTTTGACATCACTAGAGCCAATGAAATATTTGACATTCTGTTGGTAGGGAAGTTTATTTAAATTCCTATGAATCATAAGATACCCTCAGTCAATGAACTGCAAAAGATCAAATATTACAACTAGCATAGAACTCAGTCTCATTCGACTAATAAATGTGTTGTATTCAGGAATGTCATCTAAGATCACATTGACTATGGATTGCTAAATTTTCCAGAAAAAGGCGAGGAAGTTATGTTGATAGATACAGATCCATCTAACCTTTAGGTCAATATGGTCATGGCTAATCTGAGAAATTGTCCATGGTTAAAGGTCGATCTTGGCCCAAACAGTCAAGGAGAGATGCCACAATGACCAGTATAGGGGCACATTGGTCCTTTCATTCGCATGATAGTTGACCAAACACCGTTCGACAAGGCGATCAATGCTAGCAATTATGTGACTGATGTGTTAGAAGAATTGTTCCTAGATGGAGGGATCCTCATAAATCAAAGTAGTGGGGATGTTATGTTGCCCTTAGGCCAATTAAAGGGGATAACTAGAGTCGGCTACAATGAGCTGTTCCTGATTGTCACCAACGAGCTGAAGTATCAAGCCTAAGAATGGTTAAATCACCAGCAACCTGTAAAGGAATTAGAAGTGGGTTACACATCCAAAATTTCCAACAACACCAAAAGCATTGATCCAGACTTAAAAGCGTCAAGCCACAATAAGAAGAGAATTGGAAGAAGTCGCAAGATTGCCTTGGCCAGAGGTAACTCAAACTAGACCCTTCTGGAGGATTCCCATGTCCGAAGGTCGGGTGGCTATAAATACGGTGGGGGAAGTGCTATCTTCTATGTTACAAAACCAGGATTCTGATATTCTCGACTGACCTAATCATTCGGCAAGGCTTAAGGTGAAGGATAATTGCAGTAATTTTTCAAACTAGCTTAGTGATGAGTGCTTCCCAACAAATGAATGATTAACTAATGAACTAACATCACCTTTGAAGCATTGAAAGTTATCTCACCAGCAAACACCTCAGTCGGCCTTGCGACCGATGAAAGCATGGATCAGGTAGAAGACCTCGGTATGGAAGTAGACCTAGGAACATTAGGGGGCAATGTCCAAGTGAAGGAATTGTGTTTGGGACATTGCCACCAGTCATTTTCCATTGCAACATGGTTTTCAAGTTGCCTTCCAGCTTCTAGGACAGGCCAGGCCAACCAAATAGAATGGCAGGTGATGTAGAAGAATATACTCCCCAGTGATAATACAACATACTTCTTTCCCGTTTGAAGAAAATTTCAGAAATAAACCCAAGGCGGATGAAACATCTCATATCAACACCGTCATAGTAGAATCGGGAGCTACGTCTGAAAGGGTGGTCATAGAAAGACCTACTCATGGCATGATGCAGTATCTTAATCGATTGTACATTGCTTATGACGAAGGATGCCTAATCACCAGAATTTTGGTCGACAAGGGAACTGCCGTCAACCTTCTGCCATTGAGGATGATGTCGAAGTTAGGGAAGACAAGAACTGATTTGATTCCATCAGATGTGACCATCAGTAACTTTGCTAGTCGTGTTACGAATACCCATAGTGTCCTATCAGTTGATTTAACTATTGGGACTAAGACGATATTAGTGCCATTTTTTGTGGTTGTTACTTCATCAAGCTATAATGGTTTGCTGGGCAGAGACTGGATTCATTTGTTTACATGTATCCCATCCTCCCTACATCAATTCGTGATTTTCTAGAACAGGGATAAGGTTGAACTGGTCATGGCTGATAATAAACCATTCTTGGCCACTTCGAATGCCAATGAGGCATATTATTAAGGGTAAGAAATAGGACTAATTCGGTTCACTGGGAGAAACAAGTTTGACCAACCAACTGGAATATCAGTCAGGAAGAATCTAGATAGTTTTATGCAGGCTATTACAAAAGTAATGCGACCAAGTGACACCCTACCGAGGGACATCGTTCCTTGTCGGCCGGTCTCATGTTGTACCATCGAGAAAATTCCATGATTAGTACACCAAGAAGTGGGCAATACCAGGCCGATTTCAAGGATAGAATAAGAAGGCAGAAGAAAGCCTGAAAGAGATATATGATGACTGCCTCATAAACTTGGCTGATATGGATGTTTCAGTCAAAGACGAGGGCATTGAGGTTGAAGAGGCTCCTGATAAAATGGAAGATTTTCTGCCCCAAGTCCAAGATCTATTGGTCAAAGTCAACTTATGAATCAAGCAAGACCTAAAGCTCACATTCATTAGCGACTTGTTGAAGCCTCACGAGAAGAGAAAATTAATGAATTTGTCAATGAATTTGTTGATTATTTCACATGGGATTATTATGATATGCCACAGGTTGCCTATAAAAGAAGGATATAGATTGCATAAGAAACCGTCCAGGTGAATTATAGTGTAGAAATAACTCACAAAATAAATGAAGAAATTGAATGGCTTTTGAAGTCTAGTTTCATTAGGCCTATTAAAAACACTGAATGGATGTTAAATGTTGTTCCAATTATAAAGAAAAATGGATGTCAAATGTCAAATTTAGATTTGACTGTGTTGGATTTTGTTGTGTTTTGAGTCCTTGATCCGTTGATTTCCTCTATTACTTATATATTTCTCCTGCTGCTGTTCTTTAGACAATTTTCTCATTCAATTCATTAGTTATATAGCTAAAGAGTCTCTCTAAATAATTTATTTTGCTGCATTTTTTCTTTTTGACCGTTCATCTTCTCTTGACCAGGCTTTACCTCTGAAACTTCTTAGTCGTGCTCCACTCTACTGCTTTCTGCATCTTTTCGCTCGTCCATTATTTGCTTGATCGCGCTTCTCTCAACCACCTTTCGCATTTTATATATGGCCCATGTCAACTTCTGAATTCTTGATCATAATTAGCATCTTTATATCTCGGCCACACTTTTTCTTGTGTTGACACATTTCCTTTCCTAACCGGCTCAATCAAAATTAGGCTATAACACATTTTAAGGGAAAATCCTCTTAATTTGAAACCCCTAATTACTTTATGATGCCAAACAGAGAGAGGATTTCAAATCCCCAAAATCGATGGTGCCAAACGTCCCCTGATGGTATGACTCAAATTCTAAACTACCAACTTAGCCCTTGGACAAATGGCCATAATTTAACCATGTCACAATCACACTAGTCCATTCAGTTATGTCAGACTCACATGTTTATGATGGTTTTAAAAATAGTGGAACTCATTCTCCTCACATGGGGCACTGACGCACAACTATCCAGTTAATCTAAATTTTAGTCCCATGCTAGATGGAACATATCTCTAAATCACACTAATCAAGAAATCAAACCCACCAAATTGATAGATATCAAATAAATGCTTAAGAGTAAACTATAAGAGGTCTAAATTTATAAATAAATAAAAATCAGATGCTTCATATTATTTTTTCAATCCAACTTCTTGGTTATGCGCCGTCAACATTTGGTTCAACGATTTAGATGGATTGGATTGCCTTACAACTGTGCGATGTGCACCCAACAAAAAAAAGTAGAATTGAAGGATTTACCTAGTTATTGGGATGATGTATATTATCCTGGGAGATTTTTCCAACCATAAATCTCACCTTTTACCCACCGGCTTTTCATAACCACTCAAACTTTACTTTCCCCAACTAAACCACTGATGTACGGATATACCGTTTGTCGACAAAAATACCATTTCAACCTACCCGTCCAACTCGATTGACCAGGTACACACCTGGTCCATCCCGGACCGCTGGTCAGCAACAATTAGTTGTGGACAGATTCAGTGCACTGACTTTAAAATTTCGTATCTATTTTTTTACAACTCTGATCGAGGTGATTTAAAAGCCAGATTGAACCTTGATGAGTCTAGTTTTATAGAAAAATAAATAAAAAATAAAAATCAAACTCAAAGGATGTTAATTTTAGGATATTTTAGAAACTGTATAGAAAACTATTAGTTTAAAGCAACTGGTACTTGTAGATTTTTATTTTTATTTTTTAAATTATAAATGAAATGAAATTTCATGGGGCTAAATTATACATGATGATGAATTATAAAAATGAATCAGTGACTGAAAATGCTAAAAATGTTACCACTAATCAACCTATCTGTGAAATAGACCAACATGAGACTACTTACCTTCTCTTGGACATCTGTTGCGTTTATGAGTATTATTCAATTGCTTTGGTATATCTCAATCGGGTGTGGTCAACACTGGTCATTTTATGGGATATCCCATTGGTCATCCTTATACGAAACTTAAGTAGGGCCTACTTGAGTTTTGTATGCAGTTGAAACTTGGTCCGACTCCTTATCTTAGTGGGACACACACAATGGATGGGTTGGATTTGTGAACCAAATCACAGAAGGCCCAATAAATGATTATGAATGTGATACGATCCTCAAGCCTTGTAAGTAATACGTGAGCATTACTCGAAAATGTATCTGTCTATATTTTCCACGTGACTCCTCGAAAATGTATTCGGACTTGGCACATCTATCTAGATAAGGACGTGGCATGGAGGTGGGTGGATACCTACCTTGATGTATGTGTCTTACATCCACTCCCTTATTCGTTTTCACATTTCATTTTAGGACTTGATTAAAAAATAAAGGAAATCTAAATTTCAGCTAGACCACACCTTAGAGAATAATGGTGACTGACTATTAAAAACTTATTATAGTATGAAAGTTTTTTATCAAGCTGATATATATGTGGTCTCTTCATTACGGTGGGCCTCAAGAAGTTTTTAATGGTGAGTATTCAATCAACACTTTCTATGGTGTGGTTCACATGAGATTTGTCTCTCCTTCTATGGTGTTGTTCACATGAGATTTAGCTCTCGTACATGAAATTGATCAAGCTTTACATGAAATTGATCGAGCATCACATGAAAAAGACTGAGCTTTATATGAAAATGAATGAGCATCACATGAAATTGATCGAGCTTCACATGAAATTGACCGAGCTTTACATGAAAATGACTGAGTATTACATTAAATTGACCGACCATCACATAAAATTAACCGAGCTTTACATAAAAATGATCGAGCATCACATGAAAATGACCCAGCTTCACATGAAAATGACCGAGCTTCACACGAAAATGACCAAGCATCACATGAAATTGACCGAGAATCACACGAAATTGACCGATCTTTACATGAAAATGATCGAGCATCACATGAAATTGACCGAGCAATACATGAAATTAACGGAACATCACATGAAATTGACCGAGCAGTACATGAAATTAGAGGTTGCGGAAATTTGATCAAATAATACTTGTAAGTAACAACAGTAATGGTGGTTGAATATGCATGTTGAAAGCAAAATTAAACCAAATGACCATAAAGCGTTACATGCATTACGACAAGCATGTATGTTGGCTTACTGATGCATGCATGTTCGATGAAATGCCTGAATGAGTATATTGCTATATTTGATATGTGACTACAATGCATGTTATAGGCTTTACATACTAATCAATCTAAACTAAAATAATGAGCAGATTATTCAAGTCACAAAGTCGTTGGTCTCATGGTTCGGTTGTATGGACCACACTAGATGGTTGACAACCAATTTGATCTTCATGATTGAATGTCTCACAAATTGAGTTGCTACCTAGAAAGAGTATATGAGATGCATTGTGAAAGGGATAAGAATGAAATAGTATCTGAGTTCCAGTAAAATGAGAATATCCATACAACCCAAGTGGGTTTTGCTTAATGCAGGTTGGTCATACATTATCTCATCTGTATACAATCTAATCTTTGTCCCATAAAACTGCTCATCTACAAGATCATTTCCATGATTTATCTACACAGTGTTCTACTAGTCATACACTACTACACATGGCAAACCAAAGTGGAAACAATTTCATTTATAATATGAGATTTGATTATACATTGTTTCCATACATATCTAACCAAGTAGAAAACAAAAATAACACAACTACTAACTATTAAACTACTATGTGAAAATGATCCACTTCTTACACCACAACAAACACAAAGCACATAACCACAAACATTACCTGACCCAGGACCTAATGGTCCTGCGAACTAGTCAGATGAGGCGTCGCTCCCTCCTTTTGAACACAACATAACACTTCCTTCAAGATGCAGAATATCTTTTGGTTCCATTGTTCCTGCTTCTCTTTCAGTTCAGTCGGCCTGATCTTTATTTCAGTTAATTCAGACCGAAACTTGGTTAACTCCTCTTCCACCTGATTGAAGTGCTCTTATATGGGGTGGGGGGCGGGTGTCGATGTCATCGTCCTCACTTTCCTTCTCCTCCTCTTCCTCTTCCTCCTACATGAAATTGGACGAGCATCACATGAAATTTAATGAGGATAACATGAAATTGGCCGAGCTCTACATGAAATTGAATGAGCACTACATGAAATTGAATGAGCATAACATGAAATTAGTTGAGCTCTATATGAAATTGAACGAGCACTACATGAAATTGAATGGACAACACATGAAATTGAACAAGCATCACATGAAATTGACCGAGCACTACATGAAATTGAACGAGCATCACATGAAATTGAACGAGCATCACAAGAAATTAGCCGAGCACTACATAAAATTGAACGAGCACTACATGAAATTAGCAGAGCACTACATGAAATTGAATGAACATCACATGAAATTCAACGAGCATCACATGAAATTGGCCGAGCACTACATGAAATTGAAAGAGCACTACATGAAATTGAACGAGCATCACATGAAATTCAACGAGCATCACATGAAATTGGCTGAGCACTACATGAAATTGGCTGAGAACTACATGAAATTGAACGAGCATCACATGAAATTGGTCGATCATTACATGAAATTGACCGAGCATCACATGAAATTGACTGAACATCACATCAATTTGACCGAGCATCACATTAATTTGGTTGAGCGTCACATAAAATTGGCTGAACAATACATGAAATTAAACGAACACTACATGAAATTGAACGAACATCACATGAAATTCAACAAGCATCACATGAAAGTGGCCGAGCACTACATGAAATTAAAAGAGCACTACATGATATTGAATGAGCATCACATGAAATTGGCCGATCACTACATGAAATTGAACGAGCATCACATGAAATTGGCCGATCACTACATGAAATTGGCCGATCATCACATGAAATTGGCCGAGCACTACATGAAATTGACTGAGCATCACATGAAATTGGTAGAGCATCACATCAAATTGGCTGAGAAATACAAGAAATTGACCGAACACTACATGAAATTCACCAAGTACTTCCTAAAATTGACCGAGCAGTTCATGAAGTTGACCGAGCATTACATCAATTTGTCGATGTTCCTGGTCAATTTTTTATGATTTCTCTAACAATTTCATGAAGTGCTCTGGCAATTTCACCGATCATACATTGGCAAAGGTCAAATTGGAAATCGGACTGCTTAGTACGCTCTTATTGTATTGAGTAAATTAATTTGGGCCCACCTTAAATGTATGTGGTCTATCCACACTGTCCATCCGTTTTTCCATCTAACTCAAGGGGTTGATCCAGAAATTGAAGCATATCCAAATATCAAGTGGATCTTACCATAGGAAACAATGGGGATAATGATTTCCACCGTTGAAACCTTGCTAGGCCCCATAATGATGTTTATTTGTCATCCAACTTGTTCATAGGATCATGTAGACATGGATGAATGGAAAACATAAATACAAGCTTGATCCAAAACTTCTATGGCCCACAAGATATTTTTTCGGTTTAAGGTTTAGGGAAATTTGACCGAGCATTACCTGTAGTGCATGCTTTCTTTGATGGAGGCACCATTTTCGTCCTTTGGTATTCTTATATGAAGAAGAGAGAAGATTTTAGAAAATGGGTTTTAGGTAGATGGTTATTGCTGTATGAAGAGGATGAAAGATTCCAGAAAATGAGTTTAGGTGGAGAGGTATTGTTGTATGAAGAAGAGAAGAATCCAGAAAATGGGTTTTTGCAGAATAGGAGAGGAGAGAAGATTACAGAAAATATGTTTCTATGGGTTTGTATTGCAAGGGTATTTTCGTTCAGAAAAAGGAAATGGTTTAGTCTTGGAAAGTAAAGTTTTGGAGCATTTAGAAAAGTCAGTGGGTGAAATGTGAGATTTATAGTGGAAAAAATCTCTTATCCTGGGGAAATGATAACATAAACTTTGCATGCATAGTGCTATCTTTGCCTCTAACATGTAATCTATGTAGCAAATTTGAACCCTAAAAAGATGGGCATACCATGAAGATTATCTTTCTAATAATATAGAATCATTTTTCTCAAGGGACCGGTTTTGCCAATGTGATCAGCTTTGACAAAATGAACTACAACAAGTACAACCAGCTTAATCAGACGATCGGACCTCTCATCACCCGCCGATATAACTCGTCAATAATGGGCAGGAATGATGGGAGGCAACTTGGATTTAGTGAGTGCAAAACAAATATACATTGATTTATAGTCTTGGTTGTACATCAATCTCAATGATGTATTAATTAGATGAATGAATTGTTGGAAGTAATATAGAGATATAGTAGAAAATTCAGCAATAACAAATAAATAAATAATAAATAAATAATTTAGAGAGTTGGGATATATTATAATTGCTATATTAAAGACAAATTTGTTCCCACAAGGAAGAATATCGATGCACCGGATCTCAACAACTTTGCCTTTGGGATATAATAGATATTCTCTTTGATGAACGGCTTGGATCAGGTGCATGTGCAATCCCAGCTACACAAACCCGACTTGCTTGTACTAATTTTTCCAAATAAAAAATTACAAAAAGAAATACAAGAGAAAAAAAGGAGAGAATTTTTTGTATATTACTATGAGTAAACTAGTTACTTTTATAAAGAACTAAGAGATGACTGTTGGGCTCTAAGTGCATGCAGACATCACATTAAATACATGTTAGCACATGTTGATTCATTAATTAAGGTGTTGGTATGGTTCTCTACCCACATGTGCATGCACGTGACATCATTCATGTAGAAAAAAATAAAAGTGGCCCAATCAACGACTCACCACACTGCACCTCGCCATGGCCACAACCACGATGCGGTTGTGACCACAACCACGATGCTGCCGTGACCCCCGTACGCACGTGTGAGGCTGCACCCCATGACATATCCCAGTTTCCCAGTACAAACAACAAGTGGATGATTGTAAAATACTGGCTTTAGTTTTCCAACTCCTTTCTAATGTGGGACTAAACCCATCACTAGAAAAGAAAGAGGAAAATAAAAAAACCACAAAATAAGGAAAATCATTTTTCTTATTTTTAAATTCATTTTTTCTAACAATCCCCCACAATTTAAAAATTAAGAAAATTTGTGAAGATAAATTAAAAGAAAACTAATTTGACAAATCAGTAAAATTGAAGTGCATCTGTAAAAGTATCTTAATGATTTGAACACTACATAGTGTAAGCATGTCTGATTTGTCAAGTGGTAATAATATAAAGTTTTGAATTAATCTCCCACAATGACAACCCAAATACATCAAACACACCACATTTTAAAACAACTTGAATTTCTTAAGCTAGCACATTATGGGCATATGCTTTATCCTAGTTTCATGAGTACTCTAGAAAATTCCCAATTCTCATAAGAAGTGGCATTCATATAGGTGATCCATTAGGGATGCACTTGTAGCTAGACATCTCACTATATCATAACTATGAAGTTCATTAAGGACATAATTCAACCTTCCTCATTATAGATTATGACACTGTTACATCATATGAATACAGTTCTCAATTTATTCATATACAGTGCCCGTATCAAATCAGTCAAAGCAACTTGGTGTTACCCATCGAAGCTAGTTCTTGAGATCTCCAATCATATAGGTTGAGTTTCCATTGCTAGTTATTTAATTAGATGGGACACAACCCCATTCCTCTTGATGTACCCATCACTAACTATCTGGTTAGCGCTTCACTTAGTGGATCAATTAAATAATCTTTTCATCTCACAACTCAATTACGATCATCCCATTTCATATTAATTGTTTGACATAGGAGTTTGGACTTTCTATTATAGGTCATGTTATTCGCCTTAACTATAGCAACTTGTCTATCTTAATACAACACAATTGCCACCATGAGTTTATTCCACATGGGTATATCTGAAAGTAGATTTTTTTAGTCATTTTATTTCTTCACCTGTAGTTGAAAGGGCAATAAAGCTGGATTCTATCATGTATTGAAAGATACAAGTTCGCTTCTTAGACTTTAAGGATATTACTGTTCCTCCAAGAGTAAACACGTACCTACTTGTGGACTTGGATTCCATTGAATCTGATATCCAATTTACTTCATTGTACACTTCTAATATCACGTCCTAAACTCGGAAATCGGACTCACAAAATTCTCGATCGCCAAATCCGGCGCCGATAGCCTCCCTAACACCCCATTCTTGGCTCCTGGTACCCATATACCAGGTTCCGATTCTAGGATCCTACAAGGAGGATTTTCAACATAAATTTATTTCATAATAAGCATAACTCACAAACAATAATAGGAACACCATCACAAAATCCACTATATCAAAAACTTTAAGTACAAAGC
Source organism: Magnolia changhungtana (assembly GCA_030180095.1). Lineage (NCBI taxonomy): Eukaryota > Viridiplantae > Streptophyta > Magnoliopsida > Magnoliales > Magnoliaceae > Magnolia > Magnolia changhungtana. The sequence continues at coordinate 2,128,527 of JASAUF010000431.1, read as the reverse complement.
ATAAGGGAAATACAATATCAATATCACTCTCAAAAGCACTAGGAGATAGCTGCATGCTCCAATCTCAATGCTGCTGTGGTGTCCTAGCATCACCTGTATGCATCAATCGTGCATAAGCTTATAGAAAGCTTAGAGGGTGGTGTAAGTGTGTGCACAAGGTAAGTGCCAAGTATACAATATCAGAGTAATGCAGGATCATACTGATAAGTCTATGAATGCTATCAATCATACCAAGGCTACGCGATACAAGGCATGAATGTTATCGGCCATACCAAGGCTATGTGATACAAGGCATGAATGTTATCGGCCGCACCAAGGCTATGCGATGCAAGGCCTACATAGCTAATATCATATGTAAGATGCAGCTCAAGCATACCAATCCTCATATGAATCGACATATCAATCCAGCTCATCTCTGGAGTATCATATATCAGTACAGTTCTCTCTTGATAATCACCGGGGTCTAGTACACTATACACCAGATTGCCACCCCATATTGGACGTACAACCATGCAAGTGAAAGAGAGCTCATTACCCGCCTGACTAGTAGTCTTCTAATATCTACCTGGCACGTCGGTAGTGGACCCATTTATGAGCTGGTCAAACTCAGCCTAGCATTGCCCCTTACCCTCAGGTCCAACCAACCACGACACAGTGAGAGACACGGCCTAATGGTATTCGACACTCGTACGTCATACATCCACTCGGTCTCGATGATGGAGCATCCTCTTGGTACCATAAGGGTTTGGTGACTTTCACCCTGGGACATCTATGGTGCCCCCTTGCTTTAACAAGTATTTTCAGTATCCAATCTTGTCATTCATGCTATACCTGTGGAGGCTACAACCCTGATGTCGCTAGGGCGTACAATAATCATAACACACAATGCAAGATGTATGAGTCACACAATCCAGTCATGCATCAATCCTGTGCGTAGCGTGCGCTTATGTGGGATAACTTCGCCTATCAGGGAGTCCCACAACAACCTGCCCAATGGCATATGCAATGGTCAACCACATCTCATAATAAGCACATAGATGATGCGCATGAGCATGTATCATGAAGCTATACTAAGCATACTCGTACAATGATGTTGTACTCTCCTCATATCAAGGTTGGGCCTAAGTGGCCTACCTATATTCCTAAGGATTCGGAACGGGCTTCCTTCTCCATACTATCATATAGCTCGCTAGATTTCCTAGGGGGCCCACATAAGTCCTAGATGGACTCCAAGATTAAAATAATCCTACTAGCAACCAATGGGGGCCGAACATTTTAGGTTAGCCCAATATGAATAGATGGATCATTCAAATATCAATGAGGCCTAATGATTTCGATCAACCCACTTAGAGAATGATGAGAATGGGCCTATCAATGGGCCTAAGGAAAAGTAACGATGTGGACATTTAACCATCATTGCCCATACAATGTGGACATTCAACCAACATTGCTCCCAAGGAGTGGCCCACATAGAGCCAAACATATAGTAGGGCCCATGACCTCACACAAGGGCCTCATATACATCACAATGGGCCTCACACAAGGGCTGAATATATTACACAATGGGCCTTACACAAGGGCCTAATATACTGCATAATGGGTCTCACACAAGGGCCTAATGAAACAACCCATATCCTTCAAAATGGCTGGAAAATAAACGGGCTTCACTCATATAATCTCATACATTAATATTGGGCCTCTTGGGTTAGCCCATAACCCACATACATCAAGGTGGGCCACATGGGGCTAACTAAAGCCCAAAAAAATGCTAAGGTAGGCTATGTCTAGCACATCCAACATGGTGGGCCCCTTTGGGCAGCCCATAGGCTTCAAAAATATAGCTGGGCCAAGTATACAATATACTCAACATAGCGGTTTACAAATCAGCCTATGTAGTCCATCATAATGGATTGATAGTACCTCACTATAGGAATTCTAAAGCTGGATATTCAACCCATTTGGCCCATTAAACATCCAAAAAATCTGGGCAATCTGACCCTTATACAATCAGATGAAAGGTGGGCCTAACAAGGCATCATAGGGGCCTAAATTCTATTCAACATTGTGGTGTATATCATACAAGAAGGTGGGCCTACTGCGGGACTTTTGGGCCAGCAACAGTCTAGTCAATCTGGGTGTTCAAGGGCTGGACAGCTGGGATTAAACACGTACATCACGTGGGGCCCACGTCCCATGTGGACGGTGCGAGTACAACACATCATCAAGGTGGCCCCACGTCCTTGCTGGACAGTGTGGGTACACCACATACATCATGCGGCTCCACATCCCACGTCTAAAGATGGACGATGTGGATATACAATATATATCATTAAGATGGGCCCCACCCCCACACGTACAACTGTTGAGGGTCAAATATTGGATATTAGACCTCAGTTATTACCTGATTTATGAACATGCCACCGTTTAAAATCCTAATTTAATCGTGTTTGTGATGCAAGGTACATTTACAAGAGTGGACTACAAAAAGGTGCTAAAAGTGTGTATTTGATGCTCTGAAATCACCACAACAAGGGATGGACTCCATGGGACCAAGATCGATGAATTTACACGCCAGAGATCCGATAAAATCGAGAAACTGAAGCTCAAGTGGCCCGAAATTAGTCCAGAATGCAAGATCACAGTGTTCCCACCATCCGCTTGGCTCAAAACTCCATACATGGCTTGAGGACCATAATTGAACCGTACACGTCGAAATTCATCCGTCGGATCATCGCGGAAGCAGCCCAACGGATAGATCAGCCCATAAATCTCAATCTGGGGCCCACCTGATATTTGGATATGCTTCAATTCTGGTATCAACCCTTAAAATGATATGAAAGAGTAGATGGTCGGGACAGATTGCACTAAAACATCACAGTGGACTCTAATTTGCAGTGCATGTACACCATGTACATGAATACATACAGCGCACCGAACAAACAAAAGTCGGTCAGCGTTTCGCTGACCGACGAATTCTTTAAAAACCAAAGACGCAACAGCGTCTTCAACGCGATCGGCCGGACGATGCTTGTGGACCCCACCCATCAGCCATGTCGATGATCCAAGCCGTCCATTTGCTTCAGGAGGTGGCCAAGACCCTGTCCAAGCTTTTCCTTTTGGTCTAAGAACGCGATCACGCGATTGTTACCGTCAAACGCAGAATGAACGGATCTTTGGAGTTGAGTCAGTGGGCCACCCAAAATCAATCAATCTGGTCACTCCTTAACGGTTTTGCGTCGTGAATTGGTGGACGGTATGGATTTTCAAATCATTAATGAAGTGGGCCCCATCACAAAATCGGCGCACTCGGTCGGTTGGAACAGTCAAATCGCATGAACCGGACGCTGTTCTTGCTAGTGGGTCCCACTGATGGCTCAGATCAGTGATCGGAACCGTCCATTAAGTCCATAGGAGGGGTGCAAACATCGCCTAGGTGGCGGAATCTCGGAAGATAATGGAGATTGTTTTTTTTTTCGTTCAAAGGTAAGACGGACGGTGGAATTGTTTGAGACGGTGGGCCGCATTAAACTCAAGAAAAAATACCATTTCTCAGTTATTTTCCGTCACGAGTAAAATGAATGGAGTGGATTTCTTGTTTGATATCAGTAGTGGGCCCACAAATCAACCTACTTACGTAGGATTTCTCTATTGCGTAAACAGAGGAGTTTCCGACTCCGTTTCAGAGTTTACCTCCTTGCATACTGACGGACGCTGGCTCTATAAAAGGGAAGTTTCCACGGCTGGAGGGGGGATCTGATCTGAGGGAGCTTGGACGGCAGCAAGTGAGAAATCGGGTGGAGCAGACAGAGAGAGAAAGTAGAGTAAAAATTCTTTTTATTTGTTTTCTTGTTAAATTCTATTAGTTTTTTTTTAAGGATGTTTAGCCTCATCATGTTCATGAGTGGCTAAACCTCTTAGCTAGGGCTAAGAGGTGAAGCTTGTAGCGTGATGGGAGGCCTCTTTGCTTGTGCCTTTGTTTAAACTGATCTGATTTTGATTTAATTTTATTAAGGGAATGTTTTCAGTCTTTAATGGTCTGTTGTGACTGAAATTACAATGGGTCTGCAATGGCTTTGAGCATGTTCTTTTTCTTTTATGTTTATGACGTCAGGAAGCCCTGTTGTTCACCATAGTCTCCTGGGCATGGTTGGATGTCGGTACCCTTCCTAACCTTCATACATTGATTGGTTGGTAATTAGTTTAATTCTGTTGTTTGCTTTGTCTCCTGGGCATGGTTTGGTGATGGAATCCATTCTAATTCATATACCTTTCATCTCTTGAAATCTATATCAATGGCAGTTCAGTTAATTTTCCTGATTTGTAATACAGGCATAAGATCTCCCTGATCTCTACAAGTGGATCCTCTGAATCCCTAGTTTCCCTTTTCCTAAATTTTTCTTAAATTTTAGTTTAAATATTTCACCATTATTTCTCAAATTACACTCAATTTAGAATTTCATCTCATTCTAGTTCTATTTCTACTTAGTTTCAGATAACGTACAAGTTCCAGTCCCTTGGGATTCGACCTCGGTCTTACCGAGTTTATTACTACATCACAACCCTATACTTGGGGAGTGAACAAGTTTTTGGCGCCGTTGCCGGGGACTGACGGCTACGATTTTCTGAAATTAATTAGTTTTAGAGTTAGTTTAAGATTAGGATTTTACTAATTTTAAATTTTAAATTTTGTTTCCTATTTTTCATAGAACTAACATATTTCTTATTCTGTAGGTTGTTAAGATAGAACTTCTAATTTGGTAAACTCTTTCTGATTTGCTAGATTTCCTAACTCTTTAGATTTGATTTTCTCTAGAAATTTCTTCTATTTAGAAACTAACTTATTTTGTTTTATTTTGCAGGTCTTTAGCCTAGGGACTCCAATTTGGTAATCTCCTTCCAACCCTCTTTTCTTTCTAGATTCATTTTCTTTCTTAGGATCAGGTTTAAAATTTGATTGAGGGCTGCGAGTGTTTCATGCCCAAGTGGGCCCGTGACGACACTCGACGTCTCTTGACTGAAGGAGGGTTAGTTGAGGGGTTGACTGTCCATCGCAGGATTAGACACCGTTCGAATTTCCCTGAGTTAATTGAGGTTATGGCTGAAAATCAACCTCAAGCACTACCTCAACAGATGGATGAGGAAGTACATGATGAGAATGAGGTGCTTCAAGCACCCCCGCCTCGTACCTTACGAGATTATTTACAACCGGCGGGGGTGAGCACGCCCTCATGCATGATTTTTCCTGAAAACACAGGACATATGGACATCAAGCCAGGAGTTATCCAACTCCTTCCTAAATTCCATGGACTTGAATCAGAAAGTCCATACTTACATTTGAAAGAGTTCGATGAGATCATAGCCACCTTATACTTTCCCAATGTATCCGAGGATACAATCAGGCTGAAACTCTTTCCTTTCTCCTTGAAAGAGAAGGCTAAGACGTGGTTACATTCACTGCGTCCTAGATCCATTGGCACATGGAATGATTTGCAGAGGGAATTCATAAAGAAATTTTTCCCACACCATAAAACAATTACCCTCAGAAAAGCAATCATGAACTTCGCCCAAAAGGAAGATGAAACATTCTACCAATGTTGGGAAAGGTTCAAGGATCTTGTCAGTTCATGCCCACAACACGGTTTTGAAATGTGGCGCATTACAAATTTTTTCTATGATGGATTGACATCTTCCATGCGCCAACCGGTCGAGACAATGTGTAATGGTGAATTCATGAATAAAGAGGTCGATGAGGTATGGGATTACCTCGATAGACTTGCCGAGAATGCACAATCATGGGACCATTACCCAAAATCAAACACCACGACTAGGCCAACTCAATCTAAGGAGAAAGGTGGAGTATATCTCCGAAAGAAGAGGACGATGTAAATTTTAAAGTGACTAATCTCACTCAAGAGTCGAGGCCATGGAAGGAAAGAAGGAGAAGGTTAATGAAATTGTTTGCAGCATCTGTGATTGCAACATTCACACAACTGAAAATTGTCTTACCATATCTGCTTTTCGAGGAGTGTTGAATGAACAAGCCAATGCCGTAAATAACTATCAAAGACCTTTCAATGGATCTACCTCCAATACATACAATCCTGGTTGGAGAAATCATCCAAATTTTAGTTGGAGGAATGGACAAACTGCTACCCCTCAAAGTTTCTTCAATCAAAATCTAAATCAGGGGAAACCTCAAGAAGAACCTGGTTCAAAATCCCATACAAGAGCCGACTCAAAGGCGTGGACTCTCGACTTTATGCGAAAATAGATTCACGTATGACGGTTATAGAAAAGGGATGCTTCCGCACAACCGCTCCCCAATCCTAAACCGCAATACGAGATAAATGATCCCAAATCAAATCAAATGGGACACGCTAAATCCATCACCACTCTTAGGAGTGGGAAGATCATTGATAAAACCCTTCCGGTTAGGCCCGAAAAGCCTCAAGAACCAGAAGAGGACAATAATGATGAATTTAGTGATGTCCCACAAAAATTGGAACCGAAACTTCTAGAGAAGCCAGTTGCTCCATTCCCCCAACGGTTGGTTGCACCAAAACGTCTTTCTAACTCTCAGGATATTCTGGAGGTGTTGAAACAAGTGAAAGTCAACATTCCTCTACTTGATGTCGTAAAACAGATTCCTTCATATGCAAAATTTCTGAAAGACCTATGTACGACCAAAAGACGGCAAAGCATTCAAAAGAAGATCTTCTTGACTGAGAAAGTGAGTGCCATCCTGAAGCAAGATGTGCCGCAGAAATTCAAGGATCCCGGTAGCCCAACCATATCATGTGTAATCGGGAACCATCGAATTGATCACGCACTTCTTGACTTGGGAGCGAGCGTCAATCTAATCCCCTACTCGGTATACAAACAGTTAGGATTGGGTGAGTTAAAACCTACCCTAACCACACTACAACTTGCCGATCGAACTGTTCGTGTACCAAGAGGGATTATTGAGGATGTGTTAGTCCAAGTCGATAGATTTTACTACCCTGTAGATTTTATCATCTTGGACACCGAACCCATCAACAACATGAGCACTCAGATTCCCGTCATTCTTGGTCGCCCATTCCTTGCCACATCAAATGCAATCATCAATTGCAGGAATGGTGTCATGACTATGTCTTTTGGAAATTTGACATTGGAGTCGAACATCTTTTTCAATAACGGCAGCAACGCAGAGGATGATGACGATGTCCACGACATTAACATGATCGATACTTTCGTGGAAGATAGGACACCCCTTACCTTATCCTCTGATCCTCTAGAGACGTGCTTGGCCCACTCCCATGAGTTTGATGATGATATGATTAGGGAGATGTGTGCCTTGCTTGATACTGCACCGGTACTTGAAGTTAACCGGTGGAGGCCACAATTTGAAGAATTGCCACAAACTGATGTAGTGCCTCTACCGTCTAACCTCAAGGCACCGAAGCTTGACCTAAAACCTTTGCCCTCTGATTTGAAATATGCCTATTTAGGTCAAGATGAGACATACCCGGTGGTGATCTCTGCCCACCTGGAGAAAGAACAGGAGAGTATGCTCATATCTACTCTCATTGAACATAAAAGAGCCCTTGGATGGACGATAGCGGACCTCAAAGGAATCGATCCCTCGATTTGTACTCACCACATATATCTTGAGGAAAATGCAAAGACTGTTCGGCAACCACAACGTAGACTAAATCCAAACATGAAGGAAGTGGTTAAGGCCGAGGTTCTTAAACTATTGGATGTAGGTATCATATACCCTATATCTGATAGTCAATGGGTGAGTCCAACCCAGGTGGTTCCTAAGAAGTCCGGAATCACCATCGTAGCTAATGCTAATAATGAACTCGTGCCAACCAGAGTCACTACTGGTTGGAGAATGTGCATTGACTACAGAAAATTGAATACCGTCACAAGGAAGGATCACTTTCCTCTGCCCTTCATCGATCAAATCTTGGAAAGGCTAGCTGGTCATTCTTATTATTGTTTCCTTGACGTATTCTAAGCTACATCGATTGAAATCGCCCCTGAGGACCAGGAAAAGACCACATTTACATGTCCCTACGGCACCTTTGCTTACCGAAGGATGCCATTTGGACTATGTAATGCCCCTGCCACCTTTCAGCGATGTATGTTGAGTATCTTTTCTGATATGGTGGGGCAATATCTTGAGGTCTTCATGGACGATTTCTCTGTCTATGGCTCATCTTTCAGCAAGTGCTTGGAAAGTCTTAAATGTGTGCTGAAAAGATGTGAAGAAAAGAACTTGGTACTTAATTGGGAGAAGTGCCATTTCATGGTTCATAAGGGGATTGTCCTTGGACATATCATCTCGTCCAAGAGAATTGAGGTAGATAAAGCAAAAATCGATCTTATCTCTAATCTACCTCCACCTAAGAACATCAGGGACGTGCGATCCTTCTTAGGACACGCAGGATTTTACAGGCGATTCATAAAGGACTTTAGTCTCCTCTCTCGTCCTTTATGTAATCTTCTTCAAAAGGATGTTCCATACGAGTGGTCTGAGCAATGCCAGGAAGCTTTCACCAAGCTTAAAGGCATGTTAACCACTGCACCTATCATGCAGCCACCCGACTGGAGCCTTCCTTTTGAGCTTATGTGCGACGCCTCTGATTATGCTCTTGGAGCGGTTCTAGGCCAGAGAAAAGATAAGAGGCCCTACGTCATCCATTACGCGAGTAGGACTTTAAATCCTGCCCAAGTGAACTACTCGACTACGGAAAAAGAACTCTTAGCCGTAGTGTTCGCCTTGGACAAATTTAGGTCCTACCTGATTGGATCCAAGATCATTATCTATACAGATCATGCGGCACTGAAGTATCTTCTTTCTAAGAATGATTCTAAGCCCCGCCTGATACGATGGATCCTTCTACTCCAAGAATTTGATTTGAAAATTAAAGATAAAAAGGGAGTAGAGAACGTAGTGGCCGATCACCTTTCTCGCCTTAATACCTCTGATTCCCTTGAGGCGACCCATATCAATGACATGTTCCCGGATGAACAACTGTTCAGAGTCTCCCATTCACCTTGGTTCGCTGATATTGCTAATTATCTTGCTACAGGTTCCATACCGACACATTGGACTGCGCAAGATAAGAAGAAATTTTTCACCGAGGTGCGCAAATTCTTCTGGGATGATCCATACGTATTTAAATATTGCCCAGACCAAATCTTGAGGAGATGTGTGCCAGACGATGAGCATCAGAGTGTCATCTCCTTTTGTCACTCACAGGCCTGTGGTGGTCACTTTTCTGCAAAAAAGACCACGGCTAAGATTCTGCAGTGTGGCTTCTATTGGCCCACTATATTCAGGGACACTCATGAGTTTTGCAAAGCTTGTGAGCGTTGTCAGAAATTGGGAGCATTGTCCCATCGAAATATGATGCCCTTGAATCCCATTCTTATTATAGAGGCATTTGATTGCTGGGGCATCGATTTCATGGGACCATTCCCCCAATCTTTTGGGAATTTATATATTTTGCTTGCTGTAGACTATGTTACTAAATGGGTCGAAGCGATTCCGTGTCGGAATAATGACCATCGCACGGTCATTAAATTCCTAAAAGAAAACATCCTTTCCCGATTTGGAACGCCTCGAGCCATTATTAGTGATGGGGGCTCACACTTTTGTAATAGGCCATTCGAGAGCTTAATGAAGAAATATGGTATCTCTCATAAGGTGAGCACCCCATACCACCCTCAGACAAGTGGGCAAGCTGAGATTTCTAATAGGGAGATCAAACACATTTTGGAGAAAACGGTTAACCCTGACCGTAAGGATTGGTCAATTCGATTGACCGATGCCTTATGGGCGTACCGTACTGCTTTTAAAACTCCTATTGGAATGTCTCCCTTTAGACTCGTCTATGGGAAGGCTTGCCACTTGCCTGTAGAGTTGGAACATAGAGCCTACTGGGCGATCAAAAATTTAAATTTCAATCTGAACAACGCTGGCTCGCTACGCAAACTTCAAATAAATGAACTTGAAGAAATCCGGAACGACGCATACGAGAATTCGAGAATTTACAAGGACAGGATGAAGGCGTTTCATGACCAACATATTCTATGAAAATCATTCACGCCAGGCCAGAAAGTCCTTTTGTATAATTCTCGATTACATCTCTTTCCGGGTAAGCTTCGATCTCGTTGGACCGGCCCTTACATTGTTGTTACTGCATATCCTCATGGGGCCGTCGAGATCAGAGATCCCGACAATGGCAAGGAATTTAAAGTAAATAGACATCGCTTAAAGCCATTTGTCGAGAAATTTGATTCAGAGGACATGTCCATGCCTCTGACTGATCCTGTCTACCAGGACTGATCTCCTAGTCTGATGGAGGTATAGGTAGGTTTATCGCTTTCTTAGGACTAGGGTAGTTGCTGTAGTTGTCTGGCTGAAGACGTTAAACTTAGCGCTCCTGGGAGGCAACCCAGCTTTTCTTTTCCATTTATTTCATTTTCCTAGATAGTTCAATGTTTGTGGGTAACATTACTGCAAACCCTCACGAGACTACAACTCGTTCACTAGGGGCAACCTAGGGGTTTAAAGGCTTGTTGCATTTGCTAAATACAATCGAGAGCACCTGCGAAAGTGGTATAGATAGGATTTTTTATTAGTTTTGTGTTGCTCTCTCTCGTGCTGACTAGATTCCATGCTGCGATCTCTTGGAAAGTCTCTCATGATTCATCATTCAGGTACTATCTTCCCATCATTTTTTTTTAAACTTTCGTTGTCCCATGTGCATTCCATGCTCATATCTTTTACATTGAGGACAATGTAGGTTTTAGGTTGGGGGTGGGAGATTAGGTAACCTAATCAGTGTTTTCTTGGTCTTGAGCAAAAATTGTGAAAATTTTTAACTTTTTTCTGAAATTCTTGTGCATTTGAAGTGATTTTGACGACTATCCCGGATTTAGAATTTCAAGATACGTGATGTTGGAAATTTACTACTCTTGGATTCAGTTGCTCGTTAGATTTCACAGTTAAGTTTGAATTGTTAATCCATGATGAGAAGTTGTAAACATTGATTGAGTCATGATTTCACATATCACATCTCACTTACACATTGAGATTTCAGTTTGATATTGAATGATTAACTTGGTAATCACTGAGCATGAAAGAAACCAAATTTAAAAGATTTGGCCATCAGGGTATAAAGAAAGAGTTACACCATGGGTTTGCTCCCTATAGGTGTGGATTCGATTTTTCATGATTAACAATTGGAAAGAGTTGGGCGACTAGTTTCACCATAGGTTTGCTCCCTATAAGTGAAAATTTGATTCCCATCAATTTAAAAAAAAAAAAAAAAAAAAAAAAAGAAAAAAAAATGAAAGAATGATCTGTGAGGTAAGTTTCGGTTATCATGAATTCTCTTGTTGATTACCAACGAAATCCTGAAATAAAGAATTGAATCTCTTAATGATGGTAGTCGAGATTTCACTATACACCCATGGAACTCAATGTTTAGAATTATTCTAGTTTATGGATTAATATTTGAACTTGATTATGAAATTCACCGTGCATGAGAGGCCGGGAAATTGATAATCAACATTCATGGATCTTAAGATTTCTCATATCCGGATTGTTTTTCAAAACATCACTCACTTCACAAGAATTGTCTCGTAATTCTCAAATTAATTTTCACATATTTTGCTCGGGACTAGCAAAATGCTGGTTGGGGGTTGTGTTGAGGGTCAAATATTGCATATTAGACCTCAGTTATTACCGGATTTATGAACATGCCACCGTTTAAAATCCTAATTTAATCGTGTTTGTGATGCAAGGTACATTTGCAAGAGTGGACTACAAAAAGGTGCTAAAAGTGTGTATTTGATGCTCAAATCACCACAACAAGGGATGGACTCCATGGGACCAAGATCGACGAATTTACACGCCAGATCGAGAAAATCGAGAAACTGAAGCTCAAGTGGCCCGAAATTGGTCCAGAATGCAAGATCACAAGTGTTCCCACCATCCGCTTGGCTCAAAACTCCATACATGGCTTGAGGACCATAATTGAACCGTACACGTCGAAATTCATCCGTCGGATCATCGCGGAAGGCCCATGCAACGGATAGATCAGCCCATAAATCTCAATCTGGGCCCACCTCGATATTTGGATATGCTTCAATTCTGTATCAACCCTTAAAATGATATGAAAGAGTAGATGGTCGGGACAGATTGCACTAAAACATCACAAGGGGACTCTAATTTGCAAAGTGCATGTACACCATGTACATGAATACATACAACATAGACACCGAACAAACAAAAGTCGGTCGGCGCTTATGACCGACGAATTCTTTAAAACCAAAGACGCAATGACGTCTTCAACGCGATCGGCCGGACGATGCTTGTGGACCCCACCCATCAGCCATGTCGATGATCCAAGCCGTCCATTTGCTTCAGGAGGTGGCCAAGACCCTGTCCAAGCTTTTCCTTTTGGTCTAAGAACGCGATCACGCGATTGTTACCGTCAAACGCAGAATGAACGGATGCTGGAGTTGAGTCAGTGGGCCACCCAGAAATCAATTGAATCTAGTCACTCCTTAACGGTTTTGCGTCGTGAATCTGGTGGACGGTATGGATTTTTCAAATCATCAATGAAGTGGGCCCCATCACAAAATCACACTCGATCGGTTGGAATCGGCGTCCGCATGAACCGGACATTTGCGTGCTTGTGTGGTCCCACGATGGCTCGGATCGTTGATCGAACCGTCCATTAAGTCCATAGGAGGGGGTGCAAACATCGCCTATTACCAACGCGGAATCTCGGAAGATAATGGAGATTGTTTTTTTTTTCGTTCAAAGGTAAGACGGACGGTGGAATTGTTTGAGACGGTGGGCCGCATTAAACTCAAGAAAAAATACCATTTCTCAGTTATTTTTCGTCACGAGTAAAATGAATGGAGTGGATTTCTTGTTTGATATCAGTAGTGGGCCCACAAATCAACCTACTTGCGTAGGATTTCTCTGTTGCGTAAACAGAGGAGTTTCCGACTCCGTTTCGGAGTTTACCTCCTTGCATCACTGACGGACGCTGGCTCTATAAAAGGGAAGTTTCCACCATACAGTGGGGGGGGATCGATCGAGGGAGCTTGGACGGCAGCAAGTGAGAAATCGGGTGGAGCAGACAGAGAGAGAAAGTAGAGTAAAAATTCTTTTTATTTGTTTTCTTGTTAAATTCTATTAGTTTTTTTTTAAGGATGTTTAGCCTCATCATGTTCATGAGTGGCTAAACCTCTTAACTAGGGCTAAGAGGTGAAGCTTGTAGCGTGATGGGAGGCCTTTGCTTGTGCCTTTGTTTAAACGATCTGATTTTGATTTAATTTTATTAAGGGAATGTTTTCGGTCTTTAATGGTCTCATAGACCGAAATTACAATGGGTCTGCAATGGCTTTGAGCATGTTCTTTTTCTTTTATGTTTATGACGTCGGAAGCCTCATTGTTCACCATATCGTCTCCTGGGCATGGTTGGATGTCTGCACCCTTCCTAACCTTCATACATTGATTGGTTGGTAATTAGTTTAATTCTCATTGTTTGCTTTGTCTCCACGGGCATGGTTTGGTGATGGAATCCATTCTAATTCATATACCTTTCATCTCTTGAAATCTATATCAATGGCGCTTCGATTAATTTTTCGATTTGTAATACGGCATAAGATCTCCCTGATCTCTACAAGTGGATCCTCTGAATCCCTAGTTTCCCTTTTCCTGAATTTTTCTTAAATTTTAGTTTAAATATTTCACCATTATTTCTCAAATTACACTCAATTTAGAATTTCATCTCATTCTAGTTCTATTTCTACTTAGTTTCAGATAACGTACAAGTTCCAGTCCTTTGGGATTCGACCTCGGTCTTACCGAGTTTATTACTACATCATAACCCTATACTTGGGGAGTGAACAACAACACGTGTGGGGTGGGTCCCACGTTCTATAATGAACGGACAGCGTGGTTGAAACACATACATTCAAGGTGGGGTCCCACCGACTAGCAATTGCCGGACGGTGATGGGTACGCATGCATAGGGTGGGCCCTGCAGATGGATGGTGTGGATGTAAATACATACATTTGGTGGGTCCACACGTGTAGCCCACCAGCTGTATCAAGCTGATATTTGAGTTTTCTTGCCCAAAACCGTCCGTCCAGGCGGGACAGCCTTACTGGACAGTCAGTATGGTTGGGCCCATAGATGGACAGCCAGGATACAAAATACATAGGTCAGGGGGTGGGGTCCACATGCATCATCCTAACACATAAATTCCAGGTAAAATCAAAGCAAAAGCCCTCTACAAACATCAAATGGGCCTGGAGAAAAATCTGGACGGCAACATGTTGCTGTCCAATTCTAGGCCAAAAGCTTGCTCGAAAAAAAAATAACACCATGTACATCAAGATTGGACCACCTAGATGGGCCCCACACACTCAGACTAAGGTCCACATGCATCAGACCTTTGCATGCAAGACAAGGCAGAAAGGTGGGCTAGCCTGCGTTCAGAAAATTGGACAGTTGGGGTGTCCCACTCTGTTGGACGGTCTGGATGTGTTGAGCACATCAGATGGAGCAATGATCATCAGGAAAAATAGAAGATGTAGGGAGAGCGAGAGAGAAAGAATCGGCCAATAGAGGAAGGACTCCGCCACTATGAGTCCCTCCCATGATCTACACCATATAATCACATATGGGTCCCATACATGCAGGAGCCTAACATAACATTTAAAAAAATAATAATAAAAAAATTTGAGGTGGGGATACCATCCTCACCATGCAAATCAGGGGTCTAGATGACCCCTGACTTTAGTTTCCCATCCGCCATGACATTATATACATTAAAGTCATGCATATATGATTGTATGGCCCTCGTAACTCATTCCTTAGGGGTAGTATTATGTCAGCGTCAATCAGATCGGGGGGCAACCTCTCATGCCACAAGTTTAATCTGTAGGTGTCAAATAGCCTGGGGGCAACATCTCATGTCGTTGACACCTAAAAAAATGGTCATGAATAGTGTCATCGGCCGGATGAATAATGTCGTAGGCTGCTGGGCGAACAGTGTCATCGTTGGATGAATAGTGAAATTAGTGGAATGAATAGTAAAATTAACTAATGTCTATTCACATTCTCCAAGTGTATTCTCCGAATGCAAAGAGAAATGGGGGCATTATTTATACCCATTTTGGCACACTTACATGGCCCAATAATATGCCACTACGTGTTGGCATCATGTGCTAAATGATGAACGAAATCCTACTTGCGCCCTCCATAATTACTTACATGCGATCTGGTTGGCCAAATTAAATGGGCCCAGGATATGCCACGTAGTAGTTGTTCCATCTATAGTGTAGATGAACTTCAAGAGGAGTTAAAGACGTGTACATGAGAGAGATCATTAAATGTTAGATTTCTATCAAAAGTACTCTCTGCAAAAGTAAGAGTCTCATTAGAGCAATACTCACTCTCTTAACATTAAATGTTAGAATTCCATTAAATGAGATTTCTATCTAGCATTAAACGCTAGAGTCTTGCCAAAAGCAACTCTCTAGGGATGTCAAAACCAAGTGACATAAGGACTCTAACAACTTTCCCATGCGAGAGTGTAGATATGTGAGAGTAAAGAGATCCAACCGACGCATGTGAGAGTCTTTCTCTTGTATACATGGTCGCACATGATAGGTTATACTAACGTGAGGTAATTAAGGAGATTTAGCTAAATGTTTAGATCCTTTACGATGCTGAAGACTATGTAAGGCCATTGCCTCCCAGTAGCCTATAAAAGCAACTATCGATGAAAAATTCCATGCCTTATGCCAATACAATCATATATGCATGACTTTAGTTTCCCGTCCGCCATGGACATTATATATATATATATATATTTTAATTTATTGGTTTTAGTTTAGCCCAAATCCCATTGCTACTTATAGCATGAGGCCCGTAGTTTAATTGTTAGTTTATCTCTCCACACTTTAAAAAAAAAAAAAAAAAAAACACATATACACACACCCCTACACACTCACACCGTAGTGGGATTTCACCACATATGGGTACTTGAACCCTTGACCAGGCGTTGAAACTCCTGAGAGTCTACCACTGGAGCAAAAGTAAGGACCCTATCTCTCCACCCTTCATCCAAGGCATTCCACTAGATTGTAAGGAAGATCGCTTAATTTCGAATGGTAGGTTACTGGGCTTTCTTGCTACGTGTTGGGTGATTCCGCTGGTCATCTTGCCACGAAGTTTGGTCCACACCAGACGACGAATGGATATTCAATTCACGATCTTCTTGCCATGAAGCCCATTCCGTTTGAGCAACGAATAGATTGTCGAAGATTCACCCTCATTCGGTTATCTTGCCACAACACTCGATTTCAATTGAGCGACGAACATATGTCCATCCCACACATTGCAACTGTCTCGCTACGAAGCTCAATCCCGATTGGGCAATGAATGGATCATCGTCCCTCAAGCCGATCGTGAGTGCCATTATTGTAAAATCATTAATAGAATCACACATTCGACTTTTATCTATTTCTCCATTATTTTTGAACTTCGATAGTGAATCACACTGAAAGAAAAAGTCCTTAAGGTCGTAAACTCACGTATCATCACAAGGTAAAAAGAACTTTTTTGGAATGACTAATCCTTACCCTTTCACAAATTGCCTGAACAGAGCACAAACCGGTGATCGAGAGGATAACTGCATCATGATCCAATCTCCAGTTTGTCCATCTCTGTGTGGGGGACACCAATGATTCAATCAAAACCATTGAGTGAGCAGACTCTGGCATGCCCGCACATCTTACTCTCACATGAACAACCAATCTATGCCCTCACTCATACGAGTAGCCTAGTTTGATTAAATTGGCAGCAATAATATGATTGAGATAAAGTGATTCTATCGGGATCTTTCATAATTTTAATTCTAAGAATCATATCAGCCTCTCCCAGATCCCTCGTGTTGAATTGTGAACTAAAAAAAAGACTTAGTTTTATTCACCACATTAGTATTAGTACTAAAGATTAACTTGTTATACACACATAAACATGATAATGGATGCTTTCTCAAATAGTTTGCTTTATACACACTTATTTGATTTATTAATTTAAAAATTGTTTGACAATAACACTTTGTCAAATTTTTTATTTCATTGCTTTGGAGTTTACTTAAAGCCATAAAAAGATTTAATTAATATGCACACTTTATTTTCATAACTATTTATCATAAACTCCTCAGGTGGTCCGCGTGTAAGTCTCTTTCTTTTATTCTCCAATTACAAAGGTGGATTTCAAATGCCATTTAGAAAATTACAAGTTTTTGGATGGAAAACTATAGATAGGCTTTTTTTTTTAAATTTAAAATTTTTAACTTTTTTCTACACGCACACACTCACACCTAGGGGTGTACACAAACTAGGCCAGCCCGATTAGCCCGCTCGACCTGGCCCGAAAAAGCTCGACTCGGCGACCGGGCCCGGTCGAGATCGGGTCAATTTTCAAAGCCCGTTTTTTGAATTCTCCGACCAGTTCACCGAAAGTCTACTTCAAATTGCACACCCGACACCAGAAAAAATTTGCATTATTGCATGCATTGAGTAGTTGTTTTCCACACATACAAACTTGACTTTAGAAGTTCTTAAAAATGCAATTTTATAGTCATAATGAATTTAAAAAAAGTGGACAAGTTAGATGGGCACTAAAATTACCATATGAATTTTTTTTTTTTGAATATTTCCTCATTTAGGATATTCATGCATATCTTTTGAAATAGATCCATCTAAGCTTAATTAAAATTTCAATGAAGAAGTAAAAAAGACTTTAGAAAAATTCAAGGAAGAAGACTTGATTGCAAGCACATTTATGTTGACCTTTATATAAGAAGATTTCATTAAGATCAAGGTTATAAAACCTCTAAGGAAATAATAGAGAATTACTTAGGCCAAGGATTTTAGTAGTTAATGACAATGAAATTCTTGAGCACATGCAAGTGTCATTTATTTTGAATAGTTTACAACTTCATAAAAATTGTTGTGATAGTTCTAGGTTGAAAGCAAAATTCTTAAACAACTAACCTTTCTCTTCAACTAGCTTTGGCAAGGAGTTTATTATCGTGGAACATGTATGACATCCGAACTATCCAACAGGTGCATCCTACCACCATGATTAGACGACTCAAAAGTGAGGTCTATCCAATTATATGGCACACACCTTAGAAATTTGTGTAGATCACTCAAAAGTAAGGTTCGAAACTGGCCCGAACTTGAAGGTTCGAAACTGGCCCGAACTCGGCCCGAACTCGCCTCGGGCCGGTTCGAACTGGAGATGTTGGCCCGGTGACCAGGCCCGGTCCGGCTCGGACCTGGTGCGGTTGTTGAACGGGCCTGGACGGGCTGAGGCCAGTTCGACTCGGCCCGACCCGTGTACACCCCTACTCACACCATAGTGGGATTTCACCGCAACCCTCATGAATCTCCCAGGAGTCTACCACCGGAGCAAGAGTAAAGATACAAAACTATAGATAGCCTTATTCACACATCAACGTCCTCGTTTTTCCAACTTCTCCTTGCGTTTTCTAACAACAAATCAAAGAGTTAAATCATACATTAAATATGGTATCACGATTGGGACAGTTTGAATGAGTTAAATCTAAGCCACCTATGTAGTGGTTTGGGTAGTGCATGGATTCAGGCAGGTTGAGACTTGTTTAGTTCGGTTAGGCATTTTCTATGAATGATGTAGAGGCATGTGTTGTATATCTACACGGTATATTCATTTGGCCAACTCATTTTAACGCATGAACTAAAAATTAAAGTTGATCCAAATGTCAGGTGGACCACACCACAGGAAACAGTAATCATTAAATGCATTTCCTAAGGTTTACCATTATGTTTATTTTTCCACCCAATCTGTTGACAAAGGGAAAGCACGAATATCAGCTTGATCCAAAACTTTTTTTAACCCACTAGAAGTTTTCAACAGCCATTCATCATTGTTTGCTGTGGTGTGGTCCACTTGAGTTTGGATCAACTTCATTTTTAACCCATGTTCTAAAATAAGCCGGCAAAACGGATGGACGGCATTGATATACCGCACATGCATCAAAGTGCGCGCCACAGAGATGACCCAGCTGAATTATGTCAGGTAGGTTCTGTGACTCGATCAACAGGAGCCGTTTATGCGGAAACGGACTGGCTACTACCCCTGCCGTCGGCCATTACTGGTCGGTGCTCTGTGGGCCCCACCATGATGTATGTGTTTCATTCATGCCGTCCATCTATTTTTATAGATCGTTTTATTGTATTAGACAAAAAACAGGTATATAACAATCTCAAGTGGACCACATTAAAGGAAGCAGTTTTGAATGAACGTCGACCATTAAAAACTTTTTGAGTACCATAAAAGTTTTGGATCAAGCTGATCTTTGTTTTTTCCCTTCATCTGGGTTTGTATGACCTAATCAATAGATTTTATGTCAAATAAACAGTACAATCGGCCTTACTAGAATTTTAATGGGAGATATCCAATCACTGTTGTTTTCCTGTGGTGTAGTTCACCTGAGATTTATATTCCTCTAAATTTTAGCATCAAGACCTAAAATAATCTGTGAAAATGGATGAACGGATTGGATGAAACACATACATCATGGTGAGGCCCACCGAGCACCGATCACAGCCACCGGGCCGGTGGCAGGGGTAGTAGCCAATCCGTTCTCGTTTATGCAGGGCAACCTGATGTATCTGCACCGACTGTGCACGTGTATATCAATTGTTTTTTTCCCCACCAAACAAGTCCGCCCATGTTTTCATTGAGGATTTTTCGTTTTCTGTCATAATCCTTTTAGACTCGAATGTTTGTTTTTCACTATTTAAAAAAAGATGTAACTCATTCTTCCCACACGGGGCACTGATGCACAGCTATCCAGTGAATCCAAATTCTCGTCCCATGTTGGTTGGAGCAAATCTCTAAATCACACCCGTCAATAAATCAAACCATCCAATTGATGGATATTAAATAATTAAATGCTTAAGATTAAATTATAAATAGTCTAATTTTTTAAATAATTAAAAATCAGATGTATAATATTATTTTCTCTCTTCAATTTCTTGGTTATGCGCCATCAACGTTTGGTTCAACGATTCAGATGGACTGGATTGCCTTACAGCTATGCAATATGTGCTGTCGAAGAGTCAGCACCATTTTTTAAATGGTGTGGAACTAGCAAAAGAATCCAAAGATTTACTGGGAAACGGATTGGCTACTCCCCCTGCAACCAGCCCGTGGCTGATGGTCGGTGTTATGTGGGCCACACCATGATGTATCTGTTTCATCCATTCCGTTCATCCATTTTTAAAGATCATTTTAGAGATTGATCCCAAAAATTAGAGGGCTATAAATCTCAGGTGGACCACACCACAGGAAAATAGTGATTGGATATCCACCATTAAAATTCTCCTAAGGCGCACTGTACTGTTTATTTGACATCCAATCCGTCAATTAGGTCATAAAGATCCCGGATGAAGGGATTTAAAAAAAAAAAGAAGCTTAATCCAAAACGTATATGGCCCCCAGGAAGTTTTTAATTATCCACGTTCATTCAACACCGTTTCCTGCAATGTGGTTTGCTTGAGAGTGGGATATACCTCATTTTTGGACTCATACCACTAAATGATTCAGAAACAACGACATCCATGAAACAAATACATCATGGTGGGCCCAAAGAGCACCGGTGGCAGGGGGAGAATTCAATCCGTTTCCCTTCTTGGGCCGATGTACGATATAATTATTAGGTGGCCATCATGCATTCACTCTGACTGTACTCCAAGGGTTCTTGAGGATCATAGACCTCAGGTATCACCCACCAAGTCGCCCCAAACAAACCTTAATTCGCAAACTAGGCCCAGGATTGTACGGCTGAACCTAAAAAATCAAAATATCTCTCTTTTTTCAAGCGCTTAGCCTAACTATTTAGGGGTATTTTAGTCTTTTAAGCAGGTGCCGAACCCTAAAAAGCTTATTTACCTGTAAAATGTTTCCGTCCGACGAAAAAAACCTAAAGGCATCGTACGGACTAAACCGTTCACCTATTATTTCTTTATATTATTAGTCTCTACCCAAGATTCTGCGGAGTATACTCGTGTTTTTAGCTCTTAACACTGGGTCTCATGGTTCAGTGATCCAGACCATTGGTTTGTTGGGACCAACCATGGATGGATCATGCCTGGTGATCCAGACCATATTTCGCCTACGAATAGTTGGTTAAGAACTAAAATACAGCGGGAATTCAAATTCTATTGAAAATATGCCGAAAATGGATCTCCAATCTGGTGAAGTTTTTAGGTACACGATCCATCCATGAAGGATGCAACAGATCAATGGCCTGGATCACTGAACTAAGGGTCCCACTTGTCTGAAAGGAAAACCCCATTTATGCAAGAACTGGGCTTATCGAGAAGAGTTTAAAGGTGCATATAGTCCTTCCACCTATGGGTCCCAAGAGACCAGTGGTGTTTGGATCACTCACTTGTGAGAAGTGCAAACCGAAGCATCACTTCAAAACCTTGGGTATATGATTCCGTTAACTCTTCTTGAGCAGTGGACTCAGATTACATATCGTAGACTATAGCACCAGGTTGGCATCATGTTGACGTGGCAAAGTTCTGTTGTCCCACTAAGATGTATTTGTTATATCCACACCGTCCATCCATTTTGCTAGATCATTTTTGGGACATGCTACGAAAAATAGGTTGATCCAAATCTCAAGTGGACCACACTACAGAAAGTAATGGAGAGAATGATCCTCACCATTGAAACTTTTCTAAGGTCCACCATGATGCGTATTTTCCATACCATCTGTTCACGAGGTCATGAAGGGAAATTTATATATAAGCTTGATACAAAACTTCTTTAGCTCTCAAGAAAATTTTAATGATAGATACCCATTGTTTCTAGTGTAATCCACTTAGGGGTTGTTTGGCCCATGGTATTAAGTTGTATTGAATAGGATTGCATTATTAATCTTTCTTTAAAATTGGAAATGGCATGTTTGGAAGGAGGGTGATTTGAATTAAAATTAATTTTATAGGCTTTTCAAAATGAGCCTTGTGTTGGAAAGTGTGAGATAAGATTACATCTATGTACAATCTAAATGCAATTTGAAAGTAAATTTTAGGATTTAATTTTTAATGCGCACATTTCAATTACAGTATTAGAAAACATGGGATAAACTCAATCCAGGGACAATACCTTATATAAGCATTTATTATAACTTTTACAATTCCATCCACCTTAATCTCACCTAATACAGCTGGCCAAATAGGCCTTTAAGCTTTGGATTTACTTTAGTGTTTGAGCTTATGCTTTAAAATGATATAGAAAAATAGATATACAATATGATTATAATACACTCACCATGGTAGGGCCAATATTTTAATGCCACCTGTGTGGAGTTCTACCCTAGGCAATCCAATACTTTAAACCACATACATTCGTGGTAGGCCCAACAGAATTTATTCAACATGGTAAAAGTTATGGCAATTTGATTCGATGGTTTATCTAAAAATTAAAGCATATGCAAGCTTGAGTAGACCGCATCATGTAAAACCGTAGAAAAAATGATTTCCATAGTTGAAACCTTAATAGGCCTACAGTGGTGTTAATTTGTCAATAAGATCACATGGACATATATATATATATATATATATATATATATATATATATATATATATATATATATATATATATATATATATATTACACGTACACACACCCCCACACACTCACACTAGTGGAATGTCACCACCTATGGGCACTGGAACCCTCGGCCGGGAGTTGAAACTCCTGTGAGTTTTCAATGGTTGACGATTCACTTTATACTATTTCCTTTGGTGTAGACCACTTGAACTTTGAATATGCTTCATTTTTAGAATAAGTATCTTATAATGGATAAACAGGGTAGATAAAATCGGTAAATTAGGGTGGGCCCTACGGAGTTTACTCGGTAAGCAGTCCGCTCCCCCGAGCTGTTATAATAAGATCACTAGGAACCTAAGTACCTAAAGCATAGACGAATATAATTGAAGCATGTGGTGCGGGAGAGACGCGTCCAAATGCAATAATGAAATAGGAGGAGCGGATTTGGTGAGACCCGGATCCACCCACGTGGGTAGGACCCTGACTGTGGGGCCCATTGTGATGTATGTGACTACATCCATGCGGTCCATCTGTATTGAAAGCTAATTTTAAGGCATCAACCAAAAAACGAAGCAGTTCCAAGTCCTTGACGGACTGTAGTATAGGAAACGGTGGTGATTGACCATTAAAAACTTCTATGGGCCACTAAAGCTTTGGATCAAGATGATATTTGTATGACCTCTTCATCTAGGTGTTTTTAATCTTATCAACAGATTGGATGACAAACGAACAGCAAAAAAACATTCCGGTGAAGTGCATGAAGCTTTTAATAGTGAGGATTCAATCACAACTGTTTCCTGTGGTGTGCTCCAACTAAGGGCTCAGTCAGCTTCATTTTTGGGATTATTTCTGAAAATAAGATTTCAAACTAGTTGGACGGTGTGGATTTAAGCTACATACATCACTGGGAGCCCCATAGTCAGTTCACCCACCTCGGTGGATCCGGAATCCTAATCCGCCCCCGGGCGATCAGGTAAGTGAGTCTGGACACGGATTGCGTCCTACCCCCTCCCGGACGGTAATCCGTCCGGGCAGGGCTCTGTGGGGTCCACCGTGATTTAAGTGTTTTATCGACGCCGTTCATCATTTTTCGCAGATAATTTAAGATATGATCCAAAAAAATAAGGTAGGTGAAAGGCTTAAGTGGATCACAAAGTGAGGATTGAACGTCCATCATTAAAAACTTGTTGGAAGCTGGAGAAGTTTCGGATCAAGATGATATTTGTGTTTTCAGTTCATCTACGTCTACATGACCTTATGAATAGTTTGGATGGTAAAACAACATCACGGTAGCCCTTAGAAAGGTTTCAATGGTGGGTGTCATTATCACCGTAGCTTCCTTTGGTGTGGTCCATTGGAGCTTTAGACCTGCCTCATTTTTCACATAATGCCTTAAAATGATTCTGAGAAAAACGATGAACGACGTGATTAAAACACTTAAATTACGTGGTCCCACAGACCCTGCCCAGACGGATTTCTGTCCAGGCGGGGTAGGACGCAATCCGCGTCCTGTAAGTCTAGTGTCATTATTGGGAAGGCCGCTCGATCACGTGTTGAATAAGCCGAGGCATGTGCATGACATCAAACCCATGCCAAAGGGGCACGCAACTATAAATGCGGGATCCCCAAAATTCGCAACAAACCGACCATTATATTGGTGGCCACGTGAATTGTGAGGGTTTCTCCGTCGTTTCTTATGGTTTTACCACTTAAGTCACCCAATCAAAAGATTAGGACACCCAAAATTCAGACTAATCTAATTTTTACGTGAGCCACCAAGTGATTTTGAAAGTTGTGGGTGGTTGTCTAAATGCCCAAATTTGTTGGAAGCCTCAACAGTGCTGGTGTGGTGAGGTCAACAAGTTCTGGAGCCCCACCAAGTGTATATGCTATATCCGCTCTTTCCATTTATTTTACTAGATTATTTTAGGGCATGGCCTAAAAATTAAGTAGATCCAAAGTTTAAGCACATACAACACAGTGGAAATGAATGCTTATCATTGAAAACTCCATGGGGGTTATAGAAAATTTGAAATTTTTTATCAAGCTCATATTTGCGTTTTCCCTTCATCCACATCTATACAACTTTATAAAAGGTTGGATGGTAAATAAACATCATGGTAGGCCTTAGTAAGATTTCAAGATTTCAATAGTGGACATCATTGTCTCCATTGCTTTTTGTGGTGTGGTCCACTGGATCTTTGAATCTATCTCATTTTTGGGCACATGCCCTAAAATAATCTTGCAAAATGGATAAAGAGTGGATATAATAAATACATCATAATGGCCCCATAGAACTTGGTGATGTTAACACATCATTGATGTCGTACAGCACACAATCCACCTTCGAATTTCTGGATAACCCATCATCATGTTGAGGTTCATTGGATGTATAGGGTTATGGAAAAACTCCCACATATGATCTGTACGTGCTTATATGTTTAGCACACATGAATTGTCAAATTTCGTAAGACAAAAGTATTTCAAGTCAGATCGCAAGTATGAAATCACAACTACTTTACGTGTTTGAAGATCAACTCAAGATTGACTTATGATAAATTCAACATCAGCATATTGTCTCAAATAGTTGTCGCTCGATTTCAAGACAAGATCAAGTCAAAGTTCAAGAACAACTTGTCCCATGTATTTGCTAAAACACAGGTGCTATGACCCTAAAAAGACCTTAGGCTAGGATCTTTCAAAAATTCATTTACTTTAGATTTTTAATAATATTTTGACTTTGGCGTCTGGCCAACCTAACTTCCACGGCTAACCTAACTTCAAATTTGGGCAAAATAATAAATTCTATTAAAAATTCGGCTAGTCTAAATTTTGAACTTAAAACTTGGCTAGCCCGAGTGAGTTCGGGTCAAATTTCAACAATAAATTTCTGTGGAATTCACGAGAATTTGGCCAGGCGATTGGAAAATTTGGCGTGCCGAATTGTGATGTTTGGCCAGCCGAATTTGACCTCGGTCCAACTGAATTTTGGATATATCTTATTTTGCGTAATCCGTGGCCATTGGAACAAATTCGACGGAATCCGGTCACTCGAAGCCAATCTTAGGCTAGCTGAATTTCCAATATCTTTGGCTATAACTAAAGGCCTTCTCTCATTCTAAATTACTACGAAAAATCACTCCAAACCTTCTGCAAGTGAGAAAGAAGCTCAAGTCCTCGGCAAACTATGTGTATGGTATTTATAATTTATTTTTAGCTTATTCAATTCCCCTTCTCAAGATCATTTCAATCTTATTTTAAAGAGTAATCTATACTCATATTTGAGATCTAAGAGAATTAAATCAAGTAACATTTGGATTTTTCATTTTTAAAAATATATGGAACTCTATACTCCTTCTTTTGAGCGAATACTGCCTCCTCTGCATTCAAGAAAGATGTTCCTCTACTACAACTTCTACTGCACTGACACAGGGGAGGACGTGAGGTTGAGCACCATCTTCCTCAAGGGGATAACTATTCCGAATCTACGGAACTTCTCTGGACTCCTCACAGAGACTTCTTGAATCCACGAGGAAAGAAAGCAAGAAATAGAATTAAATTCTAATAAATTCGAAATTGATTAATGAATGAGTAAAAACGAGTTCACAACCCTTTAAATAGGGGTACCAAGCAATGAAAAAAAAATCAGAATCAAACTACAACTAAAACTCCTAGAAATCGTGACTTACTATAAATAGTAAACTTACTATTTATAGACGGTCGTGATGTCTACTAGTGCGCAAGGTTTTCGGCCAAAAATAGTAAGTGTCCTATTTGGCTTCACCAAACCGTTCTCCTAATTATTCTAAGGTCTTTTCATGTTGGGCGCAACTCCTAAAGCCCGACGGATGAAGAGTTATAACCGAACTAAAACTTACTATTTATAGTAAAAATGAAATTAAAACAGGGAAACAACCGTCGATCCAGGGTTTTCGCAATTCCGAGCGTCGATCCAGGGTTGGCTAAAGTAGCCCATTCTACCCTAAAATCATATATTTTACGTCAGCTAACTCATTCCGGATTGTGAGATACGCCCGATCTAAGGTCCGACGGTTCGGATCACTTCTATCGTCGACCGAGCCTTTTCTGATCCATCTTGGCCATGAAACTGTCCGCGACCCGCTCTATATCAGTCCCCTCCACTTCAAAAGAACTCATCCTCGAGTTCTCATCCTGCGCTGGTCATGACACTTGGTCAGGTCCGCGACGTTGAAAGTCCGTGAGATCGCCATGTCATCTGGAAGATCAACAACATAAGTGTTGTCATTGATCTTTCGGATGATTGGTACCAGTCCAATCTTTTTATTCTTCAACTTGTTGTACATTCAGGTCAGAAATCATTTTTTGCGCAAATGGACCATTACTTGGTCGCCCACCTCGAACACTTTTTGTCGCCGATGCTTGTCCGCTTGCTCCTTGTATTTTTTGTTTGAGGCATGTAGCTTGGTTTGTACGTCCGTATGAATGCCTATGATTTTATCAGCCATATGTTCTACTGCAATGCTCATGCCTAGGAGCTTGGGCAGAGGGACTAAGTCTAGTGTGTGGCGAGGTACTCGTCTGTAAATAAGCTGGAACGGGAATTTTCCTGTCGAGCGATTCACCATGTTGTTGAATGCAAACTACGCTTGAGACAAAGCCAAATCCCACTGCTTTAGTTTTTCTCCTAAAATACATCGAAGGATGTTCCCAACGTGCGATTCACAACCTCAGTTTGACCGTCGGTCTGTGGATGGTAGGCGCTGCTGAACTGAAGTCGTGTATCAAATCGAGTCCACAAAGTCCGCCAAAAGTGGCTTATGAACTTTGGGTCACGGTCAGAAGTAATAGTCTTGGAAACCCCGTGTAGCCACACAATTTCTCTAAAGAATAGATTCGCCACGTGTGTTGCATCGAGAGTCTTCTTGTATGGAATAAAGTGCGTCATCTTGGAGAAACGATCTACTACCACGAACACCGAATCCATGCCACGTTTTGTTTGTGGGAGACCAAGCACGAAGTCTATAGATAAATCCTCCTAAGGGCCATTAGGCACGGGTAACGGTGTGTAGAGGTCCGTATTATGAGATTGCCCCTTGGAAGTCTGACAAATATAACAACGTTGGACTGTCTTTCCCACATCACGTACCAATTGCGGCCAGTAATACCGTTTTTCCACAAGAGCTCGTGTCTTGTCTCGCCCAAGGTGTCCACTGAGGCCACCTCCATGCAGCTCTTGGATTATCTGTTCCCTTAGCGAACTGTTCGGGATGCACAATCGATTTCCCTTGAAAAGGAACCCGTATTGCATATGTAAGTCACTGGGATGACCTTCTTGGCATCTAACCCATGCGTCCTTGAAGTCGTCGTCATCGGCATATATGTCTTTGAGACGCTCAAACCCGATACCCTCATTGCTCATAGTGACTAACAAAGTTGCACAGTGACTCAGTGCATCAACTACTTTGTTTTGTTGCCCTGACTTGTGTTTTAGTACG
This sequence comes from Magnolia changhungtana, assembly GCA_030180095.1. NCBI lineage: Eukaryota > Viridiplantae > Streptophyta > Magnoliopsida > Magnoliales > Magnoliaceae > Magnolia > Magnolia changhungtana. The sequence goes on along the minus strand of JASAUF010000431.1, from coordinate 2,100,338 downwards.
AACGTGAATTCCTTCAAAAACGAGATCTATCTAGCATGCACACGGTTAATGTTAGCTTGACTATTAATGAATTTGAGAGCTTGATGGTCCATGTAAAGTATAAATTCCCTTTGAATCAAGTAATGTCGCCAGTGTCGTAGTGCCTGGACCACCGTGTATAACTCGATCTCATATGTAGACCACTTCTTGCGTGCATCGCTAAGTTTCTCACTGTAGAAGGCTACCGGCCTGCCTTCTCGAGACAAGACTCCCCTAATTCCGACATATGAGGCATCATATTCAACTTCAAACAGTTTGTCAAAGTTGGGAAGTACAAGAACCGGGGTCGTGGATAATCTGCGCTTGATTTCAGCAGAGCTTCTGTCAGCTTCGTCAGTCTACTGAAATTGCCATTTCTTCATGCAATCTGTGATTGGTGACACAATGGTACTGAAATTTTTCATGAACCGACGATAGAATGTCGCCGGTCCATGAAAACTTCGCACTTCGTGAATATTTGTGGGAATCGACCATTCTCTGATTGCCTTCACCTTTTCCTCATCCACTCGAATGCCAGTGGATGTTACGACAAAACCCAGAAATAATAGGCTATCAGTCATGAAGCTGCACTTTTTAAAATTGAGATACAGTTTATTTTTTGTGAGCACTTGAAGGACCTTCTTGAGGTGTTCCATATGGGTGGTTTCGTCTTGACTATATATCAAAATTTCATCGAAATAAACCACAACGAACCGCCCAATGAAAGATTTCAGAACTTGGTTTATCAATCTCATAAATGTGCTAGGCGCATTCGAAAGACCGAAGGGCATGACCATCCATTCGTATAATCCTTCCTTGGTCTTAAAGGCCGTTTTCCACTCATTACCTGACTATATTCGAATCTGATGATAGTCACTCCTTAGGTCCAATTTAGAGAATATTTTTACACCCTCTAGCATGTCCAGCATATCGTCCAACCGTGGTATAAGAAACTTGTATTTTATAGTGATTTTGTTTATGGCTCGGCTGTCGACCCACATGCGCCTACTCCCATCTTTCTTTGGAGTTAATAGAGCTGGTACAACACATGGACTCATACTTTCTCGAATAAGACCCTTACGGATCAACTCCTCTGCTTGTCCTTGCAGAATCTCGCACTCATTCGATAATGAGGACGATTAGGTAAACTGGACCCAGGGACAAAGTCGATATGGTGTTGGATATCCCGCATGGGGGGTAACCCATTGGGAAGGTCATCGGGCCAGATTTCTTTGAATTCATGTAGCAGGGGCCTTAGTCTTTCAGGGATGATGGTAGGCTCAAGTTCTTCCCCTTTTACAATTAATGCATAAGTCTGTCCTATTTCTTTGGATTCTTCCACAAAGTCCCGTATGGTTAAGAGAAAACGGCCTTCCACTTTAGAAGTTTCAGGTGGTCTCTCTGGATCCATAGGGGTCAATATGGTCTTCCGATCGTCCTTGACGAAGATATATATGTTATCTCGCCCTTTATGAGTGGCATCACGGTCAGATTGCCAGGGCCGACCGAGTAGTATGTGACATGCTTCCATGTCAACCACATCGCATACTACTTCATCCTTATAATGTTTGCCAATTGAAAAGGATATGGTGCACCGTTTAGTTACCTTTGTTTTGCTCACCTTCTTGATCCAACCAATTGTATATGGAGAGGGATGACGCTCTGTTTTCAATTGCAATTTTTCCACCATGACCTTAGATACGATGTTCTCGCTGCTCCCACTGTCAATGATCACGTCACAAACCTTTCGATTCATCGTACACTTGGTGCGAAAGATGTTATGCTGCTGTGGATGCACTTCTTTTCTTGGCGCATACAATAGTCGCCTCACGACGAGCAACTCGCCATGATCTTGCTGAACCCAACCTGAATCATCTGCCTCGTCCTCGGTGGTATGCTCCTGTTCTTCAATTTCTGGATCTTCATAAGCGTTATCAGCACCACCATCATTGATGGCGAGGTTTGCAACTTTTCGCTGAGGACAAGTATTTGATAGGTAGCCCAGTTGGCCACAACAATAGCAGTTGTCGGGCCTTGGCCGATCATAGGGATTCGAGATTCTACTTGGACCAGCAGCAGTCGATACGCCCCTTTGGGGTCTAGCCTGATCTCGGTTCTCAAATGTAGGAGGTTGAGTGCGTGCTCCTACGGGCTCCTTCCCCTTGGGCTATGCAGTTCCCTAGGGCAGACCTGTCACCGAGATCCTTGCAGTAGGATAGATCCATGTGTTAGGATGTTCAAGTTGCCCTTCTGCCTAAGTAGCCAACTTGATCGCATCATTTATCGTCTAGACAGACTGCATCTGGACCCGATCTTGGATAGCCATACGCAATCCACTGTTCGGTCGACTTGCTGTGATTCAATGTCAACCAAATCGTTACGCACGGCCAGGTGGTAAAATTTTTTTGCGCATTCTCTCACCGATCGACTATCCTGTCGATAATTTTGGTATTGTTGGAATAATATCTGATCGTAATCGCTAGGGAGAAATCGGGCACGTAGTAGCTACTTCATCCGCTGCCAGGTGCGGATTGGTGCTTTCGTCTACCTGATTCGCGCGAGTTGTAGTTGTTCCCACAAAGCTAAAGCTCTTCCTTTCGGCTTGTAGGCTACAAGCTTGACATTCTTTGCTTCAGGGATGTCCATATAGTTAAAAAATCACTCAACTTCAAAAGCCAATCGAGGAAATCCTCAATGTGTAGTTAGCCATTGAAGTTAGGAATATCAACCCGCATTTTGAATTCTCGATCCATTCGAGCTACTCGATCGCCACCATGTCTAGGGCGTTGGAAGATTATGTCGTCGATTTCCTCCTCACTAGATCCCCCTTCCTCAGGAATGACCCCTGGATGCACTGCCGGTACTATCCTGCGATCAGGACGATTATGAGTTTCAGCAATTGGCGGTGGAGGATTACCACTAGGAACAAGGAGTTGCCTTAGGTTTTCCGCCAAGAGATTCGCTATGCGGTCGATGGAAGCCTGCAGCCCTTGTATGGCTTGTCAATTCTCTTGTTGCGCTACTTCGAAAGCAGCTGCCGTTAAAGGTAAATTCCCTGGAGCACCGTCCATGAGATTGTTGCTCGACCCGTCGTTAGAAGCCATCGTTCGGAGGAAAAACCTCGCTTTGATACCAAACTGATGTAGGGGAGGACGTGAGGTCGAGCACCGTCTTCCTTAAGAGGATAACTATTCCAAATCCACGGAACTTCTCTGGACTCCTCATAGAGACTTCTCGAATCCACGAGGAAAGAAAGCAGAAAATAGTATTAAATTATAATAAATTTGAAATTGATTAATGAATGAATAAAAATGAGTTCACAACCCTTTATATAAGGGTACCAAGCAATGAGAAAGAAATCAGAATCAAACTACAACTAAAACTCCTAGAAATCGCGACTTACTATAAATAGTAAACTTACTATTTATAGACAGTCGTGTCCACTAGTGCGGAAGGTTTTCGGCCAAAAATAGTAAGTATCCTATTTGGCTTCACCAAACCGTTCTCCTAATTACTCTAAGCTCTTTTCACGTTGGGCACAACTCTTAAAGCCCGACGGATGAAGAGTTATAACCGAACTAAAACTTACTATTTATAGTAAAACAAAATTAAAACAGGGAAACGATCGTCGATCCATGTTTTTTGCAATTCTAGGCGTCACAACCCGACATAGCAAGGTTAGTTGGCTAAAGTAGCTCGTTCTACCCCAAAATCATATATTTTACGTCAGCTAACTCATTCCGGATTGCAAGATACGCCCGATCTAAGGTCCGACGGTCCGTATCATTGTCCGTGACCTGCTCTACATCATGCACCTTCAAATTTACATTTGAAGGTAAGTACATTATTTACTTTATTTTCATTTAGGTTTTTCTGAGATAGCCTATGAAAATCTCAATGGATTAATTTGTGATAGCCCTTAAAAATCACAAAGTTGGTTTTTATTTGTGATAGCCTGCCAAAATCACAAAATGAGTTTTTATTATGATGAGCTCGTGAAAATTACAAGGAATTATATTAGGTTGTTAAGGTGAACCTGTGAAAACCTTGTTATAGTGAAAGCCAAAATTACGAGGGTAATAATTTTAGGAGCAGAGTAGGTGTGGTTGTTTTAAGTACCGAACCACTATAATTCCTTATGCATCTGTGGTGAATTTTATTTCCTTTCAGTGGTGGATGTTATTTAATTCTTGTGGTGAGAAATGTTGATTTTAAAGATATTCATTAAGTAAGGTTGTCCTACTTAATATTTTAGGTGTAGGTTGTCCTACAAATTATTTAGAATCAAGGTTTTAATACTTAGTCGATTGAGATTTTGTATTCTTTATATATTCCATTTTTATTTCGATTATTTGGTATTGTCCTATTCACCCCCCACCCTTTTAGGATATCGATAGCTCTCCTTTTCAAGTGTTATCAAAGCGGGTTGCTTTTTTGGATTTACCTCATTGAGATAGATCCAAATCTATAAGATGTCAAGTTTCGAAAGCTTATCCATTATCAGGCCACCTCCCTTTGATGACTATAATTATCATATTGGAAATCCAGGATGGGGATCTTCCTCAAATCCATTGATGAAAGTGTGTGGTAAGCCACTACGACTAAATGGATCCCTCTTATGATGAAAGTAGTAGTTGAAGATGGAACCACATCAATGAAAGAAACCATATGCACATTTTGGACTACTGGTCGGAAAAGTGAAAGTAGTACAAATGTAAAAGCCTCAAATGCAATAACTTGTGCTCTATCGCTAGATGACTTTAAAAGAATAATTTCGTGTGATACATCTAAACAAGCATGAGATATTCTTGAAATGACACATGAAGGAACTAATATTGTAAAAAAAATCTAAGATCCAAATCATCACAACCAAATCTAAGAAAATTCGTATGGAAGAAAATGAGTCTTTTATGGACTTCTATACTTCTATACAAAACTGAATGACATAGTAAATTTCATGTGAGGTCTTGGAGATAGAATCCCTGAAAGCAAGGTTTGCACAAAAATACTGCGATCACTTCCTAGTAGGTTTAATTCAAAAGTTACTGCTATACAAGAATTGAAGGATACCAATAATATGAAAGTCGATGAGTTAATTGATTCTCTTTAAACTTACGAGCTGAATTTAAAAGCTCCTAAAATCAAGTCCATTGCTCTTAAATCTTCTAGATCTAATTCAAACGATTCTAATGTAAATTCTGATATTGAAGAAAATGAAGATGATATGACTATGTTGGCAAAGAAATTCTATAGAATTTTCAAAAATAAGATGTAACGCCCCGGATTTTTTGCCAACCTGGGATTAGATGACCTTAGGCAATGGGTCGATCCTAATACCTCATTAACTTGTCAGAACTGAATCCCAAAGTCTAAAGCCGCCTTTGAACTCATTTCCTTCACAAACCTCACCCTTCATCACCTTGATCTTCCAATTTTTCTAATAACTTTCACCCTAGACACTATCTTAAACTAGCTAAGTAGTATAACTTGGATCACTTTATATACCAACTCCAAAGGCCTGAGTACCACCTCGACTGAATTCACTTAGGACTAAATCCTTTAGAAATGAGACAAAGTAACTAGGTGTGAAACCGCATTAGCTACGAAATCCGTCGAATCGCTTTAAATACGTTCCGCAAGACCCAAAACTTGTAGAATCATTGGCGCTAGGTTACCCTAAAGTTTAGAACCAAACTCATTTCCCGTCTGCTTCTCTGAATGAAACGAAACTTCGTATTAGGTCTAGATCGCGCATCGGTCTGAGTCCGATTAACCCGAAGCTAAGGAACTAGGACCGCCCCACTGGGCTTAACAATCATCTCAAAAATCAGCTCCATCCGATGTCCCACGGTCATTCGTTTCGATTCGGAGCGAGGGAGTGTGAAAAACACTATTCCCATCCTAATAAAAATATCAGGAATAGTGATCTGGCATCGTTCGGTTGCGCGTCAGTATTAAGCAACCTGACCGTCAGAATTCGACCAAATTACACCCTCGGATTAAGAAAAATTTCAGGAACATTTACATGTACTTGGAATTTCTGATCGTGGCCCACTGACCGTCGAACTGAAAGTGGTCCGCCACATGCGATCTGGGAATCCGATCGAGTCGAAAACGTAATCCCACATAGATCCATAGGTGGTGAGCTTAAGTCTGACGTTTGGCTCAAGGAGGGCTACCAGAACCTCTCTTTTGAGCTGGAAAAGTGACGAATATCCTATATTAGCAGTAACCCTTGAACCTGAGTCTATTTTTGGAATATTTTAGGCTATAAAAGGACCTTAAACCCTCTCCCATTCCAGCCATACGAATTTAGATTTGAGAGAGAGAAAAGAGAGAGAAAGTGAGGGAGATGTGGGAGGAATTCCCTGCTGCTGTTCCCTGCCGCTATTCGGGCTCCACCGCCTGATTCTCGTTGCTTTCCCGGCGATTCCGGCTCCGTTTGAAGGTGAGAAACCCTAACCCTAGGTCTGATTTGAAGTAGGAAGGTTGTAGGTTGCGTAACAACTAACCGATTCCGCTCTTTAGGTTAGAAATCTCCCGTATACGGAAGTTCTTCTACCCTTGCTGATTCGTTTCGTTTCCAAAGGCAAAGGTGAGGACTTTAAGTGTATAAGTTACGGTTTTCAATGCTTTCAATGTCAGATAATGGTAGATTCATGATCTGCTTGCAATTGCACATGTACAAAGTGCTTTCCGTTTCCTGTTTTGATTAACGGTGTGAAATATGGAATTTCACATATTCTAGGTATACGTAGAAATACCGTATACGTATTTTTTTTGGATAAATGCTTGACATGTTTATTTAATGTATGATTATATAATATATGAATAAAATAATAGTTTGGCGAAAGGAACCGCCAAAATATATGTTCACTTGTAAATGCGACGTATGTTGAAATTACGTATTTTAGAAATACCGTATACGTATTTCTTTTGGAATAATGTTTGACATATTTATTTAATGTATGATTATACAATACATGATTAAAATACTAGTTTGGCGAAATGAATCGCCGTAATCTATGTTCCTTTGTAAACACTATGTATGTCGAAATTGGGTATACGAGGAAGTACCCTATACGTATAAAATTTGCTGATGTGATTGCCATGTTTAATTGCTGTATGAATATGATGTATATGTATAAAATACTAGTTTGGTGAAGGGACGATCCTAGTATACATTTCTCTAGCATACGTCATGTATGTTGAAATATTGCATTCCAAGTGTTGGTGAAATCACTTGCGAGTGTAAGTGCGTAAGTGTTAGAATCTTAGGTAGGTGCTGAGATGGGATTCTCCGCTACCTTAGAGTCACATATGACACTCTCCATGTGGTTGTTCACTCTAACCACTCGCCTACGAAATTTAAGTATTTGTATCCCTATTTACATAATGCTTTATAACATGCTTTTGAACATGCTTTGTGACTTGTTTATTAACATGCTTCATGTTATGCTTTATAATATGATTGCTAGTGTTCTTGAATTACCATGTTATCATGCCGTATTTCACATGCTATGGTTAGGATTTGACTGAGCTTGGGACTATGTTCATAGTCCGCATCCCAGATCGACTTGAAGATGTGGTTGGGATTCTGCTCCGCCACGCATGATGTGTTGGCGAACCCGTGTCGTACTTCTTGGCGATAGTGGTTGGCCACACGAGGTGCTTCGCGCTTCATATCGCCCAACTTGTTGTGCGCCGAGCTAGCCGAACACGTCAAGTAAACCGTGTGTCTTATGTATGTTCACCATGTTTGGTCGCTAATGCTTGAACCTAGGGTACCAAACTTACCATGAAAATCCCGTTAACCATGGTACCTCGATCCGCTAAGACTTATGAGCCGGGCATGGTGGTATGGGACACCGTGGTCGAGCCGCCGCCTACGCCGGGCTACGTGCCTCCCCGTAGTGACCAAGTGAGCAACTCAACTCGTGAGCCGATTATGGTGGTATGGGACACTATATTCGCGCCGCTGTCGCCTACATTGATAAGGTGATGGGGGAGTGGTGCAACCTTTGTGCGTAATGCCACAGCGTACCCTTTGTAGTGGACCGCGAGCATACTCTCGAAGTTGCAACAAATGCCTTAGGGTTCGCCGCGATATATAGAGTATGAACTAGGCCTGTTTCTTTATAGCTTTATAGTGATGAATCGTTTAAGGGGTGATGGGGAAGTGGTGTAACCTTTGTGCGTAATGACTGGGCAAAGCGACCTCTGCAAAGTGACCTAGAAAATACACCATCGTTCGATATTAACTAGGACCGACGACCCTAGAATGGATCATGTTTGGGAATGATACAGGGGAGGTACCTTAGTTTCCCAATCCCGTTAAATGGACTAATTAAAAACTCTAATCATGCTCATCATGCATCGCATGTGCCCGGAAAGATGTGGAGCACTGTGTGGGATGTAAGCATGCGCGAACGTGAGATGGTGTCGCATGAGGGAGTATGTCGGAGAGGGCATCCATCATACCTGCATTCATACTTGCATTAATCAGAGTAACTAGGAGTGCTTGATTTACTGCTTTATCATTACTGCTTGACTGCATCGATAACATGTTAACTTATGCCTTATTGTTCCACTGAGTTAGCTACTCACTCCCACGTTACGGGACGGTGTTGTACATACCAAACAGATTTGTTGAGTTTCAGGTGATGGCGATGCTTGTGAAGCAGAGCCGGACTACTTCTATGGTGATGAGGAGGAGTTCTCCTATCTGTATCTCTCTGACAGGTCTATGAAGACCTGGTATTGTACTGACGGGGCTATGGTATTTGGGATAGGAGACTTTACACGTCATCGCATTTGGTATATTTTAGAACTATACTTGTATTTATTTAACCTGGTAATGTTATCACACTCTGGAGACTCATCATAGTTTATATATTTTGTCTATCTATTACAGTCTTCCGCTTGCAACTTTAACTGTCTCTGGAGTATGATATGCAAGTTTTGGCTTAATCTCACTCATGTTCAATGCACGAATACAAAACATTCAATCATCATTCATTTTGTTGCATAAGTGATGTTCAACTTGAGTTGAGTTTATGCTCGACCCCCCGATTTTCGTATGCGTTACATAAGAAAAAAACAAAATTTCAAAAACCTTTTGACAAAAGAAAAGGAAATTCAAACTTTTGAAAATCTAAAACAAAAGACACCCAATATTTCAATTGTTCTGAATATGCGCATATAACTTCTAAATGTTCTAAAAAGGATAAATCTAGAAGAAAATGCATGATAACTACTTGGGATGAATCATCAAAATTTGAACCTAATTCAGAAACTGACGAATCGGACCAGGAAAATGTAATTGAATTAAAAGCCTTTATGACTATAACCAGAATCACTTCTTCAGATGACTGTGATACGTCTGATTATGAAACTCTAGTAAGTGACTCTAAAATGAAGATGATCTTTAAGATGCATATGATGCCCTATACAGAGAAAGTTTTAAGATTGCGGCTAAATTGAAAATTCAAAAAGAAAATTATGCTAAACTATAATTAGAACTTGAAAAAGTTGTTTAAAAAAAATCTCATTTTTCCGTTTGGTTTGAAAAAAATGAAGTTGGATTTGAATTTAAAATTTTCTGAATTGTAAAAACTTAAATTTGAAAATGATAAGTAAAACTTGAAGACACTTAAAAATATACCCATGGTGACCAAAAACTTGAAAAACTGTTAACCTCATCTTGACGGTGTGGTGACAAGTCTGTATTGGGTTATATTAAAAATAACTCTTTGAAATATAAGGATTCTGCTCCTACCTTTGTAAAAGGAGAATTCTCAAACTCTAAATCAGAGACTCTAAAAGAATCATTCTATAAAAGGAATGACTTCAAAAATTCAAAACCTTTTCAAGCCTCTAATATAAAAAATATTGTCAACTGCCACAAATATTAAAGGAACAATAACAGAAACCCTCATTTAGTTGATAAAATTGTGGACTTGCTTAAAGAGATATTGAAACCCAACTCTGGTAAGACTGGAGTATATATAAATAGGGGAAATCCGAACTCCAAACACAACAAAAAGCAAGAGGCCCTCCTAAACCTAGAACCATAATGAAATGGGTTTCAAAAGTTAAGTATCTTGTAATTCACACAACTTTGAAAGCAAGTGGCCATTTGAGATGGTACTTAGATAGTGGATGTTCGAGACACATGACATGTGATAAGGCTATACTCTCAAACATTAACCAAATAAATGGTGGCTTGGTTACATTCGGAGATGGAAGCAACTGTAAGATTATTGGCCAAGGTAATGTACAACTTTCCAACCTACCTCTCTTTGAAAATGTTTTATATGTTGAAGGGCTAAAACGTTATCTTCTGAAAATTGCTATATAATTGATGATTCTTGTTCAAGAAATCATTCATACTACATGGTCCAAACAGACGAGACCGAACTATTACATCAATGTCTTGGACATGTAAATTATAGAGATCTATATAAAATAAGCAAAAGAGATCACTTACATGGCCTACACAAACTGAAAAAGATAAAAAAAGTATGTGGCGCCTGTCAATTAGGCAAGCAAATCAGGAGTAGTCACAAGAAAGTGAACTCCTTAGCCATGTCAAGACCTCTTGAAATTCTCTATATGGATTTAGTCGGACCAACTAGAATAGAGAGTAGAGGTGGAAAGAAATATTTTCTGACTGTAGTGGATGACTACACTAGATATTCTTGGGTAGTCTTTCTAAAAGAAAAGTCAGATGCTCTTGACGAAGTTAGAAAACTTATAAAATGTATCCAGACTGAAAAAGAGTTATTTGTGATCATGGAACTAATTCGAAAACAGCAATTTTGAGAAATATTGCAATGGCCATGAAATATTGCATGAATTTTCTGCTCCAAAAACACCTTAGAAAAATGGGGTTCCTGAAAGAAAAAATAAAATTTTGTAAGAAATCGCTAGTGTAATGCTAAATAACATGAATTTACCTAAATATTTATGGGCTAAAGCTATTAGTACTGCATGTTATATAATTAATCGTGTTTACATTAGAACAACTAAAAATAAAACAACTTATGAACTATAGTTTAACAAAAAGTCCACTGTCAAATATTTTCAAAGTTTTGGAAGCAAATGTTTTATTTTACGTGACCGTGAAAATTTGAGAAATTTTGAAGCCAAAAGCAATGAAGGAATATTTTTTGGTTATGATCTAAATAGTTGGGCATACCAAGTACTTAACAAAAGAACCGGGGTTATAAAAGAATTGATAAATGTTTTAATAGAAGATCGACCAATCACACCCAGTTTTGATTAAGATGATGATGATATCAACTTGGTTAATCTACCCGAATCTTCATCTAAATTTGATAATATTGAGTTATGGTTAGTCAAAGACCATCTGACTAATCAAATACCTGGTAACCCTCACACTGGTGTTCAGACAAGAAGACAGTTTGAAAATATATGTAATCATGTCTGCTTTACTTCCCAAATTGAACCAGGTAATGTAAATGAGGCACTCGCTGATGAAAGTTGGATAATGTCCATGCAAGATGAATTAAATTAATTTGTTAGAAATGATGTATGGTATCTGGTTTCCAAACCTTCCGACAAACATATGATTGAAATCAAGTGAATTTTTAAAAATAAAACTGATGAAGTGGGGAATATTATAAAAAATAAGGCACGACTGGTTGTATAAGGTTATACTCAGATTGAAGGTATTAATTACAATGAAACCTTTGCACCAGTTGCACGTCTTGAATCAATTAGATTATTTATTTCCATTAAAGGTCATAAAAAATTCAAAATATACCAAATGGATGTAAAAAGTGCTTTTCTAAATGGTGATCTAAATGAGAAAGTTTACGTTAAACAACCAAAGGGTTTTGAAGATACCAAACTTTTCGATCATGTTTATTATCTTAAAAAGGCTTTTTATGGTCTAAAACAAGCCCCTAGAGCATGGTATGAAAAGTTGACTAAATTCTTACTTAGTCATAATTTTGTTATGGGTAGTGTTAACAAAACCTTATTTGTTAAGAAATATAATGATGATATCGTGATTGTTTAAATATATGTCGACGATATTATTTATGGATCTACGTGCTCTAATTTATCTACCGAGTTTGCTGATCTTATGAAATCCAAGTTTGAAATAAGTATAGTCGGCGAACTAAACTATTTCCTTAGATTACAAGTCAAACAGCTTGAAGATGGCATATTCATCTCTCAGACCAAATATGCATTGAACCTTGTAAAGAGGTTTTGTTTTGAAATGGTAAGAATCTTAACAGTCCTATGAGTACGATTCTTAAACTCTCAAAAGATGAATCAGGTAAAAGTGTAGACTCTCGACTATATCGTAGTATGATTGGTAATCGCATTTATTTAATTGCTAGTAGACCTGATATTTCATTCAGTGTTTGCATTTGTGCTAGATATCAATCGAATTCTAAAGAATCTCACTTATCTGTTGTCAAACGGATAATCAGATATGTCGTAAGTTCCGCAAAACATAGGCTTATGGTATCTACATGATACGTCTGTACATATCACAGGTTATTCTGATGCAGACTGGGTAGGTAATGTGGATGATAAAAAATCTACTAATGGTGGATGTTTCTATGTTGGAAACTGCTTAGTATTATGGCTTAACAAGAAAGAAAATTCCGTATCCCTTTCCACTGCAGAGGCTAAATATATTGCTGTAGAGAATGCTTTTACTCAGCTAATGTGGATGAAAAGAATGCTAGTTGATTATGGAATTTCGCAAGATATGATGACCTTATATTGTGATAATTTGAGTGTAATAAATATCTTTAAAAATTCAATTCAACATTCTCGTACAAAGCATATTGACATAAGATATCACTACATTCGAGAGTTAGTTAAAGATAAGACTAACATGTTAGAATGCATTCAAACTGAGAAGAAGGTTGCTGATATACGGATAAAGCCACTTGACAGTGTTAAAAATTTTAATTTAAAGCATGATATTGGATTATGTATTGTTAAATAATAATTCTTTTCTTTGCATTTATTTTTTTATGTTTATTTGTAATTTAGATGCATTAAAAGAAAAATGAAAAATAATAATAAATATTTAAATATTAAAAATTAAATTTTTTAGGGATTTTTCGGCTAACTCGTTGCTGACCAAAAAATTTTGGCTAACTCGTTGCTGACCGAAAATTTTTGGCCAGCTGAGCACATGCTCGGTGTCAGATCCTTAACCTGGTATTCGTTCTATTCTGTTAGGTCCCGCGGTCCTTCCGGTCAAATTCCGGCGACCCACGACCTGTAAGTTGCATTTACGATGACCCTTAAGTTTCATCTTGTAAACTTGACCCGATTCGACCCGAAACCTATGCCAATGTGACCGCATCGTCGCCGTGGTTCCAACGCAGCGTCTCTTGTAGCAATCCGAGTTGTAGATCAAAAGTTGTACGCTGCACTTCATATGGACCCTTGATCCTATTTGTGGGTCCCACCTAGCATGTGCACGCCCCCCTAAGAGCATGACATCATCTACTCCATAATAACCTATAGCCTAGCCTAGACCCATAGCTTACATAGCCTACCTAACTATCATGAGATTTCTCTTCTCAAAGCAATAATCGCTCCCTCTCTCCCATGTGCCATCATTGTTTCTCTTCTCAAAACTCATCATGAGCTTACATCACATCATTACTTGCTAGCTACAACTCTCTACGCCCATCTCTTTCCCCTCATTCCTCTCTCTCCCCCTCTTGCTAGAGCCTTGGACGTCCACCATTTCTAGATTTTTCTAGCCCTTCTCTCTCTCATTTCCCCTCCATCTAACCCCTAAAACACCATCTCAACCGTTGATCCATAGTCCTTGGAGTTAGAGGAGCTTGGTGGTAGGAGAAAGTAGGAGATCTCTTGAGGTGGGTTCTCATTTAGAGTAGGTTTTTTTTTTTTTTTTAAATTTTAGAATTTCCTTTTTAGATCTTCTTATTTTCTTGGGAGCTTATGGGGCCCATCAATCGATGGTGGAGGTCCCCCATGTCCCCATGGGTGTGGCCAACAGCCCACCTTGTGCATGCATGTTCCATTAATGACCCCATCATGGTAAATTGTCTTTGATCTATGGCTTATTGGGTCATCTAGACCCTAGATTCTTGGTGGGGATGGCATCCCCACCTTAGATTTTGATTTCTAGATTCATGCATGTGTAGATCTATCTTGAATCTTGATATAGTGAATGATGTGTGGTTGTGATTATGGAGAGGGCCTTAATAGTGGCGGAGCCCCTCTCCATTGGCCGGATCTTCTTCCTCCTTTCTTTATTATTTTCTTCTGATATGTTTAGCCCACTTAGTGACCCTGGGATGTCCATACCATCCAGGAAGGTGGGATGCCCCTTGTCATCCATTTTCGGGACATTGGGTGTCCTACTTGCTATCCCAAAGTGACATGCAATGAGTTTTAAGGTGGGATCTCAGTCTGGAAGTTTGTGGGGCCCATTTAGGTAGGCCATATCATTATTTTTGTGGAGTATTTCCCTTTGTCTAGCAAGATATGGACAGATATATTCAACTATATGTTGCTGTCCAGAAATTTCTGGACTATTTTCTATACTGTTGTTGATTTATCTTTAGCATGGAAATTGGACATGTTGTAGGCTTGTTTTACTCTTATTGAAGGGTGATTCTTGGAGGTGTGAAGCCCACCTTGATGTATGTTGAAGTCCACCTCCAACCATCCCTAATTTGGACGCCAAAAGAGTGGGCCAAGAGGGTGGGCATAGAAATTGGACATGTTGTAGGCTTGTTTTACTCTTATTGAAGGGTGATTCTTGGAGGTGTGAAGCCCACCTTGATGTATGTTGAAGTCCACCTCCAACCATCCCTAATTTGGATGCCAAAAGAGTGGGCCAACCTCTACCTTGCATGTTGGGGAAACATAAATATCAGCTTTGTTTTGAGATGATGGGCCACTTTTGTGGACCCCACCTTATTGTACACTTGTAAAGGTATGTTGGCCACCCATTTTCCCCAATTTTGGCAGGCCCGGGCCCACTCCAATGGGGTGTACAAGCTAGGGACAACAATAATCCTAGCAGTATATTTTGATTTCCAACCTTGTTGTCCAAAAATTTAAATTATGTTTGTATGTGTTTGTGGCATCCCCCTTTGCCCATCTTGTTGGGACCATCCTCTAGTGCATCTGGGCCACTTGATCTGGCAATTTTTGGAGATTTTTGGAGCTGCTATAACAACCCATCTATTGGACGTCCAGCTGGGCTGACGTCCAGCAATGGGTTGGCCGTCCTCCTCCTTGTGGCTCGCCTTAATGATGTGTTTCATCCATGTCGTTCCTCCTTGGGTGTGGCCCACTGGGACATGGTCCTCCCTTTGGTGGGACGTCCCCAAGTGGGGCCCACTTTAGTGTTGTTTTGGGCTAGTTGTCCAGGCCATTGGACTGCCCAGCCCATTTGGGACGCCCAATATTTTGGGCTGCTGTTGGACTTGCAGTCTAGCAACAGGCCCACTTGATTTATGTGTTGTATCTTCACCCTCCCATCTAGTGGGGCCCACTATGATAACTAAGGGCCATTATAAAATTTATATTCTCCCAAATTTACCATCTGTTGGACTTTAGTAGGCCCAGGAAGTTAGGTGGGCTGAATGCCCAACAAGGCCTTAAATTTTTTTTCTACATGTAGCTGAAAGTTGTGAGGTTGTGAGGCCCACCAGATGGAGAGACTTGTGTACATACACCATGCCTTCATTTCTGAGAATTTTGGGCTTAATTAGTGCCTTGTGAGGCCCACTTCTAGTTGATTAATGAGGACCAAATATAGTCTAGATTTTTTTTTTTTTTTTAGGCTGTCAAGCAGGCCTAGATGGGCTGGAACGTCCAGCCTTGGCCTAGTTCTTGTGAATGGGCTGTTTTCACCTTATGCTAGACCTTGTGGGTAGAAATGTGTATGTGGTTGAGCCCTTGATGCTCATCTATTTTTAGTTAGTTTTGGGCTGATATTGTAAGGCTCATTTTGACCCAATTTAGATATGCCTTACCTATGTACTTAGGCATATGGGCTGCCCATTAGGTTATCATAATGCATGAATTCGGTGGCCATTGTACTTGGGCCATGATTTGCCCCTTTTGGGCTGATGTTATTGTATAGAGGCTTTTAGCCGATTTCTTGAGGCCCATGTGAGAAGAATATGTATGTATTGCTGCCCATTTCATTTACATAGTGGTATTCGGGCCATGGGCCTTATTTTAGTTAGGTTCTTTGTTGGGCCACCTTTTAGGAGATAATAGTGGTTAAATGTCCCCATTATGGACCCCTCTAGGCCCATTTGTTAGGCCCATTCTCATCTATTAGTGGTTGAATGTCCACCTTAGACCCTTTGGTAGTCCCATTCTCACCTATTAGGCCCATAGTATTTCTTAGTCTCTGTGGGCTACCGCAAATTGTTGGGCCCCTACTAGTAGTTGTGCTATTTCTATGCCATGTAGAGTACCTAGACTCGGCTTTGTTAAGAGGAGAGTACAACATCGCTACATGTTATGCTTAGTTTATCTTCATGACTCATTCCCATATGCATCATATGTATGCTTGGTTGAGGAGTGATTGATCATGGTATGTACCATTAGTCAGGCTGTTTATGGGACTCCCTGAGTGATGAAGTTACCCCACATGAGTGCGCTATATGCACAGGACTGATGTATGGTTGATTGGTGTGATTCATGTATCTCACATTTGCATAATATGGTTATTATCTGCCATAGTATCATTAGGGCCATATCCTCCACAGACACATCGTGGATGGCCAAGTTTGGACACCGAAAATGTTTAGTTCTAGCACTGTGGGCACGTAGGATGTCCTTAGGTGAAAGTCCCAGAACCTTCATGGTACTAGGAGAT
Source organism: Magnolia changhungtana (assembly GCA_030180095.1). NCBI lineage: Eukaryota > Viridiplantae > Streptophyta > Magnoliopsida > Magnoliales > Magnoliaceae > Magnolia > Magnolia changhungtana. The sequence goes on along the minus strand of JASAUF010000431.1, from coordinate 2,083,444 downwards.
GCTCCAATGTCGAGACCGAGTGGAAAACATGAGCGCCGGTGCTATTACCATTAGGCCGCGTCTCCCACTGTATCGTGGTCGGTTGGAAGGGGGTGTGGCCTTATCCGCCCGAGTGAGGGGGCTATAAGCTAGGCTGAGTTTGACCAGTTTGTAAATGGTTCCGCTACCGACGAGTCTTGTAGGTGTTGGCTGACCACAGGCGGGCAGTGAGGTCTCTTATGCTTGTTGGGCTGCGCGGCTAGGGAGGTGGCAGTCAGCATAGAGTGTATTTGACCCAAGTGATTTCCCAGAGAGGAACTGTACTGATATGTGGACATGATATGAGGATGAGCATGATAGCATTGTACATTACATATGGCATTTGGCTATATAGGCCCCGCATTGCCTAGCCCTGGGATGGCTGATGACACTCCTGCGTGGTATTGCATAGCCTTGTTATGGCTATTAGTATTTATGGTCTTGCCAACATTTTTTGCATACTCTGATATTGCATACTTGACACCTGTCTAGCATACACTTACACCACCCTCTAAGCTTTCTATAAGCTTATGCATGATTAATGCTAGCAGGCGATGTTAGGCAGTAGCGGAGTAGGAGCAAGAGCGTGCTGCGGATCTTTTGGAGTTTTTCCTTTATAGCCATTGTATCTTTTCCTTTTGCGCCTTGTATTGTAAAAGTTTTTATTCTTAGTGGATTTTGTGATGATGTTCCTGTGGTTATTATTTGTGGGTTATGATCTTGGTTATGTTGATTATGAAACAGACCTATGATATAGAAATCCTCCTTGTAGGATCCCAGGATCGGAACCTAGTGTATGGGTGCCAGGAGCTGAGAATGGGATACTACAGAGGCTGTTGGCATTGGATTCGGCAATCAGGAATTTTGTGAGCTCGGTTTCTGAGTTTGGGGCACGACACTCGGGCTAGCCAAATTGTGCGCAAATTGAACAAAAAAGAGAAAAATCCCCAAATGTTTCATTCTCCACTTCTTCTTCTTTAACTCGCCTGTGCTTCATTCGGCCAACCCATCATCTCAACTATCTTGTAAGTAGTTTAATTTCATTTTTCTTTAAGATTTAGGTTGTCCATTCCTAGATTTTTAAGTTTGTGTAGTTTTCCTTCATCTTGATACCCTTTTCTTGTTGGGCTTTCTTCAAAATATAATCTACATTTTTCTTTATAGTTTTCTTATAATTCTTCTTGTGCTATCAAATGGAACCAAGAGCTAAAAGATCTGTACATAAGGCACGAGCTGGTTCATCATCCCGATCGACTCCTCTTGGTGTACGGACCTTACATTCATAAGAGGATGACCTGAAAAATGTTCAGGATTTCCTCATAAGAAGTATCATCATTGAAAGATCAGTGAATGTAAACCATATTGCTTGTTTTGGTCTTGTAGAAATCCTTTCGGAGGTTGGGTGAGAAAAGATTTTGCATTAGGATGGGACGATTTATCGGTATGTTGTGCAAGGCATGTTTAACTCAATTTGTGATGTCTCTCTTGAAGAATTAACTTTCTCAATTAAATTTTTAGAGGAGACAATCATCATTATGCCTTCCATTATTTTTAATTTTATAGACATTGACATAGCAGATGAAATACCTATCGCAACGCTTTTAGAGAAAATGACTAACTCTGAAAAATAGTCTATTACAAGGGTATTGTATGGTTTCAATGCGGAATGGTGGTCCGGTAACGCCTTGCCCTGAAACAAATTATTTCCCAAATACCACGTCATGCATCGTATCTTTACATCAAATGTGTATCCTAGAGCTAGGAATAAGACTGATCTTACTCCCTTTATGCTTCATGTTTTCCATGTCATTGTCACGGGTATATGTATTTGCTTACCTTCCTTGATATGTTACGTCATCATTCAATTTTGTTTGCATCCTAAGTATAGGTTGATTCCATTTGGACATCTTATGTCGTGTCTTGCATTTCACTACAATGTCTAATCCCTTCGTTTGAAGCGTCAGAATCCGAACTCTCATTCAATAATTAAAATATGAATATGATGAATCTCACTCCATTACCGGAACAAAGAGAAGATCAAGAAGAACCTCAAAAGGTTGACACCTCCATGGATGATATCTTTAATGACTTAGAAGAGTCAGAAGATCCAACTGACTCTTACTATCATCCCTCTCAATTTGATGAGAGGTTATTTGCATTAGAGGAGAAAGTTGATGCTCTGCAAGTATCGTATGCATCATTAGCCCAAACTAAAAAATCTACTATGAAGTACATGAAAAAGTACTTTCATCGAATCGATTGGCATTTGCGGATTAATGATCCTTCGATGCCTGCACCATCCTCATGAGGGTCGGAGTGAGCTAGATTTGCTTGTTTTCTTTGATTGGATCTGTATTAAACAATATTTGGATGATTTGCTTGGATATTATAGATGTTTGGATGATTTATCTTTATTCTAGATTGTGGATGTATGAATAATGTCTTTATATTATCATATACAGTGTTCTTTATTTTGATGTTATATCCTTCCTGATATTCCTGGGACTTTAATCTTTGACAATTATGCTTATTGCTATATCATGTGATTTGTTCTTCCTTTATCAACTTGTGACAGAGAGGGGGAGAAATTTGTTTGTGTGCGCATGCTATGATTATGGAATTATTTGTGCTACATATTTTTTGCATAGTATATGTGTATTTCTCAGGGGAAGCTACATGCTACTGATTGATGTAAGCATCAGTTGAACACAGTTGGTTATGAGGATTACTAGGATTGAGGACAACTTCAATATTATTAATCTTGTGAATGAATCTTGTGAATGATTGTGATCATGAATGTTTGTGAATGTAGTGTGTATTTTGTGTGTTTTGTCACCAAATTGACAAAGGGGGAGATCGTAAATGCTTATATGTTTAACACACATGAATTGTCAAATTTCGTAAGACAAGAGTGTTTCAAGTCAGATCGTAAGTATAGAATTATAACTACTCTACATATCTGAAGATCAACTCAAGATCGACTTATGATCAGCTCAAGATCGGCTTATGATCAGCTCAAGATCGGCTTATTATCTTAAATAGTCATTGCTCGATTTTAAGACAAGATCAAGTCAAAGTTCAAGAACAAGTTGTCCCATGTATTTGCTAAAACAGAGGTGATATAACCCTAGAAAGACCTTATGTTAGGGTCTTTTAAAAATTCATTTACTTTGAGTTTTTAACAATGTTTTGAGTCTGGAGTTTGGGTTAAATTCCAGCAATGCATTTCTATGGAATTCGGCCAGCTGGTTGGAAAATTCGTCCACCCGAATTTAACCTCGACCCAATCGAATTTTGGATAAATCTCATCCCGCGCAATCCGATAGCCGTTGGAACGAATCTATGGAATCTGGCCAGCCAAAGTTAGTCTTTTAATTTTTTTTTAATTTATTTTTTATTTTTTATAAAACACACGTACACACACAACCACACACTCACGCCGTAGTGAAATTTCACCACCTATGGGTACTCGAACCCTTGATTAGGTGTTGAAACTCCTAAGAGTCTACCACGGGAGTAAGAGTAAGGACCCAGCCGAAGCTAGTCTTAGGCTAGCCGAATTTCTAATATCTTTAGCTATAAATAGAGGTCTTCTCTCATTCTAAACTACTACGAAAAATCACTCCAAACCTTTCTCAAGATCATTTTAATCTTATTTTAAAGAATAATCTATACTCCTCTTTAAGATTTAAGAGAATTGAATCAAGCAGCATTTAGGTTTTTCATTTCTAAAAATCTATAGAACCATATATTCTTTCTTTTGAGCGAATGCTGCCTCCTCTACATTTAAGAAAGATGTTCCTCTGCTACAACTTCTATTGCATCTTTGAATCTACATTTGAAGATAAGTACGCTATTTACTTTATTTCATTTAGGTTTTCTGAGATAACCTGTGAAAATCTCAGTGGGTAAATTTGTGATAGCCTATGAAAATCACAAAGTGGGTTTTTATTTTTGATAGCCCGTCAAAATCACAAAATGAGTTTTTATTGTGGTGAGCCTATGAAAATCATAAGGAACTGTATTAGGATGTTAAGGTGAACCTGTGAAAACCTTATTATAGTGAAAGCCAAAATTACAAGGGTAGTAATTTTGAGAGTGGAGTAGGTGTTGTTATTTTAAGCACCGAACCACTATAACTCCTTGTGCATCTATGGTGAATGTTTATTTCCTTTCGGTGGTGGATGTTATTTAATTATTGTGGTGAATGATGTAATTATTTTATATTCTCTTGTCGGTTTGGTGGATGTTATTTAATTCTTGTGGTGAATGATGTAATTATTTTATATTCTCTTGTTGGTTTGAAACATTGATTTTAGAGATATTCGTGAAATAAGGTTGTCTTGCCTAATATTTTAGGTGTAGGTTGCCATATGAATTATTTAGAATCAAGGTTTCAATACTTAGGTGATTGAGATTTTATATTCTTTATATATTCCGCTTTTATTTCAATTATTTGGCATTGTTCTATTCACCCCCCTTTAGGACGTCGATAGCTCTCATTTTCATGATTAATGTAGGTGATGTCAAAACACAAAAGAAAATGGCTAAACAAAAGCCAAAAAGGGCCAAATCAAAAGAAGAGACAAGATACATAAGGATTTAAGTGGTTTGACAATATGCTTACTCTTTGGGTCGGCAACACGGAGCTTTTTTCTTCAATATAAACAAGAGAAGTGGAAATACATGACTTATCTCTCTTCCACCTATACAAGGAATCCCACACTAATGAATACTTCAAAATATGAATAACAACGGAATAGAGTACCTCTCTTTACCTATGACCCTTCTTATATAGACCAAACTATGTGAGAGAGCATGCGTCAAGATGTAGGAGACTAGGCTTCATCCATACATACATACGTTTACGTACATAGGGAGGGATGAGACAAAGAGAGAGATGTACGTTGAAAGGAGGGGGATCTTCTTATAGGAGATGTTACCTTACTAATGTAATATTCTCTCACTTAAAACCTATTTTCTCTAATAGTGTGAAAAACAATCCATTAATGGCAGTCCATACGTCACATTCTCTAAGTAATAACATGTTAAACCTTGGCCTTCTGATACTCGGTTATCAGACGTCTTCAGGTGTACTTAGAGGATTTTTCGAATAGGCATACAACTGGATGTGTGTGAGCATGCGCCAGCCCGGAAGACTTAGAGAAATTAGGTGTAACCTTAAACCTAGGAGCACGAACTTAAGTAAACCTTATGCGAAACATACCAATTTTGCATGATCAGTTGTGAGACCCGAATATCCTAGATCCCTAGCTCATTAGTCCGGATTTTTGATCAAGTATGACCTACTTTAAAAAATGTTGAATTGAACATTCAACGCAAAGGTTTGTTAGTGCTCTTATTTTTGCACCTACTTTTCAATCACATGGGTCCATGTGTGCAATGCCCCAATTTTCAAAACTCGAGTATACTACTCGTTTTTCAAAAAATTGGGTGTTAGCCTTTAAAATTTCAGTCTAAATTTAAACTATCTTATCATTAATCAGAGTTAACAGCAAATGTTGGTGGAGTAATCTACGCATTGTATAAAAGCATTCCAATCACTACAAGAATCTAAATGAAGCGCCCATACAGAATTTATACAATTCGAAATAACAGAAGTTCATTAAACATAAACAGAAATCTATCAACTAATGGTGGAGCTCAATATGGGTCGTAGGGACCCACCTAGCTCCTTAGCCACCCGATCTGCTTTAGTAACCTAATGAACAACATCAGCTTGCTTTACACTTACATCAACTGATATGGTTTGATAGTGTCAATGGCTATCGCAGTGAGGAATGTCCTCTAAGATTACACACATCATTCATAATCCAGTATAGATTGTAAGATATGAGGAAATATATTAAACAACACAATTCAAAATCATGACTGTATACGTAGAGATAAAGCCGATAAACATAATTTCATCATTAGGAAAATGTAGTAGCAATCACATTACAAGAAAATGTGTCTAAGTAGTCAATTACTCATCATACGACCTTCTATTGCACTCGGAAATCACATTGTATGTGAACTCCGCAAGATGATTAAAAAATAAATAAGTAAACTTTCGCTTCACCTGGAAATCATATAAAACTCCATAAGATGGCTAAAAAATCAATAAGCGAACTTTAGCTCCACCCGAAAATCAGATGAACTCCTCACGGTGACTAGAAAATCAAAATGTGAACTTCAATTTCACCCAGAAATCACAATACAAGTGAACTCCGTAATGTGAATAAAAACTCAACATTTAAACCTCTGTATCACCCAAAAATTATCTAGTACCAGAACTCCGCAAGATGGATAGAAAATTGACAAGCGAACTTCAGCTCCACCTAAAAATCACAATATGACTGAACTTCACAAGATAAAGAGAGAATTAACATAGGAACTCTGGCGTCATTCAAAAATCATATGAACTATGCAAGATGGCTAGAAAATTGATAAGCGAACTTCAGCTCTACTCGGAAATCATAACGAATTCCGCATAATGACTCGAAAATCAACAAGTTATTGAAATATAATCAATAAAGCCACAAAAGGGCGCTAATATTCCATCAAAGCCATGAAGGGCAAATATGCGATCCAAGTAGTGTAAGGAAAATATGTGGTCCAAGCCATGTAAGGCAAATATGCAATCAAGGTCGTGTAGGCCAAATATAGAGTCCAAGCCATGTAAAGCAGATGTATGATGAAAGTTACATTAAGTCAAATATGCGGTCCGATGTAAGGTAAGTGTACAATCCAAGCCACATAAGCCAAATATGCGGTCCAAACCATGTATGGTAAGTGTACAATCCAAGCCACGTAAGTTAAATATTGTCACGCCCCAAACCCAGAAATCGGATTCACAGGAATCCCGATCACCGAATCCGGTGCCGACAGCCTCCGTAGTACCCCATTCTCAGCTCCTAGCGCCCATACGCCAGATTCCGATCCTGGGATCCTACAAGGAGGATTTTTTTTGTATACGTTTAACTCGTAATAAGCATAACCACAAGTATACCCAAATCACAAAGGCAACATCATCATCACATATCCACTAATATAATCATTTAATTACAATACTGAAGGGAAATACATAAATCGAAAATCAGGCTCTAAAAGACCGCTGCATGCTCCAAGCTCAACACTGCTACAACCTAACATCACCTGCACGCATCTATCATGCATAAGCTTATAAAAAGCTTAGAGGGTGGTGTAAGTGTGTGCACAAGGTAAGTACCAAGTGTCCAATACAATGCCATTATCATACAGTACTGAAAATACTGGTAATCCATAAATGGTACAATATTGAAATAAATAGAATCACTAACAAGATCATGAATTACGAGAGTAAGCAGAAATACTGACAAGAGCATGAATTATTAGAGTAAACAGAAATACTGGCAAGATCATAAATTATACGATAACAGAGTAAGCGGAAACACGGACAAGTCCATGAGTCAATCAATATCAGAATACGCAATATAGAGCAGCTATACAAATGAGGAGTCATAAAGGGCCAATTATCAAATGTCGAGGATTTGATGCAGTATGCAGATCCCGATGAGTCCATGAATAACATCAACCGTATCTAAACCATATATATGTATAAACATAGTAACCCGAGATGCAATATGCCATAGATGTAATGCAATATGTGATGTGAATGAAATGACCATATTGGAGTGTGAAGTCGGGATGATAGTACGTAGTATCGCAGGCTACGGGGTTCACCACAAGGGACTTCTATCCAAACCAGTCCCATACCTAAATTTGGATAGTCAGACTCAACGTGGTAAACTCCTGATCTCAGGTTAGTCGCGCGCCCAACCGAAATCCTTGCCATAACGAAGGTACACAACAATTAGTTGCGCACCACCAGCCCGAGTGGATAGTGAATGAATGAATGAACGAGCATGCAACTCCTACTCAATAAGTCCACATATCAGTACGGTTCATCTCTGGGATCATCACCAGGGTTTAGTACACTACAAATGGCACTGCCGCTCTCCTAGCCACACAGTCCAAGTGAGCGTAAGAAACCTCACTATCCGCCTGGCCAATAGTCTGCCAATACCTATTCGGCACGTCGATAGCGGACCCATTCCTCGAGCTGGTCAGACTCAGCCTAGCAATGCCCCCTACGCTTGGGCGGGTAAGGCCACACCCCCTCCCAACCGACCATTGCATAGTGGGAGACGCGGCCTCCTGGTATTCGGCACTTGAGTGCTCATGTGTATCCACTCGGTCCCGACGTTGGGGCGTCCTCTGGTACCAAGAGGGTTTTAGGGATTTTTACCCAGGGCCATCTATGGCAGCCCGATGCTAGAACAGATTTCTAGTGTCCTGTCCGGCCATCAACGATATGCCTGTGGAGGCTACAGCCCTGATGTCGCTAAGGCGTATAGTAATCATAATGCAAAATGCATGAGTCATACAGTCCAGTCATGCATCAATCCTATGCATGCCATGCTCTCATATGGGGTAACCTTCGCCTATCAAGGAGTCTCATAACAACACGCTCAATGACATATGCAATGATCAACCACGTCTCATAACAAATATGCAAATGATGCGTATGGGCATGTATCATGATGTTATGCTGTCACATACTCATAATCGGTATCAATAACCGGTATCAACAACCGGCCTTAACAATGTGGACATTTAACAAACATTGCCCCTAAGGAATGACCCTCATAGAGCCAAACATATAATGGGCTCATGGCCTCACACAACGGCCTAAAATACAACACAATGGGCCTTACTCAAGGGCCACGTATACACAACAGGCGGACCTTGCTCATGGGCCTAATACATATCACAAAGGGCCTTGCTCAAAGGCCGCGAATACATCACAATGGGCCTTGCCCATGGACCATGAATACATCATAATGGGCCTTGCCAATGGGCCTCAAATACATGACATATGGGCCCTACACATAGGTCTCGAATACGTCAAATGGGTCGTGCATCATGGACCTAATACATATCACAATGGGCCTTGCCCATAGGCCACGAATACATCACGATGGGCCTTGCCTGTAGGCCATAAATACATCACAATAGGCCTCAACTACGAGTCGCGTATGTATCATATAGGTCTTGACAATCGGCCTCGGCAATCGAAATTGGCCTTAACAATCGGAATCGACACATGGAATCGGCCTCGATACTTGGACTCATATACATCAAATAGGCCACGATAATCGGAATCGGTAAATCGGCCACGTCAAACGGAATTGGCAATCGGTCACGATGCAAGGCAGGGTCCATAGATGGACGACCGATGATGGTCTAAGCGATATCAATGGGGCCCATTCGTTTGGGTTAACCCATTAGAGAATGACGAGGATAGGCCTGACCAAGCCTAAAGGAAGGTCATAATGTGGACGTTTAACTATCATTGCCCATCAACGTGGGCCTTTAACCAACATTAATCCCAAGGAGTGCCCCATATAGGGTTAAACGTATAGTGGGCCCATGGCCTCACACAAAGGCCTAATACACATCGTAATGGGCCTCACACAAGAGCTACATACACATCACGATGGGCCACATTACATGGACCTCGAATTCATCACAATGGGCCTCACTCATGGGCCTCGAATACATCACATTGGGCCATAACCTATGGGCCTAATATACATCGCAATGGGTCTTGACCTATATGGACCTAGAATACTACTCAATGGGTCACGCCAAAAAGGGCCATAACTATATAACATGCGGGCCCTACACATAGGCCTAATATACATAACAGGTGGGCCCTGCACCTGGGCTCATCATATCAAGTTGGGCGGTGTTAATGGGCAGCACCAATGGGTCTTATGTACCACATGTGGGCCGCATCATTGGGTCGCACTAATGGGCCACATGTATATTAAGGTGGGCCACATCACATGAACCTCACATGCGTCACATTAGTCATCCCGCAAGGCCATATGTAACATCATAATGGTCCCCATATACGGGCTGCATGTTCATTATAATGGACCATATCCCATGGGTCCCGAACACATCGTAATGGGCCACATCCCATGGGCCTCTCATACATAATATCAGGCCTTGCTATCTGGGCTGGAAATACATCATAATGAACCACAACCCATGGGCCCTAATACTCAATGGGTGGGCCCTACACATAGGCCTAATATACATCACAGGTGGGCCCTGTATATAGGCCTCATACACTACACAATGAGTTGCGCCTATCAATGGGCCCTAAGGAGAGTGACCATGCAGACATTTAACCAACATGGTACTTATAATGTGGACGTCAAACCAACATTGTTCCCAAGGCATGGCCCGCCATAATATTAACACACAAACCATGGGAAAATCACACATTGCAATGGACCCTAAGGACACCCCGTTGGGCCTCGACCCATGGGCCTTGGATACATCAAATGGGCCGTATCATATGGGCCTTATATAAATTAAGTGGGCCACATCAATAGGCCTTATGTACATTACAATGGGCCATAACCCATGGGCCTTTGAATACTTCACAATGGGCCTCAACACGGGCCCTAATACATCACAATAGGCCTTAACCCATGGGCCTTACATAAATCACAATGGGCCTAAACCCATGGGCCTTACATAAATCACAATGGGCCTTAACCCATGGGCCCCAAATACATCGAATGGGCCATAAATATACCAAAGGTGGGCCTCAATCAACGGGCCATAAATACATCGAGATGGCCTAACCACATGGGCCCTACGTGTATAAGATGGGTCACACCAATTGGGCCTCATACGCACATTAAATGGACCACACCCAAATACAAGCGGTGATAATGATTTCCGCCATTAAAACTCATAAGGCCCACCGAAAAATATGTTTCCCATCCAACCTATTCATAAATTAACAAATATCAACTTAATCGGAAGCTATTATGGCCCTTAAAGATTTTCAAACGGTGGGCGTCATTAGTTGCCACTTAAAACGGTGGGGTCCACTTGAACTTTAGATTGGCCTTAGTTTTAGTCACAAGTTTGTAAGGCACGCCTGCCAACTAGTTGAACGGTTTGGATGCAATACAAGCATCATGGTGGGGCCTATAGAGGCCCACTATCAGTTATGTTTTATATAATAAAATATATATAGCATATATATCTTTATATATATACACACACAACACACAACACACATGCACACACACACATGCACACACGTGCACACTCACACACGCATGCACACACACGTGCACACACGCGCACACACACACGCACTCACAGCCGCACCCACCCATACCCACCGTCCCCTGGACGGTGGGAATAAATACATTGACGTGGGCTCCACCGTCCAGGCAGACGGTGGAATAACACATAAATCATGGGTCCCACGTGGGGCCCATCTTAATGTTTATAGACCATCCGACCCATTGATAGGGTCACACGTACTAGATGAAGGGTGAAAATAAATTTCAGCTTGATCAAAACTTCTGTGGGCCCAAAAAGGGTTTCAATGGTTGGCCTTCAATCAACACTTGTTTCTTATGATGTGGGCCACCAGCATTGGATCACCCTGATATTTGGAGGGAACCCACCTCAGGGGGTGGTCCACCTCATGAACGGCTTAAATGGCATACATTCATCAAGGTGGGGCCCACGGCTGGAGCCGTGGGTCATGCACATCCGCCCACCACCTCTTGTAGGACGTCAGCGTCCTCTGTGTCAGTAGCAGCAGCAACGCTGCTGCTGTTTACATTTTTTTTTTGAAATATCAAATTTTAGGGTTTTTTGGATGTAGGGCCCACATCAGCTGAATCCAGGCCTGCCAATGGATTCTACCATCCATAACAAACCCATCAAGTCCAATATTGAGTATTTTTCGGTGCATAGTACTATCATGGAAGATTTCAACGGTGAAAACCACCATTTGTTATAATATGGCCCGCCAAAACCTCGGATTGACTCCATTTTTCGGCTCAACGCCTAAAATGATCTGAGGAATGGAATGGGCGGCTTGGATTTAAAATAAGCATCAAGGTGGGGCCTGAATGAGTGGCTTGCCCAAAAGCTTGCAAATCAAACTAATATTTGAGTTTTCATTACACGTCCAGCGTCCCTGGACGCTGGACGGTTGGGTGCAACACATACATACCAGGTGGGCCCTACTCGATGGGCCACCAAATGATGGATGGTATGGATAAAACATATATTAAGGTGGGGTACAACCAAGTGGGCCACACGACCACATCATCACCAAGAAAAGGAAAAAGAGAGAATGAGAGAGAGAAGCACCCACCTCTAGACTTAGAACTTCTCCTTCCTCCAAGAGGTCGATCTTAGAGCTCCAAGGAAGGTGATTTAACGGTCGAGATGAGATTTGGTGGGCTGGATTAGTAGGGAGAATGGGTGAGAGATAGCTTGATTTTGGGTGGCTTGGACATTCCAAGCTTGCAACGATGGAGGTAAATGAAGAAGAAAGAGGGAGAGAGAGAGAGAGAGAGAGAGAGAGAGAGAGAGAGAGAGAGAGAGAGCCATTATGGCTAGTAATAATGGGTTGTAATTAATGGGTGTTGAAAAGAAAAAGTGCATTTATGGGGTAGGTTAGGTAGGGGGTAGGTTAGGTTGTAGAATAGGGTGATGTCATCTCTAGGATGAGGTTATGGGGAAACGTGTACACTATGGCCCGTGACGTGCGGTCCACCGCCATGATCGTGCACGGGTCATATCTTAAGATCTAGACGTCGGATTGATGCACGAGACGCGGCATCGGATTCGCGGTGACGGCGCAGTTGCTAGGATACAAGTCTCAAGTTGAGTCGACTCGGGTTGAAAGCGTGTGAATCAGGGTCGCGCACAAATGCCGGTTAAAGGGCGAAGGTTACCGAAATTAGACCGGGAAGACCGCGGAAGCCTATGAAATGGTACGGTTTAGGATACGGGTCTTACAAATATAGACTGCAAGGTGGTAAGTCCACAACACTTTCTATTCAATCCATCAAGTAATCGCAAGTGACAAGCATATAGTAAATTAACAAGTTGTATGACTAGAGACAACATGTAACCATAAAATCATTTATGCTTGCAAAATTAAAGAGACATCAATTATATGCTACATGAGTCGGTTGCGCAATAGATTACCATATTTGCATAGTGAGATAATTAATTTAATCAAGTAACTTAGGAGATTACTAATGGGAGAGATTAGAGCACTAACTGTGAATTTAAGTGAGAAGCTTAAAGGTTGAGTCCCCACCTCGATCAAGCAACCTAGTTGCGTGGTCTGCTAGATAGCACGACTGCTACCTGATAGAGTCAAACCTGATTGTTACATGTGCATCTGCGACCTGGTCAAAAGGTTATGAAAACCACTAACAATTAGCTTCCTATAAACAATGTACTCAGTGAAAACCCACCGAGTTAACTTGGTAACAAAATGATTAAACTAGGTCTCGATTTACCTCGATTAGGTAGCTCAACTTGGGGACTCCGATTTGGGTCAAACAACAAGTTGCAGATGTAGTTGCTGCCTGCCGCCACTAACTCTTCCCCTCTCTATCTTCCACTCATTCTCCCTGAAAAGGAGAGCTTAAAAAGTCCTGGGGGGGGGGGGGGGGGGTGAATAGAACTATGCCAAATAATCGAATAAAGTGCTGAATAATAAATAAATTAGAGATCTCAATTGCCTAAGTATTGAAACGTTGATTCCAAATGATTCATAAGACAACCTTCACTTAAAAGTTTAGGTAGGACAACCTTATTTCACGAATACTTTTTAAAATCAAAATCCCAAACTTTACAAGAGTAAATAAAAATAAATATTATAATCATTCACCACTTCAACTGAAATGTAAATAGAACCATTCACCACATAAAAGGTAAAAACATTCAGCACATAACAAAGAGAATTATACTAGTTTGGTGTGTCAACAACTGTTCTAAAATAGCCATACATACTCCATTCTCAAAATTACTCTCCTCGTAATCTTGGCTTTCACTATGAAAAAGATTTTCTCAGGGTCACCTTAAAACCTGATACAGCTGTGATTTTAATGGGCTATCACAATCAAATTCCTTACTGAGATTTTCGAGCTATCTCAAACAAAACCTACACTGAGATTTTTTTGGCTATCTTAGAAAAACCAAAATAAGAATTGAAGGTATACTTTTCTTCACCGTAAAAGATGTTTTAAAAGTCGTAGCTGAAGAATCGCTTTTCTTGAATGTCGATTGTGCAATGTTCAATCAGATAGAAAAGGTCCAGAGTTTTATTAATTTCAATTAAGTTCAAACCAATGGCTACTTGAGTTAATTCTCTTAAATCTCAAAAGAAGAGTAGTATTCACTCCCTTTAGAATTAGAATGACAAAATCCGAGATTAAGGGAATTAAACAAAAGCTATAAAAATAATTTATAAATACCATTCAATAGCTTACTAATAACTGGAGCTTCTCACTCTCTTGCAGAAGAATTTCGATGATAATAATTGATATTTCGGATTGAGAGAGAACCTCAATTTATAGGTGTTCACAACCCTGAGTGTAGGGTCGTGATATAGTAATAATCTCGTAGAGACCGAGGTCAAATTCACAGGGACTAATCTCGTGTGTATTCTAAAAGTAACTAGAACTAGAAGAAGATATGAATCTAAATATAAAATAATTGAGAGAATAATTATGATTAAAGTGATTAAAACTAACAAATTCAAAGGTAGTAACTAGGGTTTTCAAGGATCCACTTGCAGAGATCAGGGAGCCCTCTTACTTGATTCAAGTCACATGATTGGAATTGGACTCCTATCTTATCCAATTGGAATATATACAATTAAGATCAATCTGAACTTTCCTTGACCTAATTCTCAATGGAAGAGAATTGTGATAATTGGAATAGATTCCATCAGCAAACCATGCCCATGAGACGATGGCTGACAACAAGATTTACCAATCCCATAATCTCAAAATCAGGAAAAGAAGATACTCAAAGCTATTGCAGATCTACTATAATTTGAGTCAAAATAAACCATTAAGAACTGAAAGTATTCCTTTAAAATCAAACTAAAATCAAAGAAGGTTCAACATAAACATGAATCAAAGTAAAAGAAATATCCCATCACGCTACAAGCTTCATCTCTTAGCCCTATCTAAGAGGTTTAACAAACCATAGACATGATTAAACTAAAATCTCTTAAGAAAAATAAAAAAATGACTAAGGAAGAGGAAGAAAAAAAATCTTGGCGACGACTTCTCCATGATTTTGCTTCACTCCTCAATCCTAGAAGATACCTAGGAACATCCTAAGGACTCTTATTTATAGTTTTGCAACTCCAACTTTTACACCGGGTTGGAAAAATCTGGAAACTGCCTCAAATTTACGTAGTCCGCGCAACATCTGCGTAACCCTCTGAAAGTGCTATGTTGATAAACTCTAAGTATTGTCAAATTTTGGTGTGTCAAACTAATTCAAATTTGTATCTTGATTTGTACCAAGCTTGTGCATCTGTTCACATTGAATCTTTGACGTTCGTTCTGTTCATGCTGAATCTATCTTACCGATATCTACGACGAACTTACTGAGATCTTCAAACTAGAAGAAAGTGAAGACTTTCATATATTGAGTGAAGACAGAGTTTACAAGAACATTGCGGTTCATAATCTGGAACCAGAAAAGTCCAAGAATTTAAGACCTAGTTGAAGATTATGTTTGATATGTCAAGTTTAAACTTTGAAGATTACAAGAATTAAAGCTACTGAAGTGATTGATATATTAAGTGTTCATATGTTTTATCTCACAAGTAAGGTAGATTGACCTAGATTGACCTTAGATCATAATTAGATCATTTCATACTTTCGGTCAGTCATTTTGATCATTATAAGTGTAAAATTATATTATTTCGACTAGCCCTAGCACTGTCTCGACCAGTCCTAGTATTTCCTCGACCAGTCTAGGATTTGTTATGAATTTTTAAAATTTTTCTGTTGGTCTATGACCAGTCTTAGAAATTGCTCGACTAGTCGTGTGAATAGTGCTCGACTAATCGTGCAGTGCTCGACTCATTTTTCAGCGTGTAATTTGAACTTACACCACTAGTCGTGTGGTGTCCACGACCAGTCGAGCAGGCCACTTGACCAGTCATGGGACCCATAAGGCCAGTCATGCAATTGAAAAATCTTATCGCGCCAGAATTTTTGAAAATCTGTTTGGATAAGGCCAGTCGTAGCTAACCAAAGGCCAGTCGTGCGAACCGATTTTTCACCTATAAATAGTGCTCTAATTTTAGAGTTTTCTATTCAATTCTTATCATTCTTAAGCAATCACTCTGAGTTTATTTTGAGTACATTCTAAGTTATTTTGTGCATATTTTTGATTCTTTAAAGTAGCCCTTATAATTTGATTTTGAATCTCTATTCCATTCTTATATTGAAAAGGGATATTCAATTTACCCTTTCTTGATATCAAAATCAATACAAAGCACTTGCTAATTTAATTAAAAATCATCTAGACTTAGAACCTTATACACTTGTGAGACTGAACGTTGAACATATACGTTGTCATCAAGTTGGTTCTACCGGGCTGTTTCAGAATCGTCAAATAGATAAATTTTTGCTTTTTCTGTAATTCAATTCCTTTTTGGTTTGTGAGATTGTTCCAGAAAATCTCCGTTTGTGGTTTATCTAAAGTGATCCAGAAAACTCAGAGCATGGGGTTTTTGAATTGTGTAAGCCCACTTAAAAGACACAATTGTGAAGGTTTTAGGTGAACCTTAAAAAACCTATTTTGGATTAGTGAACGCTAATATCCTGAGGGAGTGGATATTAGGAGTGGAGTAGTTGTGTGGCTGTTGTTTAACAGTTGGTGTACATACAAGCGAACTACTATAATTCTTTATGTTTAGTGGATGTGTGGTTTATTTCTTTATCTTTTATGATTTAAGATTGTGGGTTGTATTTGTGGATGTGAATGTCGTAATCTTTGCATTTTAGCATTATGTGGTGAATGTTGTAATAGATTAGATTTTATTTCTTTCATTTCTTCTTCAGTTTGAGTTTTTGATACTCACCCACGTTCTACTAAGGTTGTCCTGCCATAAACCATTGGTTTTTGGTGTTAGGTTGTCCTTAGAACCAAGTTTGTATCAACCTCTCAATACTTGATTTTTGAGGTTGTTATTTCCTTTGGTTGTTTGCATTTTATTTGGCTATCTATTGTTTATATTCTGCTTATTAATTTTTATTTGGCATAGTCCTATTCACCCCCCCTCTAGGACATTTTGCTCGGCCTTTTCAAGTGGTATCAGAGCGTAATAGCTTGTTTATTTGGATTTAATTCCTGAGCTAACCAATCTGAGCTTTTAAGATGTCAAATTTTGATAGCCTTTCTATCACTAGGCCTCCACCTTTTGATGACTCTAATTATGCTTATTGGAAAGCCAGAATGAGAATATTCTTAAGGTCTATTGATGACAATGTGTGGCAAGCCACAGTAACTAAATGGACACCACCTACTATTGAAGTTCTAGGCCTTGATGGAACTAAAACTCTAAAAGTTGCTCCTTATAGCACTTGGACCACTCTTCAGAGAACTGAGAGTAGTGCCAATGCCTAGGCTTTAAATGCAATTATTTGCGCACTATCACCAGATGAATTTAAGAGAATTATATCTTGTGATATGCGAAACAAGCCTGAGATATCTTAGAAATGACACACGAGGGTACGACTACTGTCAAGAAATCTAAACTACAAATCCTCACCACTAGGTTTGAGGAAATACATATGGAAGAAAGTGAAACATTCATGGACTTTTATACTAAGTTGATTGACATAGTCAACTCTATGTGGGGTCTTAGAGATAGCATCCTAGAAAGTAAAGTCTGTGCAAAGATATTACGCTCACTACCTGAAAGGTTCAATTCGAAAGTCACGGCCATTCAGGAACTTCGTGATACAGACCATATGCAGGTTGGAGAACTGGTTGGTTCTTTACAAACCTACGAGTTAAACTTTAAAGCTCCGAAAGATAAATCTGTCACGCCTCAAATCCGAAAATCGGATTCACTGGAATCCTGATTGCCGAATCCGGTGTCGACAGTCTCCGTAGTACCCCATTCTCGGCTCCTAGCGTCCACACGCCAGATTCCGATCTTGGGATCCTATAAGGAGGATTTTCCAATGTACATTTAACTCATAATAAGCATAACCACAAGATTATCTAATTCAAAAAGGTAACATCATCATTACATATCCATTAATATAATCATTTGAGTACAATGCTGAAAGGGAAATACATAAATCGAAAATAAAGCTTCAGAAGACCACTGCACGCTCTAAGTTCAATATTGCTGCAACCTAACATCACCTGCACGCATCTATCGTGCACAAGCTTATAGAAAGCTTAGAAGGTGGTGTAAGTGTGTGTACAAGGTAAGTGCCAAGTATTCAACACAATGTCATAATCATACAATTTCGAAAATAGGCGCAAGATCATGAATCATATGTTATCAGAGTAAGCGAAAATACTAGCAAGTCCATGAGTCAAACAATATCAGAATACGCGATACAAATCAACTATACAAATGAAGAGTCATAAAGAGTCAAATATCAGATGCCGTATCTAAACCATATAAATGTAGAAACACAGGTAACCCAAAATGCCATATGTTGCGAACGTAATGCAATATGCAGTGCAAATGGAATGACCATGCTGGAGTGTGAAGTTGGGATGATAGTACGTAGTATCGCAGGCTGTGTGGTCCATCACAAGGGACTTCTATCCAAACCAGTCTCATACCTAAATTTGGATAGTCAGACTCAATGTAGTAAACTCCTGATCTCAGGTTAGTTGTGCACCCCAACCGAAATCCTGGCCATTACGAAGGTACACGTAACAAATAGTTGCGCACCACCAACCCGAGTGGATAGTGAATGAATGAATGAATACGTATGCAACTCCTGCTCAATAAGTCTACATATCAGTACTGTTCATCTCTGGGATCATCACTGGGGTTTAGTACATTCCAAATGGCACTGCAGCTCTCCCTGCCGCATAGTCCAAGTGAGTGTAAGAAACCTTACTTCCACCTGGCCAATAGTCTGTCAATACCTATTTGGCACGTCGATAGTAGGCCCATTCCTCGAGCTGGTCAGGCTCAGCCTAGTAATACCCCCTACGCTCAGGCGAGTAAAGCTACACCCCTCCTAATCGACCACGACACAGTGGAAGACGCGGCCTCCTGATATTCGGCACTCGGGTGCTCATGTATCCACTCGGTCTCGATGTTGGGGCATCCTCTAGTACCAAGAGAGTTTTAGAAATTTTCTCCTAGGGCCATCTATGGTAGCTCGATGCTCGAACCAAACATTTTTGATGTCCCATCTGGCCACCCACGATATGCCTGTGGAGGCTACGACCCTGATGTGGCTAGGGCGTATAGTAATCACAATGCAACATGCATGAGTCATACAATCCAGTCATGTATCAATCCTGCACATACCATGCGCTCATGTGAGATAACCTCTACCTATCTGGGAGTCTCATAACAACCTGTCCAATGTCACATGCAATGGTCAACCACATCTCATAACAAACATGCAGATGATGCGTATGGGCATGTATCATGATGCTATGCTGTCACATACTCATAATCGGTATCAATAACCGGCATCGACAATCAACCTTAACAATGTGGACATTTAACCAACATTGCCCATAAGGAATGACCCTCATAGATCCTAACATATAGTGGACCTATGACCTCACACAAGGGCCAAATATACAACACCATGGACCTCACTCAAGAGCTTAATACACATCCCGATGGGCCTTTCACATGGCCTAACATACATCACAATGGGCCTCAACTACGAGTCGTATATACACCATATAGGTCTTGACAATCGAAATCAGCCTTGGCAATTAAAATCGACACTCAGACTCGGCCTCGACAATCGGAGTCGGCCTCGATACTTAGCCTTGACAATCAGGATCGATCGATAATCAGAATCAGCAAATCGGTCACGCCAATCGGAATCGGCAATCGACCACGACATCGGGATCGATCAATAATCAGAGTCAACAAATCGGTCACGTTAATTGGAATCAGCAATCGGTCACGACAATCGGGATCGATCGATAATCAGAATCGGCAAATCGGTCACATCAATCGGAATCGGCAATCGGCCACGACAATCGGGATCGATCGATAATTAGAGTCGGCAAATCGGTCACGTCAATCGGAATCGGCAATCAACCACAACAATCGGGATCGATCAATAATTAGAATTGGCAAAATCGATCACGTCAATCGGAGTTGACAATCGGCCACGTCAATCGGAATCAATAATCGTCCACGACAATCGAGATTGATCGATAATTAGAATCGGCAAATCGGTCACATCAATCAGATTGATCGATAATCATAATCGGTAAATCGGTCACGTCAACCGGAGTGGATAATCGGTCACGACAATCGAAATCGATCGATAATCAGAGTCGGCAAATTGGTCACTGATCGGAGTCGGTAATCGGTTACGACAATCGAAATCGGCAATCGGAGTTGGTAATTGGTCACGACAATCGGAATCGATTGATAATCAGAATCGGTAAATCAGTCATGTTAATCAGAGTCAGTAATCGGTCACGATAATCGGAATCGATCGATAATCAGAATCGATAAATCGATCACCAATCGGAGTCGGTAATCGGTCACGGCAATGGGAATCGATTGATAATCAGAATCGGTAAATCGGTCACGTCAATCGAAGTTAGTAATCGGTCATGACAATTGGAATCGATCGATAATCAGAGTCGGCAAATCGGTCACTGATCAGAGTCGGTAATCGGTCACGACAATAGGAATCGATCGATAATCAAAATCGGCAAATCGGTCACTAATCGGAGTCGATCGGTCATGACAATCGGAATCGGCCGAATGAGGCCTAAGGGAAGGTCACAATGTGGACATTAAACCATCATCGCCTATCAATGTGGCCATTAAACCAACATCGCTCTCAAGGAGTGACCTACATCAGGGATTCATACACAACGTATCGGTCACACATACATGACATTGGGCCTCATTCATGGGCCTCTCATATATCGCATTGGGCTTCATACAAGGGCCTCAAAGGAATCACAATGGGCCTCGCCTATGAGCCTCGAATACATCGCAATGGGCCTCACCCATGGGCCTCGAATACATCACAATGGGCCGATAATACACAACAAGTGGGCCCTACACATGGACCTATATACATCATAGGTGCCTTGCACATGGGCCTCAAATATACATCATGATGGGCCTCGTAGATAGGCCACAAATACATCCGGGTGGGCCCCACAGATGGGCCATAAATACATCAAGGTAGGGCTCACCATATACTCTCCATCCAATCTGATTTTAAGGTCATAAAGACCTGAATAAGAGGTAAAATAAATTTTATACAGATCCAAAGCTTCTGTGACCAAAAAGGGGTTTTAAGGGTAGCTATTCAATTCACCACTGTTTCTACTATTTGGTTCACCTGATAGTTGGACGGTGTGGATCATTAATGCATCACGGTGCGCCCCACATAGCCTGTTAGATGGACGGCTAATACAAAATACATACAATGAAGGCGGGCCTCATTGATGGCCACAAATACATCCAGGTGGGCCTCATCACATGGGCCACACGAAAATCATTTCAATAGTGTAGGTGTAACATGTGTATCACCGCACACTATCATTCTATGGGGCACCTGGCCCACTAATGATAATCAGCACTATCAAACATTGTCCGTGTAAATTTGCACCATCCAAACATTGTCCAGCACCATCCAACACTATCTGGAGTACCAGAGATTTAAATTACCACCGTCCATAGCCAAGGCCTGGATGGACAGTGTACACACATCAATGTGGGGTCCACAGGACCTGCTGACGTCCGGCACCACAGCTATCTAGCTGGTGTGGTGGTTAGGCCCACCGTCCAGATGGATGGTCAGGATGTTGTTGGCCCCACGTGTGGGTGCCACACACACCAGTGGGCCCCACCTTCCACAACAGATGGGCGGCAGGGATAAAATATATAAATCATGGTGGCTACACCACCGTCCAAGTACGGACAGTGGGGATATAAAACACCTGCACCAAGGTGAGTCCCACCCCACACGTGCCACACGTGTGGGGTGGGCCCACACCCCAAACAGAAGGACGGTGTGGACAAACGTATACATCATGGTAGGGCGTCCATGCGATGGACGGCTGGAGAATGCATACCCTTATGGTTGAATCCACCGTCCAGCACACTGGACGGTGTGGATTCACCACATACATCAGGTGGGTCCCACGTGGGGCCCACCACCCATATATATATATATATGTATATGATGTTATATATATTACTATTATGATTATTATTATTATATTATTATAATTATAATCCATCAGCATCCAGCATCGCATCATTGAAATGGATGGACGACTGGATGCACAGATTGATTGGTGGGGTCCCACCGTCCATCACATACATGAGGGTGGTGCCACGTCAGTGGGTCAAGCTGATATTCATGCCTCCCTATCACACTGTCCAGCAGCGTCTGCTGCTGGAGGTCCCATGGTTGGGTGATCAGCAATCTGGCCCACTTGTAGACGGCCAGGGTAAAATACATATCACACATGGGCCCCGCAGGCAGCCATGGATACAACACATACGTCAGTGGGCTCCACTATGGATGGACGGTGTGGATGATACACATACGTCATGGTGGGTCTCACCATCCAAGTTGTTGGGAGGTGTGGATTCACCACATACCTCACATTGGACTCCACCGTGATGGATGGCGTGGATATATCACACGCATCAGGTGGGCCACACAACA
Source organism: Magnolia changhungtana (assembly GCA_030180095.1). NCBI lineage: Eukaryota > Viridiplantae > Streptophyta > Magnoliopsida > Magnoliales > Magnoliaceae > Magnolia > Magnolia changhungtana. The sequence continues at coordinate 2,060,621 of JASAUF010000431.1, read as the reverse complement.
TCAAAGGGAGAAAGACAGGGGGGGGCACCCCGCCACCATGGGCCTCCCTAAACAATGCAAACATCAGGATGGGTCCCACCATATGTGGGCCCTCATATCATAAATCAAATAAATAAAATCACCCACCTCAAGATCTCTTTGTCCTTCTTCCAAAAACGTGTTCTATAGCTCCAAAGAACGTGATCCAATGGTTGAGATGAGGCTTTGACGGTGGAGATGGGAGGTAGGAAGGTGGGCCACACATGGCTTCTCTCATAAAGATAACTTGGACGTTGGTTTGCTTGGAGATGGAGTTTGAAAATGAGAGAGAGAGAGAGAGAGAGAGAGAGAGAGAGAGAGAGAGAGATAGAGAGAGAGAGAGAGGGTGTGATGGGTGAAAAGGTGAGTGATGTGTGTACTTGCGTGTAAGAGAGAAGTTGACTTTGGGGTTGTTTGGGGATGTGGTTATACTTGACATATGAGGTGATGTGTACTTGACATGTACTTGACCCTTGATGGGATTTATGGATTGATGGATATGACATTCGGTGGAGATTCTCTTGGGTTTTGCAACGCGCGGTGTTTTCCTCAAACTGAACCCGAGCCCACATCTCCTGGCCCGGGTATCGTCTTGACCCGCGAGACGAGGCATCGGAACCGTGGCGACGGTGCGGTCGCTAGGGTATAAGTCTCGAATTGAGTTGACTCAGATATGCAGGACTCGGCTTAGGATTACGCGCAAGTGTTGGTTACAGGTTACGGGTTGCTGGAATTCGACCGAGAGGACCGCAGAAGCCTACGAAACGGTATGGGCTAGGCTACGGGTCTTACAAAATCTATTGCCCTTAAGTCTTCTAAATGTATTTCTCATGAAAATAACAATTCTGATTTAGAAACTTCTGAAGATGATATGGCCCTAAAAAGTTTTATAAGATTTTCAAAAGTAAAAAGAGGGTTGATGTTCAAAAACCTATTGAAAAGAAAAGATTAAGATCCAAAAAGTGGAAATCTTTAAAAGACAGCCAATGCTACAACTGCCATGAATATGGGCATCTAGCAAACAAATGTCCTAAAAAGGACAAACCTAAAAAGAAAGGTTTGTTGGCTACATGGGATGAATCTTCTTGCTCTGAAGCCTCTTCTGAGTCAGAAGATTCTGAAACTGAGTCGGGTAATGATGTTAAAGCCCTAATGACTCTAGCCAAGTTCATTTTCTCAGATAATGATACAATCAGTGAACAAAATCTAAGAAGTGATCATGAGAATGAAGAAGATCTTCAGGATGCTTATGATGCCCTATACAGGAAAAGTTGTAAAATACCTGTTAAATTAAAACTTTAGAAAGAGAAGTTTTTTAAATTGAAAGAGAATTTTGATAATCTCGTTTTGGAAAAATCACACCTTTCAGATTTCTTTGAAAAAACTAAGTGTGACTTAGATTTCAAAACGTCCCAAGTTGAAAACTTAAAAATCTGAAAATGAAAACCTAAAACTAGAAGTGTCTTCACTTTTGAGTTTGAAGAACACATGGAGGTATGCCTAAGGTGACCCCAAATTAGAAAAACTTCTATCTGGATCCAGAAAATGTGATAAAAATACTCCTCCCAAATATAAGAATACTCTTATAATTGTTAAAGGAGAATCTTCTAATTCAAAAGGAAAAAATCTGAATCAAAATATTTCTAAAACAACTAAAACTTTTCAGTCCTTAAATCTTAAAAAGAACCATATCAACTATAAAAATCAGAACCGTAATCCTTTAGCTGAGAAAATTGTAGACTTGCTTAAGGAGCTCTTAAAATCTAACTCAGTGGGTAGGACGTATAACAATTATAATCAGAAGAAGACCAACTATGTTCCTAAACCCAAAACTGTAATGAAATGGGTCCCTAAGGTTGCTTGTTTGGTTGCCCACACCGCATTCAAAGCCACGAGCCATTCAAAGTGGTACCTGGATAGTGGTTGCTCCAGACATATGACAGGTGACAAAAGTCTGTTCACCAGTCTTAAAGACATGACTGATGGTTCAGTCACATTCGGTGATGGTAGCAACTGCAAAATTGTTGGCCAAGGTATGGTTCAACTCCCTAACCTCCCTCTATTTGAGAATGTTTTATATGTAGAAGGTTTAAAACATAATTTATTAAGCATTTCTCAAATTTGTGATAATAATCACAGTGTAAAATTTTCAAACCAAAAGTGTATAATTTTAAATAAGAATGGTTCTGTAATATTAACTGGTTACAGAACTTCTGAGAACTACTATATAGTTAGTAACTCAAGCTCATCTAAGCTATCGTGTGTTACATGGTCCATATTGATGAGACCGAACTATGGCATAAGCGCCTAGGACATGTACACTATCGTAACTTGTATATATTGAGCAAAAGTGATTTGGTAAGAGGTCTACCCAAAATAAAGAAAATGTATAAGATATGTGGAAAGTGCCAAATTGGTAAACAAACCAGGAGTGTTCACAAAAAGATAAACTCCAATGCCATATCTAAACCACTCGAACTTCTCCACATGGATCTTATTGGACCAACTAGAATGGAGAGTCGAGGTGGTAAGAAGTATATTCTGATCATTGTAGATGGTTTTACCAGGTATACTTGGGTAGTCTTCTTAAGAGAGAATTTTGAAACTCTCGATGAAGTAAAAAGGGCACTTAAACGTATCCAAAGTGAAAAAGAATTACAAGTCACTAAGATTTGTAGTGATCATTGGTCTGAGTTTGAAAATAGTATTTTTGAGAAATTTTGTAGTGACTACGGAATATCACATGAATATTCTGCTCCCAAAACACCACAACAAAATGGGGTAGTGGAAAGGAAAAATAGGGTGCTTCAAGAAATGACAAATGTAATGTTAAATAGTATGAAACTTCCTAAAAATCTCTGGGCTGAAGTTGTAAATACTGCTTGTTATATAATTAACCGTGTTTATATTAGAAAATTTGATAATAAAACGGCTTATGAGATATGGTTTGATAAGAAGCCTTCTGTCAAATACTTTCAAGTTTTCGGCAGTGAATGCTATATCTTATGTGACCGAGAACATCTGGGTAAATTTGACACCAAAAGTGATGAAGGAATATTTTTAGGGTATGCTCTAAATAGTCGAGCATATCGGGTACTTAACAAGAGGACCGGTGTAATACAAGAATCTATTAATGTGGTCATTGATGATCATTTGAATACACCTCTCTCAAGTTCAGAAGATGATGAGGCTCTTCAAATTGATAAACTAGACTTTTTATCTAATCAAAATAACACTGAACTACGAACAAATAAAGATCATCTTACTGATCAAATCCTTGAAAATTACCTCACTGGTGTACGCACTCGTAAACAATTAGAAGATATGTGTAACTACGTGTGCTTTACATCTCAGATGGAACCGGTTAACATAAAAGAAGCCCTAACTGATGAAAACTGGATTGTAGCTATGTAAGATGAGCTTAATCAGTTTGTGAGAAATGATGTTTGGTATTTAGTTCCAAGACCAACTGATAAACATATTATCAGAACAAAATGGATTTTTAAGAATAAGTCTGATGAACTTGGTAACATAATTAGAAACAAGGCTAGGCTGGTTGTATAAAGGTACACTCAAATTGAAGGTATTGATTATAATGAAACCTTTACCCTAGTAGCTCATCTTGGATCAATCAGACTATTTTTATCCATTGCGTGCTTTTAAAAATTCAAAATATATCAAATGGATGTTAAGAGTATATTTTTAAACGGTGATTTGCATGAAGAAGTATAAGTTGAACAACCAAAAGGGTTTTGAAGACCCTAAGTATGCTAATCCTGTTTATCGCCTTAAAAAAGGCACTTTATGGTTTGAAACAGGCTCCTAGGGCATGGTACGAGAAATTAACAAAATTCTTGTTAAGTTATGAGTTTGTAATGGGGAGTGTAGATAAAACATTATTTGTTAAGAAACATAAAGATCATATTCTAATTATGCTAATCTATGTTAATGACATTATTTATGGATCTACTTGTGCTAACATGACTGTTGAGTTTGCAAATCTTATGAAGTCCAAATTCGAAATGAGCATGGTTGGAGAATTAAATTATTTCCTAGGGTTGCAAGTCAAACAGCCTCCTGATGGATTCTTCATCTCTCAAACTAATATGCTTTGAACTTAGTTAAAAGGTTCAGATTTGAGAGTGATAAGAATTTTGATACTCCAATGAGTACCACTCTGTAACTCTCTAAGGATTCAACAGGTAAGAGTGTGGATCCTAAAATGTATCGCAGTATGATAGGAAGTTTACTTTATTTAACCACGAGTCAACCTGATATTGCTTTTAGCGTTGGAATTTGTGCCAGATATCAATCGGACCCTAAAGAGTCCTACTTGATTGTTGTTAAGCAAATTTTGCGATATATCGCTAGTTCAGCTAATCTTGGTCTCTAGTATCCACATGATACTAGTGCGCAATTAGCTGGTTACACGGATGATGATTGGGTTGGTAACATTAATGATCGCAAATCAACCAGTGGTGGTTATTTTTATGTCGGGAACTGTCTAGTTTCCTAACTAATTAAGAAAAAAAGTGCCGTGTCGCTCTCTACTGCTGAGGCTGAATATATTGCTGTAGGTAATACATGCACTCAGTTAGTATGGATGAAGAGAATGTTAAGCGATTATGGAATTGTGCAAGAATCTTTAATGTTATATTGTTATAACACAAGCGCAATTAATATTTCCAAAAATTCTACTCAGCATTCACGAACCAAGCACATTGACATTAGATATCATTATATTCGTGAATTGGTGGAAGAAAAGATAATTTCATTAGAATATATTCAGACCGAGAATCAACTAGCTGATGTATTCACAAAACCGCTTGACAAAAATTGATGTGCAAAATTGAAATTTGATCTTGGTATATGCAATATGAACTGATGATTTGTACTCATTTGTATCATAATGTTTGTATATATTATTTTATAATTTTATTTTATTTAAATATATGCAAAATTGCACATTTTATATGTTATAGACCAGTCGAGTACACACTCGAGTAGTCGTGGCACGACCGATCGAGTATGTACACGACTAGTCGTGTAACTCGTGAATTGGGTTTTTATTTGTGGAAAAGTGATTTTTCTTCATTTCTTTCTTCTTCTCCATCAAACCCAACCACGACCGGTCTAACCTATCACTCGATTACTCTCTTGTTAGTGCTTCATTTTTTATTTCCTTCTGGATTTAAGTTCTTTGATCATCCTTAATCTTAATTTTGCTTCTTGTTTTAAGATTTATGGTGGTTTGAAAGTGTTTCTTCCTTAAAATCTGATTTGCTTGGAATCCTTTCATTTATTTTTGCAAACCTTTGTTTCCTTGTTGCAATGGAAGGAAGAAATAGGAAGAAAACCACTCGCGGTCCCTCTTCTTCCCGTCCCGCACCCATTACCATGCGTCATCTTCGGCCTCCTGAAGAGGATCCCGAGAGTATGCGGGATTTTCGTATTAGAAATTTATTGTTGAGCGTGTTGTCCTTGTTGATCATATTGAGTGCTTCAATATTGTCCCTCTCCTTCAAGCTGTAGGATGGGATAACATACTATCTTGGGGCGGTCTTGCATACCGATCCATTTCGCTGGGCATGTACGTTGCATTACTGAGTTCTCTCAAGATGATTTGACATTTACTGTCTCAACTAGAGAAGGTCCAATTAAGGTAGACTGTCATTTGATTTCAGCAATCATGGATATATCTGTTGTTGATGACGGTGTACCCATATCCACCTTGCAAGCTAGACCTTCTGAAAATAATAAACAATTGATTACGAGAGTTCTCTGTAACATGAATGCAGAATGGAATGGCGGTACTGCGCTCAGTTCCAAATATATGTTGCCCAGATACAGGGTCTTGCATCGGATTTTTATTTCGAATGTCTATCCTCGCTCAGGTAACAAGACTGAGCTGACATCTTTTATGACCCGCATTATGCATTCTGTTGTCACTGGCATCCATATCTATCTTCCTTATCTTATCTGTCATCATATTATTCAGTTTCGACTCCATCCTAGTCATTGCGATATTCCTTTCGCTTATCTTATGACTGCATTAGCTAATCATGCTTTAATAGCTATGCCTGTTGGAAAAGGTTCTATTAATCTTCGTCCTTTTAACAACTCTAATATCAACAAGATGAACCTGGACTTGACACCTGGTCAAGTTGATGAGAATGTTGGAGGAGATGAAGAAGATGAAGAAGCTGATGCTTTACCTCAAGAAGACGTTAATATGGATGATTTATTTGATGAACTTGAATCAGATTCTGAGGCTGACCATGATTATCAGCCTTCTGATTTCGATGAGAGGTTGCATATACTTGAGGAACAGGTCGCTCAGATTCGTGTAACCTAGGATTCTCAATTTGCTTATATGCGTAAATATATGAGGCGCATTAATAAGGGTTTATATCAAATTGATCTATCTATTCCTGCTCCCTCTTCAGGATCTGATTAGTTTCGTTTTGATTTGATGGTATCTGTAATAACTTTATTCTTACTCTTTTCCCTATGACTGCTTGGATAATGTTGTTTAAACTCTTATCTATTCAGTTCAAATACTTTGTTTTATTTGATTTGGATGAGTAGTTATTAATTATACTTGCTCTCTTATTTTCTTCCTTTATCATTATTCACTTCCTTTGTTATGTTGTGACAAAAATGAGGAGAACTTTGTTGAAGCATATGATATGATTATGGCTAATTTTTATTTTTATTTTTTTGCAGAGAGTAGCGGATTAAGGGGGAGAGTTGATTATTGTGCATGATATCAAAATATGTTTATGCAATGTGTTGTTTGAATATCTATTACATATTGTAATTTTGGTTTTGTCACAAATTTGACAAAGGGGGAGATTGAAAGTGCTATATTGATAAACCCTAAGTATTGTCAAATTTTGGTGTGCCAAACCAATTCAAGTTTGTATATTGATTTGTATCAAGCTTGTGCATCTGTTCACATTGAATCTTTCACGTTCATTCTGTTCGTGCTGAATCTATCTTGTCGATATCTACGACGAACTTACCGAGATCTTCAAACTAGAAGAAAGTGAAGACTTTCATATATTGAGTGAAGATAGAGTTTTCAAGGACATTGCGGTTCATGATTTGGAACTAGAAAAGTCCAAGAATTCAAGACCTAGTTGAAGATTATGTTTGCTATGTCGAGTTCAAACTTTGAAGATCGCAAGAATTAAAGCTACTGAAGTGATTGATATATTAAGTGTTCATATGTTCTATCTCACAAGTAAGGTATGATTGACCTAGATTGACCTTAGATCATGATTAGATCATTTCATACTTTCGGTCGGTCATTTTGGTCATTTTATAAGTGTAAAATTCTGTTCTTTTGACTAGCCCTAGCACTGGCTCGACCAGTCCTAGTATTTCCTCGACCAGTCTAGGATTTGTTATGAATTTTTAGAATTTTTCTGTTGGTCTACGACCAGTCCTGGAAACTGTTCGACTAGTCGTGTGAATAGTGCTCAACCAGTCGTGAAGTGCTCGACTCATTTTCCAGCGTGTAATCTGGACTCACACGACCAGTCTTGTGGTGTCCACGACCAGTTGAGCAGGCCACTCAACCAGTCGTGGGACCCACAAGGCTAGTCGTGCAACTGAAAAATCTTATCGCGCCAGAATTTTTGAAACTCTGTTTGGATAAGGCCAATCGTAGCTAACCAAAGGCCAGTCATGCGAACCGATTTTTCACCTATAAATAGTGTTTGAATTTCAAAGTTTTCTATTCAATTCTTATCATTCTTAAGCAATCACTCTGAGTTTATTTTGAGTACATTCTAAGCTATTTTGTGCATATTTTAGATTCTTTAAAGTAGCTCTTGTAATTTGATTTTGAATTTCTATTCCATTCTTATATTGAAAAAGGGATATTCGATTTACCCTTTCTTGAGATCAAAATCAATATAAAGCCTTTGCTGATTTAATTAAAAATCATCTAGACTAAGAACCTTATACACTTGTGAGACTAAACGTTGAACATCTACGTCGTCATCAAGTTGGTTCTACCGGGCTCCTTCAGAATCGAGAATCGTCATACAGATAAGTTTTTGCTTTTTCTGTAATTCAATTCCTTTTTGGTTTGTGAGATTGTTCCAGAAAATCTCCATTTGTGGTTTATCTGAAGTGATCCAGAAAACTCAGAGCGTGGTGTTTTTGAATTGTGTAAGCCCACTTGAAAGACACAATTTTGAAGGTTTTAGGTGAACCTTAAAAAACCTATTTTGGATTAGTGAACGCTAATATCCCAAGGGAGTGGATATTAGTAGTGGAGTAGTTGTGTGGCTATTGTTTAACAGTTGGTGTACACAGAAGCGAACCGCTATAATTCTTTGTGTTTGGTGGATGTGTGGTTTATTTCTTATCTTTTATGATTTAAGATTGTGGGATGCGTTTGTGATGTGAATGTTGTAATCTTTACATTTCAGCATTGTGTGGTGAATGTTATAATAGATTAGATTCTATTTCTTTCATTTCCTCTTTAGTTTGAGTTTTTGATACTCACCCATGTTCTAGTAAGGTTGTCTTGCCATCAACCATTGGTTTTTGTGTTAGGTTGTCCTTAAAACCAAGTTTGTATTAACCTCTCAATACTTGATTTTTGAGGTTGTTATTTCCTTTGGTTATTCGCATTTCATTTGGTTATCTATTGTTTATATTCTACTTATTAATTTTTATTTGGCATAGTCCTATTCACCCCCCCTCTATGACATTTTGCTCAGCCTTTTCACCCTCGACTAGTCGAGGACAACCTTCGACTGGTTGAGGGTCACCTTCGACTAGTCGAGGATCACCTTCGACTGGTCGAAGATCGTGCGAATTAAAAAGATCATGTTGCTGGAGTTCAAGTCGAAGTTTCCTCGACTAGTCGAGAAGGAGCTTAAACGAGTTAAAGCAGAGCTTAGACTAGTCAAAGCATATGCAAATTCACTTTAAATCTTCGATTTTCTTCATTTTATCATATGGTTTTCTAGGATCTTTGGCATATGAATTCTTCATTTTTGGTCTTCTAAGATCCAACCCTTGCTTTGGTGATTCTTGAGTGTTAAATCCATGCTTTTAGCATCATTTTCAATCCAAGCTCTTAAATTCGGCTTGCAACACAAACATGAGTAAAATAGAACATTCAGTAGTATCATGTTCATAAAGCCAAGATATAAATGGGGTCCAATATGCAATATTTGACCCTCAACACAATTCCCAACTAGCATTTTGCTAGTCCTGAGCAAAGTATGTGAAAAATAAATCTCAATGCTTAATGTCATAATTTTTTTCAGAAAATAATCTTTTATGCGCTCAAGGATGAATGGGTAGAATTAAGATACAAAAGTGAGATTTCGAAAACCTATAACCTAATCACATAATAAACCAATCAAATAAGTTCTTTATCCGCTAAATCGAAGCATAATTTGTATATCAAGTTTTTCAATGTGCTTGGTGAAAGTCATTTTACTTCCCGTACGAATACTATCAATTCATCATGTTAGTTATGCTCATCATTTCAAGATCAGTTTGAAACTCAAGTATTGATTCCGAACTTGTCCCCTTTTCCTTCTTTTTTCAGTTTTGATTTTATATCGATGGTCAGTTTTTATTCATTCTTTTTATTTTTGCATTCTTTTCCAGATTTTTCATTCTTTTTATTCTTTTTCATGACCTCTCTATAGATTTTCTATTTTTTAACTGGTTTTTTTCTTCTTTTAAGGTTGATAAAATTCTCCAGACCTGATTCTCGCCATCTATCAATGATTCACATACTAACAATTAGAACTTCTAGTATATCTTACAGAAGACAAATTGAATGTGTTTTGTGGTTTAACATGATATTCAAACTTCCTCTTAATCAATCGAGCGTAAGTACTCAGGTGATAAATTACTTAGATGACTAGACTTCAGTAATTCAAAATTCAATCTCTATCTTATCATACTCAAAGCATTCTTAAGTACACAATTCATCACTTCCTAAACAGATTTCAACTTGAAGCATTGAATTTTTTTTAAAAATTTTCTCAAAACTGGGAAAACCTGAGAAAACACTGATTAGGTTACCTAATCCCCTATCTCCAACCAAAAAATCTACATTGTCCTCAATGTAAAAGAAATAAGCATGTAATGCAAAAGAGGCAATGAAAAGAAAAAGGAAAGTGATGGAAAGATAATACCTGAAGAAGAAAAATTAAGGCTTTTCCAATGATCTCAGTGTGAAGATGGGTTAGCACAAAAGACTGAAACAGACAATAAGCAAACTATCCTAAAACAACAGAAAACAAACTATCCTAAACGGTAGAAAACAGTAAACCAAACTACACCTTCGTCAGACTAGGAGGTCAATCCTTTTAAACAGGATCATTCAGAGGTATGGACATGTCTTCTGAATCAAAGTTTTCAACAAATGGCTTTAAACGATGTCCATTCACTTTGAAGTCATTGCCATTGTTTGCATTTTGAATCGCGACGGCTCCATGAGGATAGACATTAGTAACAGTGAAAGGTTGGTCCAACGGGATCAGAGTTTTTTTGGAAAGAGATGTAACCGAGAATTGTACAAAAGGACCTTCTGACTTGGTGTGAATGATTTTTCGAGAATGTGTTGGTCATGAAACACCTTAATTCTGTCCTTGTAAATTCTCGAATTCTCACATGCATCATTCTGAATTTCTTCGAGTTAATTTAACTGGAGTTTGCGCAATGAACTAGTGTTATCTAAATTGAAGTTCAGATTTTTAATCGCCTAGTAAGACCTATGTGTCATGCCCTAAACTCAGAAACTGGGCTCACAAAATTCCTGATCGCCAAATCCTGCGCTGATAGCCTCTGCAATATCCCATTCTCGGATCTTGGCACCCATATTCCAGGTTCCGATCCTGGGATCCTAAAAGGAAGATTTTCAATATAAATTTGTTTCATAAGAAGCATAACCCACAAACAACAACCAACAACATCATCACATTTCCACTATAATAAAAAACTTTGAGTACAATGCATAAAGGAAAATACAATGACGATATCAAAGGCTCAAGAAACTCAGTGGCACACTCTTAACTTAGTGCTACTGCGGCGTCCTAGCGTCACCTGCATGCAACGATCATGCATAAGCTTATAGAAAACTTAGAGGGTGGTGTAAGTGTGTGCGTAAGTAAGTGTTAAGTATGTAATATCAGAGTAATGCGGAAACATGCAGGTAAGTCCATGAATGCTATCGGCCAAACCAAGGTTATGTGATGCAAGGCTTGAATGTTGTCGGCCATACCAAGGCCATGCGATGCAAGACATAAATGTTGTTGGCCATACTGAGGCTATGTGATGCGAGGCCTACATGGCCAATGTCATATGCGAGATGCAACTCAAGCATACCAATCCTTATATGAATCCACATAACAATACAGTTCATCTCTGGACAATCACCGAGGTCTAGTACACTCAACACCAGCTTGCCACCCCATTTAAGCGCACAACCGGCTAAGTGAAAGAGACCTCACTATCTGCCTGTCAATATCGGGCCCGACTCATTGATAGCGGACCCATTCCTCAAGCTAGGTCAGACTTGCCTAGTCATTACCCCCTAACTTGGGCGGGTAAGGCCACACCCACTTCCAACAGACCACGACACAGTGGGAGACGCGGCCAATTGGTATTCCGCCCTTATGTGCTCATGCATCCACTCGGTCTAGACATTGGAGCATCTTCCTGATACCATAAGGGTTTGGAGACGTTCACCCTGGGACATCTATGACGCCCCCGTGCTAGAATAAGTATTTTCGGTATTCAATCCTACCATCCACGTTATGCCTGCGGAGGCTGCAGCCCTGATGTCGCTAGGGCGTACAGTAATCATGTCACATAAATGCGAGACGCATAAGTCATACTATCAGTCATGTAGCAATCCTGCGGGCAACTCTGTCTATCAGGGAGTCTCATAATAATTCGCCCAATGGCATATGCTATGATCAGTCACTCCTCATACCAAGCATGCATATAATGCGTATGGGCATGCATCATGATGTTATACTAGCACGTAATTAGTGAGTCCTACCAGGCGAAGTATATTAGCATGGCTATAAACATATGATCAGCCTATATACATGGCGGTGTCCATAGAAAGACGGTGGATCTAATCCAAAACATAAAGATCAGTCCTCAACAATGGATATACCAAATCTGATACCACAGATCCTTCCATCTACAGTGAGGATGTACTCTCCTTATGTCAAGGATGGGCCTAGTTGACCTGCTCATATCAAGAATGGGCCTAAGAATAAGGAGTGGACTTCCTCATCCATTCTATTGTGTCATGAAGAGGGCTCCCTAATGGAGGCCCAGTAAGCACACAAGGTGGGCTTCAAGGTTTGGATAATACTACTAGCATCAATGGGGGCCCAATGGTTTGGGGTTAGCCCAATAAAGTGAGATGGGTCATACTAATAATAGTGGGGGCCCAATGGTTTGGGGTTAGCCCAACAAAGTGAGATGGGTCATTTTAATAATAGTGGGGGCCCAACGGTTTGGGTTAGCCCACTAAGAGAAGATGAGAATGGGCCTAACGACAGGCCTAGGGAGGATCACAATGTTGACATTTAACCGCCATTGCTCCTACAATGGGGACATTTAACCATCATTGCTCCCAAGGCTTGGCCCATTAGAACCTATCCTATAATGGGGTCCATGGTCTTTGTACTAACTAGGAAAATGGATGGATATGATAAACATCATCACATACATCATGGTGGAATCACACATTGCAATTGGGCCTCATCACATAGGCCTCATACACATCATAATGGGCCTCGTTCGAGGGCCTCATATCCCTCACAGTGGGCCTCGCACAAGGGCCTAACATACATCACAAAGGGCCTTACATACATCACATTGGGCCTCACTCAAGGGCCTCATATACATCACATTGGACCTCACACAAGGGCCTCATATATATCACATTGGGCCTCATACAATAGCCTCACACACATCACATTAGGTTTCATCACATGGGCCTCATATACATCACATTGGGCCTCATGACATAGGCCTCATATACATTATAATGGGCCTATGGGGCAGCCCATGATTTAGTAAAAATCGATGGACAACATGTGTAATATATACATCAAGGTGGGGTCTCACAGTGTCAGCCCTATGGTCCAGAAAATGGATGGATAGTGTGCTTACAACACTCACATCAAAGTGGGCCTTATGCATCACAAAATGGGCCGGTAGCTAGGCCCCTCCCCCCCCACAAACATCATAGTGGGGCCCAGAAGATTTTTAACGGTGGGATTGCTGCTGGACGACATGGATGAAACACGTACTTCATGTGGGCCCCACAGCCGCGGGACGGCATGGGTGCATCACATACATCATGGTAGATCCCACCGTCTAAGGTTTGGACGATATGGATGAAACACAATGTCAAGGTGGGGTCCAGTCCACGTCCAAGGACTGGACGGTGCTGATACAACACATGCATCATGTCAGGGCCCACCGTTGGACGGTCTGGATGAAACACCAGCATCAAGGTGGGGTCCATGGACGGACGGTGTGAATACAACACTTACACCATGGTGGAGTCCCACCGTCCAGTAGCTAGACGGTGAGGATGAAACCCATACATCACGGTAGGGCCCCTCCATCCAGGGTCTGGACGGTGCAAATATAGTACATAAATCCTGGTGGGGTCCACGTCCTGAGATGGATAGACGGACGACGTGGATGAAAATACATACATCAGGTGGGTCCATAAGTGTGGCCCACCATAGTTTTGGGTCAAATTGATATTTGTATTTTCCTTCATCCAGGTAGGTCTATGGCTGCTGGACGGCCGTCTCCAGTCCCGGCGTCTGCGATGGACGGGCATCGGTGATCATCTGTGATGGACGGCCCTACTGGCCTGATGGACGGTGCAGTTACAATAGTTGGAGGTGGGGTCCATGTGCATGTGGCCCACAACACCTTGATCAAGTTGATATTTGGGCTTTCCTCTCATTCAAGTCTATTGGAATGTTGTGCCCACATCAGGTGGGCCATTATACCGGTCGTCCAGAAAATTGGACAGCAAGGAGGTCCATCAAATCTGGACGGCTGGATGTTGTATACACATTGGGTGGGCCACACACATCATCAAGACCATAAAAAGGAGAGAGAGAGAGAGAGAGAGAGAACGGTGGTGGTGGGAGGAGCTCCGACACTATGAGCTCCTCTCATGCATGCACATGTATATTAAGTGGGCCTCACATAGATGGGCCATACATCAGAAATGCTGGTGGGGAAAGTCCATTTCCACCACATAAATCAGGGCCTAGGTGGCCATAAAAAGTTGCATAACATAGAAACTTCATGGTGGGATCCATGGAGAATGGTCTCACCATGGATACATACATGCAAGATATGGTGGGCCATTGGCCACACCTAGGGACCAAGATGGGATCTCCACCATTGATTGGTGGGTCCCACTTGCCTCATGCTAAAAAGGATGAAGATCCATGCAAATATATAAAAGAAACAAGTGCTAGGAAGCACCCACCTATAATCTTCTCCTTCTTCTTCCACCTATAGGTTCTAGAGCTCCAAGAGGGGTTGATTTAATGGTTGAGATGGGTTTCTGATGGTTGGATAGAGAGAGATCTAAGGTGAAAGTGGCTGGATTTTTGGGTTCATGGCTTGGATGTCCATGACTTTTCTCTTGCAATGGAAGAAAATGAGGAAGAAAGAGGGAGGGAGAGAGAGATGTAGAGTTGTAATGATTGCACGGGGTAAAGAGAAGCATGCTTTCATCATTACATGTAAGAGGCATGGGGCTAGGGTGACATCATCCTACCTTAGGTAGGCTAGGGTGATATCACCATCATGATTACTTGTAGAGATATTTCTCTACCTAGACACCTAAGGTCCTGCAACATGCGATCAATAATTAGGATAACGCGTGGGCCAGATCTCTCAATCTAAGCGTCGCATTGGCGCATGAGATGCTGCGTTGGAATCGTGGAGATGGCACGGTCGCAATGTCGCAAGTCTCGGGTTGAGTTAGCTCGGGTTTATAGGATGCGACTTGAGGTTGCGTGTAATTACTACCTACGTGTCACAGGTCGACGAAATTTGATTGGGAGGACCACGGGATCCTACGGAATGAAATGGTACTAGGACACAGGCCTGACGGCTCTCCCCTCCTAATAAAAATTTTATCCTCGAAATTTACTATCGCACATAACAAAGCTAAGAGGAAGAGAAAATATGGCATTACGAAGATATATATATATATATATATATATATATATATATCAAGCAATACAACACAAAACACAATCAGTCTATAAAAAGATGAGGATAGTGCTCTTGAATCTCAGCCTCACGCTCCCAAGATGCCTCATCAGCACTATGGTGATCACACTGCACTTTCACTAAAGGAATGACCTTAGTTTGGAGGACTTGCTCCTTCTGATCAAGGATACGGACTGGCTGCTCAATCTAGGAAGCATCCTCACGGACCTCAAGAGGCTTACCAATCAATCATGGGAATGGTGTCTGACCCACACTTTTGCAGCATCGAAACATGGAAAATGTTGTGGATACCAGATAACTCAGGTGGTAAGGTGAGCCTATAGGCCACGGTGCCAATGCGCCCAGTGATCTTAAAAGGTCTAATAAATCTCGGGGTAAGCTTGCTCTTCGCTCCAAATCGAACTACACCCTTCATGGGTGAGACCTTGAGATACACTCGGTCCCCAACTGCAAACTCTAAGGGATGACACCGACGATCAACAAAGCTCTTCTGCCGGCTCTGAGATGTGCGCATCCTCTGCCTGATGATATCGATAACCTCTGATGTCTACTGTACAAGTTCGTGGCCTAGGAGACGGTGCTCTCCAACATCAGCCTGACAACTGAGAGATCGACATGGTCTGCCATACAAGGCTTAAAGGGAGCCATACCAATAGTCGCCCGATAGCTCTTATTATACGCCAACTTAGCCAGGCACAAATGATCATCCCAGCTACCCGAGAAGTCGATCACGTAAGCCGGAAGCATATCCTCAAGGATGTGGTTGACCCTCTCAGTTTGTCCATTGATTTGCAGATGATATATGGTGCTGAACTAAAAGGTAGACCCCATCACCTTCTAGAAGCTCTTCTAAAACTGAGATGTGAACCTCAGGTCTCGGTCGAAAACGATCGAGACTGGAACACTATGCAGTCTTATGATCTCATTAATGAACACTCTGGTATACAGGTCCAAAGGCCAGGTCACACGAATCATAAGAAAATATGCCAACTTCGTCAGATGATCCACAATAACTAAGATGGTGTCATGACCACTGAGTCCTTGGCAAGCTCATAATGAAATTTGTGGATACGTGCTCCCACTTCAACGTCGGGACGCTCAACGGCTGCAACGGACCTGGGGGTCTCTGATGATTGGCCTTGACTCGCTGACATGTGTCATACTCGGCTATAAATTTGGCGATTTGACTCTTCATCCCCCCTCAAAAATACTGTCACCTCATATTGCGGTACATCTTCGTCGAGCTAGGGTAGATAGAAAAACTCGATCGATGTGCCTCGGTCATAAGATCTCTGTGCACCTCTGAAATATCTGAGACACATAATCGGCCTCTGAAGCAAAGTCCACCATCAAAACTAATCTGCCAGTCTGACTAACTCTCAGATGACGCCTCTGCTCGATAACTCTGAAGTGACTCGTTTGACTGTTAAGCCTCGATCACCCTTGCGACAAGAGAGGGTTGAATCGAAGCCTCGATAACTGAACGATAGAAGACTATAAGTCAAACTCGAAGTCATACGCTGCAATATCCTCGAGCATCTTCCACTCCTAAATTATCATATGTATCACCAGGACTCGTGGCTAATGGCTAAGGGCATCCGCCACCACATTCGCCTTACCCGGGTGGTACTGAAGATCAAAATCCAACGTCTCTGCCACATGTTCAACTTGGATAGTAAGAAGAGATACTTTAGGCTCTTGTGGATGGAGAAGAGCTCGAACTTAACCCCATAGAAATAGTGCCTCCATACCTTCAGTGCGTAGACAACTTGTAAGACCTGTATCTTAGCCCGTACTGTTCTGCAGGCTTCTGCGGTCCTCTCGATCGAATTCCGGTGACCCACGACGCGTAGATAGAAGTTGTTTGTGACCTTGAGTCGTATCCCGTATTCTAGAGTTAGCTCGACCCAAGACTTGTATCATTGCCAACGCTGCGTATTACGCGCCGAGGCGATACCCAGGTCAAGAGATGTGGGCCCTTGTTCAATTTGAGGAAAACACCGTGCATTTACAAAACCCAAAAGAACATCACATCAATCCCATCAATCAAATACACATCACCTCACATGTCAAGTACATGCCCCATCTCAAGCAACTCCTAAAGTCAACTCTCTCTCTCCACCCATCAAGTACACCCATCACTCACTTCACCCATCTCTCTCTCTCTCTCTTACAATCCTTTCTCTCTCATTTCTCAAACCCATCTTCCAAGCAACCATGAGAATTGTCCAAGCTTTCATGAGAGAAGCTAGTGTGGCCCACCTTTTTACCTCTCATCTCCACCATCCAAGCTTCATATCGACCGTTGAATCTCATCCATTGGAGCCCTAGAATGCATTGATGGAAGAAGAAGTCCATGATCAAAGGTGGGTGATTTTATTATTTGATTTTGTGATTTGAGGGCCCACATATGTGGGACCCATCTTGATGTATGCATGTATAGGGAGGGCCCAGAGTGGCGGGGTCCCTCCTTTCTCACGATCTTCTCTCTCTCTCTCTCTCTCTCTCTCTCTCTCTCTCTCTCCCTCTCCCTCTTAATGTGTGGCCCACCCGATGCATGTGACATATCCACGCCATCCATCTCTGTGGAGCTCACCATGATGCGTGTGTTGCATCTAAACCATACAAAGGTGGGACCCCAACCGGCTGACTAACGTCAGTAAGTTTTGTGGGTCCCATGTGATATATGTGTTATATCTAAACCGTCCAGATGGTGGGACCCATCTGCTGACTGTCATTTGCAAGTTCTGTGGGTCCCATGTGATTGTATGTGTTGGATCCCAACCGCCCACCTGCTGTAGGGCCACACAATGATGTATTTGTTTCATCCACACCGTCCAGGTCATCTAGACGGTGATGGATAGGTTGGACGGCCCTGTGAGGCCACACAATGATGTATTTGTTTCATCCACATTGTCTAGACCATCTGGATGGTGCTGGACAGGTTGGACAGGCCTGTGGGGCCACACAATATGTATTTGTTTCATCTACATCGTCCAGACCATCTGGACGGTGCTGGACAGGTTGGATGGCCCTGTGGGGCCACACAATGATGTATTTGTTTCATCCACACCATCCAGACCATCTGGATGGCCGATGTATCCACACAATGATGTATTTGTTTCATCCACACCATCCAGACCATCTGGACGGTGTTGGACAGGTTGGACGGTCCTGTGGGGCCATGCCATGATGTATTTGTTTCATCCAAAATGTTCAGACCATCTGGATGGTGTTGGACAAGTTGGATGGTCCTGTGGGGCCACGCCATGATGTATTTGTTTCATCTACACTATCCAAACAGTGCTGGACGGTGCTGATTTACATGGACAGTGTTTGGACGGTGTTGTCCAATGGTTAGACGGTGCTGATTTACATAGACAATGTTTGGATAGTGCTGATTTACTTGGACAATGTTTGGACAGTGCTGATCATCATTAGTGGGCCATATGCCCCATGAAATGTTAGTGTAAAGTGATACACATGTTACACCTACAACTATTGAAATGATTTTTGGTGTGGTCCAAGCCCACTTGAGGCCCATTGGTGTGGCACATCCATGAGGCTCATCATGATGTATATTTGAGGCCCATGTGATAGGGCTCACCTGCCTTGTATTTTTGGCCCGTGTGATGGGGCCCACTATTTTGTATTTGAGGCTCATGTGATGGGACCCACCTGCTGTGTGTTTGAAGCTCATATGATGGGGGCCACCTGCTTGAATTTGAGGCCCATGGGTAAGGCCCATTGTGATGTATTCATGGCCTATGGGCAAGGCCCATTGTGATGTATTTTCGGCCCTTTTGGTAAGGCCCATTACGATGTATTTGAGGCCCATGGGATATGGCCCATTGGTGCGGCCCATTGATGCGGCCCACTTGATATATATGAGGCCCATTGGTGCAGCCCATTATGCGGCCCACTTGGTATATATGAGGCTCATTGGTGCGGCCCCTTGAGCGGCCCATTATGATATATGTTAGGTTCAGGTATGTGGCCCGTTGTGATGTATTTGTGGCCCATTTGATAAGGCCCATTGTGATGTATTTGTGGCCCATATGGCGAGGCCTGATGTGGTGTACATGTGGCCCTTGAGTAAGGCCCAATGCGATGAATGTTACGGATTGATGTAATGTGTGATTTCACTATAATGTATGTAATGATAGTTATGTGGGCCATTGCTTGGTAGTAATGTTGGTTAAATGACCACATTGATGGGCAATGATGGTTAAATGTCCACATTGTGACCTTCCCTTGGGCCCATTGTGAGGTCCATTCTTGTTATGAGTAGGCTTTCTAGGCCCATCCTTGATATGAGGAGAGTACATCATCATCTTATAACATGCTTAGTATAGCTTCACGATTCATGCCCATGCGCATCATACGTATGCTTGATGTGAGGAGTGATTGATCATAGCACATGTCATTAGGTAGATTATTATGGGACTCCATGATAGGAGTTATCCACATGAGCGTGCGGTACGTGCAAGATTGCTACATGACTGGATAGTGTGGTTCATGCATCTTGCATTGTGTGACATGACCACTGTACACCCTAGCGACATCAGGGCCGTAGCCTCCACAGGCATGTCGTGGATGGCCAGATAGGACACTCGAAATCTGTTTTACATGGGGTGTTATAGATATCCCTGGGTAAAATTCCCTAAACCCTCTTGGTTTCAGAGGTTGCTCCAACGTCTAGACTGAGTGGATACATGAGCGCATGAGGGCTGTATACTGTTAGACCGCGTCTCCCACTGTGTCATGGTCGGTTGAAAGGGGGTGTGGCCTTACCTACTCGAGAGGGGGCAATGCTAGGCTGAGTTTGACCAGCTCGAGGAATGGGTCCGCTATCGACGAGATGGGCCCAATATTGGCAGGTCTCTTCCACTCACCTTGTTGCACGCGATGGGGCGGCGATCTAGTTTGGAGTGTACTGACCCGGTGATGATCCCATAGATGTACGGTACTGATATGTGGACTTACTGAGCAGGAGTGATATAATTAGCATTTTACTCATTCAGTTATTCATTCACTATTCACTCAGGCTGGTGGTGTGCAACTAATTGTTAAGTGTACCTTCGTAATGGCCAGGATTTTGGTTGGGGCGCGCAACCAACCTGAGATTAGGAGTTTACCACATTGTGTTTGACTATCCAAATTTAGGTATGGGACTGGTTTGGATAGAATTTCCTTGTGATGGAGCCCATAACCTGCGATACTACATATGTGTTTCGAACAAGAAATAAATGCATTTGATTTGGGGAATTATCTTATTCACTTAATTATGAACAAAAGAAAAATAGAGAAGATAATCACATTATTTATTCATTCTGAGTTCTTTTACATCCCTCTCTCCTTTGATTCTAAATAGAATATTTATGAATTGTAATATAAAATAAATATTTAGCAACAACATGATGTGTAAACACATCAAAAGCCATTATGCCACTGTCAAAAGCCATTGTGCCACTATTAAAAGCCATTGTGCGTTATCAGAAGCCATTGTGCACTAGCTTTTACTATGCGCCAACACCATTGTGCGCTGACTGTGGTTGTGCACCAGCTCCTGTTGTGCGTTGGCTTTTATTGTGCGCTAGTACAATGCTTGTTCCGCACAACGAGTACGGGTGCTACCTCTTCTCTTATGTAATCTTCTCTTTCTCTGTGATTGGGTGCTAATGACCCCTTACTAACAGGTCGGGGTTATTTATAGCTTTCTCACACGTGCGAACATGCCACGTAGTCACTTTGCGGAATGCTTTGTGCAATCTTCGTTGTGCGCAATCCCTTGTGCCATCTTCATTGTGCGAACACCTGTGTGCAGATTCCTCTGTGTGGCCCCCTGTGTGTGGTCTTCATTATGCGGTCATCTGTTTTTCAAGGATTATTCTCGCACAACGATTTGTGCACAACATTTTGCGCACAACACCTGTTTCCGCACATTTCTTATTTCCACACATTGATCTGTCTAACTACTACTTTTGTCTTCATTTCCTTCATTATGTGCATCATCAAGCCCTTGCGCGCATAGTCATTTCTGTGTTGTGCACGCACAACGTATTTCGCATAAGGTCCACCACACAATGGGTCTCACCCCACCTATAAATACATCACTTCTACTTTTTCTTTCTCACTTCACTTTCCTCCTGCATACTGTTTCTTCTTACTTTTCATTATTGTGCGCTGACAATGTTGTGCGCTGCACAACACCCATCCTACACAACACCTCTCTTGTGCACAATAGGACCTTGTACATAACACTTCTCCACGCACAACCAATTTTAGTGCAAGGACAGGTAGCACTTAATGATTTTACTGCACAAGGAACTTTGTGCCTAACATTTTACGCACATTGTATTGTGCACAAGGCTTTGCTCACATTACATTGTGCACAATGGCCCGCGCACAACAGTTTGCACACACTGTATCGTGCACAACAATCTGCACACACTAAACTTATAAAATGCGGACTTAAACTTTTAAATTTATTTGCTCCCCTTCCCCCTTTTGACTTAAGTAACTTCCCTTCCTGATTTCTTGTTCACTAACTCCTGTATAGGTATCCGATGGCTAGCTCAAAAAGACCTCTCGCCTCCCCAAGTACCGCTGGGCCTTCTGACTTGCAATCAATTGAGACCCGTGGTTAGAAAAGACCCCGCTCTGATGAAAACGATGCTTCCTTCTTCAAAGAACTGGCCCCTGTCATTATTAATTTTGCTGATCATATCAAACGCCTTTCTGAACATATCCGTATGGCCGTACTGATGAAGGAGATCGAGGGGCCCCCCACCTCAGGACAAGAGTCTAATTGGGAGGATTGGTTGAATTGCACAGCCAATTTTTGTACAGATGACACTCGTCCTTTTATTGTAGAGGCTTCTCCTACTCCGACCTTTTCAAAGCAAACAAGAGAAAAAAGCAAAGATGAGGCTTTTCAGGAAAAAATTCAAGAACATAATCGGCGGAGTTTCCAAAACGCCTGGGATTCAATTAAGCTAAATACTGAGGCAATTAAATTTCGCAAGCCTTATAAGGATGAAACTATTGCTCTGCCTCTGTAACTTCAATGTCACTGGTCCATTTTTCAGAGCGAACCGACTGATTGTATGACACAAAACAGACTTCTGTATGTGTCAAATTGGGTGATCAAAGAGCCACAGATCCTCGAAGGTTATCTCACAGATAAAGGCTTATCCTAGAAGACCGGACAAATAAGATATATGCACTTACTCCATGTTACGACCCTCATTCCTTATATTACACTCATTTCTTCGAAACAATTCAATAACGTTTCCGTCATCGTGACTCCTTGTGGGGCAAAGAAGAATTTAGGACACGGGGTCTTTGGACCGATCATTCATACTACAACGCTAGGACCAAAGCAATCTTGAAGAAGTATGAAAATGTCCTTATGGCAGTAAATATATATTATGCCATAGAAGCTAGCTTGGAGTTCTTTCACAAGGACACGATGATTTACAAGGGTTTTTTGAAATACTGATCTTCTACTGCAAATTCTTTCCATCTTCCAGTAGGGGAAGTAAGTATCACCTTATGGGATCTGTATAGAATGGATGGCCTACCTATCTCTGAATCTTTCCTCGATGAATATGTTCCATCGAACGAAGAATTTGCTTATGTTGCTTCCAACGGAGTACCCAAAATTACAACATCAACCATCGAACTCTTTTGTGAAACATCTTTTTTTGCTGATGTTCATAAGATTTCTCCTCTTCAATGGCTCACACATTTTTCCCGTTACTTGGTGTAAGTGTTTTAATATCTTCCTTCCTTTTCAGTCAATACTTACCTATA